>BTHU01000012.1:35384398-35984398 GCA_036184795.1 Tokudaia tokunoshimensis
ATTATAGCTCAGATTTTGATAGTACATTTACATTATGTCAGGTATCTTATGTTTTTCCTAGAGATAATATAAAGCATAAAAGGGGATAAAGAGATTGTTCAGTGGTTAAGAGTATATTGTTTTTGTAGAAGGTCTGAGTTTGTCTCCTAACATCTACACCAGGTAGTTCACAACTGCCTACAGCTCCGGCTCCAGGATAACTCATACCTTTTCACTTCCAGAGGCACCTGCAGTCACATGTACAACCCCCCAAACACATGCATAAACATATTTAATTTAAAAATAAAGTATATAGAGTGAGGTTCATAGGCTACCATATGCTTTTATGCAAGGGACTAGAGCATTTTTAGATTTGTGACCTTGTAACTAATTCTTGCAGAAACTGAAGAACAATTATAGTTCATGAACAATAAACTATAGTTTATATCTGACTAGTAGAGTTTCTTTGAAATAAACACCTCAGATATTACTTAGAATAAGAAAGTATAATGGAAGGGTTATCTCAGTGTTGATTTGATGTCCAGAGCCCTTCAATCTAGGGACTAGATCTTATGAAGATTTCATTTCCCTAAGTGACAAATGTTTCATATTAATGTCAGGCTTAAAACAGTGGTAGACATTCTAATTTCTGTACTGGGATCTCGCCACCAGCCTGTGACCAACTGGCATCTTTTCTACCTTCTCCCTTTTACAGAACCACCATGAATCCTAGAGAGTAGTCCCACTTTCTGTTCCAAGAATGATCTCTGATTTGCCTTAGCTGGATCCAGTTAATGTAACACTCTAGTTCTGTCACTGGTGTGAGCTGTCCTGGTTTAAATCAATCAATCAATCAATCAATCAGCCAATCAATCAATATTTGCCTATATTTTGGCCAGAGGGACCATTTTCTTAACGGCATCATGAGTCATCTCAGGTCAGTGAGATAAGAGAAGGAAATGTGTTGGAAAATGTAGACAATGGCTTCCACCTTTCTCTCTAGCCCTTTAGGAATGGCATGGTCATTTTTGCCTCTAAGAGGCTTGAAAAGGGACTCAAAATGCATATGAAGTCAGAGTAGAGTGACTTCCAGAGAAGACACTAGACTCAGACAACCAGAAAGTCTACCCTCCTGTTGGGCTTCTTATGCTTGAACCAAATAGCTTACTCATAATTTAAATTAGGTGTATTGTCTCCTTGTTGTTTGGAACATGAAACACACTAATTGATAGATAAGGATGGTGGACTTGAGAGGAGTATAATATCAAATATTTCTTTTTTTATTAGATATATTCTTTATTTACATTTCAAATGATTTCCCTCTTCTTGGATTCCCCCCTCCACGAAAGTCCCATAAATCCTCTTCCCTCCCCCTGATCCTCAATCAACCCCTTCCCACTTCCATGTCCTGGTATTCCCCTATACTGCTCCATTGAGCATTTCCAGGACCAGGGGCCTCTCCTTCTTTCTTCTTGGGCATCATTTGATATGTGAATTGTTTCTTGAATATTCCAAGCTTCTGGGCTAATATCCGGTTATGAGTGAGTGTGTATCATGTGTGTTCTTTTGTGATTGGGTCACCTCACTCAGGATGACATCCTCCAGTTCCACCCACTTGCCTAAGAATTTCATGAATTCATTGTTTTAATAGCTGAGTAGTATTTCATAGTGTAAATATATCACATTTTCTGTATCCATTCCTCCATTGAGGGACATCTGGGTTCTTTCCAGCTTCTGGCTATTATAAATAGGGCTGCTATGAACATAGTGGAGCATGTGTCTTTATTACACACTGGAGAATCCTCTGGGTATATTCCCAGGAGTGATATAGCAGGATCCTCCCATAGTATTATGCCCAGTTTTCTGAGGAACCGCCAGATTGATTTCCAGAGTGGTTGTATCAGCTTGCAATCCCAACAGCAGTGGAGAAATGTTCCTCTTTCTCCAGATCCTCACCAGGACTTTTCTCCAGACTCACCAGGTCTCCTGAGTTTTTGATCTTAGCCATTCTGACTGGTATGAGGTGAAATCTCAGGATTTTTTTTTTAATTTTCTTTTTTTTTTATTTTCTAAGTTTTTTATTTACATTCCCAACGATTTCCCCTTTCCTGGTTTCCCCCTCCCCAAAAGTTCCATAAGCCCTCTTCCCTCCCCCTGTTCCCCATTCAACCCCCTCCCACTTCTCTGTCCTGGAATTCCCCTACAATGCTACAGTCAGTCTTCTCAGGACCAGGGGTCTCTCTTTCCTTCTTCTTGGAAATCAATTGATACATGAATTGTGTCTTGCGTATTCCAAGCTTCTGGATTAATATACACTTATCAGTTACTGCATACCATGTGTGTTCTTTTGTGATTGGGTTACCTCACTAAGGATATTTTCCAGGTCTGACCATTTGCCTAGGAATTTCATGAATTAATTGTTTTTAATTGCAGAGTAGTATTCCATTGTGTAGATATACCACATCTTCTGAATCCATTCCTCCGCTGAGGGACATCTAGTCTTTTTCTAGCTTCTGGCTATTATAAATAAGGCTGCTATGAACATAGTGGAGCATGTGTCCTTATTGCACGCTGGGGAGGCTTCTGGGTATATGCCCAGGAGTGGTATAGCTGGGTCCTCCTGTAGTATTATGCCAAGTTTTCCGAGGACCTGCCAGACTGATTTCCAGAGTGGTTGTACCAGCTTGCAATCCCGCCAGCAGTGGAGGAGTGTTCCTCTTTCTCCACATCCTCGCTAACAGCTGCTGTCTCCTGAGTTTTTGATTTTAGCAGTTCTTAGATTGGTGTGAGGTGAAATCTCAGGGTTGTTTTGATTTGCAATTCCCTGATGACTAAGGATGTTGAACATTTCTTCAGGTGCTTCTCAGCCATTAGATATTCTTCAGGTGAAAATTCTTTGTTTAGCTCTGTACCCCATTTTTTAATAGGGTTATTTGGCTCTCTGGAGTCTACCTTCTTGAGTTCTATGTATATATTGGATATTAGCTCTGTCAGATATAGGGTTGGTAAAGATCTTTTCCCAATTTGTTGGTTGCCACTTTGTGCTTTTGACAGTGTCCTTTTTCTTACAGAAACTTTGTAATTTAATGAGGTCCCATTTGTCAATTCTTGATCTTAGAGCATAAACTATTGGTGTTCTGTTTAGGAAATTTCCCCATGTGCCCATATGCTCAAGGTTCTTCCCCAGTTTCTATCTATTGGTTTCAGTGTGCCTGGTTTTATATGGAGGTCCTTGATCAACTTGGACTTGAGCTTAGTATGAGGGGATAAGAATGGATTGATTTGCATTCTTCTGCATGCTGACCTCCAGTTGAACCTGCATTATTTGTTAAAAAGGCTATCCTTTTTCCACTGGATGGTTGTAGCTCCTTTGTCAAAGATCAAGTGACCATAGGTGTGTGGGTTCATTTCTGGGTCTTCAGTTCTATTCCATTGATCTACCTACCTGTCACTGCACCAATATCATGCAGTTTTTAACACTATTGCTCCGTAGTACAACTTGAGGTCGGGGATACTGATTTCCCCAGAAGTTCTTTTACCATTGAGAATAGTTTTAGCTATCCTGGGTATTTTGTTTTTCCAGATGAATTTGAGAAATGCTCTTTCTAATTCTATGAAAATTTGAGTTGGGATTTTGATGTGGATTGCATTGAATTTTAGATTGCTTTTGACAAAATGGCCATTTTTACTATATTAATCCTGCCAATCCATGAGCATGGATGATTTTTCCATCTTCTGAGGTCTTCTTCAACTTCTTTCTTCAGAGACTTGAAATTCCTGTCATACAGATCTTTCACTTGTTTGGTTAGAGTCATACCAAGATACTTTATTTGGTTTGTGGCTATTGTGAAGGGTGTGATTTCCCTAATTTCTTTCTCAGCCTGCTTATCCTTTGAGTATAGGAAGGCTACTGATTTGCTTGAGTTAATTTTATATCCGGTCACTTTGCTGAAGTTGTTTATCAGCTGCAGGAATTCTCTGGTGGAGTTCTTTGGTTCGCTTAAGTACACTATCATATCATCTGCAAATAGTGATAATTTGACTTCTTCCTTTCCAATTTGAATCCCTATGACATCCTTTTCTTGTCTGATTGCTCTAGCTAGAACTTCAAGTACTATATTGAATAAACATGGCGAGAGAGTGCAGCCTTGTCTAGTCCCTGATTTTAGTGTGATTGCTTCAAATTTCTCTCAATTTACTTTAATATTGGCTACTGGTTTGCTGTATATTGCTTTTACTTTGTTTAGGTATGAGCCTTAAATTCCTGTTCTTTCCAATACCTTTAACATGAAAGGATGCTAAATTTTGTCAAATGCTTTTTCAGCATCTAATAAAATGTCCATGTGGTGTTTTTCTTTGAGTTTGTTTATGTAGTGGATTACATTGATGGATTTCCTTATATTGAACCATCCCTGCATCCCTGGGATGAAGCCTACTTGATCATGGTGAATGATCATTTTGATGTGTTCTTAGATTCAGTTGGCAAACATTTTACTGAGTATTTTTGCATTGATATTCTTAAAGGAAATTGTTTTTAAGTTCTCTTTGTTTGTTGGATCTTTGTGTGGTTTTAGTATCAGCGAAATTGTGGCTTTATAGAACGAGTTGAGTAGTGTTCCTTCTGTTTCTATTTTGTGGAATAGTGTGAAGAGTATTGGTGTTAAGTCTTCTTTGAAGGTCTGACAGAATTCTGCATTAAACCATCTGGTCCTGTGCTTTTTTTTGGTTGGGAAATTGTCAATGACCACTTCTATTTCTTTAGGGGTTATGGGGGTTATGGGATGCTTTAGATGGTCTATCTGATCCTGATTAAACTTTGGTATTTGGTATCTGTCTAGGAAATTGTCCATTTCCTCCAGATTTTCCAAGTGTGTTGAGTATAGGCTTTTGTAACACGGTGTGATGATTTTTTGAATTTCCTCAGTTTCTATTGTTATATCTCCCTTTTTGTTTCTGGTTTTGTTAATTTGGATACTGTCTCTGTGTCTTCTGGTTAGTCTGGCTAAAGGTTTATCTATCTTGTTGATTTTCTCATAGAACCAACTCCTGGTTTTCTTGATTCTTTGTATAGTTCTTTTTGTTTCTACTTGATTGATTTCAGCCCTGAGTTTGATGGTTTCCTGCCTTCTATTCCTCTCTGTGAATTAGCTTCTTTCTGTTCTAGAGCTTTCAGGTGTGCTGTAAAGCTCCTAGTGTATGCTCTCTCCAGCTTCTTTTTGGAGGCACTCATAGCTATGTGTTTTCCTCTTAGCACTGCTTTCATTGTGTGCCATATATTTGGGTATGTTTGTCGTCATATTCATTAAATTATAAAAAGGTTTTGATTCTTTCCTAATTCCTTCTTGACCTAGGTATCATTGAGTAGAGCATTGTTCAACTTCCATGTGTATGTCTGTTGTTTTTGTTGCCATTGAAGAATACCCTTACTCCATAATGATCTGATAGGAGGCATGGAATTAGTTTGATATTCTTATGTCTGTTGAGGTTTGTTTTGTGACCAATTATATCAATTTTTGAGAAGGTACCATGAGGTGCTGAGAAGAAGGTATATTCTTTTTATTTTGGATGAAATGTTCTATAGATATCTATTAAATCCATTTGGTCCAAAACTTCTGTTAGTTTCACTGTGTCTCTGTTTCGTTTTTGTTTCCCTGGTCTGTTCATTGAGAAGAGTGGGGTGTTGAAATCACCCACTATTATTGTGTTGAGTGCGATATGTGCTTTAAACTTTAGTAAAGTTTCTTTTACGAATGAGGGTGCCCTTGCATTTGGAGCATAGATGTTCAGAATTGAGAGTTCTTCCTGGTAGATTTTCCTTTAATGAATAAAAAGTGTCCTTCTGTGTCTTTTTGATGACTTTTGGTTGAAAGTCTATTTTATTGGTTATTAGAATGGCTACTCTAGCTTGTTTCCTGGGACCACTTGCTTGGAAAACTGTTTTCCAGCCTTTTACTATGAGGTAGTGTTAGTCTTTGACACTGATATGCATTTCCTGTATGCAGCAAAATGTTGGGTCCTATTTACATATCCAGTCTCTTGGTCTATGTCTTTTTATTAAGGAATTGAGTCCATTGATTGTAAGAGATATTAAGGAAAAGTTTTTGTTGCTTCCTGCTATTTTGATGTAATTTTTATGTCTGTGTGGTTATCTTCTTTTGGGTTTGTTGAAAGAAGATTAATTTCTTCTTTTTTTCTAGTGTGTAGTTTCCCTCCTTTTGTTGGTGTTTCCCATTCATTATCCTTTGAAGGGCTTGATTTGTGGAAAGATACTGTGTAAACTTGTTTTTGTCATGAAATACCTTGTTTTCTCCTTCTTCGGTAATTGAGAGATTTGCTGGATTGGCATTTGTGTTCCCTTAGGGTCTATATGACATCTGCCCAGGCTCTTCTGGCTTTCATAGTCTCTAGTGAGAAGTCCGGTGTAATTCTGATAGGTCTACCTTTATATGTTACTTAACCTTTTTCCCTTACAGCTTTTAATATTCTTTCTTTGTTTAGTACATTTGGTGTTTTAATTATTATGTGACAGGAGGAATTTCTTTTCTGGTCAAATCTATTCAGAGTTCTGTAGGCTTCTTGTATGTTCATGGGCATCTCTTTAGGTTAGATAAATTTTCTTCTATAATTTTGTTGAAGACATTTACTGGCCCTTTATGTTGGAAATCTTCACTTTCTTTTATATCTATAATCCTTAGATTTGGTCTTCTCATTTTGTCCTCGATTTCTTGTATGGTTTGGGTCAGGAGCTTTTTGCATTTTTAATTTTCTTTGACTGTTATATCAATGCTTTCTATGGTATCTTGTGCATCTGAGATTCTCTCTTCTATCTCTTGTATTCTATTGTTGATGCTTGGATCCATGACTCCTGATTTCTTTCCTAGGATTTCTATGTCCAGAGTTGTTTCCCTTTGTGATTTCTTTATTGTTTCTACCTCCATCTTTAGATACTGGATGGCTTTGTTCAATTCCTTCAACTGTATTGTTGTGTTTTCCCATAGTTCTTCAAGGGCTTCTCCCTGTTTACTTGTGTTATCCTGTATTTATTTAAGGGAGTTATTTATGTCCTTCTTGAAGCCCTCCATCAGCATCATGAGCTGTGATTTTAAATCCAAATCTTGCTTTTCTGGTGTGTTGGGGTATCCAGGACTTGCTGTTGTGGGAGAATTATGTTTGGATGGAGCCATATTGCCTTGATTTCTCTTAGTAACATTCCTACGTTTGCCTTTCGCCATCTGGTTATCTCTGGTGTTAGTTTGTTTTGCTGTCACTGGCTGGTGCTTGGCCCTCCTGTGTGCCTGCAGGCCTATCACAGCACCCCTGGGTGACCGGCTTTCCCCTTGCACAGATTTCTGTGGGGTTGCCCAGCTCCTGGGTGTGGGTCGGGCTCTGGCAGACTGAGTCCCAAGTGATCAGGTGTTCTCTGCATTCCTGACTGCAACAGCCTGCTCAGTGGCAGGAGAGAAGATACTGGCCTCACCTCTACTTGATGGACTCAATGTAGAGCATACATTCTGTGTAGCATACTAGGTACACAGAAGCCTGAAGTGCTGCCATGCCCCTGGGTGCAGGCAGAGACCTGGTGGGGTGTATCCCAAGAGATCCTCCACTCGGGTGATCCCTGTGCCTGTCTGCACTTGTCTACTCAGTCACAGTGGCAAAGATAGCAGCGCCTCACTTCTAAATGCAGGCTTCCCTCCAATCGCGTGACTACCTGCAGGGCAGATGTCCCCTGGCAGGGTAGGTACACAAATGGCTGCAGTGCTGCTGAGCCCCTGGGTGCGGGCAGAGCCCTGGTGGGGTGTGTCCCATGCGATCCTCCACTCGGATGATCCCTGAGTCCCTGTCTGCACCTGTCTACTCAGTCATAGTGGCAAAGATGGCCATATCAAATATTTCACAGGAAGGATAAGTGCTTCCTTGCATTTTCAGAAGTTTTTAGTGGTCCTGTAGGTCTGGGTGGCTCTGAACCTCCTACTTGTAGTGTTTTGGATTCTGGATATTGTATTTCTTAAAGACCCATGTCTTCCCCACCCTTGATGACCTTGTGCCCTGCACAGCATTTGCAAATGAAGAAACCAATGAATCATTCAATGAATCTCACTTTTTTAAGCCACATAGATCCTAAGGGACAAAAATCTACTGATAGCAGTGAATAGACACTGGATGAATCAGTGGCTAATTTCAAGATAGCAGAAGATATAGGAAAGTGATTCATGCCCTCCCCTGACCTCTGTCTCTGAAGCACTTTAAAGAAGTGGGGCGTCATACCACCTGCAGTCATAAGAACAGTCACCTAGTGGATATTTGTAGATGTGGTGCCTGCCAATCAGAACTTTTTTGGAGATGTTTCATCAAGAGCTTTCTATCTTAAAGAATTGCATATCTGTTGGGTAGGTGTGTACATTTTTCTGGAAGTGGTGGTGTAGATATGACATTATGGAAAGTGACAGCTCTACAAGATTTGCCGACAGACAGTTGGTTCCAGAAGAACTCTGTCTTTGGGACTCCCAATGTAATTACGGCACCAACTGCTTTATCAGTGCCAGCCAAGCCTCTAGAGAAGGCTGGAATCAGTCTCTATCATTTTGCTATTATTTCTTCAGCAACCACAAATGCAGAAACTAACAGGGGATAATGTAGAATTTAACATGCTTTTCTCTTTTGTGGGCATCATTTGAAATCAGAGAGCTCAATTAAGTCATCCAGTCACCAACATTAAATTCAATGCACTGATTCCTGTAGAGAAGATCTGAAACCCTACACATCCCTCCAACAATCTCCAGCATCTTGCTTCATTATTCACCAATTTTCCTCTCATGTTTCTGGGTCCCAGAGACTCTCCCGGAGTTTTGCTTTCAGCAAATGAGCACATTTCTTTATCTTTGCTTACAGATGCAATGACATTTTCTCTTAACTACTGTCCTCTCTACTCTGTTTCATTTCTCTTCTTTCTCCATCCACTTAAAACCATTGTGATACCATACACAATTCTCAGCTCTCCATCTGAGTTATGCACATTTACTATGTGACTTCCAATCCGGTCCTCAAAATTGCTCTCACTAGGGACAACCATGACCTTCTGGTAGCCAGATTCTTTGGTCACTCTAGCTGTTAAAGACACTTTAGATGATAGTGGTTTTTCTAGAGAGGATTGGAGCAGGTCCTGGGAAGATCTGACTGCTACGCCTCTCCTGGAAACACTTGAATGAGTGACGCTTCTAGCTTGTGTAAAATGTATTCCCTGAAGGTGTGTGTGTTAATGCCTTGGACATTGTTTCTGTGTTAATAAGAGATGATGGGATCTTTAACAAGTACAGCTTAGTTGGAAGAAGTTATATCACAGGGGTATGTCCTCCTTCCTGCTTCTTGGCAGCAATGAGGTAAGCAGCCTCACTCACTGTAGGACCTACATATGTGCTGGTTACACTCATGGGTGCTGTAAAAAACAACACCCAACAGCCACAAACCAAATCAGAACTCTTTTCTTTATTATACTGTTTATCTCAAGAGTTTATTTCAGTAACTCAAAGCTACTACTTATGCTCTAACAGTTCTTGTTCACTTGTAGATCAGGCAAATGTGGCCTGGGGAAACAAAACAACTGGTTAAAGATTATATAATGTGGTTTAAGACTTGAATTTAGCCCTCTTGAATCTAAGAATTCATAAAGGACCTACTCTATACTGTGCACCGTTCCTAGGTATTTTGCCACTAAGACCTTAATGGTATGATTCACACCCACATCTTACACATTATAAAAATAAAGTACAGAGCAGCAAATAACTTGCTCAGTCCTACAGAGCTGGCAAAGGAAGATGTTAAACTTGACTGCAGAGCATACAAGTTAAGAGCTATTCAATGGTATAGCTATGGTCTTGCTTTTCATTGTTTATTCAGGATTTCCATAACTAGGTCATATGACATGTCCAGGTAATTAAAAGTAGTCCCAAGATATTACTATTCTTATTCCCAGGGATTGCTGGGGTATCTTTGGACATCCATAGCTTCTGAATAAGTCCCCTCCTACTGAAACCTGGCCACACAAACATACTATTTCAAGTTAGCCCACTATATAATGCTTCAGTAAATATTATTTATGTAGCTAAGATAAGCATTCTGCAAACAGTTATAAATTTTCCCCAACAGTGTGTTTTTACAGTGTTGTAAGTGACCGTCACAACCCTCTTATCATACTCAAACCATAAAGTTTGCAATAACGATGGGATGAGGTGTGAGTACAGAGAGATTCTAGAAATGTTCATTACAACGGAATTAGTATTCGGTTTGCTTCTATGTAAATGCCTTCTGCTGAATTTCCCATAAGACTAACCCCACTTATTTAATATTCTAAAATGTTCCCTTGAAGTCAAAGTCACACATAATTATATAGAATCCCAGTAGAAGACAAGAAGGACATACTTCTAAAACAGAAGCCCTGCAAACAGAACAGGGGTCACACCACATAGTGGGTTTATAACCTGGTGTTAGCTGTTTCCCCCAAGATAAAGATTTTAATAATTAAGGGTATTACTGAAAGCACAGAGAGTTGCCAATTAATGTAATATATAATCCCCTTAGATTCCCCACATTTCATGGTACTTTTATAACAATAATGCCACTTAATAATACTTAAGCCCTCAACAATGCCGGAAGCACCCACATCTCCATGGTAATTTGTAAGATATTCTCCTATCAAATATCTGAAACAAGGTTTGGGTAGGAATAGGTATGTCCTGAAAGGTTCCCTGACATTGGTAAGATGAGTCTTTCCATAAATTATGAGTGCTCCAGAGTGGGGCTAATACAAGTTCCCAGGGATGTGCTCCTGGTGGCTTTCCCGGGAGTTCTAGCTCTCTACTCTGGGGTAGGGATTGGAACAAATCTGAGCATCCTGCAAAGGAGGGGAGAGGTATGCACACAGCGTGAAATAAGATCCATCTTCTTTCTTTGATAGAATTATCTCGCTGTGTCCTTATGCCAACCACATAAGCTAGCTGTTTTTCCACAGTTTGTAACTGTGAAGCAACAATGCAGGGGCACTGTTTACAAATCCAGCACAAGATTGGTATTGTCGTCTAGATCTACTCCACTCTTAACAGACATTGGGGATTATGAAAACTACCATGAAAACTAGCATTCACTTGATCCATCCCAAAAGGAGAACTCAAAATATCCAAAGGGATTTCTAGCTTATATGCCCTGAACTCACTTATAGTGGAAGCATTTACACAGAGCTCAAGCATTCAGAAATTCTGACCCTAGGTAAGAATGCCTCTCCTAAATGGGACTTCACTTTTTCTATGCATCTTGGATAAGGAATTCCATCTGAGAATACTGATATATACCTATAACTAAGACTGGAGAGGCAGTTGCAGAAGGGACATGAAAAGTTCCAGTCTAGTCTGGTTTATAAATGAATTCTAGATCCTAGAATGAGACCCTTCTTCAAGAGATAGTTATACAGATAGATTATCGATGGATGGATGGAAGGATGGATGGATGGATGGATGGATGGATGGATGGATGGATGGGTGGATGGATGGATGGATGGATGGATAGATGGATAGATGGATAGATAGATAGATGGATAGATAGATAGATAGATAGATAGATAGATAGATAGATAGATAGATAGATTGTTGAAAATACATTTTTATAATTCTCAGTATGACTATTAGATATACCTAGTAAAAACTGTTGTAGGCAAGTCACCCCACCATGCCATGTAGTTTGAATGGTTTTTTAACCAGAAGAGTTTCAGAATTTAGATTGAGCATTCATGAGGGCTGTAATGCCAAGATTCATTGCCTGAAAGAACAATATTACAAGTGCCTTGGGCTCCTAACTCTAATGCATTTGACTGCAGGGTTATATAAATCTAGGCTGCTAAATTTTTATCTAATAGACAGTTTAGGTAGTAATGAAATACTTTGTGTGAGTATAATTTTCTCTTCAAAATCAAGTGACAAAGAATTGCCCAGGTTTGGAGGGTAATAACATTCTTTATGTTTAGCTTCTGACAGTCCTCCAAGAATCTCCAGTTTCCTGGACAAACATCACTGAAACACAGATCTTCATAATGCTTGTGAAAGGAAAGTGGTGACATTATCTTAGATTCTCCAGGTGAAGTGATATTTTGGGAGAATGTTCCATTTTGGATAAGTCTAAAAAGAATGGAAGGACTTAGAAGACTGGAAACTTCCCAACATTCAGACATGTGTACATGAGTATCTCATGGATTTGATTATGATGTCTCATGGTTATATTATCATCATTATTAATAGAATTGTATTCACAAAATCACATTGAGCTCTGAGTTGTATTGGCCTGGAAAAACTGAATCCTGCCTATCCTCAGAGAAGTGTAGTTTTTCCATTTGTATACTGCTTATATTTAAAGAACTCTTAGGGGATTTATCAGATTCTCAGGGCTACTGCAACAGAATACCATAATCTTGGAGTCTTTATATGACTGAAATGTATACACTGACAAGGTGGTAGTCAAGAATCTCTTTCGGCCCTTTGCATCTTTAATTAGTTGCCAACAGTCTCCAACACTCCTTGTAGCTGATTCACTCCAGTCTTTGCTTCCACATTTATATGTGAATTCTCTGTGTGTCTCTTGACATGGCTTTGTGCATGCATATATGTGTATATGAGTATTTGTGTAAATGTGTGTATTTGGGTATACATGCATGTCCACTTGCATGTGAAGGGTGGGGTTCAATCTCCAGTGTCACTCCTTGGGTGCTGTGTACATTGCTTTTGAGACAGGATCTCTCAATGTCCTGGAACTTGTCTCAGGTTAGCTAGCAAGCCACAGGGATCCTCCTGTCTCTTCCTCCTTTGTGCTGGTGTTATAACCAGAAGCCTTTTTATGTGGGTTCCGTGGATGTAGCTTGAGTCTTTATAGGTGTGTAACAAGTACACTACTGGCTAAGCTATTTCCACAGCTCTTTGTGTCATGTCTAATGGCTCTTTTCTCATGTGGACACCAGCTTTTGTAGCAGATCCATCTTGACTCATTTTGATATCATATTCTTTTATTTCCTATTGGTATTGGTTAAATTACCAAATAAAATCACCTAGATAGGTATTAGAAATTGGGACATCAGCATGCCATTTGGGGAACATTGTTCTATACATTAGAGATTCTTTGATGTATTGATGCTCATATATTACCAGTTCTCTATTGAGATACTTTGAAAGAGACATAGATTGCAATAAATGAGACAGACTTGAACTCTCACATGTGATAACCAAAGATTCCAGCTCCCATGGGAGGAATGTCCTTCCTGCCAATGCCTTCAGGAGTGATATAGTGCTTTGACAGGGGAAAGCTTAAAAACAAGATTCTGGGAAAAGAGAAAGGCTAACAGAGGAAGAGAGAAAGGAAATGGGCTGACAGAGTGAGCTGCACTGAACAGAGGGTCCAATTTCTGTAACTCAGCTCCTTATCCCCATCTCTGACAAGATGAAAAATGATACTTCAGATGAGCACCCTGGCCTCAGCTCTTCTCCTACGATATCAACAAACTAATCCCATAGCAAGTCAGATGAGCAACAGCTTCATGTCTTGAAGCTATTACTCTGGCCTCAGTTAAACTGCCTCTAGAGAATGTCTATTTAAGAGGATATCCTTTCCTTTTATCGAGGGGCCATATAAAAAAATGATCAAATAAAGAATGTTTCTATATCGTCTATAAAAGTGTAGCCAGAGAGAGTCTCTCTTCCATTCTACCATGTTTCTTACATAAAGATCTCTGTAATGATTGCCTCTTAAAAGTGGATGCCAGTAAAAGGTCTGTCTTTCCTGTCAGCCTGTTTTTCTTGTAAGCACTAACAATTTTAGTGTTTTATGGTTGCTTTTTGATTTTTGCCTATGCTCTCTGAAAATCATGGCAATTGGTTTTGTACTTTCTACCAGACATTATAATAGAGGTTTTCATATTGTAATCTACCTGCTAAAAAAGAAGACTCTTCTAAGATTGACAGGGTCTAGATGGAGGTAGGTAGGCAACACATAGCACTGTCCTCTGGGTGCTGAACATGACCTCAGCAGTTAGACAGGTCTCAAGACCAGACACCTCAGTAGAATGGCAAATCTTCAGGATTATGAATATGACATATTATAGTGGCACTTAATGGAAGTAGCATAACCTGTATTGTGTGGCAAGTACTATTTGCCTTTTTAGCATATTCATAGTTGTGAGAATTACAAAGGAATTTAAAATAAATATGTAAATAATAAACAGAGAAATTAGTGGGTCATGTAGACATAGTATCTTGCACTAGTAATACTAACACCTGAAGAACTGCAGCAGGGGGATTGTTGTGTGTTTCAGGGCACCCTTGGCTATAAAATAAGTTGCAGGGCAGCCTGGGCTATCCAGTAAGACCCTATCTCAAAGAACAACCAAACAAAAATAATAAATAAGGAACAAGATTTGTGAAGTATACTTTCCTGAGGTTGCTTCTCAAGAAAACAATATTTTGTTTAATTTTCCAAATGTTCTCGTGGTCAACATGTCCTCTCAGAGTATCAGGAAATTAGTATTTCAGAAAGTTCTCTCATGTAGGATTGTAGGGTCTTGTGGAAACACCTGGACAGATGCTGGCTTCAGAAAGGCAACCCAATGTTTGGGGTTGACTCCAAATCAGTTAGTGAATACACTACATACTGCACAATGTAGAGGAAGTTTGTATCTATATGCCATTGGGTGTATATGCATGATAGTTCAGACTCATAATGAACTATTTTCAGGAGCTACTAGCCATAAATTTCCTATCTCCATCTCAGCTGACACATTACATAAAATAAGTAAAATTTACTGTATAAGATAAATGAAAAGCATACTTAGATGTTATGAGTTTGAAAGAATGAAATTTGAAGGGAAATTTTTGGACAAGATTAGTGAAATATTAAAAGAAGGAATGCTGAAAAGAGAAAAGCAACAAATACATTCATAATTGAGAAAATGAGCATGAAATAGAGTATACCTATTAGTTCAAATACACTTCGTTGTTTTTTATTTGTTTTGTTTTGTTTTGTTTTGTTTTCGCACAGAATAGGCAACGGCCATTGTGTCAACTATTAAGTACAATAGTGACCATAAGTAGATAATCAATGGAGTAGCAACTGGTCTTATTTAATTACTGAATTAATAAGACATTATTGAATACTTAAATAAATGGAAATTCCTACTTATTCTTTAAATGAGAATACATGCTGATAAGAGCAACTATGAGTAAAATGCCCTACAAAGGGATTTTGAGCTTAAGGATATCAGAAGAGCTGCTCATCCACGTGCTTTAATAGCCTCACTGTTATCACAGAGCATGCCAGGGAGAAAAGCAGCCCACTGCAAGCCTTTCATTCTTCATGGAGGAGAGGCTGAGGTCAGAGAAACCACACCACATCAGAAATATCCTCCAACACTTCTAACCTCATTAATTTTAATATTCTACAGATTTCTGCCACCCTTTAAACATTTTTGTCGTATATATCTCCATTATCTTTTGTATATGTATATACTTACTGTTAATATATACATCACTTATTTGTATATTGTTTACGTTTCTCACTAGCAGTATTCTCCATGTACTCCTGATGAAGACAATGTTTTTGTTGTCTATGTGTCCTCTGTATTTCTGTCAGCTATATATATGACATAGCAATGTTTATTGAATGGATAAGAACACTAGACCAAACTTGCAATGTTGTCTGTCTGCCCTGTGTTATAACATAGCTGAGATGCCAGTGTGATATATTGCATTCCATTCTTGGTTATGTGGTTGCCCCAGTGCAGGGAAGGTGGAGACTCACCAAAGTTCCTCATATGGGTGGTACTTGTATCATCATCTTTGAGACGAGAAACCAGATTAACCAGACATCTGTCATGGCTGAGAAGGTGGCTATATCATTGTTGAAGCAGCTATAACAACACAGCATTTGAAGGAGGAACATGCACATAGAAAGAGAATTTTGGTGTAACACAAAGGACCAGTGCTGAGAGCTAGCTCTGCATTTAGTCCTGTCATGGGTGTCGTCACTGATTGTATATAGATACTCAGAAGTTCCAACTAGTATTCAGACATACTTGGAGGCATGCTTTGACTGTAAGGTGTCAAGAATCATTAAACAAATAAAGATACAAAACAGAAATACTTACTTAATAAAATTGTGGTTGAATAAATGAGAGAGATTATTTCCTTAAATTTGTTTTTCTCATATAACTTAAAGACAAAAGGTGAATAGTGCTGGTCCAGGTTACTAGCCAGTGAAGTTCTCTGAGTTATGAACTAGTTCATTCTTTCTTTTCTACTAATGTGCTGGTTAGATTTTATTGGCAACTTGATATAACGTAGACTCATCACTTGAATAGTTGCTCAGATACAATTAACTTGTGGCCATATCTGAGTAAGATACCTTGATTGATGATTGATGCAGGAGGGCACATCTCACTGGGTATGGAGCTATCCTTAGGCAGGTGGACATAGGCTGTTTAAAAGAGCCACCTGAGCATGAGCCAGAGGGTGAGGCAGTAAGCAGCATTTCTCTGATCTGGTTCCTATTTGAGTTCCTACCCTGAGCACCTTAGTGATAGACTATGACCTGAAAGAGTGTGCCAAATAAGTCCTTACTTCCACAGGTTCTTTTGGTCAGAGTGTTTCATTACAACAATTGAAGGTAAAGTATAATAACCATTATACTTTGAAATGATGGCTTCTTTCCTCATCCATTCTGCCTCATGGTTATAAACTGGCAGTTCTTCTCATGTGCCACATTTCATCTACACTCCAGACAACAAGAAGAGGACATTACAAATGAACAAAAGGCCCACATTAGAACAGTATTTCCCTCTTCAATAGGAAAACAAATTCTATAAGATCTGTTGAGTAACTGGTTTACCTAGAACCCCCAATCTAATTACTAACCAAGAATCAAGAATCTAAGGCTATCTCATATAATCATGACTCTTCTCCTACCAAGGATGGAGAAGATCCACTCTCTTAAACCCTGATGAATCTCCTCAGTCATTTCAACAAACTATGACTCTATGAAAAATAAGAAAGGGTGGTGTGGTGGTTAATGTCGACTGGCAATGTGACAGAATCTGGAAACAAGTGGGAGAAGGCATCTGCCTCTAGGCATGCCTGTGGAGGATGATTGTGATTACATTTAATTGGAGAGGGAGGACCTACACACTGGGTGGGATCCTGGATTGAATAAACAAAGGGGACTGAGCAGTATGCATACATTCATCAATGTTTCCTGACCATAGATGAGATATGAGCAGCCTCTTCAAGCTCTTGTTCCTTTGGCTTTCTCATCTAAACACTTCAACTGTGAGCCTGAAAAAAAAAAAAAAACCTTCCTCTTAAATGTTGCCTTTGTCAAGAATATTTTATTACAGCATCAGGAAAAAAATCTAAGGCAGATAGAAATTGAATTTTCTATGGCAACTAATAGACTCCATGGGCTCAGACATCAGTCCCATAGAGGCATTGCTGCTCCAGGCTCTGTTCCTTAGCCTGCTTTCTATACTCTCACAAGACATGAGGACAAACTCCATGCTTTTGTCACAGACAGAATGCCCAGTGGGCATCCAACTTAGATCATCCTTTCTACATCTCCATATGAAATGTCCCATGGTTCTGTCAGCTTTCACGTTCTCCATATCTGCACCATGCATGATACCTACTATTACCACAGTCAAGATTCAATGTATAAAGGTCATTCTATGAAGATGCTATAGAGGTATGTGTACCAATTCTATGGGATCAGAAGTAAATACAGAAATAGGGTAAGAAGTTTATACTGGTTCTTTGGTGGCTTTAGGATTGCTATAGAACTAACATTCTCTCAAATTCTTGACTGTTCTCTCATCAGATGGAACTGCTTAAATTGCACAAATGGAATAATTAGGTCAACAGTACTTTGCAAGTGGAAAACAACTCACACTTGAAATTATAGCAATTGTATCTTGCCTAAATATGGTCTCAGTTCTCCAAGATTGATATGTTGAAGTTCTAACCTCTGGAACCTGAGTGTGTTTGTGTTTGCACATATGCTCTTGAAAGAGTCAATTAAGGTAAATCTCTGTTCTTAAAGGGCTTACTATATATGAAGGATGGAGAAAAGTGAAAAGATGGGGCTCTATATTATTCTCTGGGAAGGAATGCCTTACTTCATACTCTAGCCCCTGGCATCTGGGGCATTGTGTTGTTTGATCCCTTAAAATGTTAACAGATTGTATTGAGCCTTCATTTTCAGTGATTTCTACATACTCCTCTCTCCACTGGAAAAGAACAAGAGGATATGTTTAAATTGGCAGTTTGGATCAGATTGATTCAGACAACGATTAGATTATCAGTATTTCAGATCCCAAACTAACTACTAACAGTTATTTTAGATGTTCTGAGGAATGCTGTATACATTGTGAATCATGCTTCATTCTTCTCATGTAGTAACCAGACAAAGTTGAGACTCAGAAGTTAAAGTTTAAACCTATTTGTATTTTTAATCCTGTTATCAGTACCATGTTCTGCTTACATTAGGAGAAGAACCTCCTGTTTGGGTGGAGTTGAGTGTTTACATTAGGCAGATTTGGATTGCCTATCCTCCATTGGTGAATCCAATTAGTTACTCCAGTACTTTCCAAATTGAGTTGAATCAATCCATTTTACAAAGGCTAAAGGCAGATAAGATTATCACAACAGTAGCATAATAACATAATTTAGAGAATATTAGAAAATACAAAACCACTCAGTTCCTAAATAAATAATCTTTTTTTTAATTTTCTAAGCTTTTTTTATTTACGTTCCAAATGATTTTCCCTTTGCCGTTTCCTCCCTCTCCGAAAGTCCCATAAGCCCCCTTCCCTCCCTCTGTTCCCCATTCAACCCCCTATAATTCTAGGGTTGAGTATGCAATAAAAAGATTTATACAGCTTTGCCAGACAGAGAAAACAGTGAAGTTTGACAGAGTCTAGAGGAAGAAACACCAAGACCTTATAACAAAACCATGATGATTGTGCACTCACACTCTGAAATGACTACTATCAAAATCTCTTCTATAAGTTGCTTTGGTCATGTGTCTTATAACATCAATAGAAAAACATAATTAAGATAGCTTCCAACTGATATTGTGACATTTTTATCTGACTGTAACTGCCAATAGCCTAGAAACAATCTTCCGTTCAACTTAGGTATAATGTGGAATAGGCCCATGTGGTGGTTTGAGTGAGAATGGTCCCCGTAAAGTAATATGTTTGAATACTTGATCCTTAGTTGCTAGAGCTATTTGAGAAAGATTAAGAGATATGTCCTTGTTGAAGGAGTGTGGCAGTGGGGATGGACTTTGAGGATTCAGTAGGCTCCCAGTGTTCTCTCTCTGTTTCCTACTTGTAGATGAGTATAAGTGTTCAGCTACTGCTCCAGCACCCAATCTCAGAGACTGCTCTAGCCCATGCTGCTCCAGGATGACTGTCATGATGATCATGGACACACCCTCTGGAACAGTATCAATAAAATCTCTTCTATAAGTTACTTTGGTCATGGTGTCTTACCACATCAATAGAAAAACATAGCTTCCAACTGAAGTTGTGACATTTCACTTATAGTTTGGGTTAACATTGATATATTATGTGCAGCATGTTTGCTCCAAGAGGACAACTGAACATGAAAATACTTTGAACATCCTATAATATTTAAAATTTCCTTTGAGATGCTCTGCCCAACCAAGACTTTTTAAAAAGTCTTTTCCCTATGCATTAGAGTATGTAAATCCTTAAATGTAACCTTGTATCTAATCTAGTCCTAAGCAAAAACCAAACTTTGGCCACATACCAATGCATAAAATCAATAAGAACCAAAGGCTTTACACTAAATCTAATCCTATTCCTAACTCTGTATTTATAATCCAGTTCTAACCATGGCCTTGACCCTAGCTCTACCTCCAATCCTAACCTCAATATTATACACAAACCAAATCAAAACCATAACCTTAATCCTAAATATAACACTAATCCTTACCATAACTTAATATCTAAGTTGAATCTTAGCTATAGCCTTAAACCTGTTAGTAACCCTAGCTCTGTACACAACCCCAGTAAGAACCATAACCTTGATCCTAATACTATCCTATCCCTAACCTCCTCCTAATGTGTAGAAATTTAAATCTCTCCAAGCCCTGGATTTTATAGTCCCTTGCTTTGAACTGAAGGACTTGGCTAGAGAATGGGCCTCACCCTGTCCTGAGCAGAAAGGCCCCAAGGTGAGGCAAGGATCCACCATCTACCATCCCCTTGACTTTCTCTTTGTACTCCTCTTATCAGTCATTTATCATCCATGATAAATCAATTTACAACTGCTTCCCTTTCTACCAGCAGGCTCCACCTTGTTCTCCATTTGCCTTCACCTCAATCATGCTCAGATCCTGTACACTCATAGTTGCTGATAACAATGAACCATGTGTTAACAATAAAACCCATAACCTGGTGAGACGTCCATACCTCCCATTTCTGAAATTTAATTTAACTTCTAAATATAGTTTGTTTTCAGAGTTGAGTTGTCTGCACACCCAACAACTTTCCCAAAGATGGTGGGGGAAATAATCTTTTAAATCATTAGTGCATTGCTCTGATCTACTTGTTCTTTATCTCCCATGTTCCTGTTGGGAACTCTTGCTACATTGTATAAATATGATCCTCCTTTATAAATTGAACAAGTAAATTCATTCTCTGCCACATAGAAAACCAGCCTTCTTTGGGGGTCCAACACCTCCTTCCTGCTATATTTTACCAGAGTCTACTTGAGGATACTGCTGAGCTGAGCTATGTGATGGGAATGAGTTCTGGGTTTAGTAAAGCATCCAGTGATTTAAATTAAATGATCCAGAACATTTGCTTCTATCTTTCTGTGACAGAGGTCATCAAATAGGATCCAGCTTTCTTTTTGTCAATTATATAACTTAGTATAGACCTAACATTCAACTTTATAATATCTAATCTTTTCTAATTATAACCTTGCAAAGGTAGACATTTCTTCAGAGGCCTGTGCCTTGATAGGAATCCCACAAGTATGAGGGGGAACGTGAAGTGGGAGGTGTTAACTAGTGACACATGACATGCTCTGCATTAGTCTTCCACTTTGTGGTAGTTGCCATCAGTTCCATTTTTCTGTCAAGGATGACATAGTTCTTCTGACACTGAAAGGTTGCTTTCTTAATTGTGCATAAAATGGGCTCTGTTACAGTTCTATGATGCATACATTAGTATGTCAGCTGGGGGCTTCCTCTGGGATTAGTTATTCCCGCATACTCAAGTTCTTGTGTCCATTGAGGAGTACAGTATGGCCCCATGTTTCTGTGCCCACGAGGGGATGCTAACCAGAGCAAAGTGGTTAGAATAACAATCACAGTCCCCTTGCTATCCATATATCTCTCCCCGTGTGGAAGAAGCATAATTGATTTGCTAGTGGGATGCTGGAAGACTCACATTCATTGGTTCAGTTTCTTCATTTATACAACATTAAGATGACAAGTAACATGTTACCCAGGGATTAAAGCTCATTCTTCCTTGAGGAATTGTCTTGACTGCAATGAATATTCATTCATAGCTTTTTACAACCTTGGGTCTGTTTCCTCAAGAAAGCAAATCAAAAAAGGAGAAAGACACATCATTTTTTTTCCAATGCATTTCCCGTGACTCAGTAGGTGAGTTCAACTTATTAGAACTTGGAGGAGTAATGTAGCAAAAGATGCTTGTGGCCAGGCTTGAAGCTTTGTGCTCTATTCCAGAGCACCTAGCACTAACACTAGTATTATAATATCCTTGATTTGTGCCCATTGCAGTTTCTCAGTTGGTTTGGAACTCAGAGAGGAGAAAGGTATAATTAATTTATCCATCTAAGCTGAACAGCCTTTCCCATGCCAGGTCAGTCTCCTCTGATTCATCTATGCTGACAAGGCATAGACTAAAATGCCTTTTATCCTATCATTAAAACAAGTACCTCTCACCATTGTCCCTCAAATCCCATGCATATGTAGTCTCCTCTTATACCAGCGCATATGCCTTCTCCCAAGGAACTACCTTTTGCCCACCAGCTAAATCAAGATGCCGCTCTTCAGTTTTCATTTAATTGCTTTGAATAATAATAATAATAATAATATTCTTTGAAGCTGTAATTAAGTCTGATTTCTGGATGCTAGAAATTTTAAATGTTTACTTTCATTTTTTTTCTATTTTAGCTTGAAAGTGTTTTATTGTCTTGGAAAATAAGGCTCTCTATAATATTTAGCATGGTCTTGGGTGAAAGCAGTGCCAAACACAACGTAAGTTGGATTACATGAATTTGTTTCAGATATCTGGAACTCTAGAAGAAAGTCTAAGTATAATTTTTGTAATGCAGAGCTCCCTCTGCCTCTGGGCTCCACATTTCTGAACTGGCTTCTTTCCTGGCTTTTTTCAGTAGTTAGGGATTTAATATACACATATGGCAATATCTAAACAAATAATGGTAATGACCATTTCTTAATGACTCCAGGAAATCATTTAAGCCTTTTATACCAGTTTTCAAGAGGCTACTAGTACTCAGTGGGGATTACACTAGCCAAAATGCCCAACATTGGGGAGTTGGAACCAGAAGAAACCACTTCCAGTAGATAGACATGGCCTCCAGTTGAGACAGGAGCCACCCACCCATCTTCAAAATTTTTTAACCCAAAATTTTTTCTGTCTAAAGGAAATTCAGGGACAAAAAAATAGAACAGAGACTGAAAGAAAGGCTATCCATTGACTGGCCCAACTTGAGATTCATCCCACGCATGCACACCAAATCCTGACACTATTACTGAGGCCATATTGTGCATCCAGACAGGTACCCAGCATGGCTGTCCTCTGAGAGGCTCCACCAGCAACTGACTGAGACAAGGGCAGATACTTATAGACAACCATTGGATTGAAGTCAGGGGCCAATGTGGAAGAGTTAGAGGAAGGACTAAAGGAGCTGAAGGGGACTGCAACCCCATAGGAAGAGCAACGGTGTCAACTAACCCAGACCTCTCAAAATTCCCAGAGACTAAGCCCAAAACCAAGGAACATATACAGGCTAGCTCATGGCCCGAGGTACATGTATAGCAGAGGACTGCCTTGTATGGCCTCAGTGGGAGAAGATATGCTTAATCCTGTGGAAATTTGATGCTCAGGGAAGAGGGATGCTGTTGGGGATGAGCTGGGGGAGGTAAATAGGCAGGTGGAGAACAGCACCCTCTCAGAAGCAGAGGGGATTGGGTATGGGTAAAGTACTTAGGAAGGGGGGATTGGGAAGGGGGACAACTTTTGGATGTAAATAAATAAAATAGTTTAATTAAAAATTCTTTTATAGACATTTTCAGAATTTTGAAGTTTTCTTCAGATAAAACTGTCATTTATTAACTTTCTGTTTTTCTCTGTGTGTGTCTCTCTCTTGGTCGGTGTGTGTGTATGTGTGTGTATGAAAGAGAGAGAGAGGTCGGGAGGGAGGGAAGGAAGGAGGGAGGAGGGAGGAAGGGAGAGAGAGAGAGAGAGAGAGAGAGAGAGAGAGAGAGAGAGAGAGAGAGAGAGAGATTATGAGTAGAGGTTAGAGGTTAGCATAAAGTGTCCTCTATCATTTTCTACTTTGTTATTCTTGAGTTAACTTTGACCTCGCTGGTTTGGCTAGCCTAGCTGACTGGCAAGCTCTAGGACTCCTCTTCTTTTTCTGTCTTCACAGAGCTGGGATTATAGACATGCACTACTATAGCCCATGCTTCTTATGTGAGTAATGGTTATTTAAATTCAGGTCCTCATGCTTGCACAGTAGACAGTTTACCAACTGAGCCATCTTCTCAGTCATGCGCATTGACTCTTATGTTCACTAATGATCATCACGATCAGGACCACTCCTGGGCACAGGAAGAGACATGCCTCCTCCTGAGGCACACCGGGAGAAAAGAAGGTGTGGATAATGAGCTACATATACTTCACTGATATACTTTTCAAGCTTCTTTGTATGAACCCACAATTTGACCTTTGAAATCCATGATGATGGCCAGATGTTATATGCGGTACCAACTTCACACTGAAAAGTAGTCAGTTGCTTCTAAGATCCTGGTTTAGACACTCTATGTCCATTAAAACATTAGAAGAACCTCAGGAGACTGCCATTAACATTGCAAGTATTAAAAAAAAAAGACTCCATTTGAAGTTGCCTCTTCATAGTACTAGTGACTAAAGTACATGTTCAGGTTAGTAGTCATTAGCAGCTAATCTAGATATTCCTAGCATACAGTCCCAGTTCCACTCATCAGCAAATAAAAGACAAAAATATCTTTTTGGAATGAAAGTCTCTAGGAAAAAAGAAGTCTTTTTAGATGTCTTTATTTTATATGTATGAGGATTTTGGTTGCATGTATGTATGTGTACCACAGCCATGCCTGATGCCCATAGGGGCCAAGAGAGGGTGTCAGATCCCCTATAAATGGGGTTACAGATAGTAACTAGACACAGCACAAGTGCTGAGAACTGAACTCAGTCTGCCAGAGCAGGAAGTTTTTTAAGCACTGAGCCATCTCTCCCGGTCCCATAATATAACCATTTTCTGGAGTGTGTGTGTGTGTGTGTGTGTGTGTATGTGTGTATGTATGTATGTGAATCCAGACCTGGCACACACATCCAAGAGCTTGTTACCTGACATAGGAGTATTTGCACCTGTACAGAGATGGGAAGAAAGTACTGGCAAAAAAGTTGACATACTTTGCTTGGGTAAGAAGCAAAGTCATTCAGAGGAGAAGTAATCATGTTTTATATTAGTCTGAGTTCTCTAGGAAGCAGACTCTCAAGTCTGGCTTAGATGACCTACTTAGGAAAATTAATTTCTTTGTAGAAGTATGTGGGTCTTGGCAGGTGAAAGGAATAGTCAGAACCCTGCAAGTTTGAACTGGAATAAAGTGGATAACAAGTGAAGAGAAAATGTTCAGCACTGTTCTGGTGACTACAGAAGGTTCAGCAAGTCTTATGGTACCAGAGTGAAAGTCAACTGAACAGACACACCCTACATTTCTATGAGAAGAGCTTACTCTACAAGCCTGGTGTGTTCTGTTACTGGAGGTAGAGCTTTATTGAACCATGTGACAGTTTGGAAATCAGGTACTCTAACACCAGCTTTGATCATATGTTCATGATGAATTCTTTGTATTCATTGTGATTTAAAAATAGCAGATCAATATTATTTGTACTCATTAATGAATTTTTATGACACACCTTAAGCAGTCTGCCCCTGGTCCAAGCTGTGGTTAATATAGAGCAGCCCTGCTGAGGAATTCAGGTCTAAGTGCACACACTGTGATGGATTTTAAGACTCAGTGCCTGGGGCTCCAGATCAATAACATTCCCTGTGACTGGAGGCCAGTGAGATGCATTCTCATGGCAACCATACCCTCTCTGTGAGAGGAAAATGGTATTGTCTCAGAGTACCTGAGAAAACATCCATGTTTGGAAACCCAAAGCATCCAGCAAGTCTCTAAGAGGCAAGAACATTTGGTGACATGTCCCTTTTATGAACTAGGAGAGTAAAGCAAGAAAAAATGAGACGTAGGATGGACTAGTGGTAGCCTGAGAAACTTTAAGAAGTATAAATGACCTCAGATGCACATGATATTTGATAGAACTTTTATTTTTGGACTTACAAAACAAACAACCAAACAACAACAACAACAACAAAAAAAAACCCCAAAACCCTTAACATTAAAATCAGGTGCCTGGATAAAGCAACTCATGGTTGCTAATTAATATATCTTTGATGGAGGCTACATACCTCTGAGAGTGAGCCATCTGATTCTTCCTCATACAAAATATCTAGTGTTAAAATAAATTTTGAATTCTGCAATTGCTGAAGTGATAAATAGTTGTAAGTTGACATTAGGATTAGAGACTATTTTCAGATCATAGTTAATTCAGCATGCGCATAACCTTAGGTAAGTTCACTATGCTGCTTTCCAGAAATTATGTAGCCAGATAGCATTTCCCTAAGGAATAGCTTGTTTTCTATAGCTCTTTATATTGTAGATTTTTCTCATTTCTAATTAACATCTGCACCCCAACTGCCTCGGACAAAAGACAATGGCATACATTAGCTAATCAATAATGATTATATCAATAACAGGTTGAAGAAACTTGTGAAACGAAAATTTCCTCTTTCAAAAGTTTTAATTTGGTTTAATTTGTTATTATTAGTTAACATTATTATCTTTTCTTTGAAAAAATTTGGAGTAATAAAAACTAGTGTTTTTCTTTCTACTCGAAAAAGTAAAGTTTGAAAGTAGGCCTATAGCAAAGTCTTCAGTATTAGCATCTCAGGGTCATTATCTATTCTCTGAGATCACGTTGGGGGGAGGGAGGTACTAAAATAAAGACTCGGAAGCTGTGTGCTCCAGCCTCTGTCTTTATCGTTCCGGTGTGCAGGCACTTTTGTCCCATCTGTCTTCTCTGACTCTATATAGTTGTTTTTAACATTCACCAACTGACAAACTGAGGAGGCTGTGCTTAGTTTGTTATGTGACTTCTCTACTGTTTCCAGCTCACTCGATTGATTTTACCATAGACAACAGAATGGCAGTGTGTGGGTCTCCACAGTTTCTGATACCTGCGTTAGCTTAGTTCTGAAGGATATGATTTTTGTAATCTGGAGGAATTTTTAAACCCAGATACAGTAGCTCCTGCCTGCAATCTTAGTGTTTAAAAAGTAGAGACAGGGGAATGAGGAGGCTATCCTCAGCTACATAAGTTTCAGACTTGCCTGGGCTATATGTCATCCTGTCTAAAAAGAAAAGGAAAGAAGAAAGGAAGGAAAGAAACAAAGAAAGAAGAAGGAAGGAAGGAAGGAAGAAGGAAGGAAAGAAAGAAGGGAAAAGAAGGAAGGAAGGAAAAAGAAAGGAAAAACTTGGAGGGAAATTTTTACCATTAAATGAAGATTTTTAAATTTAAAATAAATAATTGAAATGCTTAGGGCTTCTTTTAAATAAAAGGCCTGAATTTTTAGATTTAAAACATTTAAGAACTTTCCTTGAGCATGCTAGGAGAACCTACCAGAAGGTAAGAATAGGCTTCCTGATGGCCCACGGAGTTGTAGAGCCATGATTAATTCTCCTCTGAATCCAGCTGCAACACTGGATTTAGACAACAGTTACAGATCTTGTTTGGTTCAAATATCCCCACTCCTATGTACTGTAATCTTTCTGCCTTCCATCCCTGGTGCAAGACTGGAACTCACAGGAAGATTTGGGTGATAATTAATCTTGAGTGTCAACCTGATGAGATTTCAAATCACCCAGAAGACAAATATCTGGGCATGTATAACTGTGAAGGTGTTTCCTGAGAGCTTTAACTGAGATGGGAAGAGCTACACTACATAGGAATGGCATCATACTGTGACCTGAGGTTCTAGACTAAAATGAAAGCATTGAGCCACAGCATTAACCTCTTTCTGCTTCCAGACAATGGATGCAATGTGACCAGCTGCTTCACATACACCATGGCTCACAACGGCTCCAGAGTATGAGTTAAATTCAGCCTCTTCTGAAATATGTGTTTGTTTGTTTGTTTGTTTCTTCATTTGTCCATTTGTTGACACATTCACTTAGTGTGTGTGTGTGTGTGTATATATATATATGTGTGTATATATATATATGTATATATATGTGCATATATATATATGTACACATAAAGGCCAGAGGAGGCTACAAGATTCCTTGGAGCCAGAGTAAAAGGTGGTTGTGAACTGACCAATGTGGGTGCTGGGAACACAAACTCGAGCCCTGTGCAAAGAGCAGGAATCTTAACTGGACAATCAGCTCCCCAGTCCTAGCTCTTCCTTTCATAATTTGCCTTTGTCGGGTATTTTTTGCCACAGCAGTGAGAAAACTAGCTAAAATTTAAAAAAAAAATCGGTATTGAGGAGTGGGACTGTGGCTATTGATACACCTGATCACGTGGAAGTAGTTTGTGGATGGACTATGAACTTTATCCCATCAAAATGTGATCCAAACAAACCATTCCTTTTTACAGTCTGTTTTGTTAGCATTTTGTCATAGCAGCCAGAGAAATATCTAATACAATTTGTGATGAGCCTAAGTAATTCAGTTCATAAGTGGTGACCTTCTAATTCCAAGTAATTTGTCTGACATGTACAACTGGCTCTTTAAACTCCTCTTTGTTTCATTGTGCTGGTTGATAACAAAACACTTACTTACAGCAAAATTGACGTTATATATAAGTTTACGTGTACCTGCAATTTGATTGGTGACTGTCCCTGACCATGAGCCAATCCAAATAGTATTCAGGGTAGTGTCCACCAAGACATAATGTTTATTACAGGTTTATTGACCATCCCACTCTATCAAGTATGATAATACGTTCCAATTAGCACTCCTGTAGCTAACTGCTATTTCTGTCAACTTGGTTTTTGAACATTCCACTGAATGTCAGATAAAAAGAATCTAAGCCTCTCTGACTTCATGAGAATCAAAGAAAGAAATTTCCAATTTCCAGTGGAAAGAGACCCTGGTGGTCACATGGGAAAAATCTTTGTGTGTGGTGTGGTGGGGGGTGGGAAATGAAGTCTAAACCTTATTAAGACAAGAGATGACAGATCTCATTTTGAGCTAAATCTATGTAACACTGGGGGCTTTCATCACACTTTAACTTTCCATTTCTAAGTGTCACTCTTTTGACCACTTTACATGCAGGAAGTGGCACTGTGCCATAGGCTTGTGTACCTAGAGAAAAACACCATTCAAAACAGGAGACCACTGTGTAATAGCTTGTATTATAAAAAATGTTATGCTCTTAAATATTTATAATAGAAAAGTAATATTCAGCATCTCACATGCATTATTAACAGTCTCTAAATACATCTCCTAAATCAATTACAGTGTGTGTTGTGGTCCTGCCATCAAAATCTACCTTCTTGCTTTTGGTTATTGGAATGAGGACCAGAAATGATGAGTCCTCCAGGAATGCTATGACCTAGATTCAGTTTCCATATGTTCAATGCTTCCTGAGGTGCTCATATCTGTTCAACTGTTCACTATTTGTGTCTTCATGGTCATATAAAATTTAAATTTCTCATTATTGTAATTTTAATAGCATAATAAAAGAATGAGATCATTTGTCTGGGGTTTGGGCAACTGAAGTCTAGTCCTCACTTTGATGTTAGTTTGCTGTGAACTAGACATGTTGCTTTTATGCTTCATTTTTCTTAGCTGTGAAATAAGGTCTAGAGATAGGTAGCTTGTCTTTTCTTGAACATGGTGGAGCTCAGACCCCTAAACTGCGTGGCTGCAGGCAATGTCACTACTAGGAACTAGACAAGTTTTGCTGACACAGCATGGTGATAGAATCATGATGGGACCAAACAGTCAAAACATAAGGAATTAAACCTTAGATGGGTAGGGTAGACTTTGTTTGTTTGCTTGTTTGTTTGTTTGTTTGAGTTGGTAGATGTGTTCAGATTACAGCTTTGTGTTAAGGACTCAAAAGCAGCTGATTGTCTCCCCATTGGTCAATCTGGAGCAAGAAATTATATGGTTCAGAGAAGTAGAGAGCGTCACACTCAGAGACAGCATAACTCCTAGGAACTCCGAAACAACCAGGCTAACTGATGAGACACCCCTTTGTCCCAACTTTGTTCTAACCTTACTGGGACCACCACAGGGCCCAGAGGAGGCAGGCCCTATCCACTCTGCCCTGCATCTTCCTTCTCACTCACAACCCACCCAGGATAGAGCTGGTACTCCCAAACCCATCTCATATGCAGAGACAGCTTGACCCTCAGGAGGTCCATCACTTCTAGGCTCACAGTAGGGACAGAATAAAGTTAGAGACAACAAGGCCAGTTAACATCTGAGATAACCAGATGGCAAGAGGCAAGTGCAAGAACATATATAACAGAAACCAATGCTATTTGGCATCATCAGAACCATTTTCTCTGACCACAGCAAGGCCTGGATGACCTAACATACCTGAAAAGCAAGACTCCAACCTAAAATCCCATATCATGAAGACAGTGGCAAACATAAATAATTTCCTTATAGAAATACAGGAGAATACAGGTAAATAGGTAGAAGCCCTTAAAGAGGAAACACGTAAATCCCTTAAAGATATATAGGAAAACACAACCAAACAGGTGAATGAATTGAACAAAACTGTCCAGGATCTAAAAATGGATATAGAAACAATAAAGAAATCACAAAGGGAGACAACTCTGGAAATGGAAAACCTAGGAAAAAGATCAGGAGTTTCAGATGCAAGAATCACCAACAAAATACAAGAGACAGAACAGAAAATCTCAGGCATAGAAGGTACCATAGAAGATATTGACACAACAGTCAAAGAAAATACAAAGTGAAAGAAGATCCTAACCTAAAACATGCAGGAAATACAAAAGACAATGAAAAGAGAAAACCTAAGGATAATAGGTATAGAAGAGAGCAAAGATTCGCAAGTTAAAGGGCCAGCATTTTGTTGCATACAGGAAACATACATCACTGACAAAGACAGACACTACCTCAGACTAAAAGTCTAGAAAAAAAAATTGAAGCAAATGGTCCCAAGAAACAAGCTGGAGGGGCCATTAAAATATCCAAAAAATTAGATTTTCTAGCAAAAGTTAAAAGAAATGGGGAAGGACACTTCATACTCACCAAAGGAAAGATCCACCAAGATTAACTCTCAATTCTGAACACCAAAGTCCCAAATGAAAGGGTACCCACATTTGTAAAAGAAACATTGCTAAGGTTCAAAACATGCATTGATCCTCACACAATAATAGTGGGAGAGTTTTATGTCCCACTCTCACCAATAGACAGATCATGGAAACAGAAACTAAACAGAGACACAGTGAAACTAACAGAAGTTGTGAACCAAAGGGATTTAACAGATATCTACAGAACATTTCACCCTAAATCAAAAGAATATACTATCTTTTTAGCACCTCATGGTACCTTCTCCAGAACTGATCATATAATCAGACACAAAACAAGTATCAACATATACAAGAAGATTGAAATAGTTCCATGCATTCTATCAGATAACCATGGTCTAAGGCTGGTCTTCAATAGCAATAAAAACAGCAGAAAGTCTACATACTCAAAAAAAGAAATTAAAGACTTTCTAGAATTTAACAAAAATGAAGGCACAGCATGCCCAAACTTATGGGACACAATGAAAGCAGTGCTAATAGGAAAATTCATAGCAATGTGTACCTTCATAAAGATATTGGAGAGATCCTACCCTAGCAACTTAACAGCACATCTGAAAGCTCTAGAACATACTCAAGAGGAGTAGATGGCATGAAACAATCAACTCGGAGCTATAATCAGTCAACTAGAAACAAAGAGAACTATACAAAGAATCAAGAAAACAAAGAGCTGATTCTTTGAGAAATCAACAAGATAGAAAAACCCTTAGCCAAATTGAGTAAAGAGCACAGAGGCAGTATCCAAATTAACAGAATCAGAAATGAGAAGGGGACCAATACAACAGAAATGGAGGACATTAAAAAAATCATCAGAGCCTACTACAAAAGGCTATACTCAACAAAGCTGGAAAATCTAGATGAAGTGGGTGAATTTTCTAGACAGACACCAGGTATTGAAGTTAAATCAGGACCAGACAAACTATTTAAACAGTTCCATAACACCTAAGAAAGTAGAAGCAATCATTAAAAGTTTCCTAACCAAACAAAAAACAAAAACAAAAAAACCCAAAAAACAAAAAACAAAACAAAACAACAACAACAAAAAACAACCCAGGGCCAGACAGTTTTAGTGCAGAATTCTATCAGACAATTAAAGAAGACCAAATACCAATACTTCACAAATTCTTCCACAAAATAGAAACAGAAGGAATACTACCTATTTTATTCTATGAAGCCACAGTTACACAGATACCTAAACTACACAAGACCCAACAAAAAAGAGAACTTCAGACAAATTTTGCTTATGAATATCCATGTAAAAATACTCAATAAATTTCTCAAAAACTGAATTCAAGAACACATCAAAGCCAGCATTCACCATGATCAAGAAGACTTCATCCAATGGATTCAGGGATGGTTCAATATACAGAAATCCATCAATGTAATCCACTATATAAACATATATAAAGATAGACCTATCAGAATTACACCAGACTTCTCACCAGAGACTATGAAAGCCAGAAGAGCCTGGGCAGATGTCATACAGACCCTAAGGGAACACAAATGCTAACCCAGACTGCTATATCCAGGAAGTCTCTCAATTACCATAGATGGAGAAACCAAGGTATTTCATGACAAAAACAAATTTACACAGTAGTTTTCCACAAATCCAGACCTTCAAAGAATAATGAATGGAAAACACCAACAAAGGGAGGGAAAATACACACTAGAAAAAGCAAGAAATTAATCTTCTTTCAACAAACCCCAAAGAAGATAACCACACAAACATAAAAATTACATCAAAAACAGTAGGAAGCAACAACCACTTTTCCTTAGTATCTCTTAACATCAATGGACTCAATTCCCCAATAAAAAGACTTAGACTAACAGACTGGATACATAAACAGGACCCAACATTTTACTGCATACAGGAAACACATTTCGATGTCAAAGAAAAACACTACCTCAGGGTAAAAGGCTGGAAAACAGTTTTCCAAGCAAATGGTCCCAGGAAACAAGCTGGAGTAGCCATTCTAATATCCAATAAAATGGACTTTCAACCAAAAGTCATCAAAAAAGACACAGAAGGACATACTGATTAAATGAATTTATACTCATTAAACGAAAAATCAACCAGGAAGAACTCTCAATTCTGAACATCTATGTTCCAAATACAAGGGCACCCTCATTAGTAAAAGAAACTTTATTAAAGCTTAAAGCACATATCGCACCCCACACAATAATTGTGGGTGACTTCAACAGCCCACTCTCCTCAATGGACAGATCAGGGAAACAAAAATTAAACAGAGACACAGTGAAACTAACAGAAGTTGTGAACCAAGTGGATTTAACAGATATCTACAGAACATTTCACTCTAAATCAAAAGAATATACTATCGTTTTAGCACCTCGTGGTACCTTCTCCAGAATTGATCATATAATCAGACACAAAACAGACCTCAACAGATATAAGAAGATCAAAAAAATCCCATGCCTCCTATCAGATCACTATGGTGTAAGGGTGGTCTTCAATGGCAAAATAACAACAGAAAGCCCACATACATATGGAAGCTGAACAAAGATATACTCAATGATACCTTGGTCAAGGAAGAAATAAGGAAAGAAATCAAAACCATTTTAGAATTTAATGAAAATGGAGGCACAACATACCCAAATGTATGGCACACAATGAAAACAGTGCTAAGAGGAAAACACATAGCTCTAAGTGCCTCCAAAAAGAAACTGGAGAGAGCATACACTAGGAGCTTTACCGCACACCTCAAAGCTCTAGAACAGAAAGAAGCTAATACACACAAGAGGATTAGAAGGCAGGAAATCATCAAACTCAGGGCTGAAATCAACCAAGTAGAAATAAAAAGAACTATACAAAGACTCAACAAAACCAGGAGCTGGTTCTTTGAGAAAATCAACAAGATAGATACCCTTAGCCAGATTAAACAGAGGGGACAGAGGCAGCATCCAAATTAACAAAATCAGAAATGAAAAGGGAGAAATAACAACAGAAACTGAGGAAATTTAAAAAATCATCAGATCCTACTACAAAAGCCTATAGTCAACACAACTGGAAAATCTGGATAAAATGTACAATTTCCTAGACAGATACCTACTACCAAAAGTTTAATCAGGATCAGATAGACCATCTAAATGGGCCTATAATCCCTAAAGAAATAGAAGTGGTCATTGACAATCTCCCAACCAAAAAAAAGCACAGGACCAGATGGTTTTAGTGCAGAATTCTATCAGACCTTCAAAGAAGACCTAACACCAATATTCTTCAAACTATTCCACAAAATAGAAACAGAAGGAACACTACCCAACTTGTTCTATGTAGCCACAATTTCGCTGATACCAAAACCACACAAAGATCCAACAAAGAAAGAGAATTTAAGAACAATTTCCCTTATGAATATCGATGCAAAAATACTCAATAAAATTCTTGCCAACCGAATCCAAGAACACATCAAAATCATCATTCACCATGATCAAGTAGGCTTCATCCCAGGGATACAGGCAAGGTTCAATATAAGGAAATCCATCAATGTAATCCACTATATCCACATGGTCATTTCATTGGATGCTGAAAAAGCGTTTGACAAAATTCAGAATCCTATCATGATAAAGGTCTTGGAAAGAACAGGAATTCAAGGCTCATACCTAAACATAGTAAAAGCAATATACAGCAAACAAGTAACCAACATCATCCTTAACTGAGGGAAATTTGAAGCAATCCCACTAAAATCAGGGATAAGACAAGGCTGCCCTCTCTCTCCATATTTTTTCAATATTGTACTTGAAGTTCTAGCAAGAGCAATTAGACAATAAAAGGAGATCAAAGGGATACAAATTGGAAAGGAAGAATTCAAATTATCACTATTTGCAGATGATATGATAGTGTACTTAAGTGACCCAAAAAACTCCACCAGAAAACTCCTACAGCTGATAAATAACTTCAGCAAAGTGACTGGATATAAAATTAACTCAAGCAAATCAGTAGCCTTCCTATACTCAAAGGATAAACAGGCTGAGAAAGAAATTAGGGAAATCACACCCTTCACAATAGCCACAAACCAAATAAAGTATCTTGGTGTGACTCTAACCAAACAAGTGAAAGATTTGTATGACAGGACCCTCAAGTCTCTGAAGAAAGAAATTGAAGAAGACCTCAGAAGATGGAAAAATCTTCCATGCTCATGTATTGGAAGGATTAATATAGTAAAAATGGCCATCTTGCCAAAAGCAATCTAAAATTCAATGCAATCCCCATCAAAATCCCAACTCAATTCTTCATAGAGTTAGAAAGAGCAATTCAAAAATTCATCTGGAAAACAAAAAACCCAGGATAGCTAAAACTATTCTCAATGGTTAAAGGACTTCTGGGGGAATCAGTATCCCTGACGTCAAGCAGTACTACAAAGCAATAGTTTTAAAAACTGCATGATATTGGTGCAGTGACAGGTAGGTAGATCAGTGGAATAGAACTGAAGACCCTGAAATGGACCCAAACACCTATAGTCACTTGATCTTTGACAAGGAGCTAAAACCATCCAGTGGAAAAAAGCCTTTTCATGCTGGTTCAATCATGGAGGTCAAAATGCAGAAGAATGCCAATTGATCCATTCTTATCTCCTTGTACTAAGCTCAAGCCCAAGTGGTTCAAGGACCTCAACATAAAACCTGAAACACTGAAACTAATAGAAAAGAAACTGGGGAAGAGCCTTGAGTATATGGGTACAGGAGAAAATTTCCTGAACAGAACACCAATAGCTTATGCTCTAAGATCAAGATTTGACAAATGGAAACTCATAAAATTACAAAGTTTCTGTAAGGCAAAGGACACTGTCTAAATGACAAAATGGCAACCAACAAATTTGGAAAAGATCTTTACCAACCCTCTATCTGACAGAAGGCTAATATACAAGATATACAAAGAACTCAAGAAGGCAGACTCCAGAGAGCCAAATAACACTATTAAAAAATGGGGTGCAGAACTAAACAAAGAATTTTCACCTGAGGAATATAGAATGGCTGAGAAGCACCTATGGAAATGTTCAACATCCTTACTCATCAGGGAAATACAAATCAAAACAACTCTGAAATTTCACTTCACACCACTCAGAATAGCTAAGATCAAAAACTCAGGAGACAGCAGGTACTGCCGAGGATGTGGAGAAAGAGGAACACTCTTCCATTGCTGATGGGATTGCAAGCTGGTACAATCACTCTGGAATTTTGTCTGGCGGTTCCTCAGAAAACTGGGCATAATACTACTGGAGGACTCTGCTATAACACTCCTGGGCATATACCCAGAGTTTTCTCCGACATGTAATAAGGACACATGCTCCACTATGTTCATAACATCCCTATTTGTAATAACCAGAAAATGGAAAAAAAACAGATATCCCTCAACAGAGGAATGGATATAGAAAATGTGATATATTTACACTATGGAATACGACTCAGCTATTAAAAACAATGAATTCATGAAATTCTTATGCAAATAGGTGGAACTGGAGAATGTCATCCTGTGTGATGTGACCCAATCACAAAAGAACACACATGGTATGCACTCACTGATAAGTGGATATTAACCCAGAAGCAATTCACATATCAAATGATGCCCAAAAAGAAGGAAGGAGAGGCCCCTGGTCCTGGAAAGGCTCAATGCAGCAGTGTACAGGAATACCAGAACAGGGAATCAGGAAGAGGTTGATTGGGGAACAAGGGGAAGGAAGAGGGCTTATGGGACTTTCAGGTAGGGGGGAACCAGGAAGAGGGAAATCATTTGAAATGTAAATAAAGAATATATCTAATAAAAAATATAAACACATTTAGAGGAAAAAAACCACATGATTATCTCAGTAGATGCTGAAAAATCCTTTGACTAAATACAACATACCTTTATGTTAAAAGTCTTAGGAAAATCAGGAATTCAATGCACATATCTAGACATAATATCCATATAAAACCAGATACACTAAATCTTAGAGAAGAGAAAGTGGGAACAAGCCTTGAACACTGAGCATAGGGGAAAATTTCCTGAATAGAACACTAATGACTCAGGCTCTAAGATTAACAATAACAAATGGAACCTCATGAAACTGAAAAGCTTTTGTAAGGCAAATGACATGGTCAATAGGACAAAACCTACAGATTGAGAAAAGATCATTATCTACCCTACATCTCATAGAGGGCTAATATCCATCATATACAAAGAACTCAAGAAGTTAGACTCCAGAAAACCAAATAACCCAATTAAAAAATGGGATATAGAGCTAAACAAATAATTCACCATTGAGGAGTCTTGAATGGCTGAGAAGAATACTCCTCTATTGCTAGGATGTTGGGGGGTTCATGGAGGGGAGACTGGGAAGGGAGCTAACACTTGAAATGTAAACAAATAAAACTTTCCCCTATCTAATGCTTCTATCTCATAAATGATCCAGTTCAAACTTGTATGGTAGGTCTAGTATGTATCGTACAGATCTTGTGAGTTGTAAAGTTAAGTGATAGGCTATGTCTTTCTTTGAGAGGGGAGGTTAGGAAAAGTTAGAGAAAAAGAAGAGAGAGTATATTGATGTTGACCTTTGAAGTTTCATTTTTGAAAAAAATATTTTCAAAATAGTATGAACAAGAAAAAATAATCTAAGCAAATAATAGAGAGACACTTTGCCATGGAAACAAAAAGACAATAGATGCCTTGCTAGAGAAGCAAGGAAAGGAAAGCCGCCAGTATGAACATGTAACACACTGTGAAAAAAATTTCTGCCTTAGTCAAGAATAGGAAAAAAAGACGAACTACTGGCCTCTGTGCTCCCATAAGAGCTGGGGAGGTCTGAAATGAGGTGGCATTGTATTCATTTACATTAAAACGAGGCATATTTTGATTATTCTTTGGTGTGAGAGCCTCTCCTGAGCATCACTAACATGGTTAGTGATGTCCCTGGCCACTTACTAGGTGCTAATGACACTGGGTTCATCTCTTCTTTGTGGAAGTATAAAACATGTTGTCTGTTGAGTATCCCCTGGGCACAAAGTTGCCTACTATGCTGGAGGGAAGATTTCTGTTAAGTCTGTGAGATTAAAGTACAGAGCCAGGTAGTGCTGGTGTGATGCTTGGCTATTTTATTTACCACAAGTTTGATTTAGTAAGTAGTTTGTAAACCTTGTGTGTTCATCTCTAACATGAAGACGGTGTTGACAAACTCCTGCTATAGTGATAGGATGGGATGCAACAAGATTATACTTGTGAAATGTCTAGAATATAACAGTGTGTGCACTAATGTCTGATTGCCAAGACACAGGGGAGTATGGAACTAGTCTAGTCTGAAGAAACGAGTGTGGAAGATGGTTTGAATTTTTATGTGGGTGAAGAAATCAACCTTATGCCACAAAACTTTCATTGCACCTTTAATTGGAGAGTAAAGGACAAGCAGAGGTGTGTCACCGACCACCCAGCTGGTGTTAGACACTGTGCTGGTGATCCTTTGCAAGCACAGCCTTATTTGCTCTCTCAGTTCTCATGTAAATTATTTGTTTAGGGCTAGTTTTCAGTTGTTATATCTGAGGCTAAGAGAAGACACTCCATCTAGTGTCATATAGAAATGGAGAACTTGCACGAAGCTAAAGCTCACGATTTCAACATTCACAAAGAGAAGACTTGTACCCAGGCTTCTAGTGCTGCAAATGACAGAATTATATCAGAGGTCAACTAACATGAATTTGGGAGAAAAAAAAAGACTGAATCTGTATTATGTCTTACCTAGCTGCAAATAATTTTAGTGAATTTAATTCATGAGACTGGGTTATAGGGACCATTTTAATAGCCCAGAGAGGTTTGTGGTTCAGATTTCAGAGTACAAATTTGCTAGCTAATACTTCCTGCATGAGAAGACAGAATGCTACATGTCTAAACTATTCTAATATTCAATTAAAAATGAAGTGATAGTGGTTCTTCTTTGTCAACTCTCCTTTTGCAACTCTGTGCCTGCAAGAACTCTTCCTTCTGGTTCTTTCTGCCCCCAATCTTTCATGCTGGTAGAGGGGGAAATCCTGATTCATGGGTCAGAGAATTGGGTTGTATTGCTTTTGAAATACTAGGTATGGTAGGAATGGTTTCCAATTACAGTGGACTGAATGTACAATCCCCACACTGTTCTATTTAAATAACTGCTGAATCGCCAGGTCTGCCTTCCTGTTTCTAGCTCCCCCAAACAAGTAAATAATGGAAAGCAAGAAGAAAATCAGCATCTGTAATAAATAACCACACAAGCTGGTGGTGAAATCTCATCCTGTTTACATTTTTCCCCCTTTGCCACAATTTCCTACTCATAACTCTGAAAACAAAAAGTGGCCTTTTCTATACAAAATAAGGAATACAAGCACAGCTTTAGGTTGTGAAGTTAAGAATGTTTGTAGCAGTCTGTTGCAATGGGAAATAGCATAGACTCTGGAGCCAGAGAGAATTATTGTTGATTTTCAGCAATATTTTCAGCCAGGATTTTCAGTGAATATAGCTCTCACTTTTTGCCTTCTGAACTGAGAACCCTGAAACTTGATCTTTGTACTTATTAGATGGGTAAAGCAACCTCTATTAGTCAAATGGTGATTGTGTGTATACCCTCCCTATCAGGGTTCCTGATGTGTCACAGGTATGTAAAATGAGACATGGCATTGTTATTATCAATTTCTTTGCTAGATGGAGACATAACCATCATATAATACGAGTTACAAAGTATACAGACAGGGTAAATTTCAAGTTACAGCAGGAGATCAGATGAGTATACCACATCAGGAGAAGGTCAAATGGCCTAGAGGTTTGCCTTATTATGGGAATGACATATTGATTTTGAGAGATCTATGATGACAATTGGGTGTTAAGTGAGGAGTTGGTACCTATGATCCAATACTTAATTAATGGAAGAGAGAGATAGAAGGTGTATGGTGTGTGTGTGTGTGTGTGTGTGTGTGTGTGTGCGTGTGTGTGTGTGAGTGTGTGTGTGTGTGTTAGAGATAGATATAATAACAGGAAAATATTTTGTCTCTTCTTGTCCAATTCTGTAGCAAAATGAAGGAGTAATTAATTTTTGACAGGATTTCAGGTTTTTGACAGTAGCTAAGGATGATCTTGAAGCCCTAATCCTCTCTGCTTCCAGTCCCCAAGTGATGAGATTATAATTGTACATTACCATTCCAAGTTTCTGTGATCCCAAGGCTCAAACTAAGCATCTGATGCATGTTGTATAATTATTCTATCAACTATGCACATCCTCATTGATTTCTGAATTCTGAAGATAGGTCCTCTGACAGACACAAGGAAGGAGAAGCAGATACGCTCCTCACATAGTAGGATGTAGCAATGGACCTCTGAGTCCAAGTAGACAACCAGGATTGTGAGGAGACTTTACTGCAGCTGTCTAGAGAGGTGCCTCTAGTCTTTGTGGTACCTTAATAACCGGAAGCTCACTGTGCACTGGGATGAGGAACTCAGTAGTGAAGAGAGTTCCTTGCTATTTATACTCAGACTTTGTCTTCCTTTTGCTCATTTCTGGGTCTTCATTCTTATACCTGGGCAATTTGTTCTTCCTGTTTATGTGAGGCTTTCTAGGCTCAGTCTCCATTCTCTCTCTGTTGGCTTGTCAGGGACAGAACTGGACATGAAACTGGTTCTTGGAGTTGAGTGCAGCATTAGCCACATCTTGGATGATATGGTATATCACTGGAGTTGAGGGATCTGCCACATATTCACATCACAGAAAGACCCTGACCTTCCACCAACCCCTTGACCTGGCTTTGCATCCCTTCCTGTGAAATGGGATGAATACTTGTTAAATTTTTGAGGCTTAAACCAAATCATAATAAATCATACACTATAAATTATGAACCATTGTACAATTATGTTACCCATAAAGGCATTGACGGAAATAGTTTTATGCTTGTTTGGCTTTGATTTTATTCAGTCCTGGAACGATTTCACTGAAAGGTTATTAGCTTGAGAAGTAAGTCTCTTCAAGGTTTGAATTTTGCTGTACCATTTGTAAAGTATGTCTCTCTGAGTGTTTCTCAGAATCCTGCTGTCACTAGACACAGATGTACATGGACAGATGGCTTTATCACTGGCCTGGTGAAATGTGGTGTGAAGAGATCGAAGTCGAAATGTAGGTCAGTCTCCTTCCTTAATGGTGAAAATAACACATTTGCTCTTAGAAACAAAATAAAGTGTTTCTATCTTTGACATCAGCTCAGTTTCATAAATTTAATTCAACTGTGACAGCTTTTATGTTTACATGGAAGTTCATTGTAAGCACACATCAGCCCCAATGCCTTTTTTTTTTCTTCTTTGGTCTACTGCTAATAGAATGTTCTTCACTTTTTTGTACCAGGTTAATTTTGAGCTGTGGTCTTGAGCTGTGGCCTAGGACATAGAAGGGTGAACACTGGAGAGTTTCATCTATTAAAAAAAAAATATCATGTATGGTCACAGTAACCAGGCAAGTGACAGAAGAGTTTATTTACAAAGTGGGTCAGGGAGATGGCTTTATTTGAAAGTGACTGCTATTCAAACATGAGAACCTTGAGTCCAGATCCTCATCACCCATGTAAAAAAGTCAAACGTGGGTATGTCTGTAATCCAAAGTGAAAGACTTGGCAGGGCCATGCCTCAGAATTTTGACAAGCTCCTCCGTCTAGCTAATCAATGAACACCTCACATTGGGTTCAGTGAGATACCTTGTCCCTGAAGTCACGGTAGACAGCCACTGAATAAGACAATAGATATCAACTTATGTTCTCTACATGTACAGTTATGTACATTCATATGTACACACACACACACACACATACACACAAACAAACACACACAAAACACACACAAAGAGTTTACAAGATCTTATGGGAAAGGGATGAGCTTCCATAGAAGTCTAGGAAAGTTCTTTCTCTGTGTATGTCTCTCTCTCTCTCTCTCTCTCTCTCTCTCTCTCTCTCTCTCTCTCTCTCTCTCTGCCTGCCTGCCTGCCTGTTAGTCTGTCTTCCTGTTTGACTGTCTCCACCTTCACATTCCGGTCATGTGCTTGCTACATGACATTTAAGGAATAATCATATTTTCCTGTCTCCCATCAGACTGAGAATCTCAACCACCAGGAAGAGAGATCAACTTTGTACTTCTGATTAGCCATCAAGGCTTCTAACACAGCAGAGAGCCAACAAACGTGTCCTAAAAACGAATGGTGAAGGAAGGGGCGAGGTGACAATTGAGCTTGAAGACAATGTTACTGGAAGAAATATTCGAAACTGTAGCTTACAGAATTAGAATTTCCATTAACTTAAAGGACAGCAATGTATTTCTGGGTTCTTGAGTCAAGGGCAGGAAGTAAGACAGACTGGTTGCCCTGAGGATAACAGCTAGGAAGTAGAAAAATAGGTGAATATCTGGGATATCGTAAGATCTCTAATATTCTCAAATGACTATCATACTATGCGGCCACCTTTATACTAAACTTTACCTTTTAGCCAATGGGAAGCTAATAAAAATGCATTTAAGCATTAAAGTATGTTTTGGGGGAGACTGCCACTGAGAATGGATTGTATTATGAGAAAGCTTGAAGTTAGTAGTCTAACAAGAATGATCATAATGTCATAATCCAGGTAACATGTCATGATCAACAAGACTCAGGGCCTAGGAACAGAGCAAATCACATCTGACTGATTGCCAAGCTTACCATCACTGTTATTTGTTGATTGTTTGCCCTGGGATGTCAGACATTTTTCAAACTCATCAATGATGGCAAAAATCTTGGGAAGGATGTCTATGTCATGCCCATTCTTAAGATGTGTTTGCTAGTGCAAGGAGATAAGGATGGGTCAATTTGCATTCTTCTGCATGTTGACCTCCAGCTGAGCCAGCACCATTTGTTGAAAAGGCTATCTTTTTTCCACTGGATGGTTTTAGCTCCTTTGTCAAAGATCAAGTGACCATAGGAGTGTGGATTCATTTCTGGGTCTTCAATTCTGTTCCATTGATCTACATGTCTGTTACTGTACCAATACCATGCAGTTTTTAACACTATTGCTCTGTAGTACAGCTTGAGGTCCGGGATACTGATTCCCCCAGAGGTTCTTTTACTCTTGAGAATAGTTTTAGCTATTCTGGGTTTTCTGTTATTCCAGATGAATTTTTGAATTGCTCTTTCTAACTCTATGAAGAATTGAGTTGGGATTTTGATGGGGATTGCATTGAATCTGTGTATTACTTTTGGTAAGATGCTCATTTTTACTATATTAATCCTGCCAATCCATGAGCATGGCAGATTTTTCCATCTTCTGAGGTCTTCTTCAATTTCTTTCTTCAGAGACTTGAAGTTCTTGTCATACAGATCTTTCACTTGTTTGGTTAGAGTCACGCCAAGATACTTAATATGGTTTGTGGCTATCGTGAAGGGTATTATTTCTCTTACTTCTTTCTCAGCCTGCTTATCCTTTGAGTATAGGAAGGCTTCTGACTTGCTTGAGTTGATTTTATATCCGGCCACTTTGCTGAAGTCGTTTATCAGCTGTAGGAGTTCTCTGGTGGAGTTCTTTGGGTTGCTTATGTATACTATCATATCGTCTGCAAATAGTGATAGTTTGACTTCTTCCTTTCCAATTTGTATCCCTTTGACCTCTTTTTGTTGTCTAATTGCTCTAGCTAGAACTTCAAGTACTATATTGAAAAGATATGGAGAGAGAGGGCAGCCTTGTCTAGTCCCTGATTTTAGTGGGATTGCTTCAAGTTTCTCTCCATTTAGATTGATGCTGGCTACCGGTTTGCTGTAAATTGCTTTTACTATGTTTAGATATGGGCCTTGAATTCCTGATCTTTCCAAGACCTTTAGCATGAAAGGATGCTGAATTTTGTCAAATGCTTTCTCAGCATCTAATGAGATGACCATGTGGTTTTTTTCTTTGAGATTGTTTATGTAGTGGATTACATTGATGGATTTCCTTATATTGAACCATCCCTGCATCCGTGGGATGAAGCCTACTTGATCGTGGTGAATGATCGTTTTGATGTGTTCTTGGATTCGGTTGGCAAGAATTTTATTGAGTATTTTTGCATCGATATTCATAAGAGAGATCCAAGATCTCCACATAAAACCAGACACACTGAAACTAATAGAAGGGAAACTAGGGAAGAACCTTGAACATATGGGCACAGGGGAGAATTTCCTGAACAGAACTCCAATAGCTTATGCTCTAAGATCAAGAATAGACAAATGGGACCTCATTAAATTACAAAGTTTTTGCAAGGCAAAAGACACTGTCAAAAAGACAAAGCGGCAACCAACTAACTGGGAAATGATCTTTACCAACCTTACATCCGACAGAGGGCTAATATCCAAGATATACAAAGAACTCAAGAAGTTAAACTCCAGAGAGGCAAGTAACCCTATTAAAAAATGGGGTACAGAACTACACAAAGAGTTCTCACCTGAAGAATATCTAATGGCTGAGAAGCACCTAATGAGATGTTCATCATCCTTAGTCATTAGGGAAATGCAAATCAAAACAACCCTGAGATTCCATCTCACACCAGTCAGGATGGCTAAGATCAAAAACACAGGAGACAGCAGTTGTTGGCGAGGATGTGGAGAAAGAGGAACACTCCTCCACTGCTGGTGGAATTGCAGGCTGGTACAACCACTCTGGAAAGCAGTCTGGCGGTTCCTCAGAAAACTGGGCATGACACTCCCGGAGGATCCGGCTATACCACTCCTGGGCATATACCCAGAGACTTTACCCGCATGCAAGAAGGACACATGCTCCACTATATTCATAGCAGCCTTATTTATAATAGCCAGAAGCTGGAAAGAACCCAGATGTCCCTCAACGTAGGAATGGATTCAGAAGATGTGATATATCTACACAATGGAATACTACTCTGCAATTAAAAACAATGAATTCACGAAATTCCTAGGCAAATGGTCAGAACTTGAAAATATCATCCTTAGTGAGGTAACCCAATCACAAAAGAACACACATGGTATGCAGTCACTGATAAGGGGATATTGACCCAGAATCTCGGAATACCCTAGACACAATCCGCATATCAATAGATTTCTAAAAAGATGGAAGGAGAGACCCCTGGTCCTGGAAAGACTGGATGTAGGGGTATGCCAGGACAGAGTAGCGAGAGGGGGTTGAATGGAGAAAAGAGGGAGGGAAGGGGGCTTATGGGACTTTCGGGGAGGGAGGAAACAGGAAAGGGGAAGTGATTTGGAATGTAAATTAAAAAAATAAAATAAAAAAAAATACACACAAAAAAAATGTGTTTGCTAAAGCTTGGGGGGAATTGAATAAATTTCTAAAATTCACAAAGCATTTGAATGACAAAGTATGAACTCTGACCAAGATTTGCTAAGCTGTGAGCTGAGCTTGTTTTATCACAAGGATATCTGAGCTACATTCCTTGGGAACTCATGACCTCTCTAACACTAGTTTGAGGAGGATGCAATCCTGACTCATTACCTACATGTGACATGAACATTTGCACATTTGCATGCTGTTGATCTCTGCCCCCTACATCTTTCCCCATGCCTCTCAGTCCACTACTTTCCATCCATTCAAGTGCCACAGGAGAATTCTGAGGAATTTTATTCACAAAGTTCTTTATAATGACATATATATCTCAAGCTCACCCTTGATTTTTATCCAATGAGGTGAGGCCTGAGGTAGAGAAGTTGCCTGTGAGAGACAGTGGAGAATTAGCACCAATGGAACTTTCCCAGCTTAATTTCCATTGCCTCTTCAAAGGGAAGACTTTCAAAGAGAATACATTTCCCCTTAAAAGTTGTCACAAAAGAGAGTTTAACATATGTCAGGTATTTTAATTATAGAAATCAGGGGCCCTATCCTTGGATGGGAAAACCCACTTTGGAAAAGCGATTTCTATGTTGACAAAATATGTAACTCCATACATCTGCTGCTACATGTATTTACAAAACACCCATGACTGTGTCTGTCTAGATTCTGTTTCTTCAGAAGTATTCAGTACATTGGATCAATCCTGTTACAAGATATCCCAGACTACATGTGAAGAAAAACAACAACCAAACTGCCAAACAATGAATAATTATTAAGTATCTGTCTGTGGCGGCTTAATATCAAGGGCTATAGAAACTGCATAATTCATCCTGGCACCTCTGCTATCCTTTTGGACCACACTGCATGCTGTGACTACCTACTATAGGCTAGATACTACATTGATGAACTGTCTCGAACTTATTAACTAACACAGTTGGCCAAGATACCTTGTGGGACAGAAATTAGTTTCTCTATTTCAGATGAGCACATGGCATTCACAGAAGCAGAGAGATATGCCCAAAGTGGAAAATCTAGCATCTGGTACCTTTTAACAGATCAAAACAAGAGTGAACAGAAGGAAAATGGCATGAGAATGGAATAGAAAGTATAAGACGAGGTAGGTATGGGATAAATTCAATTTCTTTTTTTCCCTTCCTTTTTAATTAGTTATTTGTTTATTTACATTTCAAATGTTCTTCCCCTTCACAGTCTCCCCTCCACAACACTCCCATACCTCTTCCCATTTGGAATATGTTATCAGGCTGCTTTCTGGTATATACCTCTGCTACCCTTTAGAACAACACTGTATGTATAGACTGTATTCTATATACAGTCTACAGTATACAACACTGTATACTATAGACTATAAACTACATTGGTGAACTGCCTGAAATTTGTTATCTAACCAAGTGACCCTATGGGATAAAGATTTGTTCCTGTATTTCAGGTGAGCACTTCCTGATAAAGGAACTAAGACTGTTGTTTCCAAAAAAGTCCAATTCCTAGTAAAATTTGAAAGAGTGGAAAGGAGGGTCCTGTGTGGTACAGGGGTTACTGGGAAAAGAAAGCAAGCAGTTTCACTGGTGGCATTCATTCAATGAATATAATATCATAGGGTTCCCGCACCTTGGCTTTAGGGACCAAAACATAGACTTCTCAATACTTCCATGAATAGTTTTTTTCTTTTTTTTTTCTTTTTGATTGAATATAATCTTCATTTACATTTCAAATGCTAAAATCATGAATAGTTAATACTTGAGACAAACATATTCCAAGTGGTGTATTAAACATTGTTTTAAGATAGACAGGCATGTCCTTTTCTAAGCAAGAAGATGATAAGATGATTGTACACTCAATAACAAAAAATATTTCTTCACTTCAATACCAAGACAGTGTAGGAACTGCCAGTAAAGAATCACGATGAACATAGTATTAAAGAAAAATGAGTGTTGCAGGGCAGGTGTTGGAAATGTATGGACTCTAGTCTAAACCAGATCTGACACCTGTGTTTATTTAATAAAGTTTTATTGTAACACAGCTATGCTCATGTTTTAAAAAAGATGTTCTTGTTTAGCTTTATGTTACAGTAACAGAGTTGGGTAATTGCAGACTATGTAGTTTACCAAGCTTTAAATAGTTACTCTCATGCTTTTTTAAAAATATTTGCCAACCTTTGATAAATGCTATATTAAACTTGATGTCTCTTACTTTTTTTCTCTATTTCATAATTTCACTCTTACAGGTGTCCCAGTTCCTCTCAGTCACAGTGTTTCATTTAACTGCAGATACTTGCAAATAACTAAACTTCAAAGAAAACTTAGCCAAAATGAAAACAGGGTTATTGGCCCATATGTTCAAGTTTGAATTGCTTTTATGAACATCTGGAATCAATTCATTTGTATTCATTCTCTCTCTCTCTCTCTCTCTCTCTCTCTCTCTCTCTCTCTCTCTCTCTCTCTCTCTCTGTGTGTGTGTGTGTGTGTGTGTGTGTGTGTGTGTGTGAATGTTATTCTCAATTTTGTGTTGAAATGATTGGCCAACTGTGTTAGGTGGGTAAAGTGATTCTTTATCCTTGCTCAAAGTTGAAAAGCCTCAGAGGACTTTCCTCTGCATTAGGCTCATGCTGACTCTATAACCAATCACTGTGGTCAACAGTAAAAGATACTGAAACACAGCATGAGTCCACTTTGGTTCCTAGGTCTGTGATCTGTTAGCAGAGCAGAAACATAGCAGGTAAAGGCTTTCTAGAATGGATAGTTTTGTTGCCCTGTGTATCACCCAGAACAGCTCTCTTGCATTATCAGCAGTCTTTACTGATTTTTATTTCTTTACACATATCTTCAAAGGTAAAATGAACACCTAAGGTCATCATTTATTATTCCTTTGTACTGTTGCTAGACTGCTAAGTATTATTTGTTAGGTATTGTTCTTAAGTACAATTGAAAGAAATCTCTTTGGGGAAATTGAATACAGTACACACTTTTCCACTCTTGCCTCTTCTTCCATGATCAACTGACAAGCAGAAAAGCCTCACTATTGTTTCCACCTGTCTCAAATTCATGTTAGCACTTTTTCTACACGCATGCTTTGCTCCACTCAGATAGATCAGCTCAATGGTAGTTCATCCCATCTTCCTACAATACCTGCATGAACCACATACTCTTCAATAACTTTTGCATCTTATTCTTCCCAGCTATCTTCTAGCTCCTCCCGTGCTTCCTTTTGTCTTAGTCCCATCCACATAGCTCCAGAACATCCTGTAGTTGTGCTACCATCCTTGAGCTACTGACACCTATCTCTGTGTTTACAGACACAGTACCAGGCTGGATGATCACTATTTGTGAGCTGAAGCACTCACCATCTTCCTCCTCTCTCGGAACAGCCCTAGGATGCTGACCAATGCCCTCATTGCCTCCCCTGTCTTTGCAGCAGTTCTCTCCTTAATATCTTTCTCTAGGCTCGCCATTAACTTAAAATAAGGCACAGCTCACTGGAACTGCCATAGTACATGAAGAAAGTCTGATCATCAGCTGGTGTTCTGGACCAGGCATTGTCTCTGCCTTCTCATTCTTGAAGCCAAAACTCTTAACCTGCTCTCTCAAGCATCACCCAGATTCCTCATCTGTCTGAGAAATGTCTGTTAAACTTTGTTGGGAGGGAAAAAATTTTAAATACTATATTTTAATATCGATACTCATGCTAAAGTATGTAGCTGTGAGAAGACACATTATGAAGACTTTTTCAATCCTATAATGTTTCTAACATCCTAATTTGATATTCTGGGCTTATATTCACAGCACAACACAAGACATAGCAAATGGATGTTGATCTTCGGAGTCCTAGTGACTTAGCAGTACTTTCTGATTGCTTAAACTTTATATTTTTTGAGAAGAGTTAGAATTAGAAACCCCAGATATTGGTCTTGGTTCTTCCTTTTATGACTTGTCATGGAGCGTTTTAAATTTAGTTTTGTGAACCTTTTGTTCTGCATTTAATATATAATGACATTTTGCTGAACAATGACCAAAGTTAGGGTAGTACATAGAAGCACAGTTTTAAAAGTGAAATGCAATAAAATGCCATTTATTACAAAAAAAATAGGAACTTAATTTTTCAAGCGTATGGCTACTCAATATATAACTTCCATAGGAAGATATACTTAAATGTTCCCTACTAAAATTTAATATTTTTCCTGACAAGGTATGGTGTGGAGAATCATGAGAACTTTAATTACCTATTTGAAAGACAGCTTTAGCAGCACTTAACAACTGCTGGAGGAGGAATCTGACAGGTTTGCTATAGAAACCAAACCAACATTAACAGATGTGCCTGGTACTTCACGGGCCCCAACACCGGAGAGAAGCAGCTGCCTCTCTGTCTTTATCCCTGGTAGTTTGACTTTAAGTGTGGCTGCATTTTCATGACGATCTCCTTTCTAACTAAAGCTTTATTATCTCTACTTTTTCTAAAGACGGCCATTTTCTTGACAACTCCATGCTGATACACAATCACAGAGATGCTCTGCTGATGGTTATAGGCACTGAGAGAATGACAAGGTGGAGGTGCAAGCTTCACAGGCAGGCACACACCTGGGATGCAGAGGGCTGACAGGCCCTCACAATGAAGGCAGCAGCTGTCAACATGGCGATGGTGCAGTTAGTCACAGAATTTTGTCAGTGACGCTTGGATATTTTCTGAAGTGCTCTAAAGTTCCCTTTCCTCCAGCTTAGAACAAAGGTGATTTGAGCATGGTTTGGAAGAAGTCAATGCACAAGGTGTCAGGTGAGGACGTCTAAGCTTGCCCTCACTTTCACGCTTGGGCCTTGATCACACAGTATCAATATTTATAGATAACTAGCATTTTTATTTCAGTGTTGCATAGCTCTTCCAAACTGACTACACATAGAGTGATATTTGGAGATAACGGTTTGCTAGGTGTTCAGGGCAAAATGTTTTTTCTGCATTTTGCAAATCAGAGGTTTCTCAACTATAACTCATTTCACATTCTGAGCCCCAACAAGTAATAGACAGTGAGCCAAGCACACGCAGATGGTCAGTGTTCCATAAATATTAAAAATGCATTAGTAAGTCTATTTTTTCTTCTACATTTCCCAAGTATTGTCAATCACAAATGAATAGGTCCTATTTGTAGAGCAAGGACAGATTTAAAATGACAAAATGTGAACATTTCTCAGAATCCTGGAAAGGATGATACTTAAAAAAATCAATGACACCAAAACTTCAAATGAGTTGTCTTTGAGTGTCTGTCAGATTTGAGATTTATTGCTCCCTCAGAGTCTGTATATTCCAGATGAAGTGGTTGCTGAAGAAAAACAATCATGGTGATATTAAGGAGAGTTTACTTGGCAAGAAAATTATGATTGAACTCATGCTATTATGACATAATGTAGGAGTTTATAATTGTGATTTGTTATGAAACAGTTGGACTGAATCCAGAGAATGGATGTTTTAATGCTCCATGGAGACACTAGGAAGAAATGTACCATCGGAATAGATGTGGTAACAGAGTACAGGTTGGCCTATTGGGATTATTAACATTATCAAGTCCACTGAAGTCCCATGTGTGGCCCAGCCCTTCAGTAGACATGTCTAGGAACTCAATCTTACGACATCCCAGGGTTGACTATTGTAAAAGTCAATTCTTGTGTTTTCAACTCAGAAACAAAAGCCTAAAACGAAAGTTAGCAAAAGCCTGAAGCCTTTGTTAGCAAAGAAGGATAGCACTATTAGAAAAGCCAGACATTCGTTCTCTGCCTGTTTCTGTCTTTGTCTCTGTTTCTATCTTCATTTCTATCCCCATCCCCATCTCCATCCTTGGCTCTGTCTCTGTCTGTCTGTATCTGTCTGTCTATCTCTGTTTCCCTCCCTCCCTCCCTTCCTCCCTCCCTCCCTCCCTCCCTCCCTCCCTTCCTCCCTCCCTTCCTCCCTCCAAGGCCTGGCTTTATTTTGGTTTAGCCAGTCTCCTGCCTGTAGACAAACTCTATTAGAAACCAATATTGCTGGTAGATTTAGAATCACAAAAGGTAAGCAGTTATGCAAACAAAACATAGCTGGCATTATGTATCCACCTTAAACACAATGAACATTAAAAAATGGAATATGGGAGGAGGTTTCTTCTGATCACTTTCTGCCTGTGGGAGTTCTTGCACTTCTACTCAAGTACCCCCAGAACTGTTTGAATTTCCCAATTTTTCTGTTGTTAATGGAGCCTCAAATATAACCTTTGTATCTTCCTTTAACTATAGTAATATTTCCAAACTAAAATTAGGAACAGGCAGAATCCTTTGCTCTCTGTTCAAATTGATATTCTTTAAATACTTGTTCAGCATTTTGAACTCCATGAGGTCTTCATAGAGGGAGCTTAAAAGCGGAGCCCTGTGGCTGCACTATGCCTCTGCTGTTCCAGATAGCCCTTGTCTGGCCCAATTTTGCATTTCTCACTCAGAAAAAGAAAATACTCTGCAGGACACTTGATAGACCTTCCTAAAACAGTAGTGTAAAAATGATCTCCGATAAAAAATTTCTCCAGAATATAGAAACTTGCAGATTATTATTATTTTTTTAAATCTGATGATGTTTCAAGGAGGTTTTTTAGATCTGATGCTGGAGCAGTCACCTGATGGCATGCTCCTTGGCTGGCTAAATTCAGAGATCACATGTGTGGCCCTTCATTAGACAGGTTTAGGAACTCAATCTTACTACTGTCCCAGGGTGGATTATTCTTGTAAAAGTTAATTCTTGTGTGAGAAACTCAGAAATAAAAGCCCAAGACAACCAACCAAAAACCATGTTTTCATATCTTCTCTATGTAAAAAGGAACTTAAGTTTTAGATCTTGCTTTATCAAATTAACTGTGACTTTCATTTTTTATTTTTGGCAAATGAGTTTACCCATGAAGTATAACTGATTTTTCCCATAAAATGAATATTTATTACTTAGGATAAATGACTTATCAGATCTTTTCCAGTTCTAAGAATCTAAGAGTCCATTGTCTTCCCATTGCAACTATTACTGTTGTGGTATACTAGATGAAGTCTTTATTTGTGTGATAAGAAGGATTCTCTCAGCTAGATCCTGGGATGCCTTCAAAAAGTATGACTGGGACCCTGCTGTTCGTCTCCAATAAGGTTCCCTCTCTGGTCTTGCAGCTATAGCTGTGAGTTCCGAGTTATCTTCCACACCTTCCAGAAATGCAAGCAGCACAGAAGAATAATTGATACAGTAATGATGTGATTGCTATCACCTATGGTTCTCAATCTCTCCTGTCTTGTCTCTAACACTCATAACCCAATACCCTGTACACTTGTGTCAGAGTCAGGAGACAGAAAACAAAGGTATGGACAATATCTCCACTGGAGAGCAGTCATAGAATAGTTCCGAAGAGAATGACTTTAGCAGGCAGAGCTCTTCTTCCTAAACCGCTTATGTGTAGCATCCTAAAGATAAATGTTAATTGTTTTCTCATTGGAAAATGCAGAAACAGTGGCTTAGAGAAGTCGAGTAATTTACTTTGACTGTTTAAAAAGGAAATAACGTAAAGTTAACAAATGATGTGTCTGTTGCATTGGATGTTGCTTAGCTCATAATACTGACTAGAGGAGATCCAGTGGCTTTTTTTTACCAGCATTTGTGGGGCAGTAGATTAACCCTTGTACCTGGGATGGTGTGAGAAAAAAACACTCCCATTATAATCCTAAGTTTCTCCATTTAAAACACCAATGCAGAAATTTTTGATTCACATGGGTGGTTGCTGAATACAAATCACAGTGGCCATAGTATAGCATATGCTCAATAAATAATGACAGTTATCAATACTGCTATTTTCTCATTGGTGCACATGTGGTCTCTCATGACTTCAACTTTAGAAGATGTTGGTAAATTGAAGGATGTGAAATTATAGGGCTTGAGGCTGCTCAGTGGTGGCATATTTTATGGTCTGGATTAATTCTATGAACATCCTTCATATAGACTGACAATTCTAAGAATATAAGAGCTATGCCCATCAAAGCTGCTTGGCAAAGTCTAGTCCAACTGAATTCAAAACTGAATCTTTTTTTAAAGCTGTATTATCTGCCAATTTATTCAAACTGCTTTGTCTCCATTTGGAATGTACTCTTAAAGGAGATGTTTCACATTAGACTTGATGGAAAAATAATTATAGTTCTTTCTCTATATTATACCCTATATGAAGCAATGCCATTCATTGCTTTGGTTCCCATGGGGACACTTGCAGTGGGACCATCAATGAGGATTCTTAGTGACACCCCTACCAGCAATCTAATGCTCCTGTTGAGAAAGAGGGTGATACAAGTCTCTTTCTCATCTCTCTCATTTCCAAGGAAAAAGTAAAAACCAGTAGAGACACGGGCATGGGGGCAGAAATGTTTCCTAGTGCATTCTAACTCACTGAATAGGACTAACATGTAGAGTCCATTAAACAGTTATACTCAGCAGTTTCTAGCCACAGAGGTAAAGTCTTTTTCTTGGAGATAGGACCAGCACCTGGAGAGTCACAATGGGATCCTACAGTGAACATATCTTCCAGACAAGTGGTTTCTCCCTCACCCCCACCCCCAAGTAGGAAAAGCAGTACTGAGTTGAGTCATGTTTCACAAAAAAATAAAATAAAATAAAATAAAATAAAAAATCAATGTCCACTAGGAATATTAGACTATGACTATGACTTCATTTGGAATTAAGGTCTTTGAAGATAAGATTTAAGGAAAGACCTTACAGGATTGAGTAGAGTGGGACCTAAATCCTGTGAGAAAAAAATAAAAGACACATGAACTATAGGAGACACACAGACAGAACCTGGTGTGACTTTAATGTTTTAACACCGATTTTTAAAGATGGTTCTTAAAAGCTTTCATGTCCCTTCTAGCCCACCACCACCCACCAGAGGTAGTAGAAAATACAGGATATGGGGGAAGTGGAGCTATTTAGAAATGATTTTTTGGAGCAACTCCCATCTGTGTTGTCTGGAAATCTGCAGTTCAGTTCACAGATCGGCAGTGGCAGCTCAGTCCACTCGCAAACACTTCACAGATATGTCAGCAGTCCGGTTCTGTAGAGATGAGACAGCAAACATGAATCAGCAGTGGTGTAACTACCTAGCAGAGACAGCCAGGCCTCAGCCAAATTGGCATGAGTCAGCAGGAAGGACCAGGAGGAATGCCAGGAAAAGTTCTTGGCTGTGCCTCTCTCAGTGAAGCAAAGATCAGTGAGGATGGGAGGCCAACAAGTGTTTAACTATGCAAGCAAGCCAAACTCAGGCCTCTATCACTGTCTGTCCAGTCCTTTTTATACTCCCTCCAAATATCATGTGGCCTCCACTGGTCTTGCCTCACTATGTGCCTTGCTTCAGCTCATGTCTTGCCTCAACACATGAGAATGTCTCAGCTGACATCATTCTGCCAATCATCCTGAGTCCACAGAAGTATCAAGAAACTACAGCATACCACCAGACATTTTTTGGTAAGTTTCTTTCTATGGATTCCCAACAAATGAAGCTCAACTATGCAAGGTAAGGCAGACCAATACATGTGTGTCATTAGTGAAGAATCCTTCATCACGTGTCCTTTCACGCACGTGCTTTAGCAGAGCATCCTTTCACCTGTGTCTGCTTCAGTGAAATGTTCTTTCACATGTTTGCATTAGCAAAATACCATCCAACACAACTGACTTCCAAAGAACCCTTAAGTTTCCACTTCAACCTGATGTATTAGAAAGTGTGCTAGGAAACCTTGCTTCTATGGAGTGGGCTAACAGCCTTCTGATACTTTGTCACAGCAGCTATGGGGAACTAATATGGAAACACTTTTTAAAACTATATTCATAAATAATCCTAGTGAGAGGATTTTGAACCAGAAATGATTGGTTCTGGATAGACCAAATCAGTCACTCAGAATTTATTGGAGTTGTTCACTGAGAGTACTACCTATCCTTAACCTTTAAGGGTATCTGAAATATAAAACAGTCCCCTAAACATCCTTGGATACAGTTGAAAACCTGGCACTTAAAGCAGGCAGGCACTTGAAAGTTAACACAACATGCCTTCCCAGCATAGAATTCTCTACTTTTCATTTGGCTGTTGTTTCATTTTGCTTTTCAATTGACCTTTGTTTTAAATTGAACCTGAGAAAAAAATAATAGGATTTGATATGACAATACGATTTTGGTTCGGTTTTCTATGACCAGGGGAATTCAGTTCATAGTGTGAAGGTGCTCAGTGTTTGATTAGTATTTTAAAGGAGGCAATGTTAGGTATGAATTCTATCCATTCTAAAAATAGCCTAGAGAACAGGAAAGCCATTCTTCCACTACTAGAACTGCTATTCTAACACAGGACTCAAATCTTTATCCAATTTAATGGTATCAGAGTCACAAAAGAAAGTAAATAACTTAAAACTCGGCACTTATAAGGTTGAAAAGATGGCTCTGTGCTTAACAACACTGGCTATTTGTTCAGAGAACCTAGGTTTGATTCCCAGTACCCACATGACAACTCATAACCATTTTTAACTTTTTACCAGGAGAACCAAGACTTTCTTCTGGCTTCCATGGGTAGTATTGCATGCACATAGTATACCAACATACATGCAGCAAAACTCTCACAAAATTAAGAAGTGAAACAAAACAAAAACCAAAACCAGAATTCAGTACTTAGGTAAGTAGGGAATGGATGCTACAGTTAAGTCTGTAGAAGAATGATGTACTAGGAGGCTGAAAACCAGGAAGAATGTCACAGTTTGGGGACTGCCATTTGGCTATGATAAGAAGTCCTGGAGTCAGGTCATTCAGCTTAGTGGACAAGACCTTTTGATATTTCTCTAAGGCTCTGTAGAAGTAAGAAATAATAGAGTAAGTAGAAAAGGTCTGTGATAGATTATTCTTGTCTGGTAGTAGATGTGGAACAAATAATGAGAGGGACAGAACATGTCTATATTCCTTCCCTCCTCCTTGCAGTACAACTGAACTTGCCAGTCTTGCCTATAGGTATTTTATTACCAGAACTTTCAAGTAGACAGTGGGCTATGTCACACCACACCTCCATTAGCTACACAGAGAACTGAAGGGAAGTAGCTGTATTCCTGACTTACCACAGGCTCAGAGATTAAAGATGGAGCCCTATGTCTTGCCGCTAGGAAATATCACATCTGGGATTAGACTAGTAATGCAATTCTGAGCCTCAGTTTTTGTCTACAACATTCTCTTAACATATTTTGAAAGCTACATCCATTGACTTTATGAAAGGTTGTTTATTCCTAATCTAATCTAAGGGCCAGTCACTAATACTATACTATTTAAGAAGTAGACTAGGAATAGAAGTCAAATATTTATCAAATCTATCATTTCATTTTTTTATTTTCTATACATAAGTATATATTTCAATTTAATAAAATACCTCAATTCTCAAGAAAGATCCTTTGGACAGACAAGCATTTAAAAAAAATACCATTTAGAAAATACAGAGTAATTTCTGAACTATTTTCTCTAAGGCTGCTCTTATGGGAGAGACCCAGATCATTGTGTTGCCCAGAGCTGGAGCTGGCGTGTTTCTTATTGTCATCTAACTCAATGTGGAAGCAGTGACATTGGAATCTTGAACATTTGTATTGCTTTGTTTCTCTGCAGCCATTTAATTTGTTTAAGTAAAACGTCATTACCTCATGTTTTGGGGTGAATGAATGCAGTCTTTCTTCTCTAAACATATCATGCATTCCATTGTTACTAGATCAACTAATGAAATCATATCCAAGCAAAGAGGTCATAGCTATAACTTGAAGTAAAAATATGGTTGTGTATCAGGTATTCTATATATTTAGTAGCCTTAAACTCACATAAAACTCTTAATTAAGGTTGGTTTTATTCCACTTGTCTTTGCAGATCAGAAATATTTTTGTATTTTAGATAAGAAACTATGTAAAATTTAAAACATGTGCCTGAGATCACATGATTTATCTAAGGACTTATGTTCTTATTTAACTGAAGTAAAGTCTGTGTTCTTAGCTCTGCTGTAAATCAAAGTAGAAAAGATTGGTCATTTCCTCCATTGTAGTTCAAGCTCCATGCTATGGAACTATTTTTGATATTAGGGAGACCAAGTGATGTACCACTTACTTATTTTTTTTATTTTCTATATTTTTTCTATTTACATTCCAAATGATTCCCCCTTTCCCGTTTCCTCCCTCCCCGAAAGTCCTATAAGCCCCGTTCCCTCCCCCTGTTCTCCATTCAACCCCCTCTCGCTTGTCTGTCCTGGTACTTACTTACTTATTAATCATCCAAGAATATTCATTGTTATCTTCAAAGTGTGATAGTGATTGTCAGTGGTGTAAAAATAAATGATCATATATAAAAACCAATTTTTTTAAGTCAATGTGCTGAAAATGAACTACCAGTGATGGTAAGTGTAACCAGACTGACATTAAGAGTGGAGATGGTATAATATATTTGTGTGCAGTAATCTCCTCTGAATTAGAGAATTTTCCCTAAAAAAAAGGGAAGATTCACCAGTCATAGACAGTAAAACAACTCACACATCTTAAAAGGCTCCTAAAACAAGCAAGATTCATAAGGCCCCATCTTTTTTAAGGTTATATAAGCTGTAAGGACTGAAAAGAAAGAGGAAACTCTTCAACCACTTGAGCTGCCTGCAAGTTGTGCAGAAAGCTCCAGGAATGTGGCTCTGGTGAGAAGTTAGACAAACTTGGGTAGATTTTGGTAATGCAACTACAATTGACTTGTCCCTGCTCCTATAAGTAGCTCTCTACCCATACTGCTGTAAGCAATTCCAATAAACTCATTGGTACCAAGTTGGATTTTGTTGTAATTTTTACATTGTTTGTCATTGCTTCTCTATCTGAGGTGAACAGACTTTATTTTATGTCTTCCCAAGAAAACTCTAACACAACAGATAGGCTAGAAAAGACAGGAGGATCTGGCTTGTCTGGTATGGTAGCTCAAGCCTGTAATCATAGCACTTGGAGAGTGATACAGGGGGAATTGCTGCAAATATGAGACCAACCTGGGCTTTATGAGTTCCAGACTAACCTGGGTTATAGTATAAAACCCTGTTCCACAGAGAGAAGGAAAAAAAATAAAAAGGAAAAGAAGAGAAAATGAAAGAAATTAAAAGAGGACTTGTCCCATGAACAGGTGAGATTGAATATTGTATACAGGACACAAACAGCAGTATATACAAAGACCCAGGCAAAAGAGAGTTGAGAGGTCCACAGCTCCAAGAAAGAATGGCCAAAGGACAGAGAAAGCGTGTCTACAGAGCTGCATACTGATGCTGTAATGTGGGGACAGGTTATGGGTTTCATTCTGCTGAGCTCATGAGACCTCTTTGACTCTATTCTTCCATCCCTATGTACTTCCCAGCATACTTGTATGTGCTCAATCCACAGCAATGACTTTCTTGGTAAGTTAGGTAGGATTTTACACATTGAAAACATGTAATTTGCAAATATAGGTCCTTTTGTTTCCTCTTTGTATGCCAATTATTGTATTAGAAATTTGTTTTTTGCCTTTTTGCACTTTCTAGTACTGTCAGCAGAATACTGAATAGAAATGATGAGCTGGCACTTTCTTGTTTCTTAGGTTACTTTTTTAAAGTCTTGATACAATGTTTTCCAAATTTTGTCAGTATGAGGTTATAAATAAGCTTTCCAAGTATATAGTATCATATTTTAAAAGTTTCCAAGCATTCTTAATTTAATAAGAATTTGTACTCTAATTAATTCTTATATTTTAAGTTGGTAATAGGTTTTGTCAGTATTCTACATGTCTATTGAGAATGTCTATTTTCTTCCTTTATATTGCTATACCAAGTCACATTCCTAGGATAAAACCTATTTGGTTATGATATATCATTCAATTAGATTTTTAAATATTTTATACAATTTTGCATACATATTCATGACAATTATTAGCTTATAGTTTTTATAAGGTTTTTGACAAACTTTGGCATAAAATGAGTAGAGAGCTTCTCCCTCTTTTTGAGTTTGTATGACATTAGTGTTATTTCTTTAGTGTTTGCTAGAACTTACCAATCAAACTGTGTCAGATCCCAGTTGGTTTGTTTATTTATGAGAAGGATTTTGATAAATGTAATTTTTAAAATTGATATGGTAGTTTAAATGTTTCTGCTTTGTTTTCTAAAATTTTGAGACATTCATTTCAGAATAAGAAGTTGACTTAGAATTAATTTTTAATTCTGTATCATCTCATGTAGGATGCAGAAAGCTTCCATCACCATCAGCCATTTTCTCCTTGTTCTTCACTAACTAGTCTTCATGCTACTAAATACATATATGCTACATGTCCTCAAAGACAGTGTAATAATTTGATGAATAAGCACATGTATTTGAAATAAAATAAGAAAGAAAACTGACTTTTGTTCACTACAGCTCCATTTGGAACTCCACCTTCCTCTCAATGGTTTATATTCCCATGTGACATTTGGTCCTTTCACTTCTCCTGGCAGATCAAGCCCTGGAGCTGGTCTCTGCACTTACCACTACTATGTTGGCTCCATACTTGCTCTATATTTAGTTTAGAAGTGTACTTGTGGGTTAAAAATACTCTAACTTTCTAATGATCATGATTGATACGTTCTCTTCTTTATTTAATTGTTCCTGATAAAAAGGTCAGTGACAAATGCAATCATTATTTCCAGATGCTTAATTCATTTTCCTCTGGATACTTCTGAGATTAGCTATTCATTTGTCTTCCACTGGTTTAGGCAGAATATACAAGGCTCATTTTTCTTTATCTTTGTCCCCCTTGTGATTCAATGAGTTTTGAATCCATAACTTTATATCTTTCTCTGATTTTTGTGGTCATAGTATCATTTCTTAATGCTCTCTCCTCTCCTTTGAAACTTCTACTTCTTGTTATTTAATAGACTCCCAGGGCTTGTTGTTATTTTTCTCCACCCTTTTGTCCCCTATATGAACATTCTGGGTAATTTCTATTAGTCTACATTTATATAATATGACTCTGTCTGTTACTTATGCTAAGCCCACCTAGAGAATGTTCTATTTCAGACACTGTCTTGTTAGTTCTAAAGATAGGTTGTCAGTAGCTTCTCTCATATATATATATGATATATATATGAGATATATATATATTGTGTATGTACATATATACATATATATGTATAATAATAAAAACAATTAATTATAACTGATCTCAAATCCTTATATGCAGACTCTGATGTCTTGGCTATACAATGATTAATTTCCATTGGCAAAATTTGGGAAGGGACAGATTATAGGGAGGTCATATGTTCTGGGTCCCATACTGTCCCAGACTTATATTTCTTCATTTCTTCCTATTGCATAGTAATCATACAAAATAGAGATTTCACTATGACAATTTAATGTGTATATATAAGGCTATTTTTCCTTTTATTTACATTTTTCCTACATACTGATCCCCTTTTACGTTCACGTCTTTCCTTTTAGATTCCATATATAATTGAAAAAAATGTAATTCTTGTCTTTCTGAAGTCAGGCCCGTTTCGCTTAACATGTTTATTTCTATGTGTGTCTCTCTTCCTGCAAATGGCATTTCATTCTTCACGATATCTCAATGCTTTCTTTATTTCATTCATTCCTGTGTGTGTGAGAGTCTGGAGTGGCCCCATGACTTAGATACTATGGCTAGTGTAGCACTAAGTGGAATGTGCATCTCTCTCTCTCTCTCTCTCTCTCTCTCTCTCTCTCTCTCTCTCTCTCTCTCTCTCTCTCTCTCTCTTTCTGCTGTGCTGCCATTGATACTTTTGAGTATTGGCTTAGTTACTTTTCCGTTTCTGTGATAAAATACCATTAGCAATGCAACTCAGAGAAGACGGCGCTTATTTAGCTTAAGTGTCCAGATGGAGAATCGTCCATGAAGGTGGAGCAGAGGTACCAGGCTGCCTAGTAGGCAGCTGGTGCAACAGTATTGAACTCACATTTTGAGCCACAACCATGAAACATAGATCTCATGGTCCAAGTCTTTAAGCTTTTAAAACTAGTCACCTTCAGCAAGTCCACAACTCCTAAGCCTCCCTAAAAAAAGCCACCAGTTGGGTTCCATTCTATTATGGGGACAGTTCATTCAAACCAACACAGATATGTAGTAGAGTTGGATTACATGACTGTTCTACTTTTTCATTTTTCAGGAAACTCCATACTGATTTCTTTTCTGGTGATACTAATTTATGTCTTCATCAACAGTATACAAGAACTCCCTTCTTACTGTTATTTTTTATTTTATTTTCCTACAATCATTAAGAAAGGTTAAACATACCTTTAACATGAAGTCTATATACAATCATGCCAAGTCAGGGATGAACTTGATTTACATACCTTGCTGACTTAGTCCTTAAAAGATGAACTATATTTTCTCTTTCCTTTGTGTGCCAATTATTATTACAACCAGGAAATGATTTGTTCTAGGTGATGAAACTCTATCTTCTGCCATTTTATTCCAAAGAATTTTTCATGGGCTAGTATGAGGTTTTGGATGATGAAAATCGCCTAGAAGTTTGCTTGGTTAAGCTCAAACACTTTGGCAGTTTAGCCTCAGGTTAACTCTATAGTCTTCAGCTTGGTTGCTTGGAGTGATCTCTATGTAAAGCAAAGATTAGGGTTTATCCTGAGATCTGGCATAGGCCCTATGAATGGAATTTAGGATTGTGTCTCATCTTTACAATTGATACAGTGCATGTAAATTACGTGCTTTCATTGTGTCCAATCTTGAGACGCCAGTGCTTTAATGTCTAGTATAAGGAGGCTGAAGCCTTTCCTTAGGCAAAACTACAAAACGAACAAAGTCAGTCTGTTATTAGGCTCTTCCAGATGTCAGCACCTCTCCCAAATGTACTGGCTCTTGACCGTTCTCCAGCTCTTTTTGTTAATACCATGGTGGATTTCGTATTTTCTCTGATGTTTCCCGTTTCCCACCTGCGAGCTTGTTGGTGCTGAGCCTTGCTTAGTTGTATTGAAGAGAAAGCTAAGCACGTATTTTATAATATACATCATTTTATAGATATACCACTTGTAACATGAAATCAAGTTGATTAGTTAAATTATTCCAGAAATGTTTCATGCTCAACGTTATGTTTTCTAAGTCAGTTTTTGATGGACTTGTAGATGTCTGGTTTTTTTTTTTTCATAAAATATCAGTAGCCTGACATTTCATTAAAAGCACTAATACACTGTCAACTGTAAGACTTTCTTCCAAATTAACTCTCCTGTAAGCTTTGGAGTTTCATCTTCTAGAAGATGAAACTATCTGTTGGTGGAAACTGTTTGAATAACAATGTTTTTCACATGCTTTGTCTTGCAGTTGTGATTAATATTTTTCTCACTGAAACATTTAATAGATACTATTATCTAGTGACACAGAGGCATAAGTAGCAAGCATACAGGTAAATGTGATGTCACAGTGATCACTTGGGCAACAGCATCTATGCGATAACTGGAATTGTATGACACATTTTGACACCATCAATTAAATTAAATTAAAATGAAAAAAGTGTACATGATATAATTGATTAACATGATAATTCAGAAAAAAATAAGCTAATATTTCCAACTCTTTAAGATCACCACATCACTGGGAAATTTTCATTCATTTATTTTCCTGCTTTTACACTATCCAATTTTAACTTGGGTTCATTTGTTGGAGTGCTCTTTTGAATCCATTGTCACACCAACTACCAACAACAGGTACCTCTCAGATTCAAGCACTTCTTTGAGAGTCACAGTGTATTTCACTTCTGCTCATACATTGCCATGAGCCCAGTTACACTCCTGATCTTATCTGCAGTAAAGGTTGGGAGATATAGGCTGTGGCATGCTCAGGGATAGTAGAAGTAAATGTTGTCATTGGTCCATAGAGGCTAACATTTGCCTAAGTTGTTAAGCTAGTAAATATCAGAGAATAAAATAGTGATTGAGATATTACTCTTTAGAATTATAATTTTTCTTCAATCTCAGCCTCACTTTTGTTTGTTTAAAGATTTAGTGTTTTATGTATATATGTGTATTTGTCTTTGTGTATTATGTATACACATGTACTCATGAAAACCAGAAGGGAATATTAGCTTGTCTGGAGCTTGAATTATAGGCATTTGTGCCACCAAGCAGTCTTGAATTCAATCCCTGGGACCTATACAATGTAAGGATAATATTAACTTGCACAAGTTGTTTTCTGAACTCTACTCATGCTGTGGTACATACCCATCCATGCAATATACATCTTCACAGATATATTAATTTAAAATATAAATCATTTTTTAAAGAAGCTAGGACTAAAATGATGGTTTGGTAGTTGAGTACCCAATGCTTTATCAAGTAACCAGAGTTCAGATTTTAGCACCCATAAGGGGTGAATCATAAATATAGAAATGATACCAGCATATAAAGTAAGGTACTGATACAAGGATTATGTGATACACCAAAATGTATGAAAATACACTTTGTAACAAGTCGTATAGAATACTATTTTAAAGCTCTACAACTTTTTGGTACATTACAAATGTACTTTTCCCCTATTCGAATGGGTGCCATTGGTGAAGACTTTACTATGAGCTATGTGTGTGGTTTCATTTTATACACATTCCTAATAATCATATGAGGAGAGCTTTAGGACCATCTGCATGGTAGAGATAAGAAATTGGACTTGGAGAGGTTAAACATTCAGATTGCTTACCTATTACTTTGAGGATTATTCACAGCTCAACTTATTTCTTTTCTTGCAGGGCATAAGCTGACCAGCCCATACCTTACTGGCCTCTGAGAAATAACTTTTGTAATGTGCCTAATCCCTACCACTGCACTGGAGACTTGAAGAACTCAAAAATATTCTAAGTATCTATTGTTTTATTAACTGACAAAGCAGGATGGAATTCTTATTGCCTCAATTTATTACAGTCTTTCTTAAGCATGAATATACTTAATTGCTTCTTATGACCTGATAGAAAGCTTTCCACATTTCTGTTTAGAGAACAGTTCCTTAGGATCTCATCTCCACCAATCAGTTCAACCTTACCTCTTTCTGAGTCTGTCTCATTCAGCTAAATCAATGGTTGTAATTAACACAGTACCCTATCTCTGCTCCTGCTGGGAGGCCATCTTCTTCCATCTACCATAAAACAAATCCTTCAGGACCCTTATCTCTACAAGGCTCAGCTGATAACCCCAAGCACTGCTAAAGTCCCTTACCATACCCTACTCAAGCCCATGAAGAATTTCATCACAGAAGTTGCAGATGTACCTATTTGTTTTGTCTCCTAGCTTGGTAAGGTGGTAAGGTGGTAAATTGCGAATGTATTTCCTTATGTAATAGTAGAAACTAGCAATTAGTTAGCAAACTAACTAGTTTTAATTAATAAGTGGGTTTGTTTTCTGGGACCTCGACTCTGCCTACTACATAGTTTGGTTAACCAATTCATTTTTTTTTTACCATTTCTTTACTGAATATATTCTTCATTTACATTTTAAATGTTATACCCCTTCCCGGTTTCCCCCCTCCCCAAAAACCCCAACCCATCCTCCCACCCCCGTCTCCAAGAATATACTCCTCCACCCAACCCACTCCCACGACCCCCATTCTATTTCCCCACACTGGGCCCTCTATTGAGCCTTCACAGGACCAAGGACCTCTCCTCCCACTGATGCCTGACAAGGCATTCCTCTGCCAATCTTTTGGCTGGAACCATGTGTACCCCTTGGTTGATGGCTTAGTCCCTGGGAGCCCTGGGGTGTCTGGTTGGCCAGCGTTGCCATTCTTCCCATGGGGCTGCAAATTCATGTTCTCTGTGTTGTCCAGGTAGAATTCCTGTGAGCTCTCTTGGCCTTAGACCATTAGATATTGAATTTTACCTGCAGAGACTTCATGCTGAACTCACCACTGGTTCCCATCTGCCACTGTTTCTTATTCTGCAGAGCACTGGGTTGCTAGTGGCTGGTCTTCACTCCATCCCTGTGGCCACGCAGATGGACTCTTTTCTGCCTCTCAGTGTGTGACACATAAACCTCTGTTGCACATAGCACTGACTTCAACCTTACAGTTCCCTTACATATTATCCTATTCTCTTTGAACATGACCATCTCTTCATATCTCTTTTAAAGAGCTTTCATTTTCTAAAGAATGTTGACCAGTTTTAGAGTACTTTACAATTTATAAAAATTGCTCTGTCGGATCCACAAAGAAATCTTGTGAATTATCATGATTAGTGTCTTGATTGTAGGGACTAATACCTTTCAAACAGTGTCAAACAATACATCATGATAGTAAGGGTCTCAGAAGAGTAGCCTCAAAATGTATTTAATGAATATTTGCTGAGTGATAAACTATGAAAATCACTAGGCTCTGTGCAATAGGGTCTAAAAAGATGATCGAGTTATAATCCTTGTGTTCCAAGATCTAATATTTTAGTAAGAGGTGATAAACACCCAGTACAGGGATAAACGTAGTAATAAAGACAGGCAGTTTCAAGTATCTGTAATATGTCATATAGGATGATTTATTTAATATGGTTTTTATTTTGACTCTTGTATTTCTTTGAGGTAGGCAGTGCCATTTCATTCTTAGGTTTAAAAAAATCCAAGCTTTAGAGCTAGTTTAGAAACTTTCTCCACCGTCTGTAGCTAAGTTCATAACTATGACTCCTGGCTTCCAAGTGCCTGCTTTTTCTATTTACCTCCGTGTTTAGGATGAAGTTACAGTGTAAATGCATGGTGAAAGAGAGCAAAGAACAGAAAGTTTAGTTCGTGAGAATAGAATCTAGGCTTTATTTCCGAGCTTGATACAAGGATAACATTAAATAGGAGAGGATGGGAGGAGAGCTAGAAAGAAAAACACCAGGTAAAGAAAATAGCCTTGCTGTAATGTGGGTGTACAGAGGAAGAAATGACTAATCGCGTATGAAAAAGTCCAGAAAGGTAGGTAGGAGGTGGACCCATGAGAGGATAAATATAGACTTGAGCAACTCTAGGTGGTAATATAAAACAATGGTTCTCACCCTTCCTAATGCTTAGACCCTTTAACACAGTTCCTCACATTTGGGGACCCCCAACCATAAAATTATTTTCATTGCTACTTAATAACTGCAGTTATGCTACTGTTATGAGTCATAGTATAAATACATGTATTTTCTGATGGTCTTAGGTTATCCCTGTGGAAGGGTCATTAGAACCACCTCCAAAGGGGTCACAACACACAAGTTGAGGACCACTGATGGAGACTCAACCAGAAAAATGAGAGTTATTAACTTTTGGTAGTGATGGAATAAAAAGATCTAGGACAGTGGTTCTATAAAATGTTTATATCTGGAAAGCTGAGATAGAATACAAACACTAATGCATACCACCACCGTCATATGAACAGACATACAGGAGGGTAAGCATCTGGGGAAGAAAAGGCAATGCGTTTTGTTCAGGGCATAAATACTGATTAGTTAGTTTTTCATTGATTATACATGGGAATTGGCTAATATTAGGGACTCATGTCTGCTGGAAATGTGCAATTCAATGTGTGTCATGGTATTCTGGTCTGTTCTCTTCTTCTTTTATACTGAACAGAATGAGAAAGAAATTTTAAATGTCATCTCAAGGTTGAAATATGACTTGGTCCTTCTCTTCCTCCAGTGTTTTAATAAAGGTATAAGGCTGTACAGAGATTAGAATCAAGCTAAATAGGGATGGGGCGGCTCTGCAGAAGTAACTGAGATTTATGAACTCCTTATTATGTCCTTAAAGCGAAATGAGGAGCCTGTAATTCCCATCTGTCATGATTAAAGAAAGAAGAATTTATTTTTCCTTTTAAAATCTGTAATGATTCCTTTTCACCTTTCCCCTCTTACATCACAGAAGTGCAAGATCCCTACCACAGGTTAATAATGGGTTTAGGCACAGAGAAATGGAAGCCTGACTCTTTGTTTTGAATGCTGCATACAAAGGTTGATGATGTAATACATTTCTAAAATCCTCCCTGATACTTCAAAGATGAACAAATTGTGTTGGTGTCTCATTTAAGTTAAATTTTAAGTTGTTAAGTCTCATCTAAGAAAAAGTTGTGTTGACTTAAATCATTATGATCTAGGCCTACCGTGTGTCAGGATAGTCACAGTTTCTCAGATCATTTGGAAACATCTTCAAGGTTATGGCAACAAACAAGCAACAACAACCAATAGGATGAGTCTATCCACCAAACTTAAACATTGATAGTTGTGACTCCATCCCAGATCTGATGCCAGAGTTTTAGAAATCTGGACTGTTCTTTTGTTCAGTGTATACATTCACAGATGGTTACTGAGAACCTTTGGACTCTGGCTTCCAGTCAAACCAAGTATTGCTGGCTGGCTACCCAGAGGCCAGTGCCAGGAGTTTGCTAAGGGAATAAAGTGCCTAGTCAGCGCAACAAAGGGTATGCGGGTGTGAGTGTGGGTGCATGTGTGGAAGATTTTTCTGTACTTTCATTCTGCAGTAGGCTGTGGTCCTGCTTGTACAATTTTTCCCCCAGAGTCTATTTTGTGAAATATAATTGAAATCGAAACACCAGTGATTTTTAATCATACTCTCAATTTATATCTCATGTAACCATATGCCAGTGTTCTCGGAGTGTTACAGGGATATGAATTATGTTGAAATTGGATTAGGCAAATACACATTTTCCTTAAAAAATAGATACCCAGAGCAGTAATTTAATTCCACCAACTCTAAAGATTCTCTCAGAAATGCCCTGTGTATCTTATCAGCAGCTCATTGTGAAATTTCTTCTGGGCTACTTTCTTTTCATTTCTTTCTAGAATTCAATGTATTTAACAAACATTAGTAGCCAATTTATATCAAAATGATCCCTAAATGTAAGGAAATCAGGTCTTTCAAAGGAAGCCATTAGGATTCTCTAATTCTTCAGTTTGGGAGAAGCAAAACAAAATGCAATTAAGGGCTCTTTCTCTTTCCAGTAGATACATTAAGTTGCATCATGACCTGAGTGTTTAAACAGTTATTAGGTAGATCAGAGCTACAGATTACAATAGGTTGTAAGACGGGCATTACCTTAGTATTTATAATAGCATTGTTCTTTGCTGAGAATACAATTGTGGCAAACGGTACATTTTCTTGGAATAATTGCCTGATACCAATAAATGCAGATATTTAAATACATATCTGTAATTTTTTTTTAAAGATTAGATTACAATTCTCTTCCAAGCAATTCTGCAGATTGCTTCAACACTACTTCTGAAGTGATACCATTGTACAACTATGGCTTTTGGCACCAGATGGCCCTATGGTATCCTAGTCCAATGAATGGCTTCACCCAGAATACTGGGGTCTTCCCACCTCAGTTTAACTTACCAGAATCCTGCACAGACATGCTTAGAGGCCCATCTCCTGGGAGAGTCTGAGGCTCATCAATTTGACAATCAAGATTAGCCATCTTGGTAACTGCATATGGATTTTGGATTAGATCAAAGTCCTTTTATTTTGCTCCTTAAATGAAAACATTTTATCCCTTCAACTCTACTTCAAAATGGATCCACAGATTTCTGCTCTTCCATGGTCATTTCTATAACTCAAAAATCTTTCACGTCCCACAAGGGATCTCACGCTGTGAAAATTGTCCGCATAGCCAAAGTCCGAGTGAATTAAAAACCTTACTCCTGTCTTTGTTACCTTGGTAGATGTGAAGTCACCATTGCTGGCTACAAGTGCCTGAATATTCTCTAATCCCCACAGTCTAATGGCTGAGTCTGTGTGTAACATGTGCATCTTCTTTGTGGTGGCTGGTTGTTCCAGTGAGCCTTATATATGTCGGAAGCATAAGAAATTGCTTGCCTATTCACAGACTCTACCTCAAACTTCTTTACACCCCAAAATAGCTCCTCTATACTTGAAAAGCTTCAAGCATTCAGGATCATATTTACTCTTCATAGATGGTCACTCATTTTATTTCAAAGCCTGTCTTCGTATGTTTTTCCATTTCTCCTCCATCAGTCTTATGGGAAATCCTTGTGAAAAATCCTCTCTGTCCATATCCACATAAAATCATGACTGTTGAGCCAGGAAGTGATCAAATTTGGTAAAAAGCAATCTCAATTTTTTGTTTGACTTTGAGTCTTTTCTGGGTAGAGAAGAAAGTCAGTCTAGCAAGGAAAACATAATGGCCTGGAAATCTGAGTAAGGCTGTGATATCAGTTGTAGTAGGAGCACATGGCCAAAGGTAGTCAGCTCACCTCAGAGATCAGACATGAAGGGGCAAAAGAATAAGGAAAGAATTTTCCTCCATCACACAAGGAACATCCAACATTGGTGAAAGTCCTGGCTCTGCCCTTCCTTTTTTTTTCTTTTTCTCTTCCTCTTCTTTTTCCTCCTCTCTTTTCCTTCCCCTCCTTCCTCCTCCTCTCCCCCTTACTGCCCCCTCTTTCTCCTCATGCCAATTTTCTTCTCCCTCCTTCTTTTTCTTACCCCATATCTTCTTTCTCTTTTCCCTTTTAGTATTGAAAGTATAGATTTATTAAAATGAGGGCAAAAGTACAGAATACATTCCATGGGATGAGAACAGACTCAAGCAAACATATGGCTCAAGATCCAGTCTATTTCTGGTGCCCACCTCTTACCTATTTCACTTCTATCTGATCCCACAAAGTCTTTTCTAAATATCTCTGGGAAATATCTAGTAATTAACTTTTTCACACTCCAAATCCTGAACTAGGACATGGGAGAAAAATTATATATTTTGAACAGATTCAGACCTCTACTCAAAAATTATAATCCATGCTAATTAAAGAATAATACTTTCATAACCTCTTTAGGAAATCTTTTCAAGATATATATATATATATATGTATATATATATATATATATATATCTTGGGTATATCTTGGGCAGTAAGGGGGAGAGGAGGAGGAAGGAGGGAAAGGAGAAGAGAGGAGGAAAAAGAAGAGGAAGAGAAAAAGAAAAAAAAAGGAAGGGCAGAGCCAGGACTTTCACCAATGTTGGATGTATTATATGTATATATATAATTAACAAATGTGTGCTATTCTCATTGAAAAAGGGGTAGAAAAATGCTTCTACATGTAAAATATAAGTCAACAGATTCACCCATATACCAAGTGCATGAAAGCAGTAGGAGATTACCTCCACAAATGAGAACTCTCTGTGTGTACTGTGTACATCAAGAAAATATTCCCAAAGAAGGAAATATATGATGTAATTATACCCCAGAGACATGCCTGACAGCAGACTGCTTAGGCTCAGCGAAGGGGTGTAGCACACATGGTATTTACAGATTTTCACCCTCTATCAAGGTCTTCCCTCTTCTTGAAATGCAGAATGATTGCATAAAAAGAAATTAACTATTCAGATGATAAACCCTTCTTCATGAATATGGATGAAGAGCTAAAATGATAGATTATCTACCCATGCCACATCATATTTTTAGTGATATTCCTCCAGACTACAGTGAGGGAAGGAAGCATATACAGGGAGAGAAGAATAAGAGAGAGAAATAGAATACAGGTGATATGAAATCCTAAGAGGGAACTATTTATGGGGGAGATGTGATAAGGAAGGAAGGAAGATGGGAAAGGGGATGGAGAATTGACTAAGAACTAGGCATCATGATGTATATATATGTTTAATAATGTAACAATGAAACTCAATTCTGTTTTGCATGATAACTGAAAATTTAATAATGACAGCAGCAAAAAAATCTAAAATTCATGCTAATAAAAGAAATGTATTCACAATTCCCTTTCTTTTATTTATTTATGTTTGAGGAAATTTTCATTCTACACTCTCTGACAACAGAGTCAATGGAAGTCATATGGCAGAAGGTCAAACAGACAGCAAAAACAAAACAAAAAAATCAGCTCTGCAAATATTTACTAAGACCTCCCAGGTGGCAGACACTAAGACAAATCTTGAAGGAACTATGAGAACCAAAATGTTGAGTCTATTCTCTGGGAGTCAACAGGGTGAGCCTAGACCTGCAGGTGTTTAATAAATGTTTACAAAATCAATGAAGGAGAGACAAGGGCCAAGATCCTTAGAAAGGAATCACAATGCTGTTTAATGAGAACCCTGACAGCGGATATACAGAGCATACACACAACACAGAGGAGAGTGATGGAGTTCAAAGTGAAGGATGGGAGGGACACAGTGGAGAAGATTGTGACAGAGGCTGCTATGAAGCTATTCTGTAAAAGATGAAAAGAGTTTTTTTTTTCTCTTTCACAAAGAAAGGAGGAGATGAAGACAGAACACATTGGCTTACAGCATCCTTGAACTAACCTATTATGACCTGTCCCCTCAGAGCCTTTATCTGCAGGCAGTCAAGCTTGAAGCAGCCACATCTCACCACCACAATGCTTTTGCCTATGGTCACCTGAAGAGAAAACATTGCATGCTTTATTGATAGGAGTGTAAGACACCACTCAAGTTTCTTGGAAACTTTTAAAGTGTTCAACAACGAATTTACTTTTACTCCATTTACTCCCTGATGTGCTTTAAGGTCCCCTCTTCCCATTTCTACAAGTTTCCAGTCCTGTTTAGATCAAAAGAAGTCCAGCAGAGTTTTTAAATTTCTGCCTCTTGTTAGGAGTCCCTAAGGTGAATACTCATGCCACCATCCTAAAGATAGAAGGATATTTGCTTCAGAGAAATTAGTTCTTGTTTCTTAATAAAATTTTGGAGGGAATCTTTCAAATTAAGAGAATGTAGATCTACACCAGTCTTCTTGTATTTTTAACCTTGATAGCTGAGATTGCAATGTCTGGGTGTTATTAATGGAAGTTTTGGAATCTGCTATACACTCCCAGAAAACCAATGAGTTATTGATGTGGAAGGAAGTTTTGAAATATGAAGATTTCTTCTGGATGAGCTCTTGAATATGAAATTATATTAAGTTGTTGCCTCCCCATTGGCTAAAGCTTGCCAAAAGTTGCCTTTCACCTCTTTGTTTTATGTATGTGGTGTGTATGTGTGTGTGTGTGTGTGTGTGTGTGTGTGTGTGTGTGTACACGCGCATGCACATGTGCATATATTCATGTTGGATTATGGGTGTGTGTATATACATGTAGGTGAACAGAGATGAGATGTGGATGCCAGGTGTTGTTCCTCAGGCATCAGCCATATTGTTTTAAGACAAGGTCTCTCATTGGCCCTAGAATTTGCCAAGTAGATTAGGCTGCCTGGCCTGATCAACCCACATATTTTTCCCTAGGGCTAGAATGGTGAGCTGTTGCATAACAGTTTCTTTGGAGAATGAAACATACCATCCTGCAGAGAAGCTCCTTAAACGCAAAAAAATAAAGACTCCAAATAGATTCAGGGGTCCTCCAAACTGACCAGATTCACTGCCCCTTCGCCTCTCAGAGTAGATAAGCCAAGCTGCAAAAATGATTCTGATGCCAAACCACTTCATAGAAAGAGCAGAAACAAGCCGAGCTGTCCAGAAGAGGTTTAAATGACATGAATCACTTGGAAGGTATTCCCTCCAACTCTTGAGTCTGCTGCAGGCGTTTGCTGTGATCCAAGTTCTCAGCATTGTGAGCTGTCACCCATTCTGGGACTGTCTTTAAATCACTTCTGCTCCTGTATATAACTATCACCCATACTCCAGTAAATAACCTCAATAAAATTCATCTATTCATCAAGTTGGACTTAAGTGGTATTAGTACTTTGGTTTGCCAGTGAGCTTCATATCTGTGTATGTTGCGCTTCCCCAGGAAAAATTTTGTCACACAACACAAGCATACCACCCCACTTCACTGTTTTTAAGGTGTGGATTTGGGGGCTCAAACTCAAGTCATCATGCTTACAAGGCAAGCACTTTAGTGACTGAGCTTAAAGTGACATTACTTTCTGGAATTAAATGCTTATTCTTCTTGGAGTTTACCTAAGATCTTGTTTTAATCCTGCCATTTTTTAATTGTGATATCTTAACATACACATTCCCCTTTTTCTTATATGTCATTTAAGAATACCAAATATGAATATAGCAAGCAGTGGGCTAACCTTAGTTTTAAAATTAAACAAGACTACCATCCACCAAAAGCTATTATGTAACCTAGGCATCGATGAACTATAATTAGGTGATTTTCCATAATGACATGAGTCTCACACTATTGTTGACTGTCATTAAATGAATGACAATTTTTTTTTGAGATTTCTTTTTTCTTTGTTTCAATTAAATTCTACCAACCTTCTCCTGATTGTAACTGGGTAATGTTCAGCAGCATTTACACTCAAAATCTAGATCTTGACCTTGACAGACAGTACATAAAATTTAGTTTTAAAAATTGTATGTTATCAGTTAAGAAGAGGGTGAATCAAATTCTTGCATTTATATTTGCTTATTATTGTTGTAAGACGAAAAGATATGTTGGGCAAAAATGAAGGTCCTTTAGATAGCTGGTCGAAGAGTCCTGTTATGACTGGTTTTAAAAGGCTTTAAGGAAATCTTAGGAGATGGGGAAAGTGAGTCACTCTCTTGAGTGGATAAAAGTGAAAGTTTTCTTTAATGCAAATGAACTTACAAAAAAAAAAGAAGAGTGTGTATTTTTAAACCTATTGCACAAGCTGAAAGCTCAGGAAATCTATTTCCATTTTTGTCATGTAAATTTTGTGAATGGGCTTAAAGGTCTTTATTCTGAAAGTAGGGCCAGTGGGAGCCCTTGCAAACACATCAGAGAGGAGGAGGCTGCATTCAAATGAATAGAAGGGGCTCGAGCTGAAGGCTGGGTGAGCTGCTCAGGAGGGAGGGGTTTAAAACCTGGTTGCCTAACCACCCTGAAGAGTATTCTCAGTGAACACAGCCTGCCTGCTTTGAGTTTTGAATTTACAATTAGAATATATTCATTTATGGTCACATATTTTAAAAATTGATGCTTCTGTGTCCTACAGTTTGTTGTACTTTGAAGTTCCCACTCCTTCTCAAACGTAATTGTGATTTGGACTGATTAAAACAAAACAATATAAAACCTGAAAATGAGTTCTTACTGTTCTGGGGAACTATTCTTCTGGACAGCCTTTTCACAATCATTTTCTTGAGTGATAGGACACTTTGGACAATGACCAGGGTCTGAATTTAGTTTTGTTGCTCTGAATGCATAGATTACATATGAAGGGAGAAAGCAGCCAAGGCTGATTTTAATTGTTTCTCTTTGTTGTCTTTTCTAAAGATCCTGGGCCACTGATTGTATTTCCCCCCCCCCAAAAAAAACTCACTTGCTTTTTCCTTATTGCCCTCAATTTGAAGAATATTGGGTGATGAGCTGTTATTAGAATCAGCCACTCTGCCTTTATTCCAAGATAAGAAAGTCCTTTGAGAATTGAAATTTAATGGGATTGCTCTGTGCTTAATAGACTTGTCATTTGGATTTTAATGCAAGGATTTTTGACAATTTCATGGAAACATTAAACCTTCTCTTCTGAACAACAGACATTTGCATCCATACTTATAATTTTAAAAAATGTGGAGTCCTCTGAAACTCGGAAAATCCCTTGGGGTTCTCAAGGGACCTCAGGGAAAACCTAGGGTCCCAATTCTATGATGTAATCACCCAGTGCCCTTTATTTCTTTAGAAAAACCCCTTGACTTCCTTTTATTCTGAGTTTATTCTGTGGTAACATTCTATATTCTTCTTTTTATTGAACTGAAATGTATATACCATCAATCTTACCCACAATCCTTTTTTTCTACATCCTGAATTCATACAGAACAATCAATTCCTTTTCCTAAGCTGCTTCGTCTTGGGTCATGTTTTACATTTACTCTGAATTTCTCCATTCTTCATTTTCCCTGCTTTTCAACTTTTCTTACTAACCTTAACATCAAGCATAGAAAGGACTGTGAATTCCATCTGCCTTTCACTAGCTGCTGGGAGAAAAACCACAGGGATGGCAGTTTCTATGCAAAGAAAAGGTTTGCACAGGTCATACAACTTAAGATAGGCAATGATCTGATTTCTACAGAAAATACTTCAAGATTTCCTGCTAGGGCATCTAATGAGAATTGAAGGTTGACAGAGGCAAAAACTGGCAAACCAGTATTCTGGGAGATGAAGACAAATTTATGACGACAGTTGAGCTAGAAGTGTAAAGCAAAATAAAATCCCATGTTTTTGTAGGTATTCTCATGGAGGCCTAGTACACATCCCACTGTAGCTTGCCGGCTGCTGCATAAAAAGACTAAAAATGACAGCTTTCAGAAGCAAAGCAGAAGAATCCATTTAGGATCAAGAAATGTTTTCCAATGCAGCATCTTGAGACCAGATTCTGCGGCCAGCTCTGCTGTTCGGTGTCTTTGTAAGAGAGAGTAAGTTGCTTTTCAATTAGCATCCTCAACTGCTGTTTCATGAGCAAACACACAAAAATGGGGAAGGCAGAATATTCCAAAGGTAGTCATAAGAAGGGCATCAAATAATAGATGTTAATCACTGGCAACTTGGAGAACATGGGGATGGTTATGATCCCTGATCCAAACTATTATATCATCTTTGCTTTTACTCATCTGTATAGGAGTCTTGAGTAGGGCCAGAATTATTACCAATAATAATTACCAATATTTCATTATAAGTGATAGAATGCCCCAGAAAACCAGAAGTCCTTCCTGAGGCTGCCATTGTCCAACTGCTATCAGTCGACTATGGCCCACCTGCTAGGGCAAGTAGTTTCTAAATAAAACTGCTCTGTTAAGACAAACAACACCAGGAGAAGGAGGCCTTTGCAAGCTACTCATATATTCCCCACTGTATCAACTTCTCACATCTAAGACCCCTGCCAATGAAGTAAGGGGCCTTCCCTTAGCAGACCCTTCATTCCAATGGGAAAGAGGTTGTCTCTCACTGAATGCTCTAATAAGCACAGTCTCATCTGTTGAAGTCAGATTTTGACCTCGTTCCTGACTTTGGCTCCTTTATTCTGTATTCCTAACAGTAACTGTATATTCTAAATTTTATTGTGGACAGGGTGTTGGGATATGAAACAGCTTTCCCCTCAAAGGTCTTAAAGTCATATCAGAGAAACAGTCTTCTCAACAAACATGGAACACTGGTGATGAGGGAAACAAGAATGCACTATTTAGAGGACTGAATTTTCTGACCCCACAAACTAAGTCCATTCTTTATGACAATGAATCAAATTTTGTCTTTGGAAAGAGGTAATAAAAGATTGTTGTTTCTCTTTTTCTCATTTTAAGTTTAACAAAGATATTGAAAATATCAGACCACTCTCCTACCCACCCTCCCTACTGCAGGTAGGAAGGGTTCATCTTTAGAAAAAAGGCAGAGCCAGTTGTATAAATAGTAAAAATTTCAATAGGAGATTGGAAATTGCCACTCCATTTTCTGTCCCCACTTCATGTGGTGTACACTCTAGAGTTCTTGTACCAGTGAATAGTAGTGAGATGAAGAAAGCAAGCAAGAAGAGAGTGACCATCTTGAGCGCAGGACAATTTTCCTGAAGGAAATGACATATGTGAATAGCAAGGAAAAAACAACTCTGGACATCAAGGTGTTTTCCACTGTTAGCTGAAGAACAAGGAAAAACCAAAGATAGTATTGCCCATGAGCTCATGGCTTCCAAAGCATTTATGATCAGGAGACAAAAATTAGCTTTCTGAAGGCAATGTTTAGACAAAGTCCTGTTGCTGAAAAGGCACAAGAGTAGGATATTTAGATTTTTATAGGAACTGTGAAGGACAAATTTATAGATTCTGTGCTTAAGAGAAACTAAATCATGTCAATGATTTTTAAAGTCTGTCTGCTAGGCTGATAGTAAAGTGAGTGGTAGGTGCAAGGTGGGGGATAAATTGAGAATCAATTGCAGAAATTTTGGTTAAAAAAAAGATTATAGTATGTAGACTATAACTCAATTACATACATCTATGGAAAACTAAGGGGTAGTAGAATTGGGCTACTATACTTTGCAGGAAGCCTCCATGAGTTTTTGTTGAATTAGATATAGAGATGGAGAGAAAATTGAGCTAGGCTGAGAAATGGGTGACTGGGGAGACCGCTAGCTTTCACCAGAAAGCCATTGTAGACAGCAGGTTCACAAGGGAAACTGGATGACTCCACTTTATTGAACACAATGGTTTTAGGATGATAATTAGATAAGCAAATGGAGAAAGCAGATTGATCTGTGAATCCTGAACTTAAAAGAGAAATCTGATGAGAGATATATAATTGAGTAACAAGGATATAGGGGGAAAAAAATCTTACTTAAAGCCATAAGTCTGAATGAGGTCAGGTAGATTGGAAACAGAAGAGCAAGAACAGTACTACCCGGAATACCCCAGCATTTAGAAATCAGGCTGAGGAATGGATTCAGAAGATGTGGTATATTTACACAATGGAATACTATTCTGCAATTAAAAACAACGAATTCACGAAATTCTTAGGCAAATGATCAGAACTGGAAAATATCATCCTTAGTGAGGTAACCCAATCACAAAAGAACACACATGGTATGCAGTCACAGATAAGGGGATATTAACCCAGAATCTCAGAATACCCAAGACACAATTCACATATCAATAGATTTCCAAGAAGATGGAAGGAGAGACCCCCCTGGTCCTGGAAAGACTGGATGTAGGGGAATACCAGGACTGAGAAGTGAGAGGGGGTTGAATGGGGAAAAGGGAGAGGGAAGAGGGCTTATGGGACTTTTGGGGAGGGAAGAACCGGGAAAGGGGAAATCATTTGGAATGTAAATAAAAAAAATATAGAAAATAAAAAAAGTATAAAATCTCAATTTAAAAGTCAAAAAAAATTAAAGAAATCAGGCTGATAAAACATTCAGAAAGATATGGGACAAGCAGTTAGAAGACCATGGAACTACAACTTTCTTATATGTAAAGCAGCAGTTCTTAACCTGTGACCTATGACCCATTTGGGGTCAAATGACTCTTTCACAGAAGTTGCCTAAGACCATCAGCAAACATAGACATTTACATTATGATTCATAACAGTAGCAAAATTATAGTTGTGAAGTTGTAATTAAAACAATTTTATGGGTGGGGGTCACCACAACATGAGAAACTACATTAAAAGGTCACAGCACTAGGAAGGTTCAGAACCACTCAGTAAATCAACATCTGGCAAGAAAGAATTTAAGGTAAGGAAATTTTACCTTTTGGCTCATGACTTAAATGAGTCCATTTTGGTGGAGCAGGCAGAGTGGTAGTGGCAGCTTGCGGTTGTGATGTCAGGAAGATGAGGCTGCCTACTCATATCTTCACTGACCAGACAGCAGAAAGGGGGCGGGAAGCAGGAATAGTTCATAAAGTTTAAGCTCCACACCCTAGAGATCCAGTCTTTTCAAATAGACCTCTCTCCTAAGATTCCACAGATTCCAGAAATATTGCCACCATCAGGAGACAAAGTGTTTACATAGTTTAGAGTTGTTTTCATCTAAATAATTTATATATATTCAATATTGATATTATATTCAATATTGAGAATATATTCAATATATATCAATATCATACATATGTATATATATGTATACATAAATATATATTTGTGTATGTGTTTGTATTGTCCAGAAACTCATTAAGGGCTTAAATTTGGAGGGGTTATTGGCTGTCTTACAAAAGGAGAAGGTAATCAATTGTTTCAATCACTAAAACAGAGAACTGAACCCTGAGTTCAGCAATATGAAGGTATTGACAACAGCTGTCTCCATGGTGCGCTAGACAGGAAAGCCCAATGATGATGGCTTCAAAGGAGAATGGAGAAAAAAGTGGTGAAGATAATCACAAAAAAAGATGCTGTGAAGCAAAAATCTCAAGAGACAAAGAATGTAGAAACATGTTTATTTTCATGTTTAAGTGTATGTATATAGATAAAGACAACCATTAAATCATACCATTAAAGGAAGTACAGGGTGAAGATATGCTGAATGGCTTAAAGTAGAAATTTTGAAAGAAGGATGACATTGACCATGGAAGATCAAAGAGTGTAACAATAGTGATGAGTGGTAAAGGATTCAAAGTGAATACTGGGGTTAAAATATTGAGAAAAGAGTTATTCATGGCTCCATTATATACGTGGATTTTAAATGATCCTAAATGAAGGTAGAAATAGAGGTGAAATGGTAAAACCCAACCAAGAAGTGTTTGGTGCATTTAATAAATAATGTAAATTGTTAGATGACCTCACAAGGAATCATAGCAGCTATTCTATATATGACAGAAGGTACAGGGCTTTTAGGGAAAATAATAAAAACAAACCCAGAATGTATTCATGGAGAGTCTAAGAACTGTTGAATCCTAACTCTAATGAGAATGCAGGAGATACTGTATAAATATCTGGTTGGTGGTATGACTCCGCAGTTACCTTCTCCATGTGTTTAGTGAATTGCAGAGAGTGAGTTAGAGAGTTGAAACTGTATTAATCTGGGTTCAAGTCTCATCTCTTCTAATCACTGAGTATAGATGGTTTGGTTGTATCGCGGAGCTCCAGGAAGCTGCTCTGCACGTGGTGATGCTATCAATATAGGTGAGATATTATAAAAGAGAATATTTCAATCTTCTGGCCCAAGTTCTGTTCTCTCAGGCATCTCTCAGCAGGTTGATGTACATGTTATTGTGCATTTGATCATTTATTCAAAACTTTATCTGGTCTATTTTATGCTAGGTCTTATGGAGATCAATAAAATCTAAGACTTCAAAGGCCCTGACGTCATAGGCCCTGTTTTTGATGATTTTTATCTCCTGGTATGTGTAGGGGCATTTACAAAACACGTTACATCTATCACTACATCTGATATCTATGATACCATAGCTTTGAACAAAGTTCTGAGTGACTTATCTATGTTGACAAGTAAACCTGCGTCTTAGTCCAAGATTCTGGCCTCAGTCCATATGGCTTTACCCTGCATGTTCTAGAAGTGTAAGCTTCTACCTCAGATGTTTTCCTTTCCCTTGTGGGGTGTCCCATCAATCTAAGGGTCCAGTTCAGTTTAGAAAACCCTTGGACAGAACTAGAAAAGAGTACTGCTTAATTGCATGGTAGCAGAAGCTTTATTTGCTGAGTTGTATTATATGATAGAAATACAAGGTGGATCTCTTTAATAGACAGGAACTATAGTGTGGTTAGAGAGAACAGAAACTAACAACAACAAAAACAAAACAAAACAAAACAAAAATCCATTGCCTTCTTATCTGTAAAATGCAATCTAGTTACATTCTCTATGGAGTTCTTCTGGGACTCAGATGATGAAATCGAATTCTTAAATTCTATTATTGTTGCAGTGTGTGTTATGTGTATATGTGGGGACATGTATGCGATAGCATGTGTGCAGACATTAGAGGACAAGATGGTGTAGTCTGTTCTTTCTTTCCACTTTGGTGTTGGTTCCAGGGGTCAAATGCAGTCTCCCAGTCTATTTGCCATCTTGCCTGTCTAGGGTGGAATATTATTAATTGAAAAGTAAGCTGCCATGTGTAGGTCTCAGAGTTCCTGACTGTCATGAGAAGCATCAGCTCCTCCCCATCACCCTTGGTGTTGAGGAACTCTTTGCAGGCAAATTGAGTAGGGTGCTTTTAAGCTGGCATTCCCCCATTTGACCATCAGAGATACACTGTAATGCTTACCAAGTAGAAAATTATTTCTCCTGAAGATTGGCTAGTGAAAATGCAAGCCTGACCTCTAGGAAGCCCATGTGGACACACAAGTCAACTGTTAAGGATGAGCAGTGACAAAACCACAAGTGAGAACCTGTGGTAGGAGGGTGTGCAGGTAGATGAAAGCTGGTGAGACAGGTACTGTATTCTTCTGGCTTACAGCCTTGCTGTATACCAACTACCTTTCAACGGAAGGATTTCAAACAGAAAGACTAAAGTCAGGGCAGTCATTCTTCAGAGAACCTGGGAAAAAAGACTGCCAGGACCTGGCTTTTGCACTTCCTCTGTCCTCACCACTCTGCCTGGGTTCTTTCAGAAGGCTACACTATGAACTGGTTAAAACCACACAATAAACCTCCACTTCCAAGCTCATTGAAAAGCATTTCACAGGATTCAGGATGTGATTCAAGGCACAGGTCTATAGAACAGACCACTTATATATTGTGACCTGCAACCTTTAGCAAAGGTGTCTTTTTCTTTTGTTTGTTTTCTTCATAGATAATTTAAATGACTTCAGCTCACTAATGGATTGTATTTATCGTCGAAAAGTCCTTTGCTTTTATTATCTTGTTTTGTTGTTCTTTTTTTTTTTTATCTGTATGCCTTTTTGGCTAAGCATAGACCACCAAGACATGGCTGCAGGATGCTGGACAGCAGGATTGGTATTTGTTCTTTCTTTCTACATTTCTTCATGTAGAGGATAAATTTAACTTTCTCTTCCAAATACTGTGCTGTGCACAGTTGAGCTTGGCACTTTTGCTGAAAACTATGAGTCATTTTTCATAAACAGGGATTGTCAAAAATGCTTGATTCATATTCTAACAACAAATACAGAAAAAGCCCCAAACTGAATGAGCTCCAAATTTTCAGATGTTCTACAAAGAGAAGGGGGTGGGAAAATAATGGTCTTTGAAGACATGTCTTGGCTTTTTAGTCTCGGGTTTTTCCATGTTTGAAATTAGGAGAGTAATAAGCATCTAAAGTACTATAGTCAGTCTCACAAAAAAACATCTCAAGGTCATTGTGAAATATTATTTGCAGGGATGCTTGATTTTCTACAGCTTCTAAAAATTACACATGTGACCAGTAGTATAGTCTGTTTTAATTTATAAGCTAATAGAATCTAATACTTCAAACTAAATTAAATTTTAGGAAAAAATTTTCTATACAGTAGCAAATTTTTAATATTTAAAAAGTATCAGTAGAATGGCATCCAACAGTGCAGGCAATTTAATAAAACAGACAGACCAGGTCCAATGTAATCTGTGTGGAGCAATTACAATTCTACTTGGAAGGCATGATTTTTCAGGTAGAGGCAATGAGTTTACTGTGTTTCATCTTTGAAATGCATCCAAGTAGACACAGTATGATAGGTTCTTAGAAAAGCTAAAGCTTATGTACTATGTGATTGTGAGGTCACACTTTTCCATGTTCGTGACAAGTAGAAAACATACGTAATGCAGTTTACCAAAACTGGCATGCCATTCATTTCAATCAGTTTTCAAAGAATCCAACTAACCAGAATTCAACTGATAATATAAGGGATCAACTATGATAACAGGAAGATGCTCCCATGGCACTTTAAGAATAACTGAGATAGACACTGGAGAGAGATTTTCCCATGGAAAGTCATTGATTATGATTCCCAACATTATATTATGAGGAAGACCTGGACAGCTGCTGGGTTATGCATTCTCTGTTTTCCATCATTCTTCAAAACAGAACCATGACTCATAGAACATCAGTGTGCCCAATTAAAATGTCACCAATCTCAGCCAAATTCTTTTAAAGGGATAGTCACATGACCTATTCTTTTTGTTTTTCTCTCACAGTGCAATATCTCACAGTTATAAGAGACAAACAATTCAACCAGGAAATAGAGCATTGACTCACATCCAATAACTGGAAGAGGAAATAGACTTTGCAGAGTCAACAGTACCTTTTTACAGTTGAGAAACAGACCCAGAGAAAAAGTCCTCATTTCCTGAATTTTTCTTTCAGCTGCAGAAATGCAAAGTTATGTACTTGATAATATGTTAGTCTATGGCACAAGTTTCTTTTCAGTCTTCCTTTGTGAAATCTAGATTATGGTTGTTGGAACTCCCATAGCTAAGGGATTACCAGGAAGCACCCTTTAGGACAGAAGTCATGTGTCAAATATTATAGCCAGAAAAACAATAGGGTTGAATGCTTCTGAGAACAGCTATTACCAGTCAGGAGCTACCAGGGCCTTGAATTTATTTATGTATATAGCTCTATTTATATTTTTCCATGTATATTGAATTGATTAAATCAAGATATATATAATATATACATGTATTATATATGTATCTATGTGTGTGTGTCCATCCGTCCGTCTGTCTGTCTGTCTGTCTCTATGTATACTTAACTGAGTGTGGGTAAAGCATCAAAACTGATGAATAGTCAGTCATGATTAAATGAAGTGTGAGAAGATAAGGCAATTATTTTTAAATACATTAATGAGAGACGGGGAGAGAGGGAGGAGATAGGGAGAGGCCTTTGATTTGTTCTAGTTCTTCAACAAGAAGTCTATGAGGCTTGGTTGTGGTACTATTCAAATAACCTTCTGGAACTCTCCATGGTGCTGAACCAATAATTTGAATTTGGGGATTTAAGTATTGGTGCTTATTTGGCGATTTATTTACTTATTTATTTATTTACTGTGTATTTTCTCCACAGGAATTCCTGTGGAAGAGAGTTTGTGAATAGAAGAATGAGAACATTTAAGTTATAGCCTACTACTGCACTGATAGCACATTGTTAATGAGAGATAACTTACTTGCAGAGATAAGTACTGTAGAAATTCCTATGCATGATTTGGTGGAATGAAGCCTACATTCTTCACATCAAAGACAAACCTCAAAGACAAACTGAGTCCTGGAAATTCTACATTGATCCTGGTTGGATTGTTAATAAATAATAGATCTAGATTTCAAACACACAGATACAGGACTCTGAAATCTGTGGATTATTTATATAAACATCTCATTGATAAGCAACAAGATCTGTCAATTATTACATAGACATTATATGCCCAATATGTTACACTCATTATTACAATGAATTTTTAAATCTTAAAAAGAGTATTATAGATAACAAAAATGAATGTTACAGAGCTTGGATAATTTGAACAATGTAAAATGGCTGGTTTGTAGCAGAGCTTTGCTTCAAACTTACCTCTTAATTCAAGATGCATTGTCTCTCTACTACCAAATATCAGTCTCCATTCAAAAATCTTAGATGCATTCTTCCTGAACATTGGAGACTAGTCATTGAAATTGAGCCAAACACCCAGACATGGGGGACATGTGACATAGCATTTTGTTAAGATGAGGAGAACATATCCTTGGGTTTTGAGTACAGTTTGTGATGGGAATCTGTGTGTGTATCTGCCTGGTACAGCATGTCATTGGAGGGGAAAATGATAAACAGAGGAGCTTGTTTCCCTCTCTGTGACACTTGACACAGAGCTCTATAATCTCCTGGGCCTGAAAATATTAGAGAAGACTCACTCTGATGTTCAGAGAAGAGTTGTGCTTTTTTTTTTCTTTTTTTTCTTTTTTTCTTTGGCTTTAGTATGCTGCTTTTAGAAAAGACCTTCATGGTCTCTCATTTTGCAGTACATTTCTCAGGCTATTCAAGTAGTTCAAAGTAAATTTGAAAGCCTGCTTGAACAGTGTAAATAAATAGACACTTATGATAGATAAAATTCTATGTTTAACTTCAAGAAAACACAACGCTGGGAGGCAAGAAACCTCCAAGCTGCTTCCAGTTTGGCACTGATTTCACTGATGACCTTGGAGAATTCCCTTCCCTCTAAGACTCTCTTTGTAAAATGAGACATTAGTAGGTACAATAGCATCTCATTCTGATTTTCTCAATATTGTCTGAGTTTTCAAGTTGAATGCCCTACTTCCTTGAGGTTTGTCCCTTCCTACGAGGTTTTTGGCCACTGCCCCATGAGGGTGAGGGGAGCAGTGGCAGGCATGGGGGTGGTAAGAGGGTTCAGAAGGCTATGAGCATGACAGAATGACCTCCAGAATCACCTTCAGTGAGACAGCTTAACTTTATTTGAGATGAACAAGGCCTATCTTGGGAAGTTGGTCAGGATTTCCTGGTGGGTATACATTATTAGCTAGGGTGGAGGTGCTTGGAATGCTTCATTTACATGAAGAAGAATTCCAAGAACCAATCAAGCAGGTTCTTATCTGGAGAGAGGAAGTTGAACCTGTAAGCTGCCCCTAGGCTATATGACTTTTTTTCTGAGGCTTTTGGTGATTAAGGGCAGGAAGGGCTGAGCTAGACTTATGTGATGATCCTGGAGTGCTTGCAGGAAATTTTGTTGTAGGGCCATCTCTAGATAAGGTCTGGCACTTGTGCTTAGAGACATTCTCCAGATAAGATCAGTCAGAGAAGAGGAAGCCCCACCAGGAAAAGAAGTCTTCCATTTTGGGCCAAACTTAGAGAGCTAATTTGGACTTGGTGGACTATGACTGTAATAGCAGGGTCTTCCAATATTTCCTGAGAACCCTTCAGTGTTAGGACAGCCAGGTCCGTTGCTCTATTTCACATTAAGCTTACATGAGGGTCACCTACAGTTTGAATCTTTGATTCTACATCATGTTTCCTTTCTTCTTGAACTCCCCATGTAAACATTTTAGATTTGGAGTCAATGAAGGGATTGAAGCTGAAGGGTGATAAACAACTCTTCTTTTCCCAGGCTTGACTTATGCCTTCAGAAATTCCTCAGTCTCAGACAAACAGGGACAGTTGGTAGTCTTAGGAGCCAGTCCTTTCCCTTAAATTTCCTCAAGCTCTGTAACTCAAACCATGCTTATAAAAGGTTTGAGCTAGCATCATAACCCTTGGTTCTTACAGCGTTGTATGCAGGAAGTAGAGCTGGCAACATTAAAAGGCTGATGATTAAGGTCTTCAAAGTTTTCCCACATTAATCAAAACAACTTGAAACTGTTTAATACAAAACAACAATCAAATATGCGTGGAGTTCATATATTTCTACAATGAGAAAATTTCATTTTATATCTTGAGAATTTATACATTTTCAAAAAAGGACTGTCTGTTGATAATGATGTGAATTCAAATGCTTCTATAACTTTTTATGCTCTTTCATCAAGGTTCTGATAAGAAGGGGCACTTTCCTGAACACCACAAGTATTAGCCAGTAGGAGTGGTTTCCCTTAGAATTCCTTGAGGTTCAAACAGAAATAGCCTAGGATTGAGACTGAAAACCTGGGTTCTCACATAGTTCTGATGGTTATGTGTTTTGTGACATGCAGCTGTGACCATAGTCTATCAGTGCAAGAAATTTCAGTAGCCAACTATCTACATTCATGACAGTGGTATGATAGATTGAATTATGGCTCAGAATCTTGCTCCTGTTTAGGTTGTCCCTCTCAGAGAAGACACTCTGTATATGAGAAATAGCCTGCCCATCCCACTGAATTCTGGATGAGTTGGGGGTGTTTGCTGTGGCCAATAGGGTATAGGCAGATTTGGAAGATACCATGTGTTTTGGCTTTGCCCCAGTCTCTGCTTTTTTTTCTGCAGTGAGGCCAGTATATGAATGAGCCTGTGCAGGTCTCTTAATAAAGTACTACACACAATGAAAACAGTTTGGGAAGCTAGAAGATAAAGATTAAGATGTTGTGTATACTTTGGAACACTCAGCCCTGAGTGAAATGTCTCCATCAAATTCCTCCCCTCAGGCCTCAGTGCACTCTATGAAAGGATACACTGAAAGAATGACTTTTGCCTATATATTATGGATTCTAGTTTACTATTTTTATGGGATCCCTGAGTATGTAAACAGGTGGGTCTGTTTTCTGTGAGTTCTGAAGTATTTTCTTTGTTTTTGCTTGTGTGTTCCAATTATGTTCTTTTACTTTATTATTAGCCTATAGAAGTTTAGTCTAATGAGACAGTAATGATGGATCCAGGTGTTAAGGCATGGGAATAGACAGGAACTGGGAGGAATATAGGGAGGAGAAAACATGATCAGGATATTGCTTTTTTATAATATTCTTTTTTATTTTCTATATATTTTTTATTTACATTCCGAATGATTTCCCCTTTCCCAGCTCCTCCCTCCCCGAAAGTCCCATAAGCCCTCTTCCCTCCCCCTGTTCCCCATTCAACCCTCTCACTTCTCTGTCCTGGTATTCCCCTACATCCAGTCTTTCCAGGACCAGGGGTCTCTCCTTCCATCTTCTTGGAAATCTATTGATATGTGAATTGTGTCTTGGGTATTCCGAGCTTCTGGGTTAATATCCCCTTATCTGTGACTGCATACCATGTGTGTTCTTTTGTGATTGGGTTACCTCACTAAGGATGATATTTTCCAGTTCTGACCATTTGCCTAAGAATTTTGTGAATTCATTGTTTTTAATTGCAGAATAGTATTCCATTGTGTAAATATACCACATCTTCTGTATCCATTCCTCTGCTGAGGGACATCTGGGTTCTTTTCAGTTTCTGGCTATTATAAATAAGGCTGCTATGAACATAGTGGAGCATGAGTCCTTATTGCATGCAGGGGAAGCCTCTGGGTAGATGCCCAGTATCTCTGGGTATAACAGGATTCTCTGGGAGTGTCATGCCCAGTTTTCTGAGGAACCACCAGACTGCTTTCCAGAGTGCTTGTACCAGCTTGCAATCCCACCAGCAGTGGAGGAGTGTTCCTCTTTCTCCACATCCTCGCCAACAACTATATTTTATGTGAGGAAAATTTTCTTTTTTCAATAAAAAGAAAAATGTAAAACATAAATAAGTAATACATAATTAAAAATGGTGTTCAATTATGGGACAAGGGATGTTGTGTATAGGACTGCTGCTTTTTTCCAGTACTGATGGGGCAGTATGTATTTCATGCTATTTTCCAGAATTCCAATGGCTGACTGGCAGCCTCTGGTATTCCCAGGTTTGCCTCAACCTTGTTTCTGCTTCCATCTTCATTTGGTGCACTGTGTGTGTGTGTGTGTCTGTGTCTGTGTGTGTATCTGCCTGTATGTCCATAATTTCCTTCTCTATAAGAACACAAGACAGGTTGTATTGGGCCTCTACTCTAATGACCTTATCTGGATTTGCTGGAAAGACTGTATTTCCAAATAACACCATAGATGTACAAAGGTCAGGACTGAGTTGATCTTTTGAGGGAAGAAAATTCACACATGACAGCCAGCTATAACCTGGGAATAGGACCACAGTCAACTCACACTGAATATGTACATGAACAATAAAGAAATCTTTGCTGTTGAATTAGGTACTGTTAAGTGCCCCCAACAAAACAAATAACAAAAACTCTTATAATATGGTTATGAACATGAACTAGATCTGGTGACTGGTAGAGCCTTATGGCTTGCATATCCCTATTTGGAAAGGAAGAATAGGGTGGATTCCTTCTTTAGTCACATCCTGTATCACAATGGAATTGTACTTTCTATTGACGAGATTCCTAGGTGATTCTATTAAAAAGCTCTTAACTTGTGAGCCAGAAGGTCCTTCCTATTCTGGATCCACCAATGCTTGACTTTAAACTATGATTTCTTTCCTCTGGTTTAATTTCCTTACCATCAAAATAAGATCCCACGCCTCTCAGTCATTCATTGCTCACAGCCACCACTGTTGGTTGGATTAGATCTCCCTAGTTTGGCTTCAAGTCATTTCACAGCTCAATGTGTGGCTCTCCCGGGCATGTTCCTTTCTGAAGGGCAGCTGTGTCTGAATAGCTAATGGTTGTAATCAAAGAGGCAGTAAATACTGCTGAATGAAGATAGGACTGTGTCAAAGGAAAGGAGTTATTTTGGAAACCTCCATCCCAGGAAATGAGTGGAATTGTCTGTTTGAGTCAGAAGTAGCCCCAGTGATTGGCATTTATCTGAAGAACAACGTGCTGTGGTAGAAGAAGCCAAGTGTGGGCTGCCTCAGAGAAAATGGGCAGCCTTAGAGCATTTAGCCCAAGAGCCACCTGGAGCTATTTCAGCCTTGATTCCCATGACCTCTATGGTATTGGCAACTTCACATCCAGAAGCAGCAACTTGTTCATCTGAAAACTGGTCTTCATAGCAGTTGATCATAGGGCCCCAAGGAACTCAGTTATATGGAATGGTCATGAAATCCTAAATAGCACAAATGTTATTTATAAGGGTGTCGGTGCCCTGAAGAGTTACCTTTGGAGGAAATTTTAATCCCAACTATCCTGAGAAAATCACTCAATGCCTAAGAGCTCAAGTTTACTCATCTATAAAATGGACACACTTATTCTTACCTACTGACTAATAAGCGTGCTTACACAAACATGTTATCAGAACTCTTAACACCTAATATATCATGCACCTTGTATATCCAGTGACTTTGTAGACAACAAGATCTCAGATATTTTCAGGCTTCTGTTTTTAAGGATGAGACAACTAAAATGTAAAGGAAAAGAAAATATCTCAATCAAGGTATCATAGCTAGAAATGCAAAAGACATCCAAATTCAAGTGCCCTGTACCCTCTTGTTTATCTTTCCAGCCCACTAACCTTCCTGTGAACATTCTTTGTTCTAAAAGGGTAAAAGAAAAATGTTATGGTTTGAACATACCCCCCCCAAGCTCATTTGTATGAATACTTTATGTTAGTATTCACTTATGGTACTTAGATGGGAGTTGTACTTTGGGAGGCCCTGGAACCTTTAAGAGATGGAGCATAGCTGGAGGAAATGAGTCACTGGGAGCCAGGTCTTGAAGATAAGAGCAAAGCCCTGCTTCTGGCTATAGTCTCTTTCTTCATGGGTATCTGCTGAGATGTGAGCAAACATTTCGTGCTTGCTGTCAGCAGCTCTTAAGTTGTTCCCACCTTTGTGCTGTTCCCGTTTTAACGTCCTGTGTCCTCAACCATCAGCTGATATAAATAGCCCCTCCCTTATAATGCTTCTCTTTAATTATTTTGTCACAGCCATGAGAAAATTATGCACCAAGTTATATCTCACAGATAAATCCTAAACCCACGCTAACTAGACTCATCATCTTCTTATATCCATTTCTATTTCAATCCAGCAGTTTGGGCAAAGAGGATCTGGGCAACATGTCAAAGGTCGAACTGCTTCAGAGGTTTCATAGGGAGTTTATCTTGGTTTTCACTTTCATTTTGATTAGTAACACACACACACACACACACACACAAACACACACACATTATCACAGAGGAAATAGCTGTGATTTTCTTCCTTCCCTTTTGAAGTTTACCTCTGGAACTTTGAAACATTGCTAAGATATTTAGCTCCTTGATAACTGGCAAGGAACTTTGGGTGGGATAAGGAGGGACTTTCTCCTGACTGAGGGATATTTTTCAAGAGATTCTACCATTATTTTATACCTATTTCATCCTGAAAAATTCATGAGTTTTTATAGGACTTACCAGAATATGCTATAGAGTCTTTCACTTAGAGCTATGTGTGAAGAAAAGGGTGATGGACAGTAATAGTATACTCATGCTTTGTCCTTTAATATGTCCTGATAGCTCAAGTAAAGAGATTCTCCAGTTCAGGAAGCCTGGAGAGAAGACATTCATCATTTCACCCACTTGACTCTCTTATCCCCCAGTGGAAACGGGGTTGACCTGATTAAAGACCTTCTTTCATTTTCTTCTTGCCTGTGTGATACATTTATCTCCAACTTCTTTTCTGTTTGATTTGTCATCAAGAAAATTTCTTCGCTTAGTGGAGGACCCTAGATTCTCTGACAGTTGTGTGTGGGACCAAGTGAGTAAATTTAGCTGTAGGGAATGGAGTAGGGAGTAGCTCACAGGAAAAGACAAACAAACAACAAACAAAACATAGACTGTGACATGTGGTACATTTTCTCATTCAGTTTGATCAGCAATTGAACTGCCATTTTTACTCTGATTCCTGATTTTTTTTTGGGGGGGGGGATTGGTTCTAAACAGGAAAAGCATAGATGTACACAAAATTAGATAAACCATCCTCCCCCTTTGCATTGGAGTATAGGGGAAAGGAGAAAGTTTTCCAAGTCTACTAAGCTTGATTCATGAATCATTTCCCAGGCATTCAAATCATCCATATTAAGGAGTTGTATAAGGCTACTAGACATGTAGATCTACATAAAGTGTAGCCTAAATGGCTAATATATGCAACCGGAAGAGATTAGGTGCCATTTCTGAAAAGCCCTGTTGAATTTCTTGGGTGATACAAGGCGCTGGTTCATGGTCCACATTGCCTTGCGTATAGACATTCTTTTGGGTAATGGCAAGCTAGGTCTTTCCCCTTGAGACTGCTGTACACCTGCATTTATATGCAAAAAATAATGTGTTTCTTTATATATCTAATCAATGTGCAAAACAGTACATGGGCAATTGCATGAATAAATAGAGAATAGAAAAGAATAAAAGTTATAAAAAAGACTATTAAGGCATATGATTTCTTATTTAATGAGAAAACTTGCAGTACAATGGCCCAATAAATGTTACAACTGAGAATCCAACTGTCATTGTTATCATTTACTTAAACAATGTTAGATTTTTTTTTTTCTCATTTAGGGTCCACTCAAGGTAATTCAACTTTCATTTTTTTCTTACCAACTTTGGCCTTTTCTACATCCTGCATTATATATTTTCTTCAGTTACAAACAGAATAATGGATTTTAGGACACATTAAAGGATGAAGCTTTAGAACTATGATTATCTTGAAAATATCATCCTTAGTGAGGTAACCCAATCACAAAAGAACACACATGGTATGCAGTCACTGATAAGGGGATATTGACCCAGAATCTCGGAATACCCTAGACACAATCCGCATATCAATAGATTTCTAAAAAGATGGTAGGAGAGACCCCTGGTCCTGGAAAGACTGGATGTAGGGGAATGCCAGGACAGAGTAACGAGAGGGGGTTGAATGGAGAAAAGAGGGAGGGAAGGGGGCTTATGGGACTTTCGGGGAGGGAGGAAACGGGAAAGGGGAAGTGATTTGGAATGTAAATTAAAAAAATAAAATAAAATAAATAAAAAAAAAGAACTATGATTATCATCAACTACATGGAAAAGGTAGGACCCAGAAAGTGATAGCTTGGCACTCCGCCATCTTTGCTCCAGTGACTGGGAAGTTGGGACAGCCAGGTTCTGAGACAGACAGGCATAATATCGCTTGGGTCTCGGGCGGCTTGTGTGTATGCAGCTCCCAAGTGCGGGGCTGATCTGCAGTAACAAGCACGCCAGCTCTGCTGTGGGACTTCTGCCTGGCAGAGGGACCCCGCACTGGGCGGGAGCCTACCAGCTTTCCTTCCGCGACCTCTGTTCCTGCAGACTGCGCTGAAGAGACAGGTACCCCAAGCTCCCTATCCCCAATATAACATCACTTGGGACACGGCCTGTTGGGGCTTCCGTCTGTGCCCAAGAACAGGTCAGCGCTGTGGTCGTCTGGGTGCCAGATCTGCAGGCCAGCTCGTCTGCAGGTGAATGGCGCCACGGAGAGAGTGCAGATTGCACTCCACCATCTTTGCTCCAGTGACTGGGAAGTTGGGACAGCCAGGTTCTGAGACAGACAGGCATAATATCGCTTGGGTCTCGGGCGGCTTGTGTGTATGCGGCTCCCAAGTGCGGGGCTGATCTGCAGTAACCAGCTCGCCAGCTCTGCTGTGGGACTTCTGCCTGGCAGAGGGACGCCCCCTCCCCCCCCTAGGAGAGATCACTCACCCCTGCACAGGGCAGGAGCCTACCAGTCTCCCTTTGGCGACCTCTGCTCCAGGAATACACTAGGCTGAGCCTTTGGATGTGCAAGGCCTCCCCAATATAAGATCACTTGGGGCAAGGCACATTAGGGCTCCAAAGTCACTCAGGAGCAGGCAGGCCCCAGAAATCGGTGCCAGGGGAATCCTGGCAATCCAGGGGGCGCAGAAATAGCTTTGCAGGCTCACAGGAGGTCCAACCAACAGCCAGTGGCAGCAGGACCAACTAACATCAGAGGTATCCAGATGGCAAAAGGTAAACGTAGGAATGTTACTAACAGAAATCAAAGTAATGTGGGACCATCCGAACCCAACTCTCCAACAGCAGCAAGTCCTGGATACCCCACCACACCCGAAAGACAAGATCTGGATTTAAAATCACTTCTCATGATGCTATTAGAGGATCACAAGAAGGACACAAATAAATCTCATAAAGAGTTACAGGAGACCATGAATCAACGGTTAGAAGCCCTTACAAAGGAAACACAAAAATCACTTAGAGAAATGCGGGAGAACATGGATCAAAAGATGGAGGCGCACAAGGAGACAACACAAAAATCGCTTAACGAGATGAATCAACGGGTAGATGCACTCACAAAGGAATCACAAAATTGGCATAAAGAAATGCAGAAGAATATGGGTCAACAGACGGATGCCCATAAGGAGGCAACACAAAAATTGCTTAAAGAAATGAATCAACAGTTAGATACCCTTACAAAGGAAACACGAGAACTGCTTAAAGAAAAGCAGGAGACAATGGATCAACAGATGGATTCCCATGAGGAGGAAACACAAAAATCACTCAGAGAAATGCAGGAGAACATGGGTCATCAGGAAGAAATCCTGAAAGAGGCAATGCAAAAATACCTTAAAGAAATACAGGAAAATACAAACAAACAAGTGAAGGATCTCAGCAAATCCATCCAGGAACTAAAAAAGGAAGTAGAAACAACTAAGAAATCACAAAGGGAGACAACTTTGGAGATAGAAAACCTTGGGAAGAAATCAGGAGTCATAGATGCAAACATCAACAATAAAATACAAGAGATGGAAGAAAGAATCTCAGGTGCTGAAGACTCCATAGAAAGCATCGACTCAACAGTCAAAGAAAATGCAAAATGCAAAAAACGTGTAACCCAAAACATCCAGGAAATCTAGGACACAATGAGAAGACCAAACCTAAGGATTATAGGTATAGAAGAGAATGAAGATTTGCAACTTAAAGGGCCAGTAAACATCTTCAACAAAATTATGGAGGAAAACTTCCCTAACTTAAAGAGAGAGATGCTGATGAACGTACAAGAAGCCTACAGAACTCCAAACAGACTGGACCAGAACAGAAATACCCCCCCGTCACATAATAATCAAAACACCGAATGTTCTAAACAAAGAAAGAATACTAAAAGCAGTAAGAGAAAAGGGCCAAGTAACATACAAAGGAAGACCTATCCGAATCACATCAGACTTCTCACCAGAGACTATGAAATCCAGAAGATCCTGGGCAGATCTCATGCAGACACTAAGACAGCACAAATGCCAGCCTAGACTACTATACCCAGCAAAACTCTCAATCACCATAGATGGAGAGACCAAGATATTCCATGATAAAACCAAATTTTCACAATATCTTTCCACAAATCCAGCCCTGCAACGGATAATAGGTGGAAACCTCCAATACAGGGAGAGAAACAACACCCTGGAAAAAATGAGATAATAACCTTCTTGAATCAAACCCAAAAGTAGATAACCACTCAAATATAAAGATAGCGTCAAGAATGGCAGATGGCAATAATCACTATGCCTTAATCTCTCTTAATATCAATGGTCTCAATTCCCCAATTAAAAGACACAGACAGCAGACTGGATACGTAAACAGGACCCAGCATTTTGCTGCATGCAGGAAACGCACCTCAGTGTCAAAGACAAACACTACCTCAGAGTAAAAGGCTGGAAAACAATTTTACAAGCAAATGGCCCCAAGAAACGAGGTGGAGTAGCCATCCTAATATCGGAAAAAATTGATTTTCAACCTAAAGTCATCAAAAAAGACACAGAAGGACACTACATACTGATCAAGGGAAAAATCCACCATCAAGAACTCTCAATTCTGAATATTGATGCTCCAAATGCAAGGGCACCCTCATTAGTAAAAGAAACTTTACTAAAACTCAAAGCACATATCGCACCGCACACAATCATAGTGGGTGACTTCAACACCCCGCTCTCTGAAATGGATCGTTCAGGAAAGCAGAAACTAAACAGGGACACAGTGAATCTAATTGAAGCCTTGGACCAAATGGAACTAACTGATATATATAGAACATTTCATCCTAGAGCTAAAGAATACACCTTCTTCTCAGCTCCTCATGGTACCTTCTCCAAAATTGAAAATATAATTGGTCAAAAATCAGACCTCAACAGATACAAGAAGATAGAAATAATCCCATGCCTCCTATCAGATCACTATGGAATAAGGGTGGTCTTCAATGGCAACAAAAACAAAAGAAAACCCACGTACACATGGAGGCTGAACAATGCTCTACTCAATGATAACTTGGTCAAGGTGGAAATAAAGAAAGAAATCAAAGACTTTTTGAAAGTTAATGAAAATGAAGGCACAACATACCCTAATTTATGGGACACAATGAAAGCAGTGCTAAGAGGAAAATTCATAGTCCTGAGTGCCGCCAAAAAGAAACGGGAGACAGCATACACTAACAGCTTAATGGCACACCTGAAAGCCCTGGAACAAAAAGAAGCAAATACACCAAAGAGGAGTAGAAGGCAGGAAATCATCAAACTCAGGGCTGAAATCAATCCAGATGGTTTTAGTGCAGAATTCTATCAGACCTTCAAAGAAGACCTAACACCAATACTCTTCAAACTGTTCCACAAAATAGAAACAGAAGGAACACTACCCAACTCGTTCTATGAAGCCACAATTACACTAATACCAAAAGCACACAAAGATCCGACAAAGAAAGAGAATCTCAGGCCAATCTCTCTTATGAATATCGATGCAAAAATACTCAATAAAATTCTTGCCAACCGAATCCAAGAACACATCAAAACGATCATCCACCACGATCAAGTAGGCTTCATCCCAGGGATGCAGGGATGGTTCAATATAAGGAACTCCATCAATGTAATCCACTACATAAACAATCTCAAAGAAAAAACCACATGGTCACCTCATTAGATGCTGAGAAAGCATTTGACAAAATTCAGCATCCTTTCATGCTAAAGGTCTTGGAAAGATCAGGAATTCAAGGCCCATACCTAAACATAGTAAAAGCAATTTACAGCAAACCGGTAGCCATCATCAATCTAAATGGAGAGAAACTTGAAGCAATCCCACTAAAATCAGGGACTAGACAAGGCTGCCCTCTCTCTCCATATCTTTTCAATATAGTACTTGAAGTTCTAGCTAGAGCAATTAGACAACAAAAAGAGATCAAAGGGATACAAATTGGAAAGGAAGAAGTCAAACTATCACTATTTGCAGATGATATGATAGTATACTTAAGCGACCCAAAGAACTCCACCAGAGAACTCCTACAGCTGATAAACGACTTCAGCAAAGTGGCCGGATATAAAATCAACTCAAGCAAGTCAGTAGCCTTCCTATACTCAAAGGATAAGCAGGCTGAGAAAGAAGTAAGAGAAATAATACCCTTCACGATAGCCACAAACCATATTAAGTATCTTGGCGTGACTCTAACCAAACAAGTGAAAGATCTGTATGACAAGAACTTCAAGTCTCTGAAGAAAGAAATTGAAGAAGACCTCAGAAGATGGAAAAATCTGCCATGCTCATGGATTGGCAGGATTAATATAGTAAAAATGAGCATCTTACCAAAAGTAATACACAGATTCAATGCAATCCCCATCGAAAATCCCAACTCAATTCTTCATAGAGTTAGAAAGAGCAATTCAAAAATTCATCTGGAATAACAGAAAACCCAGAATAGCTAAAACTATTCTCAAGAGTAAAAGAACCTCTGGGGGAATCAGTATCCCGGACCTCAAGCTGTACTACAGAGCAATAGTGTTAAAAACTGCATGGTATTGGTACAGTAACAGACATGTAGATCAATGGAACAGAATTGAAGACCCAGAAATGAATCCACACTCCTATGGTCACTTGATCTTTGACAAAGGAGCTAAAACCATCCAGTGGAAAAAAGATAGCCTTTTCAACAAATGGTGCTGGCTCAGCTGGAGGTCAACATGCAGAAGAATGCAAATTGACCCATCCTTATCTCCTTGCACTAAGCTCAATTCTAAGTGGATCAAAGATCTCCACATAAAACCAGACACACTGAAACTAATAGAAGGGAAACTAGGGAAGAACCTTGAACATATGGGCACAGGGGAGAATTTCCTGAACAGAACTCCAATAGCTTATGCTCTAAGATCAAGAATAGACAAATGGGACCTCATTAAATTACAAAGTTTTTGCAAGGCAAAAGACACTGTCAAAAAGACAAAGCGGCAACCAACTAACTGGGAAATGATCTTTACCAACCTTACATCCGACAGAGGGCTAATATCCAATATATACAAAGAACTCAAGAAGTTAAACTCCAGAGAGGCAAGTAACCCTATTAAAAAATGGGGTACAGAGCTACACAAAGAGTTCTCACCTGAAGAATATCTAATGGCTGAGAAGCACCTAAAGAGATGTTCATCATCCTTAGTCATTAGGGAAATGCAAATCAAAACAACCCTGAGATTCCATCTCACACCAGTCAGGATGGCTAAGATCAAAAACACAGGAGACAGCAGTTGTTGGCGAGGATGTGGAGAAAGAGGAACACTCCTCCACTGCTGGTGGAATTGCAAGCTGGTACAACCACTCTGAAAAGCAGTCTGGCGGTTCCTCAGAAAACTGGGCATGACACTCCCGGAGGATCCGGCTATACCACTCCTGGGCATATACCCAGAGACTTTACCTGCATGCAATAAGGACACATGCTCCACTATGTTCATAGCAGCCTTATTTATAATAGCCAGAAGCTGGAAAGAACCCAGATGTCCCTCAACGGAGGAATGGATTCAGAAGATGTGGTATATCTCCACAATGGAATACTACTCTGCAATTAAAAACAATGAATTCACGAAATTCCTAGGCAAATGGTCAGATCTTGAAAATATCATCCTTAGTGAGGTAACCCAATCACAAAAGAACACACATGGTATGCAGTCACTGATAAGGGGATATTGACCCAGAATCTCGGAATACCCTAGACACAATCCGCATATCAATAGATTTCTAAAAAGATGGAAGGAGAGACCCCTGGTCCTGGAAAGACTGGATGTAGGGGAACGCCAGGATAGAGTAACAAGAGGGGGTTGAATGGAGAAAAGAGGGAGGGAAGGGGGCTTATGGGACTTTCGGGGAGGGAGGAAACGGGAAAGGGGAAGTGATTTGGAATGTAAATTAAAAAAATAAAATAATAAAAAAAAAAGAAAGTGATAGCTTCCCAAAGTACCAAGTTATCAGCTAGAATTAATCAAGAACTAGATAGAGTTCTTCTAATAGACTTTAATAGGGAATTGCTCATTCTTATATTCTGTTAGCCAGGGGTTGTTTTATTATACAGATGTGCCTTAGAATAAGTCTGCAAACTTTTGAATAGACTACCCTAACTGCTAAGTTTCGACCAGCCTGTGTATTTTCTGTCCCTATATGTCTCTTAGTTGTTCTGTCCTCTGTCTCTGATCTTTACCTTCCCATGTTATCTGTTGCCTCCTACTTGCCAAATGACAGAGATCCCAGCCAACTGCACTGATTATTTGTTCACAAAAGTCTATCCAGATTCCCAGGGAGATCAGACAGCATCAGTGAAGTTCCCAGTATAGTGAGGAGATAGAAACCTGTACTGGATATAGGGAAATGATACTGAGTGCTGTCAAAAACAAAGTGTGTTGTAATTACAGCTACTCTAGGTTTGAGAAGTATAATCCAAACAGCATAGAGTAAGGCACGGATAAAAGTGGCACCTAGGTTTGTTTAAAAGTATAATTCTGCAAGCTTGCAAGCCCAGCTCATGTTTTATTCATTCATCCATCCATTCATTCACTCATTCAATCAATCATTCATTCATTCTTTCATTCATTTACTATTTATTTTTACTGTTGTGCTATCTTTATGAAATGAAGCACAGAATTTACTCTCTAATTCTTACTTTCCATCTTATCTGATGCTTCCTCCTTGTCCCATCATAGATCCTATCCAATTGCAGTGATCTGTTATAGCTTTACAAACAAATAGATGAGCAAATAGTTTTTCCAAATCTCCCAAAGTTATATAAAGATAAGGATGAATTCCCATTAAAAAGCAGTTGAAACAATAGATTTTTAAAAATAAGCTTAGATATTATGTTAGTATCACATTTCACATTTATGTGGGACGATACTGTTGACAACACAAGTCTAATTTACTGTTCATCTTCATCTAACTGAAGTCCATGGAAGAGTCCATTGTAGCTGAACAGAGCAGCAGGAGGAGGCCTTTTCTACTCTTTCTCTTGAAGACAGAATGGGACCTCTCCAGACAAGGAGAAAAATTTGTAAATGGCCATCTGTCATTCTATGGTAAAGTGAACTTCACTAGCTAGTTCTAGCCAGCCAGGACAAGCAGGTGCTTGCACAGTGAGTATTAGGGGTAGATCAAAGAAGGTCTGAGTAGTTGTTTACTCTTTCCTTCAAAGTTCTTTCTTAATTTGGTTCCCTGTAAGGCATTAAAAGGTTTAACCTCAAGATTTATGGGTAATCAGTTATGAAAACTTAAGGAGTTGCAAATAAAAATTGTATTTACATTTATTTAGTGTGACATGCAGATAAAGATCAGAGGACAACTTGAGAAGTGGGTCCTCTCTTCTCACCCACTGTGTTCTCTGCATCAAACTCATGTTTAGGGACAAACTCTTTTAATTGCAGAGCTATTTCTCAGGACCAATAAATTCTTAATAAACTCTCCCCATAAGAGACTATGTTGCTTACTATCTTTTATCCTGGGAGTATAACATTAGACATAAATGAAAACTATAATAACAACAAAGGAAAAGATACTACTACTTAATAGTAAAACCCAAACAATTCCTGCTTAAATGGAAACAAAAACACAATATGTTTATTAAAAAACACAATAAAAAAAAACTCCAAGGCAAAGTAGAGAATATGAAAAAGACTGTATTTAAAACGAAATGAATAATATAGAATAATTTCCTTACTAAAAAGACCAAACGAAATGAAAACAAATTGAGTTAATTAGGCACACAATTTGGAAAATTTTATCATGAGTAGGACCAATAAAAAAATAAAGAAAATGCAAGAGAAACAGCAACAGCAAGAAGGAGCAAAGAAATTTACGAACCAAAGAGAAGAATGGATAAATTGAAAATACATTTTTTCTTATTTAGGCAACCAAAGGGGGTTCCATAATAATACATGTAGAAATCAAAAATATCCAAACATTTTTTAGTGTGTGTGTGTGTACGTACAGAAAGGATCAAATGTATTTTAAGAATAAAAGAACTGGATAAAACATGAAATTAAAAAAAAGATTGAGAAATTATATGGTTGAATGATACCAGGTTCTGGTAATTTTGTGTATTTTATATTTCCATAATATGGTTCTGTGACTGTATAGGGGTCTTGGTTGGGCTTATCTCCTCTGCTTCTTAAGGAATTAAATGTCTGGAAAAATCTCAAGAGTAACAATCAGCAGTGGGGGAAATCTCAAACATAGCAGACAGCATTCACTGGTGATAAAGGCTTTTATTAGAGATGATGAAATATGTATACACACACACACACACACACACACACACACACACATACACACACTCAGCAAGGACATGCACAGACAGACAAGCCATCTCTCTTGAGCAAAGACTAGACACAGAAGACTGAAACATCTAGTCTTTCCTTCAGTGCTAATGTTTTTACAGTCTTTAAAGGGCCTTTCCCTAATCTGGAGTTGGTCATGTTGAACTAAATATGGTTACTTGGCTCTCAACTGTTGGGTAAACGAGTCCTGAACTGGCCTTGAGCTTCGCAGATTGGTAAGTAAGCAGGGGGATTGGTCCTACTGTTGGAAGAAAAAAATAGTCAGCTAGATGTTTGTTTTAAGCTGCCAAGCTTTTGTCTAAAGTCAAGAGGGCAAGGAAGAAACTAGCCATCTCAGAAATTGGCCACTTTTATTACCTAATTATAACCCTTCTTCCTATGGGTCTGCCTATCAGGAATCTGTCTAACTCCTCTTTCCTCAGTTCCTATGCTATTGAAATTATCTATAGCCACAGGATCTCCATGACAAAGGCAACAATGGGATTTCTGAGAGGAATCCGAAGGAAATCCAGTGTTGATAGTATAGCAGAAGCCAGAGGCCTCAAATCACACCATTGACTCATTGCAAATGTGTGACACTCTGTGACACATCACAGCTTCCATGGTGAGAGGTTTTTGTTTTATTGATAAATTAATTAATTACTTTATTTTTAATGTTTTTGTTTTCTTTTGGGTTGGAGGTTGCAAGGGTAGAAGGGGGATATGACGGGACAGAAAGATGAGAGGGAATGGGGTATGTGATGCAAAATTCACAAAGAATCAATAAAAAGTTGTTTTTAAAAAGACCTAGCCACAGAAAAGCTAGAAATATGCACACATTAACTTTACCCACACATGACAAGTACAGAACAATGAAGCCATAATTCATCTGTACTTTTGAAAATAAACAGGAAAGAAAGAAACTAATAAACAAAAAGAAAAAAGACACAAAATCACATTTAAGGATTGCTATAGTATCTTACTTAGGGTTTCCACTGCTGTGAAGATATCCATGACCTAGGCAACTCTTATAAAGGACAACATTTAATTGGGGCTGGCTTACAGTTTCAGAGGCTCAGTCCATTATCATTATGGCGAAGCATGGCAGCATGCAGGCAGACATGGTGATGGAGAAGGAGCTGAAAGTTCTACATCTGGATCCTCAGCAGCCAAGAGACTGAAATTCCATGCTGGCCAATGCTTGAGCATAAAAGACCTCAAAGCCTGCCCCCATAGCGACACACTTCCTCCAACAAGGCTACACCTACTAGTAGTGCCATTCCCCATGGGCCAAGAATACAAATACATGAGTCCATCTGGGTCACTCCTTTTTAAACCACCACATATAGTATGGCCACATGGGTTGTATTATTATAATAAAAATCTTAACATAAAATCAGTAGTATTATTTTTACTATATCTTCTTCATGGACTGGAAAGGGAATATTTTTCAATCATTTCAAAGGGGGCTGAGCAATCATTTAATGGCATTAATCTCCCATTTCAGATTAATGAGTAAAAGTAGCAACCTTCCCCAATAATATGCAGCAAATTGTGAGGATAAAGATATTTCTTCAATATTATAAAGAACATATGAAGTGAAAAACTAACTACATATCACTATTGATTCATTAGTGTCATTTCCAATAAAATTGGAAGTATGTCAAGGCTACACTAACTTATTATCATAGTAGTTCAAGAAACCACAAAATTAAAAAAAAAATGCTTCACAAAGTCCTATCAAGGGGGACAGTGGTCATTCTGCCCCTAACTTCCAACATCTCATTATTCAGTTAATTTATCCTTTACCCACTTAAATTTAGTTCTTTCTGTACATCTTAATGCTGTCAGAATAATAAATAACTTGAGAATGCCCTCTCCCTGTTTATTGATATTCATATTTGGAATACAAGACATGAGTAACAGATGGCCAATCATCATCCCATACATTTATTCCTCTTGGCCAGTATAGTGTTAAGAAATGTGCTTTAAGCATTTAGTTTTCTAAAATCTGTAAAATGAAAGCATGCGTCATCAGTCTGAGTATGCTTATTCTGGGTAACTATAATTATTATTGTATTAAAAAAAAACCCTTTGTTCCTATATTTGATATTTCCTAACTTGCCTCTTTGTTTAACAAATATTAGATAAAAGTTACAGGGTTGCATCTCTCAGCCCTGATATGAGGGTTTGTGCCTATCTAGTCTTACTGTATCTTGCATGATATGCCTGGTAGTTCTGCTGTTTTCTGATGGGAAATGAAGGAGGGAAGAGAAGTGGATTTGGGGCAGAAGGCAGATATTGGGGAGGTGGGAATGGAGGCTGGGAAACTGAGGTCAGAATGTATTGTGTAAGAGAAGAATTGAAAAAAAATGTTGCAGGGAAGAGAAGTAAACTATAATATATCAAACAACAAAAAACTAACCTGTGGAAACTCTGAAATACCCAGAAATAATGAGAAATAAGTCGAGCTACATGACAAGACTAGTTGTTTATCTAAGAGTGTGAAAGACACAGGGATAGCCTGACAGCCATTTCATCTCCTCAAAATAAAACATTGCCATTAGTTTTGGGTTTAATTATATCCCAACTTAAAAATTCAACACATTGTGTTTTTATACCTCAAAATTGCTCTAATTCAAAGAATTAAGAGCAAAGGAAGTTTCAAGACTGAAAACATCTTGATTATTTCTTAGCGTAATAATAGCCAAAACTACACACTGTTATTGACTCACATGGCAGACAAAGCTATTTAAATTGAGGAGAGTTTATTAATAGGGCTTTTAAGACAGTGTCGACAGATTTTAGAAATACTACAGTAGAATTATATAGAAAGTTCGGGGCGGGGGAAAGGCCATGGAGAGTGGGGCACAATTATTCTAGAAACGAAAGTGAAAGATCATTTACAAATAATGGTTGGAGGAGGAGTAAGAAGAGGGAAAACCCACCACAGCTGAACTTCCAGGCAATAAATTAACCCATAACCATGTGGCCAGGAAGCAGAGGCAATAAGCAATGCCAATCAATGACCCTCCCTCCTCTATCCCCTAAACCTAACCAGAAACTAGGGAGCAAGACAGACTCTTGAAGGGCCTTAGGAGATACCTACTAGGGGTAGATCATATTGAACAAAGGAGCCAGATTCAGAGAGTAATTCTTGCACAGCAATGACATTATCTCACAACATGGCAAAGCTGACAATGGCCCTGAAGAGGCAGTCTACAAATTTCCTCTCACAGTTATTGATTCAACTAATATTCATTGAATACCTATTTGATGCACAAGGTATTAGTATGTTATAAGTCAATAAGGAAGGCAAGATTATTGGATAAGCAGCATTAGAAAATTGAGTAGCACTTTAGAGAAGCTACATTAGCATCTTTGTGAGGACTGTGTGAATGAACTCCTTCACATTGGCATCTGGTTTATGTCACAGAGAGAGGAAGTTTAAGTCCATACTGCATAGACTCTGAAACCACACAGTCTGAGTCGCATTTCTAGTTGTCATCTAAAAGCTCTCTGATATTAGGGAATTACTTAGCCTCTTTGTTTCCAAGTTTTCTTATATGTAAAGTAGGGATAATATTACATATCTCATAAGATATCATGAAAATTAAATTAGCTGTGTCTACAACAGCACTTAAAGTAATGCATCATGTAGTTTGAGCTATTATTAGAACCCTAGACTTGTGTTATTTCCTATAAGTACAATTATATATCAGATAGTGAAGTAAAGACTATGTGGACAGGTTGGGTCTTGGGGAAGGGGCTATTGTAGTGACAATTTTGGAATTTTTTTAAGCACAAAAATATTATGAGAAATAATATGAGATTAATATTTTTATTTTAATCTCAGGTGTGAGATATGGGCCTGCTTCAGATTGTCCACAGCAGCTGACTATGATTTATGTCATGCTCTAGCAGGGTGTGTGATTTTGCCAGCTGCCAATAGTTTCTGTGATTGTGAGACATTGGGAAATCTGGAGACGTTTTAGAGTCTAAAAAGAGAATTGGTGGGTTGTTGATGGGTTGTTGATGGGTTGTTCGTTGGTTGTTGCTGGTTGTTGTTGGCTGTTGTTAGTAGATGCTTGCCACTATTTATTAAGTAGTCCTGCTCAATGAAAAAATAACAAGAAGAAATTTGATATCCTGAGGACAAAGATCAAACTTTGTCAATGTCGCTAATCAGCAGGAAGCACTCTAACAATAACATCACCCCCTCATGACTACCCCTGATGTTATTCAGGGAATCTGTTTCCTTTTTTCTCTATCCCCTTTTCTCTGGTATCTAGTGTTAGGTGTTGAAAGGGTGGAAGAAAAGGGTAAAGAAGGGTAGAAGCAAGAACCAATAAAGGAGCAAAAGACAGCTAGAGGTTACTGTTGTGGGGCATTTATACCACAGATATCAGTTACAGCCCTAGAGGGTTTCCTTAAAATGCACCCACAGTGTGGATGGGGATAGCTTGTTCTCAACTATGTAGCACCCAAAATGAGCTCCCTAGTCCTTTTGCTGACTCAGCAACTTAGCTTAAACACAACGGGGAGGGGGGAAATCCTTTCAGATAAAACTAGTTAAAGTACTTAGGCTGTTTGACTAGTGTAGAGCTATATCTCCTGCCAAACCCAGATAGGTAAGTACTTGATTATCAAAAACAAAATAATTTAAGTAAAAACAAACAGACCAAAAAAAACCCACAAACAAACAGAAACAATTGATAGACATACCTGAGGTGAATTCTTAAATGGTCTCAGCTTGAGGTGTGTGTGTGTGTGGGGGGGGGGTCGGGTGTCAATACAGTCAGTGAAAGAAAATCCTGAAAGAAGTGATTTCATTGTTTCTATGCTAAGTACCATTCCAAGATTCAAAGTTCACACAGCCTCTCAAGAAGATAATTTCAATAAGGTAATCACTGTACTCCTAAAAGTTAGAATTTACAGAAATTTTAAAAATATGTAAAGGCAGCAACCTAATGAATCTGAAAGATACCAACACATTCTTCATATGAAATAGAGATATAGAACTTATGTTTACTGGGAATAGTAACTTGACAACAAATTAAAAGCAAAGCATCATTTTTTTTCCTTTGCCAAAAATAAAATAGACATTAAAGGATTCATCTTCAAGCCAGGAGTGAAGGTAGTGACGAACTGTGCTGATTCTGTTGGTGGGAATAGCAATTGGTGAGATCAGTCTGGCGGATGGTTTGATAATATTTACTGAAGCTTTATGCATCCCACTCCTGGCGCTGAAAGCTGCACTTCAAGCTGTGGCTGGAACATGAAAAACAGCTTGAAAACAAATTCTATTTCAGGCAATTGCCCTCAGCCACTCCCTCACTATTCCTGACTGTTGCTCCCTGCGAATCTCTCCAGCCACCAAGCCCCAGCTCCAAGCTCAGATTTTAGATTTTAGTGGGTTTGGAATCTTGGTAATGCCAACGTGTTCAAACCTGAGCTTGTCAGATTGTACATGCCATTTTTCCCCCCAAGCATTGTAGTTTTCTCTTGTCTCTTTTAGACTTAGAATCAGATACCCCACCCCAATCCACATGTGGTGCCCAGTTCTGCCATGCCCAGCCCCGACTGGCTCCAGTCTGCATCTTTCTTTTTCCTTCCATGCTAAAGAGAAATAATTGAATATCCCTCAACTATATCCAAAGCTAATTCAGTTTTGTTCAATGCAAAAACTAGTATACAAGCTTCACCACCAGAACAAAGGCTACTTACATGTTACGCTGTGGTTTTCTTTATTTTGATATCGCTGTCGCAGAGCCAGTTAGATACTTGCTCTTCCTAACCACTTTCAAAAATGTAATTTCTCTGACTCTGTCTTCTGAAGCTTGATGTAAATCTTTTTACCTGATTACTATTCTCTTTCAGTAGTTTTGAATCCTCCCTTCTCTAGGGAATTCCTTTCTTCTCATTCAAGACCAAAGAGTACACATGGAGGGACCCATGGCTCCACCCACATGGATAGCAAAGAATGGCCTGGTGGGACATCAATGAGAGGAGAAGCCCTTGGACCCATGAAGACTCATTGTCCCAGGATAGGGGAATGTCAAGTCAGGGAAGCTGGAGTGGGTGGGTTAGTGAGCAGGGGGAGGGGGTGATGGGATAGGGGGTTTTTAGAGGTGAAATGAGGAAAGGGGATAGCATTTGAAATGTAAATAAAGAAAATATCTAATAATATAAAAAACAATTAATAGATTTTGTGAAACATGGCTTAGCAATTTCAAAACTTCCTACCTTCTCTCTGTCTAAATTTTGAGAAAAATGTGAGTTGTCTTGAAAGGAGAAATTGGAAAAGGTGCTTTTTATATCCCTTCTCTATTCTTTGCTGTGGCTTCCACTTAATATGGGTCATTTTGTAATAGTTAATTCTCTGCAGAAATGAAAATGAATTTTGAAGAGATAGTGAGTGAGTTAGATTAAATGGCAAGTTAGCCAGCCAGCCAAGGATCTTTACTTTCTCATTTCAGCACCTGTAATAGCCTTTCTGAAGTATTGTGTTGACTGTCCTAGGGGAGAGGTGGCAGTTGGGTATTTATCTGAAGATTGCCGACTTTTGAAGTGCAAATAAAATAACAGTCCCTCCGAGGTAACTTACTTTACTTTTTAAAATCTCTCTCTCTCTCTCTCTCTCTCTCTCTCTCTCTCTCTCTCTCTCTCTCTCTCACACACACACACACACACACACACACACACACACACACAGTCACACACAGTCAAACACAAACACAGCCATGTGCACACAGTTGCACACACATACACTCCTCCCTGGTTAAAGTTACCATACTTTACTAAATGTTCTCATTTATTACAGAAAGCAGTCTAGATACCTGATCATCTTAATATCATGCTAAGTTTAGCTTGAATCAGCAAAACAAGACAAAGATAAGAAAGTGTTAAATATATGTTCAGTCAGATAGTATAAACTATACTGGCTTATTATTGTTAGAAGGATATTAAATTTATCTGCAAGCATTTGTTAAATATTGTCTATGAATCACTCACTGTGGGAATTAAGAGTTTAATAAAACAACTGACAAGAGGCACCCTGGGATAAAGAGAAATGATGAAACTTATACTAGAACAGTGTTACTTTTGTGATGGGTAGATTTGATACCATGGAGTAGGGTATCTACTAATGGTCTTGAGAACTCAACGGAGCTTTAGAAAGACTATTTGAGTTTAAATATAGAGAAGAAAATCCAGAATGCTAAAGGGAAAACTTTATGGAAAACAACAATCTAAAATGTTAAAATGGCAACTTCAGGGGCAAAATAAAAGTTTCTGGGTTAATTAAAAGTAATAGTTGGGACCTCTTGAATATTCAGGTAGATTGACAGCCAAAATGTGTCCAAATTTTCTATCCAGCAGCACCATTGCTAGGAAATATTTCAAAGACAGAATATGGAAGAAGTAAAGAAAAAATTGTTCCGAGCTATTTAAATCAGGCTTTATAATATTAACATGTGAGAAACACTGTCAAGGTCTGAATACAAGTCAATAAGCAGATTTAATTATTGTAAAGTCTTTAAATTGCATATTCATTAGATATAAAAACAATTACCCAATGTAAATCTAAAGCAATGTGCCTTAAAACAGTTATAATTTTGTGAAACATTAAAAACAAAAGGATTAAAATAAGACATGATTGTATGAATGCCACAGCAGGAAATCAGATCAAGTTATTTTGACTTTTATAAGGTTTTAAATTAATAGCACCTTTTTTTCTAAAAGACCATACTCCACAAAAAAGGGAACCCCAGTCCAGAGAGCTCTAAACTTCTGTGCTGGGCCTTGAACTTGCATTGAATTTAATCTTCTCATTTGATATGAAGTCCATGAATTCAAGCTAACCTTACAGAAAAGGTAGATATGAGCACTCAGAATATAAATTAAGTAGATTTTAATCGCAGTATAAAATCATGATAGATTTTGCTGACTGGGAACTTGGTGCTATGCTAATTTGAATAAGGGTTTATCAAGATGACATTGTTGGTTTGCTGTACAATACTGGTAAGTACTTCATTTTATTGGAAGAGATCACAGAAAGAACTCAAGCTACAAGTTAATTATAGCTAGTGCCTTGATACGAACCAGTTTCTCTTTAAAGCTCTAAAAAATGATTTTGGTCTGGCCTGTTCTCCCACCCTGGGCTGATAGGAGAAATTCAAGAGTTACGGGAGACTGCAGTCCATCACGGAACTCTCAGAATCTGAACTAGAAATCTAGGACCACCTGGTGAATTCTGCCAACATCATATGGGATAGGATCATCCTCGGATATTAAGAAACTGAAAAGAGCTTGGAGACTTTACTTCTATGAACTGCCATCAGCATTGACTCTCTGAATCCTGTACCACAGAATAGTTAGACTGTACAAATGCATCAGCTGATGATAATTATAAACTGGGAAGAGAGGAAGCAACTCCTAATAGTGATCTCAAATAGGCAAGTACTGGAAGAGGATTCAGCATATGAATAAAGAAAACCTCATAGAAAAAATATTGCATTTTTATAACGTTCCTGCTGGTGTTAGATTCAAACTCTGTAGATGTGGGTAAACAACTCAAGTATAATGTGGCAGCATTTGAGGACTCAGATATTTGAGATTAAAACCATCATGGTTTTTTAGAGTTGAGGGGAAATGTTAAATAAATAAATAAATAGAGGTCAGAGATCACAGGGAACCTTAAAACTCACAAGCATATTTCCTTCAAACTCTTACCTGGACCCTCAGCTGCTGTAGGCATGGCTTCAAAGTCCCAGTGGTGAAAAGACCCATGAAGAGCTGAGAAGCAGAGCAGAGACTGTGCAAGCATCTGCTGCTAATCATGGAGTTTGGGGTTAGGTACTAAACAATCCAGATCGGTAATAGCTATCATAAACAGAGTAAATAATGTTTAGGGGTGATTGATGATGTAGGTGCAGGGTGGGAGAATTTATGGAGACAAGAAAGGTAAAATTAGAAAACACTATAAATTCTAAATTAAATTCTAACTAAGATATATTTGGCAAACATAAAAGTAAACAGACAGGTCAATATCAGAGTTTTAACTACAGAACTGATAAAAATAATTCCAGCAAAAGGGGGGAGGGAAGTAGAATGCAAAGCTATGGATCGAAATATATGACCTGTAAGCATTAAGTGGACTAATGGGCAAACAGGCACATAATTGAAGCAGAAGCCAAAAAAGGGAAATAGAAAGTAAACAATTAGTATCTGACGAATGAAAGGTTTCCAATTATCAAAAACTATAAAGCACAGAAATGGCTGTTAAGTTCACACAAGATGAACATGAAGAAAACCATCTCCATATCTGGGTGTATTGTACCCCCAAAGTTCAGAAAATCATTAAAAAAGTCTTAAAAGCAACTTGGAGTAGAATATAAGATATACTGTGTTTAGAATGAGAATGGAAAGTAGGTGATTAAGCTTAGAGACAATGGCGGCAGGAAGAAAAGGGAATCATCTTACAAATTGCTGAAGAGTTTAAAGTCTAATCCAGAAAAGATACACAAAAGGAGGGAAGGCGAAATGAATCTCTCACTAGGAGCCCCATCTTCCAGGAACTTTCATGTATGGAGGGTCTGAGTTCTAAGCCAGTCCACCAGATGAATTAGTTATCTGTGAGAGGGAACAGACAGATGGAATGGCAAATGTAATGGTATATTACAGATTCTCCAGTAAATTTAATGGAAAAATCTGTGATTCCAGTAGTGTAAAGAATGGGAGGGGTATATGATTTTATGTTTATTAGTCATGCAGGAAGAGATTATGTTGACTCTATGTGAAATTCTGACATTAGCCACTAGAGCAATAGTGGTTAAACAGAGATAAATTCAACAGGAGCATGAAAATAATCTGTCATCAAAAGGAGAAGGAGAAGGGAGGGAGGGAGGGAGGGAGAGAGAGAGAGAGAGAGAGAGAGAGAGAGAGAGAGAGAGAGAGAGAGAGAGAGAAAACAGAACAAGGAACAAAGAATTCATTTTAAAAATTTGAAAGTGAATTTAAAACCTGACCAGATCAATAATGACATTCAAATACAAGTGAACAAAACCTCCTATTAAAATGCAACATTTTCAGAATGAGTTTGAATAGATAGCTGTATAACTGAGGGGCCTGAGGGGCTATGGATGTTTCTTCAAGGGGTATATGGATTCTGGTAGATCCACCAAACTCTAGTGGTTCCACACTAGTAGTACCACTCAGTAGTATATGAATAACAAAAGTTGGATTCAATATATTATTACATTTTAAAAAGAAGACACATATTGGGAAGTATGGAGGTGGCAGTGGACGTTCAAAGCTTTGAGGAGAGGAGAATGGAATGAATATGATCAAAAGACATTGTATAAACTACTCAGAGTTAATAAAATATTTATTAAATATATTGTACATATTATATACAATAATGTTTACAGTAAACAAACTTTGGATTAAAATTTCTTTTTGAAAGTACCAGTGTGGAAATACTGTCCATGAGAAAGATTGTTGCTGATATACAAAAGAAAATGCTAGAGAAGTATATGTGGGAATAGAAGGGACACATCATCATGATAAAAGACCTTTCTTAATATGGCACACATAATCAGTAGAGTCATGGAAAATTTGAATTAACACTCTTAAACATTTTGCTATGAAATGACACTAAGAAGATCACCAAGAAAAATAAAAGCCATTGTGCTAAACAGCTGCAGAACAAATTATTCATTTGAAGTTCATTTGACAGATTCATAAACAAACAAACAAACAAACAAAAAGAGAATGAAAATAATATCCTTTTTAATAAAAGGGGAAAATAAAACTTTTTAAAGCTTTCCTAAAATATAATGAGAACTATGAACTAGATTTATAAAACACTATAGTTAAGGATTTAAATACATAGACAGTCCAAAGATAGATATCAATTTATGAGCTTTCCAGTAAGAGTTTTTTTCCCATTATCTAACTTTTCTTTTAAATCCAAATGATTCTATTATACCCCTGTGTCACAGACCATTACAAATAAAGATACAAGAATGGCTATGCTGCAATAAAAAATTACTGATATCTAGACAGTCTAGAGAGTTTAGGTTCTAATTTTTATACCCTTAGACTAGACTATTGCTTAATTCTTCTATAAAAACCTTAATCGAAATAAAACATGCAAAAACTCAATAAGTTATCCATAGGATACCTGAAAATTTGGAGCATATTTTAAAATAGTGCTTGGGTCAATAAGGAAAGATCAATGAGCCCAGTGAATTATGAACCAGAGTCATCAAATTAAAAGTACTGTAAATAAAATTTATCATGACTGAAAAAAGCAGGTTACTGCAGACTCTACAAACACAGTTTGACAGTAAATATAGATTTGTACTAAGTTCAACAGCTTACTCAAGTGGAAAAATCATCTAACCTCTTCACAGGTGATCTCACTCCACAGCTGGGGATCTGCTCTCCTGATCTAAAGGACACTGAGGATCCACCACTGAAGTGGGTCTCTCTTATCTCTAGTTCATCCCGACATCTCTCCTAGGATACAGATTTTGGGCTAAAAGTGGGAAGCCTAAACTGCAAGACAGACAGCACAGCAGTGGACTTTCTTCCTGGACTTACTCTTAGGAATCATCAGGATTTTCATGCAGCTCTGGGAATAGGACCTAGAGTTATGTCCGTATTGTCTTTCTCAGCACAGAAGGGGAGGTCAGTAGTGCTCCTGACACAGATACCACCTGTACTTGAAAGAGTTCATCCCAAGAGTCTTAGCAGTCACTGTTTACTCTGCTTGGTGGGGTCATCTCTGTGTTATGGCTGTCTGCCACTCCCCCACTTAGTTCAAATCTCTGTTTAAATGTCATAAAGGCACACCTTGTCTTCCATTCTAAAATAGTACATTTCTCACCTATTTCTGGTTCACATCTCCTTTATGGTGCTCCAGTATTAATTATTGCACTTAGAAGCACTTCAGCTCCTCTCAACTCTACATGATGTGTTTGGTTTATTTACTCTCTTTTTCTTATGGAATCATAATGATGGCTGATTTTGTTGTTGTTCATCCAGCTATTGAAAGAATATGCAGCATAAAGCAAATGGTGAATCAATAACAGATTTAATGAGTGGAGTATCCTCTGTGTCCTTTTCCATCTGTGGTCATAATAGCAGAGGGTAAATGTGTGAGTAAAGATGTTTATGTCCTTTGAGAATTTATTATACTTAATGCAGATCAATTTTGTAAATTTCACAGCCCCAAAGACTAATTGATTTTGCATTGCGGAAACTGTTTATAATCCTCTGGGTCTTTTCTAGATTTTACTCTCTTTGCTGCTCTTTGTCATGGGCTTTATCATTTGCTTCATCTACTGTTTCTCTGAGAGAGAAATTCAAAACACTTTAAACTATTCAGAGCAAAGAATCCTGCTATTTATTTTGCTAATTAGATGATTTTAATGAGTGCAGATGGCTAACTTGTACATTTTTAATGTCCCTCTTTCCCAAATACTTCCAGTCACTTCTCTAGAAATGGTGGTCCAGCCCTACTCTCCTCTTTCTTATAGTGTTACATTTCCAGAGAGCTTTAGACTCTACAGTAGAATTAATAAGACAAGGAAAGCTTTGAAGTGCAGGTACCATACATTTAAAAGTCTTAGTTATAAGGGCAATGTTTTGTCTAGTATCTATATGAAAGATGTTCCCTACTCATGGAGTTTGGGTACAAAAACAGCTCAAAGAATATATCAGGTTGGATACATTTTCAGGGCCTTCTGTCCAAAACCTAAACAACAGTGGTTTATACAGTAATACATGTTATTTTACTTTGCCTTGTAGATGGAAGCATCTCTGTTAACAATGGACTGTGACCTCTCTCTTAAGTTTGACCTCCAACATTCCTAGCATTTTTATCTTTGTTCACACAGTCTTAAAACACACACTTTTCCATCCTATTCCAGAAGCTATGAAAGGGGGAATGAAAAGGGCTTCCCATACCCCATCTCCTCAGGAACACAGGGAGTTGAAGATCACTTCAGATCACATTTTATCTGTCAGAACCTGGTCATCAAACCAAGCTACCAAGAAGGCTTACATGCTTCTTGTGGAAGACATGCAGACAGCTCAACTTCACAACTGACTCAGTTGCAGAAAGGGACAGTGGTTAGTGGAATACAGGGTGATGTTCTCAAACTTGAAGCATTCCCAATAAAATCAGGAACTAGACAAGGCTACCCACTCTCACCCTATCTGTTCAATATAGTACTTGAAGTTCTAGCTAGAGCAATTAGATAGCAAAAGGAAGTCAGAGGGATATAAATTGGAAAGGAAGAAGTCAAAATATCACTATTTGCAGATGATATTATAGTATACTTAAGCAACCCCAAAAATTCCACCAGAGAACTCCTAAACCTGATAAACAACTTCAGCAAAGTGGCTGAATATAAAATTAACTCAAATAAATCAGTAGCCTTCCTATACTCAAAGGATAAAGAGGCTGAGAAAGAAATTAGGGAAATGACACCCTTCACAATATTCACAAATAATATAAAATATCTTGGTGTGACTCTAACCAAGCAAGTGAAAAATCTGTATAACAGGAACTTCAAGTCTCTGAAGAAAGAAATTGAAGAAGATCTCTGAAGATGGTAAGATCTCTGATGCTCATGGATTGGCAGGATTAATATAGAAAAATGACCTTCTTGTCTAAAGCAATCTACAGATTCAATGCAATCCCCATCAAAATTCCAACTCAATTCTTCATAGAATTAGAAAGAGTAATTTGCAAATTCATTTGGAAAAACAAAAAACCCAGGATAGTGAAAAATAATTCTCAACAATAAAAGAACTTCTGGGGAAATCACCATCCATGACCTCAAGCTGTATTACAGAGCAGTAATGATAAAAACTGTATGATATTAGTACAGAGACAGGCAGGAAGATCAATGGAATAGAATTGAAGATCAGAAATGAACCCATACACCTACAGTCACTTGATATTTGACAAAGTTGATAAAACCATCTAGTGGCAAGAAAGACAGCATTTTCAACAAATAGTTCTGGTTCAACTGGAGGTCAGCATATAGAAGAATGCAAATTGACCCATTCTTATCTCCTTGTACAAAGCTCAAGTCCAAATGGACCAAGGACCTCCACATAAAACCAGATACACTGAAGCTTATAGAGGAGAAAGTGGGGAAGAACCTTGAACACATGGGCACAGGGGAAAATTTCCAGAACAGAACACCAATGGCTTATGCTCTAAGATCAAGAATTGACAAATGGGACCTCATAAAATTGCAAAGCTTCTGTAAGGCAAAGGACAATGTCAGTAGGACAAAACAGCAACCAACAGATTGGGAAAAAATCTTTACCAATCCAATAGACAGCTATTATGCAATATATACAAAGAACTCAAGAAGTTAGACTCCAGAGAGCCACGTAACCCTATTTTTTAAAAATGGGGTACAGAGCTAAACAAAGAATATTGAATGGCTGAAAAGCACCTAAAGAAATGTTCAACATCCTTAGTTATCAGGGAAATGCAAATCAAAATAACCCTGAGATTTCACCTCACACCAGTCAGAATGGCTAAGATCAAAAACTCAGGGGACAGCAAATACTGGAGAGGATATAGAGAAAGTGGAACACTCCTCCACTGCTAGTGGAATTGCAAGCTGGTACAACCACTCTGGAAATCAGTTTGCCGGTTCCTCAGAAAATTGGTCATAACACTACTGGAGGACCCTGCTATACCACTCTTGGGCATATACTCAGAGGATTCCCCACCATATAACAAGCATACATGCTCCACTATGTTCGTAGCAGCCTTATTTATAATAGCCAGAAGCTGGAAAGAACACAGCTGTCCTTTAACAGAGGAATGGATACAGAAAATGTGGTACATTTACACGATGGAGTATTATTCAGCTACTAAAAACAATAAGTTCATGAAATTCTTAGGCAAATGGATGGAACTAGAAAATATCATCCTGAGTGAGGTAACCCAATCACAAAAGAACACACATGATATGCACTCACTGAGAAGTTGATTTTAGCCCAAAAGCTCAGAATACCCAGGATACAATTCACAGACCACATGAAACTTAAGAAAAAGGAAGACCAAAGTGTGGGTACTTGGGTCCTTCTTAGAAAGGGAAACAAAATACTCACGGGAAACTAAGTGTGGAGCAGAGACTGAAGGAAAAGCCATCCAGAGAGTGCCCTACCTGGGAATTCATCCCATATACAGTTACCAAACCCAGACACTATTGCGAATGCCAAGAAGTGCTTGCTGAAAGGAGTTGGATATAGTGGTCTCCTGAGAGGCTCTGCCAGAACCTTACAAATACAGAGGAGGATGCTCACAGCCAACCATTGGACTGAGCACTGGGTCCCCAATGCAGGAGTTAAAGAAAGGACTGCAGTAGCTGAAGGGGTTTGCAAGCCCATAAGAAGAACAACAATATCAACCAACCAGACCCCTAGAGCTACCAGGGACTAAACCATCAACCAAGGAGGGACCTATGGCTCCAGATGCATATGTAGCAGAGGATGGCCTTGTCAGGCAACAGTGGGAGTAGAGACCTTTGGTTCTGTGAAGGCTTGATGCCCCAGTGTAGGGGAATTGGAGGGTGGAGAGGCAGGAGTGGGTGAGTGGATGGGTGGGTGGATGAGTGGGGGAACATTCTTATAGAAGCAGGGGGAGGGAGCATGGGATAGGGGGTTTCCAGTGGGAAAACCAGGAAAGGGGATAACATTTGAATGTAAATAAAGAAAATATCCAATAAAAAGAAAAGAAAAAAGAAAAAGGCTGTAGATTGTTTTATCTGTTTTCCCCAAATCTTCATTGCCATCCTAGAACTTGAGACCCAGCAGCAGAGGATCTGATGGTTTCATCGACCAATCTCATGATCCAGAATGTGCATTCTAACATAATTAATTGATCATTAGATGGTCTGCTTTGTAATTTTGCAAGTGCAAAAAGAGAAAAATAAAGAGAGAGAGAGAGAGAGAGAGAGAGAGAGAGAGAGAGAGAGAGAGAGAGAGAGAGAGAGAGAACTTTTGGGGCCCAAGTTTGTGCCAAAGAAATAATAGGACACAGTGTAAATGTCTATGTTATGCCCCTTCACTCCTGATGCATTCATAAGATACTCACCTCAAAATGGTAGTGCTAAGCAATGTGACCTTTGGTGAGGTAATTAGGAGATATGAACTCTTTTTAAAATAGTTCTCAGAGAGAAGCCCTTCCAGTCAGTCATGAGGGGTTAGACTTTTAGGTGGCCGCCTTGTGTGTAGAAACTCTCACTAGTCTTCCAGCTTGGTGGGTGGATTTCACAACTCCTGAATTATAAAAAAATTATTTTCTCTTCTTCATAATCTATCCAGTTTTTTTTGTTGTTTTTTTTGTTTTTTGGTATTTTTGTTTTAGCATCATGGATAGACTACATTCTCAAAAGACATATATTAGTCAGGGTTTCTATTCCTGCACAAAACATCACGGCCAAGAAGCAAGTTGGGGAGGAAAGGGTTTATTCAGCTTACACCTTCCACATTGCTTTTCATCACCAACGGAAGTCAGGACTGGAACTCAAACAGATCAGGAAGCAGGAGCTGATACAGAGGCCATGGAGGGATGTTACTTATTAGCTTCCTTCCCCTGGCTTGCTCAACTTGCTTTCTTATAGAACCCAAGACTACCAGCCCAGGGATGGCAACACCCACAAGAGGCCCTCCTCCCTTGATCACTAATTGAGAAAATGTCCCACAGTTGGATCTCATGGAGGGACTTCCCCAACTGAAGCTCCTTTCTCTGTGATAACTCCAGCCTGTGTCAAGTTGACACACAAAACCAGCCAGTACAATATATATATATGTGTGTGTGTGTGTGTGTGTGTGTGTGTGTGTGTATACATATATACATACAAATACATATATACACATACACATATATACATATACATGTACACATCCATATACATGTACATGCCTGAAAAATAACAATTTAGAAGGAGAAAAGTGACTATTGATTTTCCACAGGCTGTTTGTGTTGAAGGATCACAGAGGAAGACACAAAAAAGGGATGAAAGAAGCCCAGAAAAGTGATGCTTGAGTCTAAAGAACAAAGAATCCAGATTTCCCTAATAATCAATAGAAGAAAATTGAGCAACTTCACAGGAAGTTCTTATTTTACAGAATTGTAGGACTCAAGTGTATTTAAGGATTGTTTAGGTCAGCCTTCATTTTTGAGAAATTAGGAACAGAAATTCAAAGTAAGGAAGTACCTCCTGCCCCCAAATCTCATCACTCATTAGAAGTGGAACAGGGAATAAACAAAATATGACAGAATAAACCAAGGTCCTTATTTCACAGCAGAATGATTCCTTTTCAGTTTAATTTACAGTACATTTCAGCCATCGCTTCATTTGCTCATTCAATAAGCTTAAACTTTTGAAAATATGTATATTTATTTGAGTGGAGACAAACACAATTCTATAATAATCACCCAGATTGAGAAATAGAATGTTATTAATGGCTTCAAGGCCCTCCTCATGTCCTTTACATTTAACAGTTAAATTAGCTTAAATAAAACCATTCAATGAGTATTTTAAGAACCTAAGCAAAGGTAGCTATTATCTTTATACACATAACACCTTAGATTAATTTAGTCATTTTCTTAAGGTAAACAGTAATATGTAAGTATTATTTTTTCAATATTATGTTAATAGCATTTATCTATCTCACTGAACATGAAATTCATTTCATAGCGATTGTGTGTGTCTCTACTGAACAAAGAATGCATTATTTATACTCTGTAGAATATAAATTATTCTTCATAGCTTCCTCATAAGTCTAACAATACTGCATCAAAGAATCTTTCACGTGTCTTTGGTTGCATCTATGTAAAGATGCTTGGGATATACTCCTGAGAACTTTTGATTCACAGTAGCTGAATATTTCTTAGCTTTATAGAAATGGTTCAGAGGCCAGTGTCACTGACTATGAGTAATACATAAGCATATTGGGTGCTTTGTGTCATGACAGTATTTAATACTGGCATTCCTTACATTTTAGTTTCTGGTTGACATTTATTGAAAAGAAAAAAAAATTGAGAGAACTCCCTTAATATAGAGTTTCTACTAAAATACCTATGAAGAAACTCAGACTTGCGCTAAAATTTTAGAAGCTACTCCTTTGATATCACAAACAATTCATAGATACTTGTTGCTGTCATTTCTACTTAATCTTGGACTTTATATTCTAGACAGCATAGTAAAGAAAAATATTAAGCAAGTGTGATACTTAATGTTGACCATCAACTTTGTGGGATTTAGAATCACCATGGAAACAGATCTTCTGAGTATATCTGTGTGGGATATCTAGATTAGGTGAATCGTGGTGGGAAGTATGCCCTAAATGTGGCCCTGTCCAAGGGGTGGTGGCCAGTACTGAATAAAGAGGAGAAAGCAAGCAAAACAGCAGTATCTTTCTACTTTCTGACTGTAGATGAGCTGTGACCAATAGCCTCCTGCTCCATGTCTCTCTCATGATGGACCATATCTATACAGTTGCAAACCAACATAATCTTTTCCTTCCTTGATTTGCTTTGTTAGATAATTCACAGCAGAAATAAGACAAGTAACTAACACAGCCATAATATTCATTGAAAAATTAAAAAACAACACAGAAAAGAAATAAAGATAATCAGTCTTATTTGTTATTAAAGTCACAGTGAATGTTGCTAGCAATTTATGCTGCTGACACATAGAGTAGCAACTATATGTAGACAACGGTACAAATATAAAAACAAAAAATAAGCCATATATATAGACGAGGATACAGTAAAAACTTCAAAATTGAAAGTTGGCTATTGAAATGAATAGCCATAATAATAAACATATGCTTATAACATATGCTTGGATTAATTATATATTTAAGTTTAAACAAATGGAAATATAAACTTCCTAGCTGAAAGCTTGAAATAATTTGTTCAAAAGAGCCTTTCTAAATGCGATGTTTGGTGAAATAAAATATTCATAAATTCTATCATAATAATATGGCAAAATTCACTACATCATTGCTACAAGTTTGTACAACTGGCAACCATAGGCTAGTTAGCTTTGTGTACAAGCAAAGAATTAATTTTCCCAACTAGCAGTGAATTTGTAGGAAGCTTTCAGGGTCAAAGAATCTTAACTTTAAAAAGTAGTTGCATAAGATATAAAAATCAGATGGTGCCTTTTCAAAGTCAAACTATCTTGAGTCAGCTCGGATTCCATTACTATAAACATAAAACACTGAACTTTTGCCCTGACTAACCTGGTCTCTACTAGAAATTTACAGTAGAAAATTACTAAAGGTGAAGTTTGCCTGTAGGCTCATGTGCCTGAAAAAATTTAATAAACTGGACATAAATGTAAAGAGGAACCCATGAGAAACAAACAAACAAACAACCTTAAGTGGCAGGGGGAAGAAGAGAAGGCTTCTGTGACATTTACGATCACCCTCCTCATTATTCAGTCAATGAGGAAATGGATGAAAGGGTCTACATTAGGCTTATAAAACTGTCCTCTGGACTCAGTCACTGTGCCCACCTGCCATTGTAGGCTGTCACCCAGGTTGGCAAAGGAAATAATCTGTCTTGCTTTGCTATTGGTATTTTAATTATTAAGAGAGCATTCGTCTTTCTCATAATTGCAACTAGTAAAATTTAGAAATAAAAAAAAAATCAGAGGTGCAAAGGTACAAGATTGTTAGACACTGGGTTACTGTATGGACATTAATAAACTTCATAAAATAAATCAAGATATATCAATTTATAATAAGTTCAACAAACCTACATATATATGAATCAACCTATTAAACTATAAGCTTCACTCAGAGAAAACCATACAATTTTAGCATAGGAAACACAGCATTAACATTTTAAATACCAGTTAGTTTCTTTTCCCCCACTGGCAGGGAAAATAAACCATTGTCAGTCAAATGGATAACAATCGAAATGGGCAAATTAGATTTGAGAAGTACAGATTGTTAGCAAGCTTTTAAATGTGTGCTTAAACTCAATAGTGATTATGGAAATGCAAAAAATATTCAAGTATGAGGAGTTGGTGGTGGGAAATCTGGATACAGGGACTCACATCTGTGACTGCTGAGAACACAGCCTAGAAGAAAGTCAAGCAGGACTGGGCAACTTAGATACATGTATGTTCTGTGATTCAATATCTTGTCTTCTAGGTCATCTTGGTCTAGTTTCTCCTGATATTAAGAATGTCTAATACCAGATAACGTACTAAAACCAGAATTAATTGTGGCTCATGCTTCTCAAAGCTAAGAAGTCTGAGATTGGATGGCCATTTTTGATGAGAGTTTTATTATTTCTTTTCAACTCTTGTCAGAGACTAGGAGAGGGGGGGATACACAGAAGGAAGAAGACACAAAGTGGAGGCTTCCCTTTACAACCCAAGGAAGTTAATCCAGCCTCTCAAAATGAGAGGCATCCTGTTACTATTTAGGGATCCTGATTATCTATCTAATTCCTAGTCCCTCAAAGTTCACACACAAAAAAAAGCTTTAGTCCATTGTGAGGTAGGGCTCCATTTCCCAGGCACTTCCCCCTAGGTCCAGCACTGGCAACTGAGGAAATAAATTTCCAAAACAGAAATTTGGAAAGACCCAAACAAAGAGCCATTGCTATATAGCTTCCTATGTTCTGGAGTAGGAGGGAAATAGGTCCAGGGAAGTTTAACACAGCACTGAGTGTTGCACAGCACAACTGGACACAGTCTATGAAAATCCATTCAATAAAGAATAGGGAATGTTTGCATGTTATATGCACAGAACCAAGGATAAAATCTTCAGCAGTCTTAAAACTTCATAGAACAACATGGATGTCTCTTAAAAACTTAGTGTTGGAGAAAAAGAAGGGAGGAACAATATGTAATGTATAGTATGATATTATTTGTGTGCATCTATAATATGTGCAGAAAACATTTACTGGCTGATTTAACACAAAAAAATGCATAGTAAGAATATCAAACTGGAATCCTCTAATGAGGAGAAGGATGGTAGAAATGGGGATATATCTGTGAATATATATATATATATACATATATATGTGTGTATGTGTATATATGGGTATATAATATATTACAATATATTATATATATATATGGGTATATATATTACAATATATTATATACCCATATATATGAATATATCATGCAATATATTATATACACATATATGAATATACAGTGTGTTTTGTACATCTGTAGTTATATCTACTTATATCTATCACCTATTTATTTAGGTCTTTTATATCTCTTTGTATAGTAAATCTATATACAGAAATATATTCTGATGAGGTAACTAAAAGTCAAGAAAAAATATTTGCCCAGCTATTTACTGCAGCATTTTTCAACACTAAGCTTTGTAAACTATGCAAATATTTGATAATGAACACAACGATTGAATAAACCATGGGATATCCATTAGTACAATCATTTGCAATCACTGAATTCATGTTTACATGGAGTTTGTATTGACATTAGTGTAGCTGGCAGTATATTAAATGAAATTTATGATATTAAATTGTATTTATAAATACAGTGGAAAATAAGGCATGCTTTGAAATATGATTAAAGAAAGATCTAAATATATAAATAGTGATTTTAATAGGCAGTAGACTATATACAAGATTTTTCTTTTTTTGAAATTTCGTATTTAATACTCATTCATAATGAAAGAGTATTACTTCAAAACAGTAAGACAAATTATACCAAGAAGAAAGAATTGTTTCTAGTATAAATACCAATATGTTAGGAAATATAGACACTTACGAGCTATCGGTAATTTTCTTAAACATAACAAAATAGACCAAGTTACAAAGCCACTGAGCTCCCAGTCTGGTAGACCCCCAATGCACGCTGGTTTCTTCAATATCAGGATGTTAAGTGGTTGCTTCAAATAAGTCAATTTCATAGAAAAGAAATGAAGTTCTATAATGCAAAGTAGGGAATCCACTGTGGCATGATGGAGGACTTGTTTAGACATCTCACAAATCAATGCTGTAGTTTGTTTGGACTGCTATAAAAAGCACCATAAACTGGATGGTTTAGAAACAGCACACATTTATGTATCACATTTCTGGAAGCTGGTAAAGTCACAATCAAGGTGCCAGCAGATACTGTGTCTGGCAAATGTCTGCCTCTAGGTTCATAAAAAGCTCTCTTACTTTGTCATCTCATTGTAGAAAAGGTGTGGCTCTTAAGAGTAAGTACCCAAGAGAGGAAGAGACAGCTATAAAAATCTGCCACATACAGGAAGCTTCCTGTATTGAGACGTGTTACACTACACATTTCTCAATGGCTTTCCTAGTTTTCTTCCAGCATCCCCTCTACTATGGCACACTAACACCCCCTACATATGCGCTCATACCTTGAAATTCTTAGGAGTCACCATAATTAACCTGGAATAACACACAGAACACATTTTATATACAAAACACTACAGATAAACTATTTTACAGACCAGTGGTTGTCAATCTTCTTAATGCTGTGACTATTTAATACAGTTCCTCATGTTGTGGTGACCCCTAATCATAAAATTCTTTTTATTGCTACTTTGTAACTATAATTTTCCTACTGTTATAAATCATAATGTAAATATCTGTGGTTTTGATGATCTTAGCTGACCCCTGAGAAAGGGTCACTCAACCCTTAAAGGATCAGAACACACAATGTGAGAACCACTGTTACATATGCTCATTGCAGGTTCATGATGTCCCTTTAAAACTAAGGGAATGGATGCTCAAGATAGTGGTTCATCTGTTGCCATACCCCAGAAGCAATGAATTAGATTTGTATCCTTGGATTCCAAAATCCTACCACTCTTTCCTATCTCAATGATTTAATGACTTGGTTTTATTCGTTGGGATCTTTTTGTTCTCTAGTCAGTCTGTGGTTCATAAGCAATAACTAATCTCAGTCAGAAATGGAAATACCATATGCTGAGTCATCAGATGTTCTTTTAGGAGACTGGTCATAGATAAACACTGATTCACTACAGCCTCTCACAGGATTGCTCTCTTAGCTACGTTAGACAGGCAGGCCACTGTGCACATGAAAGGGTCCTTCAGGCAGCTTCATGTCAAGACTGTTAGGTCCAGGAATAGGAACATTTTTAATTTTGAAAATTTAATATATGCCATGTATCTTTGTCATATCCATACCCACTTCTATATTCTAGCTTCCTTCACCTGATATTTCTCCATTCTCCCAATTTCTTGTCTTTTCAAAAATAACTCACTATGTTTAATTAGTGCTACCTCTATGCACATATGTGTAGGGCCATCCATCGAGGCATGAGCAATCTATCAATGGCTGTTGCTGTTGACAAAGAAAATTGACAGCCTCTTCCCTCAGCATCTATCAGCTGCCTTTACCTCCTCAAGTATAGGTGAGGCTCCAGGAGTCCTTCCTCTATCTATGCTGAAAATTTTAACTTTCTTATCTTGTGGATGTCTTGAATGGGTCACTGGAACTGATGTAAGTCCATGTGTCTAACACCCATGTCACGTCCAGAGGCCAGCATTTCATAGCAATCCTTGTTCTGTGGCTTTTATATTCATCCTGTCCTCTCTTCCTTCATATTCCCTGAGTCCTGGAAGGAGGTGTTAATAGGGATGAACATTCACAGCTATCTAGTCTCTGCATTAGGAAAGACAGTTAACCACTACTCAGGTTTGCTTCTGCGACTAAGGTTGAGAGCAGCACAAATCAAAGAATATAGACATAAATATTTAAAACTGAGATTGACCACATGTGGTAAACCTCAGATGGTCAGTTACACAACAAGCCCCTTTATTCACTGAGTCATCTCAGTGGCCCTGTTTTTGAAGGGCTTTTTGCCAAGATATGATAAACAACTTAGACCTTGGTCCCACTGTGACAGACACAGATTCCTTGAATATTGTCCAGTAGATACTTCTCTGATTCTGAAGTTCAGGATGAAACATAAAACAACCTCAAGATAGAAGCTAGATTCCATTTTAACTCTGATATGTATTTGTACTTGGACATTTCATCTAGGAGACTGACAGCCCAGTCCAGGTGATTCATGTATCTAGTACCTAGTCTATCCAGTGTTTGCCTGGATTAAAAGCCCCTTGTAACTATTTATTTTATGTGCATTATATATAATGTTCATTTCTTTAGTGTGCATTATTTTAATATTAAGAAAAAAACCTTAATGTTGTTAATCAGTTGTTTACCTGAAATTTTGTATAAAAGCTCTCATATGCTAACTGAAAATATTAACTATGTTTTTTCTACCAGCAAAAAAAAAGGAGCTATTAGTCAGACTATGAAATTATATAAAACAAAGGACAGTGACTTCAGATTAGAATATCAACATTAAAGTGATGATGGTCTGTCTGCAAGATGTGTGACAATTGGTGTGTGGGTTATGTGTAGTTATGCATGTACGTGTTTCTGTGTGTGGAAGCCAGAGGCCAACCTCTCAGGTTGTTCCTCAGCAGCTGTCCACCTTGTATGTTGAGATGTGGTCTCCCACTAAGTTTTGAGCTACATTGGGTAGTCAGCAAGGGACACCTTGTCTCCATCTTCCCAGTTTTTTTTATCAGAAAGGTGTATCACAGAACCTGTCTTTCTATGTGCTTGGGCTCAGATTCAGCTTCTTAAATTTGAAGCATTTTACAGGCTTAAGCATTTTACAGGCTAAGCCATTGCTTTATCTTCATGATGTGATCTTGAGATTGGTGTTTGCCCTCTATCAAGCCTCAATGCCCCCATTTGTTCAATGACAACAGTAAGACCCAGCTGATATAAGGTTCACTGGGACAAGGACAACTGATGACCTGAGTTTTGTATCTGTAAGTTCATGTCCACAGTTACCTTCCTGGTGCTGGGGACTTGTCTTCTCAATTTAGTTCATTATTATAAACAAATACATTCAAGACACATTTGTAGATGATGAGAGAATTTTCAAAGGCAACAAAATCATTCTAGCCCTATAAGTTTGGAGACTTAAAATATTATGTTAAAATTTGCTGCTTAAAGTTACTCTGATAGATGGGTTCTTCCCCTAAGTAGCCCATATTAAATTCCAAATGTAATCCTACAGTAAAAATAGGGCTCCAACATCGGCAGTCCTCCTTGGGGGCTCTTGTCAATTTGACAGATTTGACAGGCAGACAAATTTAATTTATTAAAATATTCTGTCTAGCATTTTTAAAAGACAAGGGGTTTTTACACTGCAAATGGACTGTTTTCACAGGCTTATTAAAATAAATGCATAAAGTCAGCTGTTTTTCATTCGAATTCATTAACATAAGATTTGATACGGAAGGAACCTAGTCAAGTACCTAGCACATTTTATGACAAAGTTTTCCATCTTTGCACAGATTGTAGAATTTTTCTTTGTTAAAAATAGATGGGAATTCCATAGAAGAAGGTACATTTTTTATTGCTTGTACAGTGTTCTAGATTTCATGGAGATATTTACTCTAATCAGTAGAGGCATTTAGGAAGTCAAAGCTTCATGCCAAAAGCAACTTTCAAAATATGAGACAACTTAGTTTCTTTGGATAAAAGACTTAGATTTCATTTATCTCAAGCACATTTTTTTTTAAATTTATGGAATAAATAAAAATATCACAGATTTATTCTTTCTTTAAATAGAGGCCATTTTAAATTAAGTGTAACAGTCTTTAATGTGCTTTATAAACTGGAAGCCAATATCACTTCTCATAGTAGCTGGCTCTGGCTTAGCAACCATCTCACCTTAAGAAATTATTCTACTTTGGTTAAGGAATTTAGATGTTAAATGACTTTTTGTACTGTGCATCTGACCAGTTCACAGTGTCTGACACATCCTGTGGCTGTGTCCTCCTGTCTCTCCTTGAATGAGATTATCCCTTCGAAGTTCACAACTGCTTTGGGCTCAGCAAACTCCATCAAACTCCGATATTTGCACATCTTTCTATTATGGAACTTATCACAATCCAGTGAACTAGGTCTTAATAGACCATCTACCTATCAATCAGAGATTCTGTCTACAGTGCATGGTAAACTGATTGGTAAATTATGTGCTTGATGGCATGCTAATTGTGATAGTTCAACAACGAAAGGGCTTTGCCTCTGCAAGTGTAAATCTTCTTTCTAAGCTATTTTAGGATCAAACTTATCCAACAAATAGACTTTTACATATTAATGACAGATGTTAGACTATTATATTTTAAATAAAAAGAATAAAATACTTCAATTCCCCAAGACTATTAAAAAGAAATATCTATCAGAAAGGTGTGATTATTTTACAAATGTCATTCAAATCTTCCATGCTAGTCAATGCCTTTAATGTATGCTTTTTTCTTAGATGCTCTAGAATTAAAAATTAATGATACTTTGATAATTATCTATATTCTAGTCTGTAGTGGATTAAGGCTAATGATGTTCCTGCCTCCTTGGCCAGATCTCATTCTAATTAATAAATTAACCTTAAAGGATCCAATTAGTTCCATTCATATGCATATAGGTATTGAGCAATCCAGGAGGGCATAAGGAATCTACCAGTATCCACACTGCTAAAGAAAAGTGAGTGCCCCTCCCCATGAACTATTGCCAATAACAGCCTCATTTAGGAGACCCACCACATGTAATCTGGAATTTTTAACCCATTTCATTGTGCACAGATCTTGTGTGGGTAACCACAGGTGCTGTGAGTTCATGTGTGCAACAGAAATGTCATATGTAAGACACAACCTTGCCCTGCATTCCTCCCGCTACTCTGAATTCTGGCTCTTGCATTTTTCTGGCTTTCCCCAATGTTCCCTGAGCGTTGAAGAGGGAAGAATTGATATAACTGTCACATTGATGGCTTAGCACAAACTTTTTGCTTACTTTTATCACTTTGAATAGTAAAGTGTCTCTCTCTCGCTGTATTAACCACTGCCTATTGCTTAGAAGGAGCAAAAATGGCCGAGGATAGAAACAAATATTTAGAAGGGAGTTTGACAGTGCTGTGTTATACTTTAGATAAACAACACAAATAGTTTCTTCCCTAGGGCCTCTGATGTTCCTACCTAGCCATGAGTTTTGGGCATATTTACATTTATAGTACCAGGAAAGAATTCCCTTTTATGGATCAGGACAATTTATTGCCATTGTTTTTGCTTTTACCCACCATAACTAGATGGTGAGACCCTATTGTTAAAGATACCACACAGTTTGGTTTCAGAATACAGAGACATCAATCTTAAACTGACCAGGAAACTCTCCCTACTGGCTAGCTTTCATCATGTTAGAAGATGCTCTGTAGGATGATAGGGGAAGACATGAGATCACTGGTCTTATCTATTGTTGAACCCTACATGCAACAAAGATGGACTGTAATATGTACCCACTAAGTAAGACTGTTTATGGGGATAACTAACTGCCCTTTTGATTGGATTTGAGGTCTTATTTACATTTTTGGTTCTTTTAGTTGGACTGTACTTCATAACCATATGCCTGAAAACAAAGGCTTGGGGTTCAAGCCTCGGCTCCTTATAAACTGGGTGGTGTGGTGGCATAATCTAATACCAGAAATTGGGAGAAAGAAGAAAGAGGATCAGAAGTTCAAGGTCATCTTTAGTAACCTAGTAAGTTTGAGAAATGCCTGGGGTGCACAAGATCTTGTCTCAAACTAACTTCATGAAGAAATCATAAATAAATACAGCATTTACTGTTGCAATAATAGACTTGTTACTTCTGCCTTAACTGGATTGAGTCATGTCAGCAGTGGCTGAATGTCAAATGTGGGCCTGATCCCTGCCTCTAGAGTAAAGCTATCTCAAAAAGCAAAGTAGGTTGCTATTAATTTAAACTTTGTTTCATAGATCTTAGGGTCTGAAAATGGGAATAGTAGATGCCTGAAATGCATGTTCAAGGTTTAGGTCAACTGTTCTGGAACTCACTGTGGAAGAATTCAGTGGTCTTTCTGATTTCTTGTTGCTGGTCAAGTAGAACAGAAGGAAGAACACCTTCACAGAACAGCCAGGGCATGCAGGGTGGGGAGGTGGGGGACTCTTACCAGACTCAGGACAGAGGTGATTTTGAAATAGGGCCGTGTAGAGCAGAAGAATATTCTTCAGAAGTGAACCAGATCATGCAAAGGGAAACAGTGACATATTTTGGTAGTCAGGTAAGGTTTACTGCTTAGAGCTCCCAATAGTGAAAGGTCAAAGGTGACAATCAGAGGACAATGATGGTAAAAGGGTTGTAGGGAGGTTGAGCCAGACCAACTAGAATATAATTTTCATGCTGTACAGGATTCTTCCCCCCACCCCGCCCGCCCCCGTACTAAGTTATGGAAAGTCTTTAAAGGCTCTAGGAAGTAATAGGGGCGGAAGAGCTTTGGTTTTGATGACTTGTTTTGTTGGTCTATAAAGAATGGAGGAACTTGTCCAGAGCCTGTTCTCCTTTTTCAACTCTGTCTCATAAAACCCTGCACAGATAAAGCAGAGGCATACAAGCGTACAGAGTTCTGAGATGAGAATGGTGAAGATGCTTTTTGAAAAATCTTCTCTGTCTACTTTGGAAATTGGTCTTTGGAAAAAGAGCTATACTTCCCCAGTATCACTGAGTCTTTAGATTTCAAACTTCAAATTAGTATTAGTATTTTATTCTAAGATATGCCATTTTTGAATTTTGGTAACCTCCCCAAGACCTTATATATAGCAGGATATCCAGCTTAAAATCCCAAGCTGAAATAGCTTTCTTTGGGTACTGACAACCATAGCATGACCCAAACCGTATTAAATTCTATTAAATGCCTAGGGGTGCTAAGAGAATAATAACTTCCTGGAAAACTCTGGGGCAACCTTCCTAAGAATTCTGGGGGAAAATATTAACCATAGAAGCATATATATTTCATAAGACATTAATTTAGTTACATTTTGAACACTCAACTTCATTTCAGCTTATTCTAGCTGCTCAACCAGCCTGGAGGTCCAAAACATATCAGTCAAAGGAGGATAATTTTCTTTTCCACTCTTCCCCCATCCTGGAAATGCCAAGCAAGCAGACCTTTTCTCTTTCACAAGTGCTATAAATATATAATGGCTTAGGGGTAAGATTGAAAGAGATTTCCCTTTATAAAAGGAAAAAGGACTTGTGTTTTGGTAGACTTTTCTATACTGACTGAACATCTTAGGGCAGGCATGGCTCCTTTTATTAAAGTAGCTCACGTGGAAAATTCCTTGTCACACATTTATATCTTGAATGCCAATCCTTTGTTGTATATAAAATTTGCAGCTATGTTGCATCATCAAGGCAGAAGATACTTTAACAAAAGGGAAGGAACTTGCAATTCCATAGTAATGAAACTCCTAAAGGCCAGTCATGAAGAAACGTATATCCTACTGTGCTAAAGACAGAGCAGGCTTTTATACTACATATGGCTACTCTCTGACCATTTGTAATAAATATAGGGCAATATGAAATGTTCATCACTGTAGCTAGTTTCCTAAATAGAAGTTAGCTTCCTACTGAGTAATATGTAGAGAGTGTCACATGTAAGTTCATGCTCACTTACTGTGGGACGTCATCTCTTCTATTGTCAGGATTTTCCATCCATTAAATAAGACTTGATAGTGCAAGGCTTTGCAATGACAAAAGAATGAGCAAGTTGCATAATATCTTTGTCCCCCATAGAAAAATAGGTGTGATAGAAAAGACTTAACTGACATTTATCACAGAGGAAAGAGTGTATGGGGGTGGCCAAGGAAAGTACAATGGGAATTTCCAGAAAAAAAGGGATCAAAAACACTCAGTAGGTTTGGGTAGATCTTGGTCCTTGAAAGGTGGATAAATATGGGTTTGTCATTCTAGAACTGAGGCAGGAAGACTGAAAAAATTAGACAAGATAGGAGGTCATGGGAGCCTGAATTAAAACTAAATGTTCTACAAATGTAGGCTGCTTGGGTCTGAAAGTTGTAGGGCATGCAACTGGAGGTGGATGGATTCACACTGTGGAAGGTTGTAATTGTCCTACTAAAGTTTTTGGTGATGAATCTTATGAACAGTGAAACTGTCTGTAGAAAGATCACCATGGCCACAAGTGTTTAGAAAGAGGAACCATGGGGAAGAGACAAGTGAGGAAACCATAGGAACAACAAGGTTATCATGTAGGGATCCAAACAGAGCAAATTGCAGATATAATTAAAGCTACTGGCATGGAGTATTCCTCATTGTATGTAGGAAATGTTCACCACAGTCAGAAACATCAGTGGCATATCCCATAAAGCACAATCAAATTAAACAGTAGATGGAGACGCTTGAAAATGTTTGTCAATCAACTCTTACACAAAACGGTATCCAACTCCCTCAGTGGTTACAAATTCTGTAAATTAATGTTTCTGTGGCTTCTCATGCAATCTCTGTTTGTTCATGAATATGAACAGAGTTTGGGTCAAAAAGACACAAAAGGAATGTGAAACCCCTCGTGCTGTGGGTAGGAAGTAAATGCCCTTAAATTGACAACTCTAAACCCCTGGGTCTACAATAAGGTGACTATTGTCTAATTTCATTAAGCAAAACGTCTAATATGAATATATCCTATATAATATAATTTTATTACATTACAATATAATAAAATGCACATATCCTCAAACAACTGTTTGCCATTTATCTTGAATTTTTATCTAACTGAAGCACCTATAGTTTTGTGAGTTGTTATCTGGCAACACTTCCCTGAACTTCCTTTGGCTGAGAACTTCCAACCCTAGAGACATGTTACCACTGGGAATCAAAGGACAGAACATGTGTACTGTTGTTAGTGGTAACCTATTATGAAATTATCTTCAGCGACTCCCCAGATTTGTGTACTGTTTAGGGGAATCTGAAAACTGAAGACACTGGACTTCACACTTATTATTGGAAGGAGGAAATCTTTGAATTTATCATAACTTATTTGTTAATACAAATATAAGTATACTTACAATAAAATAATCTCATATTTTCCATTGAGGCATAAATAGATTACTAATACCTGGATTGATATCACAGACAAATTGCCACTAGAAGGAAAATAATAAACAAATTAATTAATTAATAAGTCAACTGTCATCTTACTGTTTTGTTTGAACTTTGAGTTGTTGCTTTGATGTATTTTCAAAGTGTAGCTCAGGATGGCTCAAGCTTATCTTTTGCCTCAGTACTCAGAGGTTTGGATAAGTATGAGCCTGCCTTTCATTGACTTTTGAAGCATTTATTTTGGACTATTGCTTCTATTCATACATAATATTTCATAAGTATCTACCTACCATTTAGATAAAATTAAGTTCAGAACTTATGTTCACATACAAAAATAATTAGATTATAAAAGCCAGCAAGCATAGAAATTATTTTACTGTGTACCAATGAGTAATGTTTATTTGAAAAAAAAAATACTCCCTAACCAAACGGGACCAAATCTAATTATCCCAGCAAGGTAAGCTTGTATTCTCATCTTTGTCTACAAATGAAGAATATTTTTGTTTCTTATGATTGTAACAAGAGCTACAATAATGACATTCCTCTGAAGAAATAATCTTGTCATTTCAAGCTAGAAAAATCTCTCCTTGAGGTGAGAGATGGATGAGAGAGAGGCCAGATTCAGAATTACTAATTTTCTTTCACTCTTCTGACCAAAAGACAAGAGAACAGCTTTTACTTTTCATGGATCCCTTAATATATTTTTCTAGAGGCAAAACTCAGTATTCTGTATATCTTTGAATGTGAAGCCCTGAGACCTTCATCAGAAGGAGGCCCAAGAGCCTCTCTGCCAAGGCATCTCTGCCAATTTCAGTTATGGAAGCTTAGCCAACACTCTCTGAGTTTCTGAGTGATCAAGAATTACTGAAACCCACATGAATTGAGATAACTTTTGTACCTACTAAGTGCCCCACAGAGAAACTGGTGAAAATCTGCAACTGGGGGATGCTCCCGTGGATGTTTGACCACTTAGAGCATGGATCTCACCCTTATAGCACGGGCAGAAAAGACCATTCTTCATCCCAGCATACTCAATCGCTTGACATTCTTATATTGGTATAAGAGGGGTAACACATCCTCGAAAGGAAACTTTGAGTTACACAGCCAGAGAACTTCATAAATTCATAAATTATTCAAATGTTGCACAGTAGAAACAGCTTTTCTCTGCTGTCTTCAGTTAGAATGGAGAACAGCTATCCCCTGTTGAAGGGCTTACTAGCTCAGACAATTTTATAACCTCCGCCATTCCTCTCCATTCTTACTTATTCCATCACCTCCTGATCTTTTCAGATGTCCTTTGAATCTTGCTTTTGCTTTTGCTTTTCATTTTTTGTTTATTTGTTTTTCACTTTCAAAAAATGAAACTGAGCTGGAGACAGTGGCACATCTCCATAATTCCAGCATTCAGGTGGGGTGGAAGAGAGGACCACTTTTGAGGTTGAAATCAACAGCCACTGAAAGTTTCAGGCCAGCCAGGATTACACAGTGAGACCCTGTTTCAAAAAAAAAATGGGGAGGGCAAATGGGGGGTGGGGGTGCAATAAAAGCTAACTGCGTAAGCCACACATATTTTGTTTGTTTGTGCTTGATCTTAGCCACAGCATGTTGTGCTCAACTGTCCATGAACTATGTTAACTCTTAACCCCTGGACATTCTGCCTCCTGTTTTTATAAAACCTTAAGTCACTTTCCCATCTGCTCTTTAAAAATCAATGTGTGTGTGTGTGTGTGTGTGTGTGTGTGTGTGTGTATGTATGTGTGTGTGTGAATAAAATGTCTAGCTAGTGGCAGAAATTAATATATGGAAATGTACATTATTATAGACAGGTACATATAAGTATTCTTCTAACAGCTGAAACTGTTCAGTGAAAATGAACTGAGGGTTTGAGATGAAATATTAGCTAACTGAAACTCTTTATTTCAAAGCACCTGGAAACCTGTAGGTTTTCATCTGTAGCCTTTTGTGCGTGCGGCAAATGGTCTCTCCAAACAAACACAAACCAATATCTTCATTTAATGTAAGGGAAGCCATGTAGGGTTTATAGCTCCACCAAGCACAGGGCCCAAGTCCTAGCTCAGTACTAACAGTAATGAAAAGCAGCAGCAGGGAGCTTTGAGGACATACATGTAGACAAGAGAAAATTAAGGGCCTTTATTATTATTGTTATATAAGTTGCTATTTACTTTAGTTTGACTTTACCTTGTGCATTAGGTGACTTGGTCCTTTAATTCTTAAAGATGCTAGAAGTAAAACAGAAGCAATCGCTAGAGGACACTGGAAGGTCACGAGGGTGACTAAATTGAGCACTTGGGAAATTAATTACTTCATAAATATCAATAAAATGTTTTTCTGACAAATGCCATTTTTCAAACAAAAATTTTTCAAAGACACATGATATTGAAGGGGGAAAACATGAATAAAAAGTCACGTAACATCAATGAACTTAAAACTTGCTTCTGTGTCTGGCAAACTACTATATTTTCTAAATGCAGATTAATGTGTGTAATTCTTTTACATTTGAGAATGCTGACATAAAATTCACTTAAATAGTTAAGTACTGAGGAACATTTTATACCTATCAATTTAGCTCATTGGTACAGTTGATTTTGTTTGTTTTGTTTTGCTTTAGTGCAGCATATACAACTTCTACAGGCTTTCCTTTTCAAATGAAAAAACACACTTGGAAAGGAATGGCATTGGAGGGTTTTATTTTTAAAAAGTCTGCCCAGCTCACCTTTCCCACCATCTGTTTTATTCATTTTGTTTGTTTGCTTGCTTAAAGCAGTAAGTTCATCTGCATTTTAAATTTCTCTCCCTCTTTTTTTTCAGGTAGTAGTTTTCTTTTCAGATATACCTCTTAGCAGGGGAGAAAAGGTAGTGGTGACCTCTACCTTGGTAAGGGCTGAACATAGTTCAACTTCACCCTCTTCCCATCATGGGAGTTACTACAGAGCTCCCAAGGACAGCAAAAACAAAAGCTACTTTATTATTCTTTTGCAAATGTTAGAAGACTCATGGCTTAATTCCTGTAACCAATACAGTCTAGAGAAATGGGATTGGCCCACAATAAAACTCAAGTGACCTGTACAAAAGGATCTCTGACCTTAGAACCCTCTTTCAAATTCCTTTTTTTTTTTTGGATTGGTGCTTTATTATTGTGAATTTGTAAAAGTGTTATCATCCACCAAGACCTCGGCAGATCACGATAATAACAAATGCTATTTATAAATCCCAATCTGGTTTTCATTGCCATCAGGTTTCAGCAAGTATAAAGTTTATGAACCATTCCCCTGTTAGCATGGCCCTCTTAGCATGTAAGTACCATCGAAGGAATAATTCAGTTTTGGGTATGATAGAGACTGATGAGTTCTTTGCCCACTCATTGACACAGTGTCAAGAAGGAGTCCTGTTGGAACCAGTGCTTAGGATGGTGTTTAATTCAGCAGGGAGCCAAGATACAGTAGTAGGACACAGGAAAGGATATGGTGTGTGTAGACACAAGGAAGAATTTCGGTTTATGGTCATCGATCTGTCATTTGCCAAAAGACTAAGTTAGAGAAATAAATGACTTTCAGTTCTCCATACATGCAAAGGTTAAGTTTAGTTGTTACAAAAGTTTTGCTGTTGTATGTGCTGAAAGAAAAGCATAAGCAGTTTTAAAAAATAAATCACTCGATTGGCTTCAGAAAAATACTTTAGTTCATATTTCATTGATTTGACCTTTTGACTCAAGATCAGAGAATGAATCCAGCATGAAAACAAAATGAAACAAAATAAAACAACAAAAATCCCCAGAAAACGGAAACAAACCATTTACCACGGAAATGGCATTTCCCTGCCAGCTAACTTCCACTAGTTTTTATTGCATTGTTTTTGAAATGCCAAGAAAGTGGCTTTGGACGTGGTGTTTGCTGTTCAACCAAACCATAGTATTCAATTGCTTGCAACCATTCACTTAACACCATTATTTGACAAACTCCCTCAAGAGAGACTGTTTACCTTCCAAGGTGTGTCTAACACATAGAATCAAGTAACACTCAGTTAGGCTGGGGTTGTACCCCTTGGAGAAAAATCCACAAATTCTTGCCCAAAGGAAGGAGCCTCGCATAAACTTCATGTTTAGAAAGACCCCCATTCTGTCCTGCTTCTAAGAGTGCTTCTCTGTTCTCAGAAATAAACAGCAGGACAAGCTACAAACGAGGGCCCCAAAGCCCATGACCTCTAGATTCCTTTCAAGGGGGATTAAGAGGTGAGGAGAGGAAAAAAAATTAAAGATGAAATGGTGATGGTAAACAGCATGAAGAAAAGAACCCTCGTGGAACTTGCTAGCAATTTTCACCAAAGCAGCAGACCCTTGAACTGACAAAAATTCAGTACAATATACAGACTAATGAACAGCTCCACTATTGCAGGCCTGCTTTGTAAAGCCAGAAAGAAAGAAAAAGGAATAATTATAATATCCCCAAACAGAATTCTCCTAAGAGTTGAGAAAAACCAGAGTGAAAGCAAAGTCAGCTAAGGTCTTAGCCAAATTCCACTCCTAATGGCCCCCAGTATTTAAGCTATCATGGATTAAAGCCATGAAAATAAAAATTTCAATTTGAAATTTCATTAGCATGTTGCTAAAAATGATCAAGAGAAGCGTCGACACTGTAGGCTTTGTTGATATCGTTGGAAAACTGCTGTTTCATTTTGCAATCTCCACCTGCCCCCTGCCTTCTAAGATCTTCTAGTTAGGAAAAGGCAGACTAAAGACACTGGCTAGGCTGTCCTAATGCTGGTTTCTGGAATGTTGTAGATCTTCCCTGCCTCCCTCTCCTTCAGTTCCTTGGTAAACTGGACTCTGAGTGAGAAGGGAAGCAATCAAGGGCTTCCGAGCATAAAGCCTCCTCCTTCCTAAGTTCAATTGCCCACATGCCAGGTGAATTAGCTCCTTTTCCGGAGCCGGCAAGCCCTCCTCTCCCAAAGAGGTGCTTCGGCCATTTTCCTCCTGGGAGGCAGAAGGCTTTCCTTCTGACAAGTATCCGGTCAAGCCGGGGATGGCATCTGCTTCCAGTTGTAAAAAACGGAAAAGCCAAACCTATCTAGCTCAGCCCGGAGCCTGGAATGCTTTGTCAAGAGACTCTGGGCTGGAGAGCTGCAAAACAGTTCCAGGCAGCCTCAGGGTAACCTGGAGTCCCTGAAGTGCTCCCAAGTACAGAGACGGGCTCGGTTTCATGGGAATTCTGATATCCGGGACCACATCCACTCTCCACTCGGGAGTTGAACTGTGTCCCGAAAAGACCAATTCTCACCTCCGACTGGTCTGTGTGTGCGCATCTGGGGGTGGTGGTGACGGTTCCCTGTGACTAAGGATATTTGCCCTGTCTGCTGAAGAGTCACTGACCATTGGCTCGCAGGAAAGGTAGTGTCCTTGCTCCCCTTTTGCCCACTCCCTCTTTCTCTTCACAACCCAGGGGAGAGGTGCAGGCTGGGCTACCCTGGCATGGTCACCAACACCAGGGTTGTCTTAGGGGCACGCAGCTGCACCCGCCCAGTGCGGGTGGGGTGGGGTGGTTAGTTCCTGAAGCTTCCAGCCTCTGGCCCTGGGCGGGCACGTTAGGGGGGCGTGGGGTGCAGAACTGCGGGGACTGGAAGGGAACTCCGGGCGTGGGAACTGTCGCGCCGAGCTGCCCCTCTGAGGCTACTCCTTGTCGTCCACAAAGTCCTCAAGCTCCTGCAGCACTCGCAGGCGGCCACTGGCGTCTATGCGACGCTTCTCGCGGATGAGGTCCTCCAGGCTGTGGAACCGGGCCGTGTGGACTTTGTTCTCCTCCAGATGTACCTTGAGATAATACTGCTGTTGCGGAGGCTGCGTTCCTGCGGGGACCTCCCCGCCAGCCTTGAACTCGCGCTTTCCAAAGCGGCACCAGGCAGCGAAGCTCTCGGAGTTCGTCCAGCAGATCTCCTCGCTCTTGAGGCCCAGGTGGCCACAGGCGTTCTGCACCACCAGTTCGGCCACCAGCGGGCGGTAGCGGTACCAGCTATTCACCACCCGGCCCACGTTGGCCGCGCCCGCCTGGTACAGGCTGTCCTGGCGGATCTCGCCTTGGTGCAGGTGGATGATCTGCCCGCCGCCCACGTAGACGGCCCAGTGAGGGGCTGGCGCAGGTTGCTCGGTCGCCGGCTGTAGCCACAAGAGCTCTAGCAGGTCGCCCGGCTCGCAGATCGCGGGCAGCGCAGTGACCGCGTAGACACTCAAGTCGGCGCCCTGAGGGCCGCCGGTCACTTTGGAAAAGATGCATTCCTGGCCCCGGAAGGCGGAGAACTGAGTCTCGTTGAGAACGAGCTGGTGCAGCAGGTGGTGGTGGTGGCGGCTGGGGCTCTCTGGGCAAGGGCTGCAACCTGGGGGGCCCTTCACACCAAACTTGTCCGGCTGCCCGCGTTCGTCCAGGTCCTCCTCCTCATCCGAGAAGAAGTAGGCAACCCCGACTCGCAGTTCGTCCTTCTCAATCCCAGATGGGTCCCCAGTGGGCAACTCGCTGTAGTTGAGGTGGGTGATGCGGTCCAGTTGGTTGCCCATCAATGATGCGGCGAGGCCAGGGCCAGCAACTGAGATCTGCCGAGGGAGAGAGGATAGACACCATCAGAGTCCCGGCTGACCCTCCAGGTGTCCCTTCCCCAAGACGTTCAGTTCCCCAGGGGCCTGCAGCTTGCCTTATCACCGACACTAAAGTCGCCTGCAACAGCCAACTTTGCAGATCCTCCCTGGAGTTTAAAAAAAAAAAAAAGAAAAAAGAAAAGAAAAAAAGAGAAAAAAAGGTGGGGGACACAGAAAAGGGCACCAGTCTCGGGGGCCAGAGCAGAGCATACCAGCTCAGCCAGCCTCTGACTCTGCCCAGGAGCCCTGCCTAGTAACTTCCACAGGAGAAACCGCAGGCGGACTAGAGTGCATGTAAGGTTCAAGTGGGCGAAGAGAGCGCAGGTTGTGGCAGGGTGGGCGACGGATACCCAGAAGGAAGGGAGGGTGTCAAGAGAAGCCCCAGGGTCCGAAGCTAGAGGAAGCTGAGCTCACATTTTGGTCGCCAGCCTCTGCAGCCCACCTACTCGTTTTGGACTGGGTCACACCCCATCCCCGACAGCGGCTTGCACAATGACAGACTCGTTTGCAGGCATTCACTTCACATCAGCAACATTTTGCACACTTGGAGTTCAGACAGTGACAGCCTGGTACATACACCCACAATGCTAATGTCATACACCCACAATGAAACATCTTGGAGACCACACATTGTCACCATCTACCCCCAATTCCTACACAATTCCGGACGTACGCCTTCACACTTGTCAATGCACGTACACTAAAGCACCGGGGCACACCTGCCCACGCAGGCAGGTACACTCTGCCCTCTCCTGCTTGCCTTTTCATAGAGCCAATCGGACTGCGCCAGGGCGAGGCTGCTCTGTCTAAAATAATCTAACAAAGAGACAGAGGAGGCAAGGCGAAACCCATGGCAAGTATTAGTGGTGTGTGTGTGTGTGTGTGTGTGTGTGTGTGTGTGTGTGTGTGTGTGTGTGTGTAAAGGGTCTACTTTCAACCCAAAGAGCCCCTCTCTTCAACCCAGCACACAATCCACACAATCGGACGAAGACAAATCATTTTTTTTTAAGGCAAAGAAAGCGGCTTTTCCGTACCCGTGATTTCCCTGCGCCCGAAACCCCAAACTCCTTTTAAAGTCTCCAGGTCCCCATGGGTGCTGTGGAGGCGGTAGTGGCGAGTGGGTCCTGGAGTCGCGTGGGACTGCGGTTCAGATCTATCCGGAGACAAGCAGTGAAGTGAGGTACCCAGAGCGGTGCGGGTGCGCTCCGTGGCTTCGCTCGCTTGGGCGTCTGCTCCACCTGGCAAGTCCTGGCTCCACTCCGCTTTCCTACAGCCGCGCGGAGGACTCTTAAATCCCTTGAACAGCCGTTTTCCAGGCCCGCCCCAAAACGCGCCCATTGGCTAGGACTCGCCCCGAGTCCTGCCAATCTCTGCTGGGGGTGGAATCAGGGGCGGGTTTCCTTTGTGCTCCGCCCTGCCCAGCCCCCAGCATTCCCCAGCCTCACTGCTTTGGCAGCGTAGGTGTGAGCACCGGAGGGGAGCATAAGAGGGGCGTGGCTAGTACACCCAGCTGCTCCTTTGCAACCGAGTCCCTAGTAACTGAGAACACAGTCCGCCCGCGTTCGTATCCTGAATTCTAAGAGGACAGATTCCAGAAGGAAAGCTGAATTTGGGGGTGTAAAAAAAAAAAAAAAAAAAAAAAGAACACTGCGTGGCCAAGGCATTGTAAGTGGCTAGGAACCCGGAACCGCGTATTTGAGGCTGCTTTGATGGGACTTCGGAGTCTTGCTTGGCTCCCTGCTATCGCGCAGTCGCTTCTGTTCCGGTCAGTCACAGACGCCTTAGAAATTGCAGGATGGTGCTCAGCGCCTGTCCTTTGAGCCAAGTGAAAGTGCTGACCCAGCACCGGTGCGGCGCCTGGTTTTAAAAGGAGAACCATGTACGTGTCAAAGGCTACCGGAAAGTCTGAGCTTTGGCTGGCACTTTCTCTGAATGTGCCTTTGTCTTCAACCTCCCGTTTTCCGTGAAAGGGCTGAATCTCAAACGCGAGCTGATTTTAGGGCAGGAAAGTGTTTCCCAGTTCCAGAACTGTCCGAGCTAAGGGAATTGTGTTTGGCTTTGTGTGTGTGATGAGGAAAATGTCCATTAGTCCTTAAGGATGGAAACTCAGTGAATGAACGCGCTAGGGACACTGGATGCTACAAGGTGAGGTTCTTTCGTAAGAGGAAATTCTAGACAGTTTCCAAACTTTACTGCCTTAAGCTTTGGAAGAGTTCTTAGACTTTCTGGGACAGGTCTTAATGCTACTTTTACCTTGAAGGGCTTCTGAGATGATTGTCTTTCTGTCTGTCTGTCTGTATCTCTCTCCTTGCTTCTTCACCCCATGTCCCACCCCCTCCCTCATCCTCTCACCCTCCTCCTCTATCTTATTCTTCCCCATAGCCCCTCCCTTTCTCTTCTGGGAGCTGTTGACCATAATGCAAACTCAGACCACTTATTTCATTACCAACCTGAACCACATGTGTGCCTTAGGCTCGCAGACTCTTCATCTGAGTTCTGGTCCTCCCTGGCAATGGCTCACAGGGAACGAGCTTCAACAGTAGTAACCAAAAGGAAAATTGACCACAGTGGCCACCTTCCCTGTGTCTAGAGGTTCAAGTAGGCAATTTAACCCCCAGACCTTTACTGGGAATTCACTAAAATCTGATTTGTAGCAAATAAGGAAATATCCTGGGGTCAGTCAGCAACAATAACCTCATTAAAGTTTTTAAGAAGTTTAGTTTTGAAATAAACTACAGTGTTGCTTGATAGACTAAATCTTGTTTTCACAGTGTGAGAAACAGCAACAACCAAAACAAGTATTTCAAGTAAGTTAGTTCTTTGACCTAAGTGGGTAGAATGTATCAAGCTTTCTCTGCTGGGCTGTCTGCCTGATTGTTTGCAAGGTGCATAGCCTCCTCCTTCTGTTCAGGTTTGTGTTGTTTACATGAATATTGTCTGTCTTCGTAGCATGCAGAGGCAGGGATTTATCAAAGTAGAGACTTGATAAGTATGGCTGAAAAAAAGACTGGTTTTAAATCAGTCATCTGCATAGTTGTATTTACTTAGTTTAGAAAATTGGACAGTGTCCAAGTGGTGGTTTGAATGGGAATGGTATGCTTGGTCATTGTTTTTTTTTTTTTAAAGATTTATTTATTTTTATATGTAAGTATGTTGTAGCCGTCTTCAGACACTCCAGAAGAGGGCATCAGATCTTGTTATGGATGGTTGTAAGCCACCATGTGGCTGCTGGAATTTGAACTCAGGACCTTCGGAAGAGCAGTCAGTGCTCTTAACTGCTGAGCCATCTCTCCAACCTTTTGCTTGGTCATTATTGATGAACTCTTTGAGAAAGATTAGGAAGTGTGGCAAGGTTGGAAGAGGTGTGTCTCTGTGGATGGGCTTTGAAGTTTCAAAAACCCAGGCCACTCCTAGTTCTTTCTGTTTCTCTTTCTATCTCTGTCTGTTTCTCCCTTTCTATGTGTTTCTGTGTCTCTCTCTGTCTCTGTCTTTCTTTCTGTTTCTGTCCCCTTCCACTCTGTGCTTGTAGAGAAGAATGTAAGCTCCCAGCTACTGCCCCAGCACCATACTCTCACCATAATGGTCTCTAACCCTCTGGAACTTTAAGCCCCCGAATAAATACTTTAATTTTATAAGTTTTCTTGGTCATGGTGTCTCTTCACAGTAATACAAGAATAACCAGGGTAGTCCACATGAAAGTTGTTAGAAAACAAGTTGTTTTTCTTGGAAGTACTAACTATAGGTTCCAAAAGCACCTTTAATATTTCCTATACATAACAAACAGCCCCCCCCCTTTTGTTTTTTGGCTAGGAAGTCAAGAGAGTTGAACACGTAACTTATAAAATCAAGAAGGGGTGTTGTTCTTATTATCAACTGGGCTCTGAGATGCTGGAAAGATATCTGAGCTGATATCTGAAAAGAATGCATTAAAGGTAACTCAGCTCTTGATTTTGAATAGCTGTATTTTTAGCACTCTATTCCCAAGGTCAATGTTGCACTCCAGTGTAGCCTGCAGGGTGTTCAGAATACCTGTTGTGTCTCATACTATCCCAGAGTGCAGAGTGGGCAGGCTGCTCTTTGTTTCTTAGTATCCTAATATTCCCAAGGATATTCCAAGTAAAACTTTATTACTGCATGGATTTTAAATACTAGCATGAAGATTTTGGTTCTCTCTTCCATCTCCTCTCCCCTGCCAGGTTAACAAGCTGATTGTTTTATTCACAACAGGGGAATAAGTATTCAGTGGAGGCGGGCTCTGAATTATCATGAAACAGAGGAAAGATGGAAGCTAAGAATAGACTGAGGTCTATGCATCTACTTTATGTAAACTTTGGCAATTACAAAGAGGATCCAGTATTTGGAAATGTTTATGTTAGCCGGGCGGTGGTGGTGCACGCCTTTAATCCCAGCACTTGGGAGGCAGAGGCAGGTGGATTTCTGAGTTCGAGGCCAGCCTGGTCTACAGAGTGAGTTCCAGGACAGCCAAGGCTACACAGAGAAACCCTGTCTCAAAAAACCAAAAAAAAAAAAAAAAATGTTTATGTTCACCTCAAGATATCATTTGTAAATTGTTTTGTATACATTTTGTAAGTTAATGTCCCCTGCTTCTATCTAGAAGAATTGCAGAGTCATCAAAACTGGTAGAAGACAGTTGTTAAAAACTCAACTGGAAGCCAACTAAGTTTTAACTGTGCTTCGACATTGGGAAGCTCACTGTGGCTGTCAGTTCCTTGTCTGTAGAAGGATAGATAATGATACTGTTTGTCTCATGGGCACACATTTGTGGACATGAGCACAGCACCTGGCACAGGGCATCTTCATCAGTGTTATCTTGTTGCTATTATTATTGGTCGAGGCAGGGAGAGAATCTTGTGCTTCAGCTATGCTAACAGCTATAGCCTGGGTGTCCAAGGCTGTCCCTACCCAGGATATGGAATTGCTTCTAAGGCCTTGAAGAGCCCTTTGAGCATCCTGAGAGCAGGTCCATGCCTAAAACTCTGTGCATTTGTATATGTGAATTCTAGGACTAAGCACACTTAATTACCCAGATTCTGAAGTATTTCAATGAATAGCTTCAAGTGTGAGTAATAGGAATGAGGAAATCTTAGAGAGACTTCATTTAGAGAGTCATGTCTCTAAATGTCACTCTTTCTATTAGTGTCATCTTCCTTCTTTCCCCCTTTGTTCCTCCTCCATCAGCAGAGGAGAGCCTCTCCTTCATATTTTACTGACTTGGCCCTTCGGTGCTTGGGTCCTGGAATTTTTGGATTAGGCTGTCATCTTTCAGCTGACCCTGGAAGAAAGGACTCAGGAGTGTACGTTTTCCCTGAGCACTGATTTCTATCATTGTTTGCTAAGCAATGCTTTTGTTTTTAATTATCTGCCCTACTTTTAGCATGTATCACTTAGTGAAATAAATTGTCCTATTTCCTGTCCTTGGCTTCCTTAGGCAGTTGGCACACTTACCCTGATCTGTATTGAAGAATACTCTGTAGCCACTTGGGAAGTGAACCTGTACTATAGTTTCAAGAAGCCCATTGCCCTTTCTTTAGGGAACCCTACCAAACACCAAGACCTATAATGTAGTGTGTGTGAAAGTGAGAGGAAACTAGCTATTCACTCTCAGACTGATCTTCTGAAAGGTTAACATGAACTTTTCTTTTCTGCTTGGGCAAGTGTAGAGGATCCATGGTAGAAATACTAAGATCTCTTAAATGGAAACATCATTAGGTGAGAAGAGACCAGAGTTCCTGAATGGCTGTGTAAACCAGAAGATGTCCCTTCATAAACTAATGTATTATTTGGCTTTGGTAGGAAAACATGAACTGTATTTAGTTAAGACTCTGAAATATTTGTGATTATCTGCAATGACAGCTACTCTACAGCGATTGTTCATCTTAAAATAAGTTATTTGTATGCTTTTTTTCTATTAATGTCTTCTTTTATTCAAGATTGACTTACCTGGAATACATGTAGCATTTTAGCAAGTTCATATCATCAAGATACTTTTGAGAGTGGTGGTGGTAATGATGGAGCTCAAACTCAGGTCTATGACACTGCTCTATGACAGATGCCCAGAATTTAAGGAATCCACAATGGCTGTGTTGTCCTCATGAACTCCTATCTTAGGTCTCCCCTGTGTGTTCTCTAAATTCCTGTAGTATCCCTGTGACTAACTTAATTTACTTTCATTAAAAATCCTCTCTGCCATCTTATTTTTCTAGTCTACATGAATGATAGAGTAACCTTAGAGTGAAGAGTAATAAGAACCCTGCTTTCTGCACCCGTTCTCATGTATCAGTACTCAAATGTTTTACTTTTTCTTAATTGACCTCCGAGGATTTGAGTTTTTCTTGGACTTTTTATTGTTATTTTTGTTTGTTTTTTTCTTTACAATTTTAGTTCTCATCACAAATGAATGCTTGTATTAAAGTGTCTTTAGTGACATCTAATCATTGAATCCCTAAAGACTCCTGAGTCCTCTCCAGTAGAGCCTTCAGCAATTATGTGTTTAGTATTTTTGCAATATTTAAATTATGCAAAAATGTCTACACCCAGAGTATCTCTTCCTGTTTGTTCTCTTGGATCTAAGACACACATTTGGCAGGATCAGTGGTTCTAACATGACATGTTAGTAATATGTGAGCCTTTCAGGTCGATCCTAGGTTGCTTATTACACACACTACACTGTTATTTCTCCTTGTCCCCATCTTTATCCAGTTTCCATTCAAGGCATGTAGCTCTTTAGTGCCAGATATTCTAATGTTTATGTTCCCTCAACCCATTCTAATAAAGACCATCCTTTTTGTTCCTATAAAACTCTGTAGATTGGCCACAAGTTGTCAAAGACATCAAACACTTTTTCCAAACCAAGTCACATTATAGGTAGATTTTCTATTTTATTTTTTTACTGGACAGACTAAGGAATGTTTGAGGAAAACCCTCAAGAATAATCAAATTTGCATTACTTTTGTCAAACTTGAATGAAGCTTAGTACCTTCTATAACTTCACAGAATTGGGCTGAATCAATGCATGTATGCATGACAGTTTCTGTTTTAAGCACCAAACTTTCAGTGTTTGTGTTTATTTCATGTTTTACTACTTTGAACACACTAACACCCAACACATGTGTGAAATTGGAATCTGTACAGGAACACTGGCTATGTCATACGTAGTATTGGGCTTTCAAATGATCCTCCAACATCAGTATAGCTGAGAAGAGTGCAAATTCTCCATGCTGGAGATAGTTCCTAGATCCTCCACAAAAAAATGTAGCCATAGCCTGCTACAATTGTAGCATTATTATTGGAATTGGAGATAGGTGAGTAGGGAGGGTGAAAAGAGACAAGGCTTGTGCTAACTAACCAACTTAGTTGGGAAATACTCCAGGTTAAAGAAGAGACTCTGTTGCAAAGAAACAAGCTAGATAGCAATAAAGACTAACTGACCCTTTTCTTTGACTCTACAGGGGCATATTCATGTGCACATTTGCACGCACACACACACACACACACACACACACATACATGTACAAATAACACACACTATTAGAATTCTTTGGAACAATGGTTTTCAATTTATGGGTCATGACCCCCATTTGGGGGTTGATGGAGCCTTCCACAAGGGTGGCATATTAGATATCTTACATATCAGATATTTACATTATGATTCATAGCAGTAGCAAGTTTACAGTTATGAAGTATCAAATTAATGGTTTGTAGTTACCTCAACATGAGGAACTTTATTAAAAGCTTAGAGTATTAGGAAGGTTGAGAACCTGCTCTGTGGGGGGAAAACCGGTAGTGAAACAATAGTTGTTTACCAACCGAAAGTCTAAGAATCCAGTAATTGTTTAGTCCCTAAGCTGGATGTCTCAGCTGTTCTCCAGTATTCTGGGATCTTGAAAATGTAGGCTAATGCTAGTTAAGGAATGGACTTGCCAATAAGAGGGAGAGCAAGCAGGAAAAGAGTAAACACTTCTTTCTTCCATGTCCTTTATGTCAGCTGCCAGCAGAAGGTATGGCCCAGATTAAAGGTAGATCTTCCTAATTCAAAAGGTGGGTCTCCCTACTTTAAATGAGTTAGTTAAGAAAAATTCCTCACAGGTGTACCCAGCCACTTGGCTTATTTCCAGTTGTAGTCAAATCAGCAACTAAAAATAGCCATTACACCACCACCACTACCACCACCAACAACAACAAATACAGATTCTCAGGCTCGTTGCCAATCCACTGAAACTTAGGCTCAGGATCGGCTCTAGGAAGATGCATTTTAAATGGCATCACAGGCATGCAGAGAAGTGTTTTATAATCACTAACAAAGCACAGGTCAGATGTAAGAAATCAGTTTTCTACTCTCTAGTTCAGTGACAACCCTTACAGGAGGTAGCCCCTTGAAAGAAATACTTGGGATTATGCTCTCCAGTATTCCCAGTCCACTTCAGTAGAAGTGAGAGGCATTTTAGACTTGTTTATACTAAGCTGATTTTGAAAGATTACCATTTGTCATCCAAATCAGCATGGCAAGTCTGGGCTTTTTTCTTTCCATTCACAAGCCTTGTTCTTTTTTGTTTGGCTGTGTTTGAGTGTGCTCCCAGGGTGCCAGCTCTTTAGAGGGCCCATATTTGTAATGATCATTCTTTACTGTCATCATTGACCGTTATCTGGGAGTCAGGCAGAAGGTTATAACATATCGGTGCAAAAGAATTAAATTGGCCATTCTTAGCAGCCAGAATTCTCTGCCTTTTCTTTTACTTCTCCCTTTCTCTTCCTTTCCTTCTCTTCCTTTCCCTTCCCCTCCTCTCCTCTTTCCTCCCCTCTCCCCTTCTCACCCCTTTCCTCTCCTCCCCTCCTCTCCTTTTTCCTTCCCTTCCCTCATTTCTTTTAGCCCTCTCTCCTCCCCTTCCCTGGTCTTCCCCTTATTCCTTTCCTCTCCCCTCTTTCTCCTTGCTTCCTTCCCTCCCCAGTTCCCTTCCCTTCTCTCCACTTTTCCTCTTCTTTTCTTCCCCTTCCCTCCTCTCTCACCCTTCTCCATGTCCCACTTCAACTTCCCCTTTCCTTTTCCACTCTCTGTCCTCAAGTTACTTCCTTTGCAACCTAAACCTCAGAGTAGAGAATCTCTGGCAGACTTTAATAACTGCATTAATTATTGGCAGACACTTTAATGCCAAACAAAAGTAGATAAGTGGTTATTCTAAAACAGCAAAGAAAATAGGATGTGTGCTTTACTTGATCATTCCTGTTGTTTTCTTGTGCCATGGGATATTTTTTTTAACTCCCCATGATGATTTGTTTCTTGCTTAACATTTATCTTTCTCATAATGATATATTTATATGCTTTCAAGATGTCAAAAGTATGACTCTAGTCAGAGACAGCACATAGTTAATGCAGTTTCTATTTAAAAACATATACTTAGCAACTACTCCTACAAACACATATTAAGCCTATGTCTACATTACCAAAGTCAAGCAACTGAATTCATGTGTGTCTTCTTGTCCCTGTTCCATCATTCCTCTAGCACTGATCTTCTCTTAATTTCCCTGTTGTCAGTCTCTTTTCCTCTGATCCATTTGTATCACAAAATGGCTTTAGCACAAAGGTTCTACTTTTCTATACATAGTTTCAAGCTGTTTTCCTGCTACTTTGACAATTGTATAACATTGCATAAGATACTTGATTCCTAATTCATCTTACCTATAAAATACAGAGAATAATATCCTTCCATAGGGGCCTTGGATCAACATTAAATGTGAGAATATATTCATTTATTTAGTATAGTGTCTTCATCAGAAGAATGTCTCAGTAAGTATTAGATACAATTAAAGAATTCTGTGTTATTCATCCTTAACAGTAGTCTATATTATCACTAATAATGATGATTAATAATAATTTCATAGTGGAGAAGATACATTCCTGTTTTCTTTGGAGCCTTCATAATATGGACAGAGAAGGCTAGGACATGAACAAATGCAGACTAAATGAAGCTAATGGAAACCAAGTATTTAAAAGCACAGAGGAGGGAGTTATCAACTGTGTGAGTGTGTGAGTGTTCATTCAGGTTAAGGCTGTTTTGCAAGGAGACTGCACAAAACAGGGCATTTCTGAGCTGGAAAGAGTAGAAACGTACTATGTTTTGAATGCACCAAAATGTATTGTTAAAATTTGGTTGTGTTCAATTCCCAGTTGGGACTGCAAAGAGACTCCTACATGAAGGACATGTTTCTCCACGGACTAAGCTGTCAGTGTGCGTTCTTCTTGACTGTACCTTGTGCTCTTTGTTACTCTCTCTCTCTCTCTCTCTCTGTCACACAGGCTTAGCTGATCTTCTTCTGGGATTTTGCTACAAGTTTACATAAAAAAGCCACACATATAAATGTGTGGATGATGCTATATGGTGTTTTATTGGTTCCATGTGAGTGAGAAGTAGGATAGTCGTGAAAGAGCCTTCTGGAATATCACTTGTCCTAAGTTATATTGGAACAGTGACATGAGAGGCCTGATATTACTAAAGGATCATTGTCAAGATGACAGGAGTCTTAGTCACTTCAGGATATAGTAACAAAGACCTCAGGAGAGGTTACCAATAATAAAGGCTTATTTTTGTATAGAAATCTGGAACTCAAGATCACATCCTGCTTGGGTATGAGTCCATATCCTAGTTCATAAAACATCATTGTCTTGCTGAGTATTTACCTGTTGAGGAGTTGTTGGGCGAGTTCTCTATTCTTTTAAAATGGCAATAATCTATTCACAGGAGCCCTATATTTATACTCTAATTATCCCCTCCCAAAGCATGTCATCTGAATTAAAAATGCCACTACACTGAAAATTATTGTTTCAGTATAAAGAATTCTTCATGAACATAAATGTTCGGTTGACAGTAGCCTGTAAGCCAGCCTTACTGCTCCCTAGAGGAGTGTGTGTATTTGGGATCCAGATAGAAATTATAAGCACTGTGGTTTAGTGACCATGTTGGTAATTGGGTTAATTAATGAGTTCAGAAGAGTGAGTGATTTTAGGTTAACTTTTCCCAGACTCAAATACTACTTCGTCAAAATGTGGTTTTGCTCTTTTTCTTTATTCTTTTCAAAATATGATCCAGCACCAGTTCCTTATGTTTATGTATATTTGGTGTTTCTTCCACTGTTTACCAGGGCAGCCCTTTTTACTACCATTTAAAACTCAGGTCTACTTCCCCTCTCCCAACAATGAGGGATATACATCTAAGATCTTGGTTACTGTGACCTTTTCATATGATATGGGCTCTGACATTTCCACTTAAGTCTATCCTTGAAAAAACCTCTAACTTTACTTCGTGGAAAAACTTACCTATCCACAGACTGTGCTCTTCTGTGTCTGATTATTACAATCCATTTAATTAACTCAGGGTAACAGACACTTCCCTTCCTGGCTAAAGGAGGAGAATGTGTGTCTCCACCTCTCGTTGTGAGCATTTCAACCCATGAACCTCATCACTGGGAGCCCGAGCAGAGCTGTAGAACTGACATGTACATCACTTTAGGCTTGGACATTGGAGAGCTTGCCTTGTTTTTCTTCTTTCGATGCATGTTGAAGGAAGAACTCTAATCTGATAAGGTTGAAAGAGGGAAATGACTGAGAATGAAGTTTCTGGTTTAAGCTCAGTATCAAAACAGCATAGGAAAACTCCTGGTTAGCTCCTGTCATTTGAGGATAACATGATCACAGCAAAGTGTAGTCTCTCATGAACAATCAGACTCTAGTTCTTGGTATTTTATTATGCAATATGAAGTAAATTAAATCATGGATCCCTTAAAAAGAACTCACATTGGCTTTCTTGATTCATAAATACAACTTGTGTATATTTTATAAAAGTATAATGCACTAACAAATTGTATCACTGGACTACCATATGGATATAATTTAATAGAATCATACATTTTTATTCTCTAATGAAAATAGATTTCCTGAGAATATGTGGTAAGTTGATACCCAAATGTTGGCCTCATCCCATTTCTAGCTTCCTGCACTTTAAAAATATCAATTTATCCTCTTGTGTACTTGACTTGATTTCCTTATTTCAGGTCAGAAAATGGACAATGTCAAGTACGGCGGTTTGAGAAACTCTCTTCATTGTATTCTACTGACATATAATTTGTAATCATGACTAGAAGGTAACTAAAAGAACAAAGCTTGACTATTTCTGACCACTAAGCTCACTCAGAAGATGGACCCATGTACCAGAATCTTCCAGCTATGCATAAATGCCAGCCTAGATGATGTTGATAAGTGTTCTTGTGGTTCCATGAGACTAGGACTTGTTTTACCTGCTTGCTTTGTAACAGTGCCTTCTATTGCATTTTTTTCTGTGTTAGTGTGATGCCACCAATTTAAAATATGTACAGATTGTGTCTTGCTCTTATGCAAGTGGTTTTCAACATGTGGGTCATGAAACCTTGTAAGATGACTGCCCCTTTCACAGAGGTCATCTAAGAGCATTGGAAAACACAGATATTTACACTACGATTCATAACAATACCAAAATTACAGTTATGAAGTAGTGATGAAAATAATTTTATGGTTGGGTCATCACAGCATGAAGAAATTTGTTAAAGTGTTGCAGCATTAGTAAGGTTGAGAGCCACCACTCTTGTGGGTGTTCATCAAAAGGAGATAACTTAACTAAAATGAATAACTAATGGTTTCCTCCTGCCCTGCACTTTATTTTACAAGGAAATCCCTGTGCATCCATGGGACTTGCTTTCCAAAGGATGTTAACTGTTCAGGTAAAAGGCTCTCTCTTGATTATGGTAAATATGTACTTTTAGACTTTGAAAGTATCGACTTTTTTAAACCTTACTACAGTTTCTGTGTGGAATAAAGGGAAGAGAGCTAAGAATGAGGTGGGTTTGTTATTGTTGGATTTTTATTGAACCAAAGAAAAGGACTTGGAATAAAAATCAGGAGGTTTTAGCCATTCTCAGTTGCAATATCTCTGACTAACTTGAGTCTCTTCTTATTGGAACTCTGCTTCCCATTGAGTTAAAGAAGAGTCTGGCTTTACCCTGAGTCTCACCATAAATACACATTTGAACAGAGAGCATACTTTAAGTTAATACTCCTCTATTCTGTCTAAACTTAAGTCAAGGTATTTGGAGAAAGATCCTAAGGCATTTTTTAGATTGAAAGTTACTAGGCATTTGTTGGACTCAGGAATCCATAAAGTAGAAGTATAAAGCTTGGTGTGAAACTGGAAGGTGGGTCACAGAGAAATTGCATTCAAGATATCCCTGAATGGCTGGATGTCGGTGGAAAAGGAATATCACAGTGCATAGAGGAAGTGGTGAGAGTTCTGTAGAGCTAAGCCATACCTCCTGTGATGGTTAATATTGTTAACAAGACAAAATCCAGATTTACTTGGGAGACAAGGCCAAGTCTTAATGACTTTAATTGTGGTAAGACTCATATTTACTGTTGATAGGATCCTTCCTTGGTCAGTGGATCCTGGGACTCTGGACTGTATAAAGAGGAGAAAATGTACTGAGCAACATGGATGCATACTTTTCTCTTTGGTCCTGGTTGTGATGTGTGTGATAAGATAAGCTCCCTGTAACTCTTGCCACTACGATTGCCCTGCTGTGGTGAATTATGACCCGGAACTGTGATGAAAAGAGAATTTTCTCATGCCAAAACAGAAACTAAGATACACATTACCACTCTCCCTCCCTATTTGTTATTTGCTTTTGACTGTTGCTTCATAATGTATTTATGTACACACACACACACACACACACACACACACACACACACACTTTGGAAGTTGTCTTATTTAGGGTTTTACTGCTGTGAACAGACACCATGACCAAGGCAACTTTTATAAGGAAAAAATTTAATTGGGGCTAGCTTACAGGTTCAGAGGTTCAATCCATTATTGTCAAGGCAAGAGCTTGGCAGCATCCAGGCAGGCATGGAGCAGGCAGAGCTGAGAGTTCTACATCTTGATCCGAAGGCTGGTGGAGAATAAAGTTCCATATAGTTAATTCATTCTACCTTTAAAAAAAACCTGCTGTTAGGTTTGGCCCGTAACACAACGTTATATCTGGGAGTTATGAGGGCAAGGAATGACTATACAGAAAACTAAACACTGTCTCTATTATAAAAGATTCAGATTTAGCAATTGCAAAATTTCACCCACTTCACATCTTTGAAGGTTTAATTAGTCAATCAGTCTGTGCAGAAGGCTTCTTTCCAAGAATTTTCATTCACAGAAGGAACATAGAGGGAGGTTCTAGTTGCTATTATCTCCTTTATTTGTTCTTTCAGGAACAAGTGGAGAATCTGGCCTCCTCATGGACTAATGAATATGACACATTGCTTATCATTCTTGTCTACTTGTAAGTATTCTCCAGTCCCCATTCTATTTTATGACCCTTTGTCTTTGCTTCTTTGCTTCTCAAAGGCAGTGAAGGGGTCTCTTTCTTCTGTGCATTCTATCTTTATATTGTACATAATAAGTGCAAAGGTATTGTTAGTTAAATAAACAAAACTATGATGAATGTAGATCAGGGAGATAATGATGAATAATTGATGGGGTTATTGGTAACCTAAATGTGTTTTATTTAGAAGACAGCAAGAAGTGTTCCTATCTGCAGATGTCATGGAGAACTGAACTCTTCAGGAAGGCACAGGATCTCTGCTTTGCTCACAGAGAAACTGAGATACACAGAGGTCCAGTGTCAAAGGAAAATTGCAGAGTTCATATTCAGTAATAAACACTGATAAGGAGTTTTCCCTTTCATACTTGCATGTAGGGTGGGAAGCACAGGAATCATCTGTTTTTTTTCCAGGTTAGGGCATGAGGGTCAGAGAGCAAAAATAACAAGTAGAAAGTTACTGATGGAGATGGTGACTCTATTGGATAGTACTACAATAACTAGAGTACACTCATAGGTGCTGAGAGGCCCCTGGCAGTCGGCTCTGTGAGAGTTGCTTAAGTGCACACAGGTCAGAAGAGCCTCTCTAATGGAAGACTAACTTGGGTCAGTGGCGCAGAAGGGATTATGGAATTGCTGTTCTTGAATGTTAGTGCTTATCTTTATCCCCCATTGATCTCTGAATACCAGAAAAGTTACTTCCCTTTGCTTAGCTTCAACTTTTTGATCCCTCATGCCACAAAAGAAAGCCTGGAGGTGGTAATTCATAGGGTTCCTCCCAGTTGAAATATGCTGAATTGAATACACACATGTAGCATATTACACAAATCATCTTAGAATAATAATATATTTATCAAGGGTTCTAAAAATGCTTTAGGATAAGATTGTGTTTAATTCTAATTTTGTGTATAGATCATTTAATGTTAGAGATATGTGGAGGTGACTGAGACACCAGTAATTGTGGGTGTCATATTGATCATGTATGATACCGGGTGTGCAGGTAGCTTGCAAACTGTAGAAAACTTTGCAAGGTATAGAGTGTTGTGTACACTGTAGAAGTGAGAGATTATTATTATTATTACCTACCCAGCAACTTCTGGGACATTCATGTGGGGACAGAAAGCTATCCTTGGCTGGGTTACTCAATTCCAACCTCAAAGTTGGGCTCAGGGAAAAGAGCAGATCTATTTCTGTTAGCTTTATCTAAATCCCTGAAGTGACCTGGCTGGCTTCCCAGAACTTCATCAAAGCCAAGTATAAACCAATGGAACTGGCCAACCTGAAATGTGAAGAAAATCCATTATGGCTTCCCTTTTGCTGGGTGCTTGACACATTCAGGGTTTTACATACCTGGTCCATTTGCTGCTTGAATGGTACCCTACAAGTTCAATCTCGAAATGGTCCCTTTTAACCCTGTACTGCTTGATCTGCACATTTTAGTTGAGTTGACAGAATGAGCTTATTTATAACCCTTTGAAATAATAAGGTTTTAAAATGAAGAGTTTGACATAAATCAGGGTCAGAGCCCCTCCCACAGACTGCGATTAAAGTCAGTGTTTGCTTGTGTCAGATGAACTTCTTTCTGGTTTGGGAGGGATTATTTTTTACTTGTCTTCTTCTTCTTCTTCTTCTTCTTCTTCTTCTTCTTCTTCTTCTTCTTCTTCTTCTTCTTCTTCTTCTTCTTCTTCTCCTCCTTCTCCTCCTCCTCCTCCTCCTCCTCCTCCTCCTCCTCCTCCTCTCCCTCTCTCTTTCTCTTTCCCTCTCCTCCATGTCTCTCTCTTTGAGGCATATGTATGTATGTATATATGTATGTACATATGACACCAGCTCATATCCGGAGTGTGAGTTACTATGCAGCTATATATCAGAGACTTTTAGACACAGATGGCAGTTAAAAATGAGACAGCTTGCCTTCTTGGCTTCTCATTGCTTCACATTCTGGGTCAGTATTTTGAACTCTGTGCTCTAGACGTATGGCCCCTAGGACATAGTAGTCACTAGATAACTACAGTTTAGGGAACTTACCAATTAGGCAAAGCAAGGCATGGACATAGGAGACAAAATCAAAGACAGACATGGGTGTTATAAACCTGATGGCAGAACAGTGGTGTCCACCAAGTAGGAGAGAAGGAAGGAATATGTATGAATTTCTGGTTCGTAAGTCATGCAGAGGAAGGATTACTTTATAATTAGCCATTAAATGCACATTTACTGATTTGGATACCTTCCCATGTCTGTCTTTAATCTACATTTCTTTCAAATGTGAAAGTCTCAGATAGTGCAGTGGAAGCCTGTGAGATGCCAGACAATAGCTAACATTTTATATGTGTTCTTACTGGGCTAGTTACAGTTTGATGACAGGCAAGTCCAGGGTGATATTTCTCCTTTCATCACCAGACCTCATGTACTAAAAGTGTCCAAAGGCAAAAATGGACACAATCTATTCCCATCCCCAATCCTTACTGTTCCCATACAGTGTGTCACAGCCAGTCCCTCCTTCTTGACTTTTCTTTTCTTCCTTCTAGTGTTTCCCTCCCTCTCTCCTTCCCTCCTTCCCTCTTCCCCTTCCTTTCTTCTTCTTTCAAGAGCAGAGGATTTTCCCAGCATTTTGCAAGATACATAGTGGTTATCTCCTAGCTCTTACTGCTTTCATTTGAACCCAGATTCGGTTTCCTAGCTCTACTACTGACATTTTCAATTATTCAAGCCAAGTTTCTGGACCTATTGGTTCAGTTCTGATCATTCTAATCACTGGACATGTATACTTGATCTGTAGCTGAACTTCAGCCTCCTACCTATTTCTTATCCTTTCTTTCCTCAGTGGCTTCTCATATGCATCTGACATGCAAGGGACCCAGCAGATACTCTGACTTGCTGAATAGTCTTTTTTTAAATCCTTTTTTAAATTTTCTATATTCTTTATTTACATTCCAAATGATTTCCCCTTTCCCAGTTCCCCCCTCCTCGAAAGTCCCATAAGCTGTCTTCCCTCCCCCTGTTCCCCATTTGCCTAAGGATTTCATGAATTCATTTTTTTTAATTGATGAGTAGTATTCCATTGTGTATCATATCTCTGATAAAATTGAAGAAATATATAGAAAAAACACGTTAAAATTGACTATTTCATGGAAAAATTATACAGATAAAATGGTAGGCATAAAAATATTCCTAAATTGATTGAAAGTGGAATTATAAACATTTTCTGATAAAATTGAAAATCTACAAGGAAAATATTTCTGATAAAACTCAAGAAATATATAGAGAACACGTTAAAACTGACTATTTCATGAAAAATTATACAGATAGGATAGTAGGCATAAAAATATTCCTAAATTGATTGAAAATAGAAGTAAAAACATTTTCTGATAAAACTGAAGATTTACATGGAAAATATCTCTGATAAAATTGAAGAAATTTATACAGATAAATTGGTAGGAATTAAAATATTCCTAAGTTGATTGAAAGTAGAATTATAAACATTTTCTGATAAAATTGAAGATTTACATGGAAAATATTTCTGATAAAATTGAAAAATTATATGAAAAAACATTAAAATTGAAGATTATCATGGAAAACTATACAGATAAAATGGTAGGCATAAAAATATTCCTATATTTTTTGAAAGTGGAATTATAAACACTTTCTGATAAAATTGAAGATCTACAGGGAAAATATTCCTGAAAAAATTCAAGAAATATGTAGAGAAACATGTTAAAACTGACTATTACATGGAAAAGTATACTGATAAAATGGAAGGTATAAAAATGTTCTTAAGTTGAAAGTAAAATTATAGACATTGTCTGATAAAACTGAAGTTCCACATGGAAAATACTTCTGATAAAATTGAGGAAAAATACAAAGAAACATTAAAATTGAAGATTATCATGGACAATTATACAGGCAAAATGGTAGGCACAAAAACATTCCTAAATTGATTGAAAGTGGAACTACAAACACCCCCCCCAACGAAACCAAAGATCTACATGAAAAACACCTCCGACAAAATCGAAGAAATACACAGGAAAAAATGTTAAAATTAAAGATTATCATGGAAAATAATACAGTCAAAATGGTAGACACAAAAAGCATTACTGAATTAAAAGAGGAGTCACAAACATTTTCTGATAAAATCAAAGATCCACATGAGAAACATCTCTGTTAGACTATGTTTTCTGTTGGGGAATTGAGTCTATTGACATTATAAGATATTAAGGAATAGTGATTGTTGCCTCCTGTTATTTTTGATGTTATTTTTTTGTTTGTGTGGTTCCTTTCTTTTGGATTTGTTGGAAAAAGATTACTTTCTTGCTATTTCTAGGGTGTAGTTTCCCTCCTCATGTTGGCATTTTCCATCTATTATCCTTCATAGGGCTGGATTTGTGGAAAGATATTGTGTAAATTTGATTTTATCATGGAATATCTTGGTTTCTCCATCTATGGTAATTGAGAGTTTTGCTGGGCATAGTAGTTTGGGCTGGCATTTGTGTTCACTTAGGGTCTGTATGAGATCTGCCCAGGATCTTCTAGCTTTCGTCGTCTCTGGTGAGAAGTTTGATGTAATCCTGATAGGTCTGCCTTTATAGGTTACTTGACCTTTTTCTCTTACTGCTTTTAATATTCTTTCTTTGTTTAGTGCATTTGGTGTTTTGATTATTATGTGTCAGGAGGACTTTCTGGTCTGGTCCAGTCTGTTTGGAGTTCTGCAGGCTTCTTGTATGTTCATGGACATCTCTTTCTTTAGGTTAGGGAAGTTTTCTTCTATATTTTGTTGAAGATATTTACTGGCCCTTTAAGTTGGAAATCTTCGCTTTCTTCTATACATATAATCCTTAGGTTTGGTCTTCTCATTGTGTCCTGGATTTCCTGGATGTTTTGGCTCAGGATCTTTTTGCATTTTGCATTTTCTTTAACTGTTGAGTCAATGTTTTCTATGGTATCTTCAGCCCCTGAGATTCTTTCTTCTATCTCTTGTATTCTGTTGTTGATGCTTGCATCTATGACTCCTGAATTCTTTCCAAGATTTCCTATCTCCAGAGATGTCTCACTTTGTGATTTCTTTATTGCTTCTACTTCCATTTTTAGATCCTGGATGGTTTTGTTCAGTTCCTTCACTTGTTTGTTTGTGTTCTCCTGCAATTCTTTCAGGGATTTTTGTGTTTCTTCTTTAAGAGCCTCTACCTGTTCACCCATGCTCCCCTGTATTCCTTTCAGGGATTTTTGTGTTTCCTCTTTAAGGCCCTTTACCACTTGACCCATGTTCTCCTGTATTTCTTTAAGGGAGTTATTTATGTCCTTCTTGATGTCCTCTAACAGCATTGTGAGAAGAGACTTTAAATCCAACTCTTGCATTTCAGGTGTGCTGGGGCATCTGGGACATGATGTGGTGGGAGAACTGGGCTCTGATGTTGCCAAGTAGTCTTGGTTTCTGTTGGTAGAGTTTTTGCGCTTGCCTTTTGCCATCTGGTTATCTCTGGTGTTAGTTGGTCTTGTTGTCTCTGGCTGGAGCTTGCCCCTCCTATGGGCCTGTAAACCTGTGTCTGTACTGCTGGGAGATCCCTCTCTCCTGGTGGGCTAAGCATAGAAGACTTTGGAGCTGCCTGGTTCCCTGCTGCAAATGGCGGCTGGAAGGGAAGACTCCTGTCCCAGCTGTTCCATTGATAGTATGCCCTGTGCGCTCCTAGCTGTACCCCTTCAGAGAAAAGGTGGAGATCTCATCTCTGTGCTCAGAAGTGAAATCGCTGCTGGGAGATCATTCTCTTCTGGTGGGCTAAGCACAGAAGGCTATGGAGCTGCCTGGTTTCCCGCTGCAAATGGTGGCTGGAAGGGAAGACTCCTGTCCCAGCTGCTCCACTTTTGCTGAATAGTCTTAACATTTCAGAAGGCAATAGATCAGCAACATAAAACTCAAAGAAAAGTATGGGCCTCCTTCTCAAGGAAAACCACACAGAATACTTTAGAATGTTTTTGTAGTCTTTAGTTATTGCACCCAAGCTGGGAAGGCTAGTAGAAACCAATGGAGTAGAAACATAGGTGTGGTAGATTGGGCATTCCCACCATCAAATGCCAATCCATTAACTCAGAGTTTAGTCATGATTATTCTGTGAAGCATGGCAAAATAAGAACTAATGAAATATAAAATAGAAAAGTCTTGTAGGGCTTGGTAGGATAACATGGTAATGTGCCTGCTGTGCAAACATGAGGATCTGAGTTTGGATCCATAATACCTATGTAAATACTGAGCATCATAGCAGACATCTGTAACCCTAGCATTTGACAGTAGAGCTGGATCTCCGTGGTGTGTTCCTGGAACTCATTGGCAGATGGCTAAGAGGAATGAATGCATTCCAGGTTCAGTGGGAAACCTTGTTTCAACAAATAAGTAGAGCATGATCAAGGAAGACATTCTTCTTTGACTTATGACTTCCATAAATGAATTTATACATATGTCAGTCTTCTGGTGGTTGCACCAAACTTTAACATTTGTCTTATAAGTGATACTTGTTTTTTCTAAGGCTGCAATGGAAAGCTAAGTATTAATTCTCTAGCCTGTGAGTCTCTTCCCTTCCATGCTAAGGTGATGGAGATATATGAATGGGCCAGAATTTATTGCTGAGAAGCCACAACAGTATCACTTAGACCCACACTGTAATTTTCATGCATGAAATATGAACATCAGTGCCATAACCCCACATTTTCTGATGTACATGGACTTTCACTGGGAACATCCATACTTCTAAAGAGGATGTTCTTCTTTGTGTACATTCTTTATTGTCTTCCTCTACAAACCATGCATCAGGGTCAAAAAACAACAGCACATCCATCTGTCAAAAGAAGAGTGGCCCCTTCTCTTGTCTAAGAAGTTAATGACTCCATCTTTAAAGGAGTACTTGACTGTTCTATGTATTGTGGTCATAGATAGCAGTCTGTTTTCCAGTTCTTTTCCCAGGACACTATGAGTGGCATGCAGGAGAAGAGAAGGGTCAACACATGGCTGCTAATGTGATTAATTAAAGTGTTTAGTATAAATGGCTGGTAGTATTTAGTGGTACCTTAGAGGGATTAGAGCTGGTTAAACATATGGGTGGAAGAGGCAGATTAATGAATGAGTCAGCAGCGGTGAAAGGGGGTTGGGTTATTCTTCAGTGGAGCAGTTAATAAACATCCCTACCTCCACATTACATGTGAGGGATCTCAGCTTAATCTTTTAAATGCTTTCACCATCTGTAATTAGGTAATTAGTTTGGGGAGAATTGTAGCACATGTACTAGGAGAAAGGAAAACAACAACTGCATATGAATAAATACGAGCTGTTTATTTCATAGCAAAACAGTGCTACTTAATTCTGTTGCTTCAGCATAGCACTGGTCTTCCAGGGAGTAAGGAGATCTACTTTGCTCACTGCACAGACCTCTGTAATTACTAGAGTACTCTGAACTCTTGACACAACATTAAATGCCCTTGAATTGATTTCTAAGCAGGTATCAGAGGTGAAGTTAAGGTTGTGCCCTGGAAGGATTTCCATAAGCCACCTGATCTGAAATGAGCATATATACATTAAAGAATGCCTCAGTGTACCTAGAAATTCCATTAGGTCTTGCTCTCATCCCCTCTCTCTTTGTTTCTTAATTCTTTCCTTCCATGTGATATTCTAGTGCTGTGACCATTACTTGTTTTAAACTGAGGCTAGGTGTGAGAGGAAGTTGAAGGTCTTGCCTTTGAGAAGGTTGCAATCTGTTGGTAGTTTGATAAATAAGACATGTAAATCAAGGAATCATAAGACAATGAAAGCAGTTATACCAAATCAATGAGCCACATGTGAGGAGGTCTCTATGGGCCTTAAGGACATTGGCTTCAGGTCTTTTTTTTTTCTTTTTTTCTTTTCTAGCCTCCTCCAGAAAATACTCTCATCTTTCTTCTCCAAGTCTGTAGTTGATCTGTACCTACCATTTCGTACCTTAGGTTTGATATCATGATGAAGAAGAAGGATGTGTTTAAAATACATGGTTGCCATGACACGTAATGAAAAAGCAGTTAGTACTTTTACTACTAATTTTTACAGGAAAGACTTTTTTCAATTAGATTCAATATCATGGGAAAACTGTGGATTGTTCATTATTATTTGAGTTTTAAGAGAAAGGATATCTCATTTTGGAAAATGAATAGAAATACAAAGAACTTATAAAATAAGGAAATTAGAAGAATTAGAAAAGCAAAGGAATTATACCTGATAGCCTGAGGTACCAATTAAAAGGACAGTAAGAGCTAGAGGAATAGGAGAGAAGATTTAAAAAGTGATGCTATGGGTTATAGTAATGATGAAAGGGCATATGCAAAATATATATCTTTTTGCCCCATAAAGACAATTCCTCAAGAAACTCAGGTAATTTAAAAATAGATACTCTTCAACATACAAGGAAGTTCTGTCTCAATAAACCCATCATATGTCAGAATGCAGTAAATTCATCTATCTTATTAAACAACTCCTACCATTTCAGGAACACATTTGCATATAGGGTATATGTAGTTCCTTTGGCAATCATAGGTCTGGCTCATCACTGCTCCTCAGCATCAATAAAAGAGCATCAACCCAGCTCATCATGAGAGTATCATCACACGTATCACTGATTTTGGAAGGTATCACAGTTCAAGAATAGTTGATGCTTTATGTGTATTGCATTTGTAACATTATAAAGCCCAGAAATGGTAATATTAGCACAATGATTCCTGCACTGAGTTATTGATAGGTGATAGTTGACATCTTATGTGCAATCATTTTTATAAAGCAATGGAGGACAAACATTTCAAACTTCATAAATTGATGCTCCTTAGTAACAACACTCCTAAGATTTAACCCCATCATCAGAAGATCAGTCTTATCCAGCTTTATAATCCTGTGATTGAATTTAAATGTGTCACATGGTGCCTAGAAAGTGAACAGAATTAGTGTATGCATCCAATTAGATAAGATTTCTCAACATTGTGGATGCTAAAAGAGTCACCATTTTTATGCTGGGAATTGAATCCAGGTTCTTTTGAAGAGCAGCCAGTATTTTTAACAGCTAAGTCATCTCTTCAGCCCCTTGCATTCATTATTTTATGTGGTCTTGTGCTGAATATGGGTCAACTTGGTCAACTAGCCACACTTATCCAATAGTTCTTGTCCCTAGACTCCATTCTCAATTTCCATTTATTTCACCACTGTTTCATTATTTAGTTGGTTATCTTTTGCTTCCCTGTCTTATTTTTCATTTGATTTCTGTTTTTTACTTAGAGATATTATTTTGGACAGAAATCTATGCTTTCATCCCTTATGTATTCACCTATTCAGGTGACAAACCTTGATTAATATTGTATTTGGCCTTGTTGGTAATGACATGAAGGAAATAAAACGGCATCTTTCAGGATGCTTACAATTTGCTGATAGAAAGACTTATTGTTATTTTTGAACACTATGGTTTGGTTGGTATTATAGAGCAACCATAAACTAAGGCTCTGGAAAAAAAGCTTTAATGAGGACCAGAGAAGAAGGCAGACATCAAAGAGTAGTCAGTTTGTAAGAATGGTATTTATGTCCAGAGTTCTCTATTTTCCTGTCTCAACCACTTCTTGTCAAGCCTTAGCCTAATAAAACTGTTGCCATTGGGATGCAGTCTTAATTTTTTTCTTTAATGATGTAACAGCGTTTTTTTTAAAGTGTACCTAAAATTCCATGAGACCTTATCAAGAATATTTTTTTAAAAGTTTTGATGTCAAGTTTCTAATATAGAGAAACACAATTGGTTTTTACAAGAAAGCCATACCCAGTGGTCGTCTAAGCCAGTTAATTTTAATAGAGCATATTGTCTTTTGTATTTTCTGCATATACAATCTTGTTCCTATTAACAAATAAACTATGTCCCATGGGTGTATTATTTACTGTTGAGATCAGTTTTTCATCCTAATATTATTTCCTCTCTAAATGTTTAGATATTCTTATGAACCAATTATAACTGTGATAAAAACTTACTCTATCATGAGTACATTTCCCTTTATTTTCTTTAGCACATTCATGATGGCTCCTTTAAAGTCTCTCTGAGCTATCTCCAATTCTTTTAACTCTGTTTCTGCTTAGTCTTTCTTCTTTTAGGGTTTGATCACATAGCTCTGTGAGGTTACATGCTTGTCGATTTTAGTTGAGTGTCATGTCTATGTCCTAGCCTCCAATGTAGACCCAAGATCAGTAAATCCGTCAGAGGCTATTATCTTCTGTGCCCCTCTGCCAAGGACTTTCTTTCCTGCAGTTCTAAGATCATTATTGTTTATCAATTGTCTGCTTGTTTGAGATATATTTGCTTGCTTGTTTGTTTTAATCTCTTTTTATTATTTATGTGGAATAATTGCCATGTCTTGATGTTTTTCTCAGACAGATCTGCAATACTCAAAGGATATATTCAAATTTAATATACTGGAGGTTTAATATCTTTACCTCAAAATAGTAGGCAGCAGGAGTTGAAAATAACCAGCAACCCAACCAAGAAACCAAATGTCATGGCTAATCTTATTTGTTAATTTGGCTTTACGCAGAACCAGCTAAGATCCAAACATCTGGGCACACCTGTGAAGAGGATTTTTTACTGAATCATTTGAAGTAGGAAGACCATATTCTCTTTATAGCACGGAAGAAGGAAGCTTTTGCTTTTTACCTGCTTGACCACACTCATGTTGGTAAGGTCATCTGTACTATTGCTGGGGAATTCCTTTCCTGGTATTAGTACTTACTTCTGTGAGATTCCAATGAAGATGAAGGAACTGCAGTTCTCCAGGACTCTAGTACCACACTGGGACTGCTGAGGCATCCAGTCTTGTAGGTGGAACAACTACTTGATTCTTGACCTTTATATGGGGAGACATCCACTATTGGACTACTGGTACTAGAGCCTGTACGAAACTCTAATACATCATAAATATCAGTTCTGGTCCTCTAGAGAACCCTGATTAATAAATATACTAACTAAACATGAACTGACCAATCAGCACGTAAGCAAGCAACTAACCAATAAATAAACAGCTGTAGGAGGGTTGTCAGTCAAGATTCCAAAGGTTACTAAGAAACTGATCATTTCAAGGTCAAAAAGTCAGAAATCAATATTTTTTGGAATACATTGAACATTTATTTGGACTGGCACAGATATTTTATTAAAATATATATGTGAAAATGATGTAAATTTCTTTCTGATTTCCATTTTTAGGAGAAGATTGAGCAACTTAAACCACCAACACCACTTGTTTTTCCCAGGAATTTAAAGCACCCCCCTTAATAAAGCAAAGAAAACAAATTAAACTACTCAGCATTTCATAGAGGTAAGCAGCCATTCTTACTTTCTAAGACAGTCACTGTGTAGCTCTGGTGGTCTACTGGTACACCCCAGAAGAGAGTATAAGGATGGTTGTGAGTCACCATGTGGTTGCTGGGATTTGAGCTCAGGACCTTCAGAGAAGTGGTCAGTGCTCTTAACTGCTGAGCCATCTCTCCAGCACCCATTCCTACTTTCTTATTCCCTTAAGACTATTTCTTTTTCTTTTCTTTTTTTTTTTGGTTTTTCGAGACAGGGTTTCTCTGTGTAGCCCTGGCTGTCCTGGAACTCACTTTGTAGACCAGGCTGGCCTCGAACTCAGAAATCCTCCTGCCTCTGCCTCCCAAGTGCTGGGATTAAAGGTGTGAGCCACCACCACTCGGCTTAAGACTATTTCTTAATTACAAGACTGTTCCACTCTATGATAAATGGTTAGCATTATTTTTGAGGCGAGAAGGTATTTTCATTTCCTAGGCTGGGTCTCAATATCCCTTCCTGTAAGTTAAAGGAGTTGAAGTCAACAATAGCTGAATTGTCATTTCCCTTTTTCAATCCCCCTTAGTGGATGAAGGTGAATCATACCTTTTTCCTTCATACATTTCTGAATATGTTAGTTTACATAACCAGAGTTACCTTTAAAAATTCTGTCTTTAGTGAATTTGAGATATTCATCCTAAACTGTACATGCTATCTATAATACATCTTATTATAGTAAGTTAGCCCTAATGCAGAAATAAATCATTATCATCTTTTATTTTGAAATAGAAAGATCCACTTTAGGAATTTTTCTGGGGCTATTCTACCTAACAGTCACAACTGAGCAGAGCTTCATTCATCCAAAGCTAAGCCAAAGTAGATTCAGACGTCAAGGCTGAGCTCAGGCAATGATTAGATGAAGCAGATAGTGAACATTTTTTAATGTTTAACAATTATAATTCACTTGAAACTCCCTCTTGTATTCTATCTTTCTCCTTTTAAAAATTGAAATAGAGTCTGAACATCAGACATAAACTTTTGATCCTATTCACCTGTGACCACAAATATTCAGACCCATGGATATTCTTCTGAGAGGCACTGCTGACTGCTTGAAGTGGACCCATTACAGTGCAGTCTGGATAATCATTTTGATGACTCCAGGACTCATTATGAACCTTTTCAGTCTTCTTTCAACAAACCCACAATAGTATGTAATGGATTGATTAACAGTTACCAGGTTGGGATGGATGCTAGCCTAGCTTTGCCAACAGGACAGTACAAAGCTATGGAGGATCAGTTTTTATTCCCCCTCTGGGTCTGACATTATTTTTTCTGTGAAAGAGGGATGGAAATTGCTGTGGGTATCATATTCTATGTGATTTTACAGAAGGAGCAGAAAGGGCCTGGTGCCACTATCCTAGGAGCTCTGGAAAATGATAAAGGTAATTTTAGTTGCTACCATTACTGGGAGAGGTTACTCAAGGCACTTGGAAAGCCTGGGGAAGACTAGACTGACTTCTATGTGCTGAATGATTGTACTCGCCTATGTACCTATAAGCCCTTCCCATATTAGCAAGTGATATCTAATGTTGTTTTCCGGTTATTAGTATTCATCAAAAGGCTCATTTTGAGCCTCACTTTGATGTTCTCTCATAAATTCACAAGATTTTCCTCATTCATATTCTAAGCAGATCACTGCAGAAGTCAGATTCAGGGTGTCAGTCTAGGACTCTCATATTTCCTTATGCAGAGATTGCTGACACTATGTCAGGAATTCAAAGTATTTTGCCCATGGTTATGTGGAATCTAAATATGTAAAACGATTTCCTTGTCCTTACATTTTCTCTTCTAAAGTCATCTGAACTGACTCTAGCTTCCTTCCTTCCTTCTTTCAAAGGGGAAGGTCAGGAGAAGGATTCTCCCACTGAAGCAGAACTGGCTCCAGCATCTAAAATACTGTTCCATTGTCTTGGTGACATTGTTATATGCAATCTCTTGCTGACTGCCTTCCTGGGCAGCTTAGTAGAAGGCTCAAGCTTCTATGTGGGAGACTGAAAGTTTGGGGTACAAATGAGCAACAAGGAACACTTCTGTTTTCCTGTCTTTTAATCATTTATGTTTCCTGGTTGTTCTGAAGTTGAAAAACCTTTTTCAGAAACTCTCGAATGAGGATAGCTATTTATAAAAATAAAATGGGGAGGGGTGTGTATGTTCTGGTTACAAGCATTGGCTGCTCTTCCAGAGGATCTAGGTTCTATTATTAACATCTACACAGTGGCTCACAAATACCTTAAACTCCAGTTCCAGAGAATATGACATATTCTCCAGGTCTGTATGGGGAAGATAACACATGTGTCACACAGACAGCCATGCAGACAAGACACCCACACAATGAAATAAATGTAAATAATTATTTTTTAAAAGTAAAATGTGGAACAAAGGAAATGAACCTTGTTGGGTCAATCAATCTAGTTGTTATGATGTGGATGAATTTTCCCCAAGGATCTTGTTAAGTTAAAGGCTTTTTGTCCTAGCACATGGTGAACTGGGCTGTAATGGAATTCAAGAGGTAAGGTCAAAATGGAGGAAGTTAGGCTGCTGGGGTCATTCCCCTTAAGGGATATTGAGACTCCAAGTATTTCTTCTCTCATCTCTTGTCTGCTGCACTGGCACTAGTAGATTTCTGTTTTCTGTGATCCTGCTGCAATATTTTCCTTGCCACAGACTCAAAGGCAACAGAGCTAAGAAGCTAAGGACTGAAATCTGTGAAACCAAGGGTTGAACACTTTTTTTCTTTATAAGGGATTTATCTGTTATTTTGTCATTCGCTCTCAGCCGCACTTTGAGATTGTGTTCTTAGCAACTGCTTTCTCCCCTTTCTTCAAACCAGAGTGTTATGTGTAATGTCATTCAGTCCAGTTGTTAACATTTACACCTCAGGTCCTCCAAAATGCAATCTATTCTCAATCATTTTATCTTAAGAGTTTAGAACTAGGGACTAGTGAGTTAGAAGTGCTTATTCCATAAGTACACAGGCCAGCAAGGGAAACAAGAGATACCCTCTAGAAACAAAGTGCAAGGAAAGAGAAAGAAGCAATTCCTGAAAGTTATCCTCTTACATGAACTGTAGCACATTCCTATGCGCGCATGTGTATACACCGACACACAGACACACACACACACAGTCACACACACACAGACACACACATTTACACTGACACACACATATACACACATGCTCAGACAGGTCAGCTACCACTGCAAAGTAACTTAGACTTAAGACAGGTAATCATTTTATTATAGAAAAGGCAACCCTAAATATCTCACAAGACCAAGTCTTGCCCCTGCCAATATTCTTTGCCTTGGCTACCTACAAGAGAGAACCTGAAAGAAGAAAGAATACATAAACACACACACACACACACACACACACACATATACAGGGACACACACACAAACATATATACATAAACAGCATCCATACATGCACATATACATACACACAAGCACACACCCACACAAGCAATGATGATATGTTGATGGTGATATTAACAAAATACTTTCTAAGTGTTTGGAGTTTCGATGAACAAAGTCTGCCTGGAACCAGGCCTGGCAGTTCTTTCAGGTTCTCTCTTGAAGGTAAAGAGTATTTGCTGGGTCAAGACTTGGTCTTGTGAGATATTTAGGATTGCCTTTTCTATAACAAAACATTTACCTGTCTTAAGTCTGAATTACTTTGCAGTGGTAGCTCACATTCTGAGTTCCCCTGAGGCTAGAAACTGCAAATCTCTGGAGTTTAGCACCTCATAGCATGGGGTGGTGGTGGGGAATTAAGTAAAAGTATTTATTGCTGGTTATCCTTTCTATTGGTGAATCATCCAGAAGCCTCTCTAGCTAAGCTGGTTAACTCTTTGTGAACCGGAGAGGAAGAAAAAGAATTAGATGCTTTATACAGGGAAATGTGTGCATTCATTACCCACACTCTGGCCCAGCCTATCTGTCACAATCAATGCCACAAATTTTCATGCATGCTTACATACATACACATTACCTACGTACATACATTTAGACAAATAGACATACACATTTGGATGGATAGATGGATGGGTGGATGGGGCAGAGCTCTCCGAACCAAACCATTCAACAAACCACTTTATTTCTTTTTCTGTTTTTTTTAAATACATTCTTAGACAAAAAGTTCTTCAGAAAATTACCTCAGAGATAAAATGTTACATAGAAGGATATTGATATTAAGTGCAATGCTCTGTTTCATTATAATATACTCATTAAATATTCAAAGCAACAATTTTTATATGGCCTTGCCTTATCATAATGCACATCTGTGACCTTATCCTTGTACCTGAATGTTTTTCCTTGACAACAAAATTGTCTATTTCTCTTTTTAATATGATTATGAAAGCTCATTGTATTTCATATTATGCAGCCTTTACTTACTAGTATGAGGAGTGGACACATTCTATTCTTGAGTCGACCTTTATTACATCTTATTAGAAACTAAGAATATCTCTAAAAGCTTTCTTCCTAAAATTATTTGAATCAAGTCAAGGAATTCTACAGAATCATTACCTATTTGTCTATATAGCATCACTACAAGATAGTACATCTTCGTAGGTCTGAAGAAATCTGCTCAAAGAGTGGGTCAATACCTAGTCATTTATATGTATTTAACAAAAACAGGAAACACATATTAATTGCAGGAATCTTTCCTCAAATCTAATCTCCTCGACCTTGCCTAAAGAAGCAAAGCCATCATAGATTTACACTCTGTAGCAGAACCATCTTGGGACATTTTAACTTCTCCTAGATGGCTATTGGCAAAAATTTGAGGTGTTCTGAGGTAGCCAACTGATTTCATAACTCAGCAAGCACTGTCTACAGAAATTCAAAGCAAGTTCCATCTGTAATTTAAACTTTTCTAGGACCCAATTAAAAATGATGATAAAAAGAAAGAGGGGGACATAATTTAACTATATATTACTATAAACTCAACATACCAGATTATCATGTTTATGCATCCAACATAAACTTTTCAGTAAATTACTCATATTTTAGTGTTAAAATAAAAACTGGTATCTGCTCTGTATCTGAAGGGTATCCCTTTGGTGCTACATTTAAGCACTAAATTACCATATGTAGCTATATTAAACATGATTAGACAGCAAAGAACAAAGACCTAATGCCTTGTTTGGAGTTCGTGGCATAAAGTTCCAATGGAACTGCATCCCCATTGCTTTGACCATCTTTATTTATCAATAAAAATGTGATAGATACTCTAGTTTTTAGAACTTTGTTTTCTAAAATCATTTCATAGAACATGACTCCTAGGAGATACAGTACCAAAAAGAGATTTAATAGTCATTTGATTTGAGGAATCCTCTATAGTAGTAGGTATTCAAATATACAACCGTATTTCAAAGATACACATAGTACTGCAAAGGAGCAATTTTCTAAATAGCTCATTTTGAATTTATTTTGACTAGGGGATTGTTTCATTTTGTTCTCTTTCCTTACTTCCTCCACAGAATAAAGTTAGAGAAATATCATAAGAACATTTGAATACAAAGTGATGAAAGATATTTGAAATGTAAACTGACATTTGATGATGATTATGAAACTTAGGCTGACACACTACTTTTCAAAATTTCACGTCTATCTTACCACCTCAATACCAGTCTATAGATTTTTTTCCAGCACTGTACTTTCTTCTAGTGACATACAAATTTTAATGCCACCTTCCTATCTGCTCATTCTTTGTGGCTAATAACATTTTGTAATGTGGAAGAAAACTTTGGCCACAAAATTCCTATTTTAAGATGATCATATCTGCCCCATGTGGGAGTAGCCTAAGTAAGTGTTGAGGATCTAAACTCAGGTCCTCTTGATTGTGCAGACAGACCTGCCAGTGTGGGTCTATGGATTCTTTCCCACGAATCTATTCTTCTTCTCTGTCTTAATTTCTCTCTTCTCACTATCTCAGATTATCTAGAATAGTCTTCTGATCTGGATAACCAGCTCTCATTGAGTAGTTATTTTTTGAGGCAAGACCTATGCCAAGTGCTCAGATGGAGAAGAATTACTATTCAGACTTGGTTTTCAGGAATGCTGCTTTCTGGTAGAGAAAGCATCATGGAACAGTAGATAAGAATGAGTCATGGAAGAGCAGAATCCTCTGGACATTCCAGGAAGTAGCCCTAGAGATGGAGTGGTGCACTTGCTGGCGGAGGTGGAAAGAGAACTGTTTCTGGAATATACTGCTGACTGGACCATTGGCACAAGGGAGGAGCACTTTACAGAAGCACCTTCCAGCACAGACAGCAAATGTCCCACTGAGGTGGGAAAGAGTTGCAGCGAATTGGAACATGAAAATCTTTCAATATTTAGTGGAAAACAAGAAGCTAGACTCACCCTCCCAGTGCCCTTTGGGCAATGACTTCCAGTATTTATAAAGTATTGAATAAGACATTTTCTATGGGAGCTCACATTATGTTCATGTCTCTTGCTGAGACAAGAGAAAAGAGTTTCTGCCTGGTACCCAGTGAAAGGGACTCTAAGCAGAACACAATCACATTTGTAGTTTCCAGTGACAAACCTTTTTTTATTACCAGTATGAAAGGATGAAATTTCCTCAGACTTAGAGAAAAGCTAAGGGGTAACTGAGAACATTTATTTATCAGATGCTGTTTTAGATGAAAGGCTGGGATTCATCTTCATATTCAGCAAAGCATATAAGCAGCTTTCAGGAAAGAGATGTGCTGACAGACATTTGCTCCCTTGGCTATTAAACATGCTGGAACATATTTTAAAAACAGTTTGGAACTAAAATCATGCCCATTTATGTCTTCCATTCCTTTGAGGCCTTTTAGTGACAGACAAGTCCGAACTGCATTTATTCATGTGAGAGAAGAATTATCTTTGATTACCAAATGCTTTCTGTGTGCATAAAAGCTATAATAAACCACTTTTACATATGTTGGAGTAGGTGTGTTCTTCTGAAATAAAAGATGGAGACCAGTTGGGTGGAAGGAAATTTCCTGCAATCCTACAAATGCAGTTCATGTCTGCATCTCTCTTTAGTACTGGCTTGAATTTTTAACATGCAACCATTTAGAGAAAAAGTTTTATGTTACTTTTGTTGTGGTGGTTTTTTGTATATCTAGGTAGGCCTTCCCTAAGGGCTGGACTGACACTGATGTAGGTGGTTGTCTGGGGTTAGAATCAGATGGATCAACCAGCCGAAGCGCTTGCTATACAATCATGAGGACTTGGATTCAGATCCCAAGCACCCATATAGAAGCAAGCTATAGCTGTCCTGGTCTGAAGGGTGATAGAGCTGGAGACACAATGCTTGCTGGACAATCATTGATCTGACTGGATAGTCACTCTAGCTAAATACTTCTCAGGATTCAGGTTCAGTAAGAGACCTGTCTCAAGGGAATAAGGTGGAAGGTAATAGAGCAGGACATCTGACATCTTCCTCTGACCTCTACATGTATTAGCATGCACCCAAGACACATTTGTAAATATATAATATATATATATATATTATAAATATATAAATACAACACAGACACACACAGACACACACACACACACACACACACACACACACACACACACCAGAGAGAGAGGGGGAATAGCTCTAAACTGCCACATGGTGAAATAGATATCCAAAGCTATCTCTGTTCTGTCAGCGTCACCAACAAATGTAAAAGCCTACTCTGATCAACTTGATCAGCCTTTTTACTCACATCTTGACTCTTTACTTATAGAGATAGACATGCAAAATGGAATCTCTGATATGTATAATCTTATTTCTATCGCTTTGAAATTGTTTTTCTTCACAAAGCAATGCAAGTTCATTGCAAACACATTGAAAATATATACAGGTAAAAAGAAAAAAAAGTTACTTGTGATGTCTTACTCCCACAAATAGCATCGATAGTCAACAATTATATTATGTGACTATTTTTACATATTTTGTAATGCTGAAGAAATCACATTATGTTACACAAATTATTTTGTAGCCCAACTTTCTCAATTCAAGTGTGTAAAGCAAAAATATTTTGAAGTTAAAAATGTTTTTGACAGACAAAATTGACGTAGATGTATGCTGTTTCATTGCATAGATAGATCCCAATAAACTTAAATTGAGTATTACTTTTGGGGATTTGATTTTCATTTCTGCCATCTCTCACTATATTCTGAATTTATTTAAAGTTATATTGGAATTTTTAGAATAACCTACCAGAGAAAAATTCTTGGTCAAGTGCTTTTCATATTTGTCCTTGATTTTTACATGTTTTGGAAGGTGTCCTCAAGAATTAAAGATATTATTTTAATACTTTCCAAAACCACTTAATTCCAGCCAACATGATCAAATCTAGTAAATATCATTTCATTCAGTTTATTTAAATTCTTGGGAATTGCTATTTCTCTATATACTGGGTACAAAAAGGTATAGATTAAGGTGGTATGGTTAGGATTAAGTCATTTAAGGGAGGGAGAGGGTCCTGCTCTATAACAAGAGCCCCAGTTTAAATGGAGCTAGGCAGATGGCTCTCAGTGAGTTAGAGTATGTGCTCTTCACGTACGATGATCTGACTTCAGTTCCTCAGTGGCACAGCAAAATCTGGTCAGGACTTCATGCACCTATAATGCCAGCACATGGGATTTGAGGCAGGCAGATCTGTAGAACTTTCTGTCCAGCCAGCTTTGCAGGCATGTGAGCTTCTGGTTCAATGAGAGACTCTACTCTGATCGCACATGAGAATGTATACGCACACCAGGATAGTCATGTACATGCAGCGCACACACATGCACACAGAGAAAGAGAGAAAGGGGGGAGAGGGAGTGAGGGGGAGAGAGAGAGAGAGAGAGGGAGTGAGGGAGAGAGAGAGAGAGAGAGAGAGAGAGAGAGAGAGAGAGAGACAGAGACAGAGACAGAGACAGAGAGAGGAGAAGGGCACAGAGATAGAGACAGAGAGACAGAGGGAGGCAGGCTTAATTTCATGGTTTGCAGTGATCTTACAGACATCCTCTGATGATTGACAGCCAGCCTTTCCAGTTGAATTCCATGATAAGGACCAGGTTGCTGTGTTCACATGTGGCCACCATCAGATTGAGAGAAAGACATGCCTCAGGAACTTAGAGTCAATTCACAATCAAGTGAGACACATGGATTTGAACAGTTGTAGGGCCCTAAGCTTGGATAATTTAAAGTGAACATAGTCAAATGGTTGGAAAATTTTGAAAAACAGGAAAAGGAAAATGTTTGCTCATGAGCTGTTTTCATGGAACTGCATTCATCATCATGATCTAGTCTGTAGAGAAAAATCACCTCTTTCTTTTTCTTTTCCTTTTTATTGGCTTTCTTTCCTTTCTCCTTTCCCCCTCCCTCTCTCCCTCTCTCCCATTCTCCCTCCCTCTTTCTTTCTCTCTCTCTCTCTCTCTCTCTCTCTCTCTCTCTCTCTCTCTCTCTCTCTCTCTCCCCCTCCTGGGCTGTGAAGTACTAATAGAACAGAACAGTAAATCTTGGTGGGAACATGGGCCAGCCTTGTGATAGCTGTTGGATTTGGATTATTCTCCATGTCTGTATTTATGTTTATAAGGGATGCTCATGATACTCAGTAAAATTTGAGAGGATAAACTGAGAGGATGTGGAGAATCAATTATCATAGAGCCTGGAAATTAAGAACCATCTACTATGTAGATATTATTTTATTTTCTTATAGTCTGACCCTCTGCCTTGAGTTACACAAAGGACTTACTGACAGAGGACAATGCAATCTGTTGACTTGGCTATAGAGACCAATGAGCATTAACCCTCCCATTCATCACTGTCTTCAAGGTCCTCTTGAGGAAGAGCATCGTGGGAAGCATTTGCTCCTTGTTTTCTTAAATGTAATAACATGGCTTGTTGTTGTTACTGTGTTTTTAAGGCCTTGTTTTGTCTTCCAGAGTTACATAGTCTATTGTGTTTCCTTTTCTGTACTTAGGCGTGAATCTATGGCTGATCCCAACCTGATATGTAGTGCTTCACAGAGTGCATTTCATATACCAACCACCCTGCTGGCAATATCTTATCTTTCTTCTATTCATTCTCCCCCTGCTTACATTTTCTCAAATTTAATTCTATCTTGTATATATTTTGTTAGCAACCTTAAATCACTTTTAGATCAAGGTGCAGTAGAACTAAAGAAATAAAAGAGTAAAACATAAAAACTGATCTTTGAAACATCAACTGTAAGGAATATCCTACTTCCAGATCTTTGTCCCTTTTCCTGTGTGTCTGTCTCTATCTCCATCATCCATCTGTCTCACCTAAGGCTCTGATTTACAGCTTTCCTATAATGTTGTGTCATAAATATTTTCCTTTCACTATTAAAAATATTATAAGCCAGTTACGATGGGTTCTGCCTATAATCCCAGCATACAGGAGGAGAATTGCCATGAGTTTGAGGTCAGCCTGAGCAACATAGAGAGTTGTAGTTCAGTTTTAGCTACAGAGTGAGCATGTTATCTGAGGGAAAACAAGCAAACAAACAAAACACAAACACAAACCTTAAAATGGCCTTTAATGGCTGGCCTCTTAGTTCTTTAACATATAAATTAGCTATAACTTGGCTATTCTTCTGTCATTATACTTGAGTTTGGGATGGGGGGGGTAGCAAAGTATTTGCTGTAATAGTATAAAGCCTCAGTTCTCATCCCTGGTACCTATGTAAAAAGCCAAGCATGGCAGAAGTTGTCTGTCATACAAGGGCTGAGGAGGGTAAGAAAGGGATGTCCCTCCAGTTTGTTGGACAGGCAACCTAACAGGTTAGCTTACTCCAACGTCAGACTGTTTTTCTAAAAAGCTGGCATATAAGTAAAGACCTCTGGACTCTACACATACTCTACCCAAATGTCTGTGTCTTTGGTTGTGAATATGTCCCCAGATATGAACATGTACACATGTAAATTAAACCCTTGGAGCTTGTTTCCATGATTTTCCCTTTGCTGTGTAATATTGATGCAAGTAATTCTTTAACTATTCATGTCTAGTGTTTTTTAAAAATAATTTCTACTCTTTAAAAGAATACATTCATAAGAACTATTCGCAATGTTTATTTCCTACTAAAATAAAATGAAGGCATCCGACGATTTGTGTTTGTCCTAGAGAGCTCAACAATGTTCCTTTAAAGAGTTCCATATAAATGAGGAAATTTATAAAACATGGGATGAAAATGCTGTCTCCCTTGACATGGAGAGTTTGCTGGAGAAGCCAGTGATACGCAGATAAGACTCTGCAATTAATCTTTGCTGCGCCTCACGGCTTCTTTCCCAGGACACTATCTCTACATCTGATCTCTCTGAGGGATGAGCACTGTCTTTGCTGCTGTACTTCTCTCCTTTGGTGCCTGGACTCCCAGGGCTTCCTCAAACCTTCCTCCCAGGCTGGATCCCTCCTCACCTGGTTTTCAGTAACAAATACAGTGACCTTGCACCCCCAGGTTATTTTGAGGATTCTTGAGTTGAAGATTTCTCTAGCTCACTTGGTGAGGTCTGAAGGGCATTTAAAAATAGAAGGGGCCTGAGCTGTTGGCTTTTATTGTTAAGGATTAAGAGCAGCATTTGAAATTCACCTATGAACTCTGGGCCTGCAGCTTCCCTGCCTTGTGCCCAGGTGTGAAGTCATCCATACACTTCTGTATCGATGGCTGTGCGTTGTGTCTGTCCCAACTACTTCACTTCCAGACTGCAGTAGAGCCAGGCTTATACCTTTCTTCAAATGACCATGTTTTTCATGTTCATCTTTCTGATATTAATCTTTGTCATAGTAAATGTGGCTCTTGTTTGTTATGCTTTCCAGAAAGCAAGCTGAGTTGGCTCTAGACCCCAGCATCTGTCACTGTGATCAGCAGTCAGAATTCCTGTTCTCATCACCACATCAGGAATATAACTCATTCTTTACAGTCATCATGCAAGTTATCTGCAAGAGATGAGTTGCCATGCCATTCCATGTTCAGACACTTAGCAGAAGTCACCTCTATTGTGACAACTTGTTTTGGATTAGAGAGTTTGCCCTGGGCACAGTTGAACAGAGTCATGAGAATGCCCCCCTTTCTTGTGTGTGTGTGTGTGTGTGTGTGTGTGTGCGCGTGCGTGCATGAGCATGATATGTTGTGAGTATGCAGTTGTACACACTTTTGTTAATGCACAGGATGGCCAGAACAGGACGGTAGATTTCTTCCTCTATAACCCTCCATCTTCTTGCTTTGATTCAATGTCACTCACTGTATAAGAAGTTCACCTTTTCAACATGGTTGACTGACTAGGGATCACTGAGGATCTGCCCGTCTCTGATCCCTAGTACTGGCGTTATTCTGGCTGTCAAACCTTAGCTAGGACATCAGGAAAGCTTTGTAAGCGTACAGATGATTTTATCTGAACACTTGCAGCCATGGCAGGCTTTTTTCCATAGTGTCAAGGCAGCAAACTCTGTTTCTCCTGCTTGCAAACCAAGTGGTCTTATCTACTGAACCATCTACCTAGTCCCTTCATTACTTTATTGATATATGCCTCTGTTAGCATCCTCAGAGCTTTATCACCCCTGCTTCTATAGACAAGTTAAATGGCTGATTGAAGTAGAGAGCTACACAAAACCAAAGCCATGATTTGAACTCAAACAGAATATTATGTCATGTGGTTTGTTTGTTTGTTTTGTCCTATTTGAATATTTTACCTAGAACTTAAGAGAAAGACTATGGGGATGTTTATCTTTAAGGATTAATTGAAGACATAACACAGTTATTCATCCTAGCAATGCATCCCACTGCTCGAAAATAACCCCCCTTTGCCTCCCAGTCAATTATACTTCTATCCTGGAGGATCTCTGTTTACTCCCACAGAGTAAAAAGGATGACTTGAGCTGGTATGGCTAAGTTTATTCTCCTCCCACCAGCTGAGTGAATACAGCCAGAGATCCTAGCCAAAGTTAGGCAGCTATTGTGAGAATGGTAATTCTTCAAGACATAGCAATGGTTGAAGCAATAACCAGTGTACCCTTGTAAGATGACATAATTAGTTAATATGTTAAGTAATGAATTAATTACTATACTAATTAATCTATTAATTAATACTCTAATACATGTGTTCATTCTGAAGCTGAGGTCACTGCAGTGTGACCAGGAGATTCAATCATTTTGCCTATTCTGCTTCTACAAGCCACATCTTCGAACACACTGTCCCTCAATTGTACATTAAAATCACAGAGTAGTAACCATAGTGATTCTCCCATCTTCTTACTCAGAATCTTCTCCATACTAGGTTTTGGTGGTAATGATGAGAGGAAAAGGATTATATTTCTGCTTGGCACAGTGGGAGCTGAGAAGGATATGACCTTGGTAAATTGTATGCAGACGAAATAACCTAGCAGGTCCTCCTTGTTCAAGGGACACAGATCCAGGACATCAATAGTTGCTCCAGTAGGAAGCCTCATTCAGGTCTTCCCAAATCCAGTATCGTACTTAGGGATGAGATAGCATCAAATTGAAAAGGCAACTTTGATTTAAGGTAAGTCCTCAGAGGTTTGAGCTGAGACAGGCAAGAGGAATGCTGCCACATACAGGGTATGTGATGTTAGGATTCGGACCACTGAGCGAGGGTGTGGCAGGCAGGTCTTTGAAGTTTGAGTTGCCATAAGTAGGAGCCTTGAAGGCGGGTTTACTTCTGAGCCCAGGCTACTTTTTATAATATGCTTATCTCTCTTGATAGTAGATCAGAAAGCAATGTGAGGTCTCTCGTGAACTTTTGGACTTTCTAGTGTAGCTGTACTTTCTAACGGCAGAGGCAGGTTCAGACAAGTAATCACATAGGGAGTCCAGACTCTCACTGTTCTTTCTTTGGGGGAAAGAGCTTTTCCTTTGAAACTTTGAAATAATACAAAGGGTCCAATTAAATAATTTTTTAAGAGTAAGTCTGAAAATCACTCTGAGTAGGCCAAATTTAAGATTCCAGTGTGACTCCCATCTCTGCCAACCCTGTAACCTGATTCGTGATTGATCTCTTGCAGAAGAACAAAGAGAAAAACATCCAGACAGATAATCTACCTCCATCTCTCTGTTCACAAGGTAAACTTCAGGTACCAGTATATAGCAAACAAACCATAAAACTCTGTTATAGAGACAAGCTTATACTTTCTTCACAAGTTTTTATTCTCCAGAGTCTGCCTACTCCCTGACAGTTAAAATCTGTTTTCTAGAGAACACCCCTCACATTGGATGATAAACTTAGTTTCTCTACTATGATGTTAGGACCAAGTTCATAGTCACTTTCCTTGGTCCTTGGTACTATTAGCTCCTCTTAAAATCTCTTCCCTGTTTTCTATCAGTCTCGGGCCTTACCCTATCACTTGGGGCTAGGCGGGCTCTTTCAGTACTCTAGACAGGATAGTGCTTGCTGGGTTTTGCTCTGTTTTATATTGTTCAGAATGTCCTAAACTCAGTAACAGATAACTGATTTGATTTGTGCCAACCGTGTGCCTCTGTAACTCATTTCCTAACCAATGGGAAAGGGTTTCTGCTTGACTTAGTGGTAGATTGTAAAAAAAGTAAACAAACATTTGCGTAAAAATTTTAAAGAAGGAATGCTCTTTCTTTCCTATTATCCCTGCCACACTGCTGCCTGATGTGAGAAAGACCCTTGGCTTCAAATCAATAAACCATGATTTGATACAAACAAGACTAGACCCTGCCTGTATCTAGGATGGAAGAGATGTGCACTCCATGGCTAAGTTGAAAGAGCACTAATCTCTCACAAGGGCTTCCTCAAGCCCCTTTTCATCACCAAGTAGCTGTGAGGCCTGTACTGTCATTAACCCTTAAGGTCCTCTTAGCTCTTCCTTGTAAACAGAGGGCACAGGATGAATATAGTGTACTTCTATGAGGTTATCACTTCACAAACAATGTGTTAGAACAGAGAGTCGGGCCTTCGATTATGCATAATTTTGTTTTTAGTGTGAAGATAGACCTTGATATTTAGAAAATAACAGAATTATGTTATTCTCTATATAGCCATTTGAAGTTAATTAGGCAGTGAATCTTAATTACCTACATTAGTTGAGCCTGAAAAATAAAATGAAACAGTTTCTGCACACTCTCTTCCCATCTACTGTTAAGTCCATCATCGGAGAATCAAATACCTCAATTCTTGGCCAACAACCACTCACTCCAGGGTGCTTTCAGTCAGGGCCATGTTTTCATCCCAGGCTGACACAGTTAGTTTTCAGATCTAATATAAATCATAGTTCCATATTGGTGAGCATTCAGTTTGAAGGAGAGGCCCTGCCTCAGTGAACAAAGTGGAGGAGAGAGAGTGTAAATCTTTCACCATAAAATCCAGACTTCCACATACACAGGAACATACACATTGAGTCATATACATACACATGTACTGTGCATACACATAACATGTGTCCCAACAAATGCAAACACCTACACCCACACATATACATCCCATACCTGTGAAAGTGAAAGAAGATGAAAACTGTATGTGTAAGAAATCATGGTTAGAACTGTGAAATGTTCATGAGTTAAGACCTTAGGCTAACATATGTTTCCTAGTCTCCAGAGTTCAATGCAGCATGTCTTTATTTCCTTCTCACTACTTAGAGCAGAAGGATTTGAAGACCAAAAGCTGCTTCTCACTTGTCTCCTTTTAGATATAAGAAAATTGAGCCTTAACAGAGTAAATTATTTTACCGAAATTTATGTAGCAGCTAGCAGTAAACCCACAACTGGAATGCAGGCTCCTGACTTCCAGTGTATTAGGAAATATCTGTGTTTCACTTGATAAAATGAAGTCTTTCACGAAGCTGTGCATTGAAGGAAAACTATTACAAAAGATTAGTAAAGTTAACAAAAAAGATTTCTCCAAATTGCTCCTCAACACTTTGATGCAGGTAAGACATCAGAGTGGATCTTGATAGGCTTTTCATTTTGCCATTGTGCAGACACAGCTGTTTCATTGTATCTAGAAATAAGGTGCAGAACCGTCTTAACAGAATATTTTTTGAGACATTGCAGAAGAAAAAAATATTGGTAAAATTTAGAGATAGTATATTCATGGATATGCCTTCACATGGTAGTGGTAAGTAACCATCTGATGTTAGAGATGGAAGCCCATCCTTTGGAAAGAGGCTGGGATAGCACAACAATGATAGAAGATAGATCCTTGAATCTAGAATCTCACTGGCCACCCATATTCCTTCAGTTTAAATGCTGACTCACCCCTGGAGGACCTACCTTTCACAGATAAAGTAATTGAAGGGCTAGATACCTCAGTGAAAATAATTGTGGAATCCATCTGTTAGACAACATTTTAAATGTGTAAAAGAAAATATTTTTCATGGTGGAAGATGTTGGAATGTTTTGATAAGAGAGTCATGGAAGTTTTATGAAGGGAAAATATCTAACAATGGAAACTATTAGTGTGACATCAGGCATTACTCATTAACTAGTAAGTACTTGCTTGCAGTCCAGTGCATACCAGGCTTCATGTTATTAAGTATAATAGGGCAGGAATTTTCAACAGATTATCTAAGGACACCTGTACCTGGCCTCCTTGAGGCTCTTGACAAATGTGAAAATCTGGGAATGCACCTGAACATTGATACTATGCTGTAACCAACTTCTCCAGGCTTCTGTGAAAAGAAAGTACTGTGAAAGATTGGGAGTTTTCCTTTGTTTCTAGTTTTCAAAGCTGCCAACTCCACTTGTGGCACAGAATTCAGGAAGACTGTACCTTAGGGTGAGAAGATATGTGTAAACAAAGTTTGTGACCAGCTTTGTTTTAGATTCTAGGTACTTTAGACTTTACCCTATAGGGTTAGCTAACTAGAACCTCTGAGTTAGTGAAATACTTGACTTGAGTTTAAGAAATAATAGGTTTGTTAGCAACAGGAGATAAACAGCTGTAAGGAGATGGAGTCAATGATTCAGAATGGTTCCTAAATATTTTTTTGCATTATATAAAATCGCCTTACTGGAAGAAAAATATATGTTGTATGTGCTTATCTTCTATAGATAAGGGTGCTGTCTTTCTCTCTCCATGAAGGGAAAATTTTGGAGTGTGTTTCTTCCCTTCTGACTTTTTTGTTTTCTTCTGTTAGTGAGAAAGGAGTTGGCCTCATTAGTACAGTCATGGTCTTCAAACTAGGGCTTCTTTCACTGCAGCTGTCTTCAGACACACACTGGAAAAGTGCATAGGACACAATTACAGATGGTTGTGAGCCACCATGTGGTTGCTGGGAATTGAACTCAGGACCTCTGGAAGAGCAGTCAGTGCTCTTAACCACTGAGCCATCTCTCCAGCCCCCTAGGGCTTCTTTCATTTTAATGTTACTGAGAATTACTCTGAGGTCTGGTGAAAAAAAAATGATGACTATAGACTCCCAAGGAGACTTGGCTCAGTGGATCTTGGTGAAGCCCAAAAGATATATGTTTCTTTATTTTGTTTGTTTGTTTGGTTGGTTTTTTTTCAAATCAGAAACTTCAAAAGTAAGTCTAGTTTAGCAATGAGGGAGAAAATAGCTGTATTCAAATAATACATTAGTTATTTATAATCAATGATGTCTTTTAGGCTTCTATAAGAGTCCATGTCTTCACATGAGAAGTAAAGGAGATTCCACTGACATACTAGCCTGTATGTAAGATGTCACACACATCTGCAGAAGCAGCTGGCTTTCTAGGTATGCAGAAGCAAATGGAAACTATCCTCTTCTCTCCTTACCTCCCTCCCTCCCTTTCTCCCTTCCTCCCTTCTTGCCTCCCCCTCTTCCTTCCTTCCTTCCTTTTTTTTATTTACATTCAAAATCATTTCCCCTTTCCCAGTTCCTCCCTCCCTGAAAGTCCCATAAGCTCCCTTCCCTCCCTCTTTTCTCCATTCAACCCCCTCTCGTTTCTCTGTTCTGGCATTCTCCTACATCCAGTCTTTCCAGGACCAGGGGTCTCTCCTTCCATCTTCTTGGAAATCTATTGATATGCGAATTGTGTCTAGGGTATTCCGAGATTCTGGGTTAATATCCCCTTATCAGTGGGCTGCATACCATGTGTGTTCTTTTGTGATTGGGTTACCTCACTAAGGATGATATTTTCAAGTTCTGACCATTTGCCTAGGAATTTCATGAATTCATTGTATTTAATTGCAGAGTAGTATTCCATTGTGTAAATATACCACATCTTCTGAATCCATTCCTCCACTGAGGGACATCTGGGTTCTTTCCAGCTTCTGGCTATTATAAATAAAGCTGCTATGAACATAGTGGAGCATGTGTCCTTATTGCATGCAGGTAAAGCCTCTGGGTATATGACCAGGAGTGGTATAGCCGGATGCTCCGGGAGTGTCATGCCCAGTTTTCTGAGGAACCGCCAGACTGCTTTCCAGAGTGGTTGTACCAGCTTGCAATTCCACCAGCAGTGGAGGAGTGTTCCTCTTTCTCCACATCCTCGCCAACAACTGCTGTCTCCTGTGTTTTCGATCTTAGCCATTCTGACTGGTGTGAGATGGAATCTCAGGGTTGTTTTGATTTGCATTTCCCTAATGACTAAGGATGATGAACATCTCTTTAGGTGCTTCTCAGCCATTAGATATTCTTCAGGTGAGAACTCTTTGTTTAGCTCTGTACCCCATTTTTTAATAGGGTTACTTGCTTCTCTGGAGTTTAACTTCTTGAGTTCTTTGTATATATTGGATATTAGCCCTCTGTCGGATGTAGGGTTGGTAAAGATCATTTCCCAGTTAGTTGGTTGCTCAATTCCAAGTGGATCAAGGACCTCCACATAAAACCAGACACACTGAAACTAATAGAAAGGAAACTAGGGAAGAACCTTGAACATATGGGCACAGGGGAGAATTTCCTGAATAGAACTCCAGTAGCTTATGCTCTAAGATCAAGAATTGACAAATGGGACCTCATTAAATTACAAAGTTTTTGCACGGCAAAAGACACTGTCAAAAAGACAAAGCGGTAACCAACTAACTGGGAAAGATATATGTTTCTAACAGACTGTCAGCTGTCACTGCTTAGCCCAAGACCACAGCATGGGTGCATTACTTTCAGCAAAATTCTCTTCCTCCTTGGCTTTTCAAATGAGATGAAGAACAATGGTTTCCATATTTTGCATTCTATTTCAGGGACCCAAATTCACTGTAGGCAGCCCTTTTAACCCTAGAGGAAGCTACCTATGTCTGCTTTTAAGTCTGATTCTGAATCTATAGAGTGGGTGATTTATAGGATCAGTTACTTTGCCTGGATCGGTAGGGCTTATATTAGGCTGCTCTACAGTCCCAGAGTAGGATCTCTAGAACGTTTGCTGGCATATTTTGAGACTGGAAGACAGAGTAAAAGGTCGATATTATATTTGGGATATCAAATATCCTCATATTTATGTTCACTAGGATGAAAGTCACCCCACAGGAAATTCTGAATATTTGTCCATAAATGCTGATATGTTAAGCATGGGTACCACTTTGACAAGTTTATATCAGATGGTTTGAGGATCCAAAGGCATTGTAGTGAAAGGCTGATGCTGCCTGATGCTTAGGTTGCAGAAAAAGCAACCAGGAAATATGGAGAACAATCCTTTGTGATAGATTTTCCTTAGGGGTTTTACTCTTAGGCTGCTGAAGAATAGTAAGTAGGGTAATGTTCCCCAATTTTTTCTGTGTTTGATGGAGGAGAAAGGGAGATCCCAGTGACTTGGATTTCTTCTAGAATCTAGTGGCCCCTCTTAGCCTCAGTCTCAAGTTGGTACTAGCCTGTCCCATTCATAATCCCTTGTCCAGATTATAGGTTTCAGGTCTTACACTGATATCAGTAACAAGAAAAAGCTGTATTATTAAGCAATAAACAACTGAGAATGAATAGGATTTTATCATATTTGTGACATGTTACCAAAATAGATTCAGATGAAAATCTTATAAAATGGGGGGTGGAAGGAACATAAAGCACCCTATGTTTAGAAGATTGTTCTCAGGATCGCGTTACATTGGTCACGTTGGAGAGGAATTAGGACCTTTTTTTTTTAATCTTTATTGTCAAGTCAGAAAGTAGCAATAGAAAAGTAAAAGAAAACAAAATTGGAACAATATGTCAACTGAACAAGATAGATATTTTCTTAACCAGAAATGTGAGAAATAAAACACAAATCAGATAATAAAAATTATGTGCACTTATATACAGCTACTTGGAGAATAAGAGAAACTGAGACCCCAGGGTATAGATAGATGCTGGATTCCCCTTTATATTTTAGCTAGGACATGTGGTGTATGTCCAGAGAGTGAACTCAATGTTTCCCAGAAAATGAATGGTTTGAATAGCATCATCTTTAATGGATCCCCCCCCCCTTAGCATATAGTCAACCCTTGTCAAGAGCAAAGGGTATTTCAGCATAAAAACCTGGAAAAGGTGCTAAGCAGTTACCTGAGGTTTGGCCATGAAAAAAATACATATGTAACAAGTATAATCTGTTAGCTTTTTAAGATAATACAACTATTTGTTGGAAAACAGGCATGGCATGACGTAGAAAAAAATTATAAAGTAAATCAGGAAGCACATCCTAAACGTCACCAAGAAGGTCACAAAGACTGAAAAGAGGTAGAGTTTCCTGTAAACTGCTGTCACAAGATGCCTTTTATGTGGTGGGCTGTGTTTATTTTGCTGTGCTGTCTATAATGGACAGAATCCATGTCTCTCCAGCTGGGAACACGATAGAACCTGGAGGCATGTGTGATTGGCCCAAGAGCAAGATGAAAGGAAGAAAAGTTAATGATCCATCATGAAAGGGTTGGTTCCACATGAGTTTAGAAAGAGAGAGAGAGAGAGAGAAACAACTCAGAAAGTAGGTTAAAGGCTCTTAACTTCACTCTCTTTATTGAGAGAAAAGACAGAAAAAGAGGAAGAAGATTACTTGTAGACTTAGCCATCTATGATGGAGAAAAGATAGGGAAAATACATTTGGCTGCAGCTAGAAAAGTTACTTAATAGCTGGAGAATTAAACCATCAAAGGATGGGAAGAAGTACAGGGGAGCATGTGGTCTGGGGCATATTGACTCTTATTGACTTCTGTATCCACACATGCTTTGGACGGTTGAGAATTTATTGAAGGTGGTTTTTAAACTGAGACAGATAGAGATGATGGGTAAAATTACCCTTAAGACAGAAGCTCCTTAAGTTTACCTAGTATAAGAGAAAGAAGCCACTAATGTGCAGAAAAATATACTTTGGAATCTTGTTGTCAGTGCAGAATAAACACCCTCAAGGAAGCAAGGAATGAAGGTGGATCTGACTGTTTTAAGACTTATAAATGTGAATAAGTCTCATAAGAGACAGTCACTGGAGAGATTCCTCATAGTTCAAATTTAGTTCTGCAATGCACAGTTCAAATTGGAGAGACGCTTTCTGAGTGACATATGCAAAGAAGAAGTGCCTAAATCTTGTAAGAAGGCAGGGTACGGCACATGTCACTTCTGTACAGGCTATATGATAGATTTTATTTTCTGAATGGTGGTGACAAATTGGCCTGTGTTACTGCAAACTGTGTGTAGGAAAATGGTGTGATACTCCAAGCCTTTTCTGACTCTCTAGAAAGTTGGATTTGTAAACCTTCCATGCTAGAGGGGAGCAAACGTTTGAAACACTTCAGTAGAAGGTGGTCCAGGATTCTGTGTCTGAAAACCAGGCTCTCTCCCAGGGTGCTGCATCTGGCTTAGACAAACGACTTGTAACAGGGAAAAAGTCTACTCAATTCGGGACAAATCTAAGACATCATTATATATGCCATGGCTCCAAACAGCTACATCCATCTTTGATTCTGTAAGTCTGAGATGTGCTGAATTCAGGTTTTAGCACTTCTCTCATTGCCTACTGTTGGCTTCAGGGATAAGTCTCCATCTTCTGTAGCTTCAAGAGGATGCCTGTATTCTGGGGTTCATGTTCTCTTCCTCTGCCATTCAGGCTAAGTCCTTCCCACACTGGTATCCCTTTACTTCAGATTTCTCCTTCCCTTTCTCAGATTCCGACTATTATGTTGGGATCATTGAGGATAATGACCAATTCTCCAATGCTATCTGCAACTTCAATGTCTCTTTTGCATGCCAGGAACCATATTCACAGGTTCCAGAGACTTTGGGGAATTATTATGTTCTCTAACATAGGCTATGTGGAACTTTGAGTTCCATTCTCTCAGTAACAAGGGGTAGGAAATTTGCTTTGATTTTACTTCCTTTGGAATATGAGATTGGGGAGATTGACATTAAGATGAGGGTATTTTCATGTTAGTATTCAATATGGATCTTGTCATGCAGTACTAAGGTAGTATCTGGACCTAATTTGAAATGAGAAATAGAATTTGTGACAAATTCTCTGCTAAGGTAAGGCTTGTTTAACTAATGTACTGTTCTGACCCATTACAAGGACTTCTGGGAAAAGCTGAACCGTTCATGTTGTAGGGAGGAGAACAGCAGTGTTATTCTTCCAAGCACCAATGGTCTTCTCCTCTAGGTTTGCCTTCTGACCAAAGTCCTGGTCTTTGATTTACTAGTTGAAGAGAGTCTGAAAATGGGAGAGAGAAGTCTTTTCTTCCAATGTCAGAGAAGATGCGCTCTTTTCCCTATGAGGGTAGAACACTGCATTGCAGAAATCTCTGAATTTTGTTTTTGTTTTATTTTGTTCTACTAGTATTTTCCATGGGCCCTACTTTGATGGCTGCTGAGAGTCATATTTCTCTTCCTCGTGCACCAATCAGTGAAAGGGAGAATGGGGGGGGATCTTTATTTTCCCACTGTCTCCAGGCAGCAAGCAGCTTGTGAGTGAAAGGTAAGAGAGTGTATGTGTAGACCTTGTTACAGTAAGGAACTTCATCCATTGATTCTCAGGTCTAAGTAATATTCTTCAAATTGGTTTTTATCAAGAAACCTCAGGTGACTGGTTCTTATACAATTTCTAAGATTAGTAATGATGTCATATTCACCCTTTTGATTATCCTGTCTTGAAATTACTTTCAAGGGTAAAACTCAGTGGGTAGAGGAGTGACTTCTTAGCTCCTGCCAGCCTTAGTGACACCTGGGACAGAATTACAAAGATTTTAAAGAGAGGCATGCCTATGGTGTTAAAACACTTTCCCTGCTTTACCAAACCTGTGACCTGTGCTACTAGCCATACCTTCTCACATATGCATGCATGCACATTTCTGGAGTAAATGCTGGGATCTTTCAGCATAATGTTCAAAAAATTACTGGGTTTATGTGAAGGTGGTCACTTGTGCCACAGCACATATGTGGCAATCAGGGGGCAACTATTTGGAGCTAGTTCTCTCCTTCTGCCTTTATGGAGGTGTGGAGATCAAACTCAGGTCACTACTTGTGCAGTGAGTACTTTATTTTAATCCATCTCCTCAGCCAGTGAAAGCTGTGTGCTTCATCGTTATAATCCTCAGTCAAAGGAGATGACAGCAATGTGCTTCTTCCATGTTTAAAATACGGTTTAAATACTTGTCTGGAATCCAGCCAGCCTAATGAGGTCTTTAAAGATCTGGATTATAATCTAGAGATCTTGTGGTGAAGAATTGGGCCAATAGATTACTAAATGGGTCTAAGCAGGCGAGGAGTTTCTTAAACACCAAACTGAAGCACGGTGTGCTAAAATCTTATCAATATCTCTGAGATTACATTTTTGAAATATGTTATTATCTTCCCCATATTTCTTATTACAATGATTTTAGTTTGTTATGGGACCTACAATCAAAGGAACTGCTGCTGAGAATTGTGTTGTGCCGTCGCATAGATGGCAGTCCCCCTTCTCCTATTCAATTGAGTCCGTGTACACTGTTATTGGACTGTGCTGTTCTCTAGGTGTTTTGCTCCAATATGGGCTTCTGATCCAGCTGGCAAGCTTTGCTTTGTGTTTCTCTTTTGAAAAAAAAAAAGAAAGAAAGAAATGCCAGCTCTGGGGAACATTTGTTACACTTTTGGTACATCCCTTGGGCTAGCTGACCTTGAAGAAAGGGGTCACTTGGTGCCAAGAAGGTGAAGTGAGGAGGATGGTTTCACCTGTTGATCCACCTGGCATTTGTATTGTTATCTGAATTCTGTGTATTTTACGGCTGGTTTTCTCTTTTGATCAAACAAGACGCTTTGAACGGTTTGAAACATCCATTACTGTTTGTCCAGAACAAATGATTAGCAGATGCCAGCTTATGTTTGTAATCGTTTCTCTGTACAAGAAGAATAAAATTAAAACAGAACTTCTCCTCCCTCTACATCACCATTTTGTTTTTTCTTCTCTTACCAGCTAAAAATTGAGCAGAAAGATTTTTTTTTTAATGTATAAATTTGGGCACTCGAGTACAAAAACCAGGAGCTTCTGCACTGACTCATCTTTAAAATGACAGCCCTAAAACTCATTCTGAACTGGATTACATGTTAAAGCCCTTGGTCACTTCCTTCCGGCCTTCTATGTCAGATACTTCTTTATTCCTTTCTGGGCTATTCATTTTCTCTCTTCTCTGTCTGTGTTTTTGCAAATTCTTTAATACAAGCTGCAGCTATTACTGAAATCCAATGGCATGCTCCCAGGTGACTAAAAATGTCATAGGTTGTTTTGTTTGGTGACTGTTTTCAAGTTCTTTGACTTGAACATTTATAGGACCTACCTAGTATGTGGACGAAATTAAAGGTGATTTCTCTTTATTCCAGGAGGGAAAAACACATATACTATTGCTTAACTTTATTTCCCTTGCTTGTTCAGGCTTCTGGGCCACCACAATTCTTCAGATGCATTAGCTGTTGATTGTTACTATGACCTCATAGCCACACAGCTTGTGAAAGCGGGAGGAGCCTGGGGCTTAATACTTGGGTCTGGTGTTCATTGCTCTTGGCTCCCACTTCACTTTTCCTCCCAAGAAGACAGAAATAGTAATCATTAAAGTGCTGGAAGGGACATAGAGACTTCTTGACTGTAGTGCTCTTACTAATACTCTTTCTCATGCAAATACCTCAAGCAAGTGTGACTGTGGAGAAGAAAAAGGCATCCTGGTATTTCTGAAGGGAGCTGTTAGAACACAGGATCTCACTGAGCTCTTCATTAGCCAATTCAGTGTTTATTAAGCACTTTTGCTTGGTCAGGAATGTTCTAGTTCTAGAGATACAGGATGGGACAAAATATACAAATAGCTTTGAGTCTGGAAGCTCACATCTGCCCATGGTTTTAGAATTGGATTTGTTGCTATTATTTCTGTTTGAGGTAACATTCATCAGACTTCTCTATCTGTAAGAGATAATTGTGTTGGTGGAACAATTGTTACTGCTTTTCAGGGTACTTTGGAACTTACCAGGCACCATGCTCAGCGAGTTTTATGTCATTTGTTGCTCTGAACTATCCACCTTCTGGACTGACTTCACAATATTTACACTGTATAATTAGCACACATAGACCTGGAGTTTTCACTTAGGATGGTTTGCTCCTCGGGGCTCCACTCATTATTGCTTTACCTCAGACACTGGTGTCTTAGATTTGAATTTTAAGCAAATAGGTTGAAGTGAAAATGGAAATAGCATTGTTTTTGTATCAGATGAGTTCAAAATAAATTAGCTTTCAATCAGAGAGTAATGTTTATCTGTGTTTGAAGGGCCATTGGGAGGTGGTAAATTAGATGTACAAAGTTCAGGGAAAGCAGAGACACATTTCATCTCTTCCTGAGCTTGTTGTTGGCTTTCTGTTGCTGCTAAGCATTACAGATAAACATTGTTAGCAGTTGCCTTGGTTCTTATACTTAGCCAAGAGCTCACAGTAGACAATTGGCTGAAGTTGCTGCCAATGGATTTTGGTTATTATTGCATTCATTTTAATGGGAAGTACAGGCTTTAACTTAATTAAGTGCATTCATTGCATTGGATATTAATTGACAGACATTGTGAATTATAAGTGGCTAGTGGCCACAGATACAAGCATGAGCTTTGGAAACTGTTCCCTAACTGAAGTTGAGAATCCATATCGCCACTGGCTCATATTTTATTCTTATGTTCAGCTGTCTACTCTTTTAATACAGGTCAAATACGTTTTATTCACGCTACTGTAATCAGAAGGGCTTTAGATTGCTGTTTTTAAGTTTTAGAATATTTGCATTTATGTAATGAAATATTGTAAGTGTGGAACACAAGAGGAAACATATTTTTCATGTTTCATATAAGTCTATGTAAATATTCTGACACTATGTTTATGCAATACTTTGACAACATTTTGATTTCTATCTATTCAATAAAGTCAAATGTGAGGTTTTCTACTTATGACATTTTGCTGTGTGTGTGTGTGTGTGTGTGTGTGTGTGTGTGTGTGTGTGTGTGTTGGAGTCAGGTGCATGCGGATGTGACGTTTATGGATTGACATCAAGAATCTTTGACAATTGCCCTCTATCTAATTTTTAAAACCCGTTATAGAATTTGTTCTTTGACAGTTTCATACATGTCTAAAATAAAATTGGATTAATGTAATACTCACTTTCTCCAATCATCAGCCATCAGTAACCTCTTTCTTCTTACTATTTACACCTTCATATATTCAAATATTTCCTTTTTTTTTTAACATTTTTGAGACCCAACCCATTGAGTTTAAGCAGGATTGCCTGTATGACCGTGGGTTTGGAAGGGAAGCTCACCAGACTTCAAGGGATAGTTTCATGTCCAGGTAAATTTTTGAGATAGGACTTCTTATTGAGCCTGGAGCTGTTGATTTAGCTAGACCGACTGACCAGAGAGTCCTAGAGATCATGCTGGTTCTATATCACCAGCCCTAAGGTTGTACACATATACATGCCAAGCTTTTTTTTTTTTACATACATGTGTGTGCTAGGCATCAAACACAGGTCTTCATGTTTGTGTGGCAAGCACATTGCAGACTGAACCATTACCCTAGTCTTTTTAACTTTTGCTTGATTCTTGCTAGTGCTAATGATGTGTTGAATTCTGAAGTGTTTTGTATCATCAGATTAAGAGCCTAGTTACTTATCCCCCTTTCGCTTCTTCTTTTTTCCTCTCTTTGACTTCTTAAGTGTGGTATTTCTTTTTCTGGTATTTATCCTGGCTACTCCATGTAACAATGATAGCATTTTGAAGTCAAAGCCAGACCTTTGCCTCATGGTTCTTACCATGTACTAGTTAAGATTTTAATATTGTCAGTGGAGCTAGAGAGCACTTCCACTGTGCAAATAAGCCCTACACAATGGGAAAATAGCTGATGATCCTAGGTGATACTAACAATTGCTAATCACGAGAAGAGTGTCATGCTAGGCAGTCCTGCTGGGTGACTTGTACACATGTTAGCACTTCATCCCCACAAAAGCCCTCATGAGAGGTAACCCATGATGAGGGAGGTTCATACCTTGCTTACAGATTCTGCTGCTAGCAATTACCAAGTCAGAATTAAAGTAATTTAATTTAAACTCTAGAACTAGGGATCTTCTCTACCAGGCAAAAGGTGAAAAATTCAGGTTCAGGAAAATCAAGGCCAGACTGGATAGATGTTAAAGAAGCCATCACAGAGACAACACCTATAGTCCCAAATGAAATATCCTCCTGACATTCCAATACCATAGACATCATTCTATTGTTGCAGGTATAGTTTGGCAGTGTCACCCATCTTTCTTAATCAGATTAGCTAAACCATACAGCATTATTAATTATAATTAGTTGTCTAATCAAGTAGTTGGAATGACCCTTCTTGTCTACATATTGTGTGGCTTATTACCATTCTGATTTATGCACCTCTGACTGTGGATCTCTTTTGCATTTTTCTTCTCCCAGTTGACTTTGAAACTGTCCCTTGCTTCTTTTAGTTTTGTTCTCAGATTTGGAAACAACTTGGCTAAGCCTCCTATTCCAGACCAGGTCTTCTTTGGTAGACTTAAGAGTTTTCCAGCCATTGGAGTGCTGTAGTTCTATGAGTAGCAATGGTTAAATCTAGTTTCTGCTTTTCTTTCTTATTTGTAGTTCTCAAGAAAAACTGTAGATTGTGTGAAACACTCTGAAATGCACATTTCAAGAGAAGGATCCAGCTGTAAGTCTGACTTACTTGTTTCTAGAAACTGGTCTTCTTTAAGGCTTCATGTTTGAGTCGAGCTCTCTTGGGATGTGAATCCAGGACAGGCTATATTTTAGTTTAGATTAGTTTAGTTTAGTTTAATTTTTAATTTCTCAGCTGTAATTGTAAGCAAAATGAAGTGTGTCTACCCTGGGATGATTCTCTGAACCTCAACAGATAAGCTTGTCCTGAATCCCAGATCTCCACAGTCTCTCTAAACCTACCTCATATGATCTGTGTATGTGTGTGTGTCCCATCTCTACAGAGACAGGCAAGTGCCAGAATTGTAGACTAAGGTCCAGAAGGCTTAGGTAGTGACTAGTTTTCATGACTTGTTTTATGGGATCAAGAATCTCCATGGCAATTTCCCTGGAAGTCTGTGTATCTTTGAGGTTATTTCCAGAAAGGGTTAACTGAGAAAAGACTACCCACCTCAAATGTCTGCAGAAGCAAGCCTTGGACTAGGATTGTAGACTGAATGAAGCAGACACAAGGAACTAAGCAGAAGCAGTTCTTTCTCTCCTTCCTGAGTTTGGATGAGATGTGCCTCAACTTGTGGATACCATGACTTCTCTACCTGGTGTACTCTGTGCCTTCTTAAACTGTAAGTCAAAATGAATACTCCCTCCCTCCAGTTGTCCCTCTTTAGGTGCTGTTAAGTCATAGCAGGTTCAAGTGTGAACCTTTGCTCAGTGAGCCTGCTTCTCAAGTGCCTTTTCATTGAAGCCCTGATTTCTGCCTCACACCACAGCAATGCCATATAATTGAGTTCATGAACTTCCATCTGATGGACCTGCTCCTGGTTTTTAAATCCTCAAAAGGATCTCAACAGACAGTTGTGACTGACATTTACTGGAGGCAGGAGAGTGGCAATAGAGAATATGGTGTATTGCTTGAAGCAACTAGAATCTTAGTGTTAGTTGTAATCTTAACGTGAAAACCCCTTGGCCTCATTTCTTTGTCTTTGTTTATATAAGCCTCTTCTCTTACTTTTGTTGCATATTTTAATCTCCCTCTTCACTGTTGCAGCTGGACTGGGGTTAGAAATTAGAAGTTCGAAGAAGAAGAAGAAGAAGAAGAAAGAAGAAGAAGAAGAAGAAGAAGAAGAAGAAGAAGAAGAAGAAGAAGAAGAAGAAGAAGAAGAAGAAGAAGAAGAAGAAATTAGAATTTCTATCTAATAGATAACAATTAGAGTATTTGTTAATCTTGCCCTTACACCTCAGGCTGTAACTACTGCTCCTTTTGGTACCACCCCCCCCAAAGGATTGTCCCATTGTGTTAAAGAACTAAAGGAGCATGATTAGACTTAGTAAACATTTTGTTTCTGGTTCCTGCTATAGGAAGCATGGACAGCTTTTTGAATCCTGGGTCATACTTTTCTCACATTCTCTGTGTCCAACACAAGTATCCTGAATGATAGTCAGCATTTCTCTGGCCAAGGTCCTCTCTGGGCTTTTGTTTATTTTCTTTGGTTCTTGGAGTATCTTGAGGACAGAGGCTGTGAGACAGGAAGATGGGAAATCAAATGGACCATTTGCAATCAACTGCTTCCCAAATGCCATCTGAGATGTAATGAGTATGCATGTCAGCTTCCTCTGATAAAAAGAGTATGATCCATGACTGATAAAATCCTTTCTAATTCAGACAGCAAATGCCTGCCATGTCTAGAAACCCTATTCAGGCAGAGGAAAGCCAGTTTCTGATACAAACAAGATGGCTATCATTAAACTCCTCTACAAATTGCCTCTTTATTGGTTGATAATAGCATTGGATGTAGGTGATAGGAGCTTCCCTTCTCCAGTCAACACTGCAGACCACTTGTGAAGTACTCTACTTCTATTTTACATCACAAAGACAGACTAAAGCCATAAGGTTAAGAAGAAACAATGATATATCCAAAGGCATGATGGGCAATGGGCAGAAAACTCAGTCTTTAATGAGGGCTGTACATGCAGGCCCCAGAGATCCTCCTTGGACCCATTGCTTACAGACCCTCTGTCCTAAGCCTACTACTTTCTGAGTTCTAAATTAGAATGTATAACTTTATAGTTTATTTCCCCCTTTCACACGCAGGACCAAATCCTTATGCTTTTGACCCTCTGGGTGTACTCTAGCCATCTTACTGAAGAGCCCTTTTCCATGTCCGGTCTTCTTTCATTGAGTTTGCTGGCCTTCTGTCCCCTCACTTGGGAAGCATGTCATTATTTTTCTTCCTCTTATTCAACTCCTTCATTTTGGTAACTTCGAAAATTTTCAGTTTGTCATTCTCTACTCACATCCCTTAAAGAAATTAACCTCAAACACTATTAATATTGTTCTTGAAATTTCCTTCTCTGTCTTTTAAACAGTATTTCCTATATGAGACTATGACCCCAAGAAGCACCCTTTTTTCCTAATGATATCACCAATAGTCTAATATAGAGCTAATCCCTCCTAAAAAACAATTTTGAGATAAAGTTCTCCACAGAGGCTCTCCAGATTCTCTCCTTAAGTTAGAAGCTTCTGGACTGTGTCTTTAAAAGAAGCTATATTTTTTTTTCCTTCCCATGAAAAACAGTTCTTTTTGGTACAGTGAGCCACTTGCTCCCTGATGCAGGAGCTATGCTCTTAACTATTGTAAACCTTGTGTGTAGTATATTCCTGGAGCATCAGGAAAGGCAGTAAACATCCGACTTAGAAATGAAAATCAAAATGAGTCCATGATCCCATCTCACCTACAGTCAAGGGAGGGCCAGAAGTCACTGGACACCTTACCCATTTCTCCTCTTCCAATACTCTGATCCTACTCGATGTTTTGCAAAACATGGAAAAACTCTTTGGAACAAATGAACAATTCACTTTTAGTTTCAAAAATTAAAAAAAAATGAAGTATAATAGCGAGGCTTCTTTGTTTGATTAAGTCATTTATCTGGGGCACAGTAATCTGTTCTAGGTTATAAGAAATATCCCAATTACTACATTTAGTAAATCCATGTGGTATGAATTTCCTGTCATATTTGCCTAAAATGGGATTCATTTATATTCTGCCTCATTTGATTTAATTGTTCCTGAAATAGCCTCTGTTTTTCTATAAATTTAGAGGAATGAATTTGTTATTTAGGAATTGAAGGATAAAAGGTCCTGAATCCTATTTTCCATTTCTAAAACATTTCCTGAGATATTTGTAAAGTTCAGTTATTTTAAAAAAAGGAATTTCTCTTCTTTTGCATATTGTAACATAATTATACCATTTCTCTCCTTTCTTTCTAAACAATCCCATTCATTCCTCCTTGTTATCTTTCAAGTTCATGGCCTATTTCTATTAATTGTTGCTACAAATGTACATGTATATATACATCGATTCCCAAATATAACCTTCTCAGTCTACATAAGCTATATCATAGTATCACACATTCATTTTAATAATCAGTTTCCCATCTGGGAATTATCATAACTAAGTTTTACAAAATCTGGTTACTTCAAAGTTGTTTAGATCACATAATTCTTTCAAATAGCTATGTTATGTATGCTTGGCAAACAGTAGGAGAATGACCACAAATACTAGGAGAAGCAAAGTCACTTTAAATTATTTATCTCAGAGGACAGCAGAATAAAATATAAGTACAATGTAATTCAAGGTGTGCAATTGCTATTTCTTCTCTATGGTATGCAGAAAATACATGAAGCTTCACAATTTGTTAGTATATTATATTCCACTATCAAGAACACATTAACATAACAGCTGAAATAAGTAGACTTTTCAAAGATAGCTCTGCAAATCACAATTAGAAAAGAAATATATGGGTCTCAAATTCCTGATCTTTCCAAGACCTTTAACATGAAAGGATGCTGAATTTTGTCAAATGTTTTCTCAGCATCTAATGAAATGACCATGTGGTTTTTTTCTTTGAGATTGTTTATGTAGTGGATTACACTGATGGACTTCCTTATATTGAACCATCCCTGCATCCCAGGGATGAGGCCTTCTTGATCATGGTGAATGATCATTTTTATGTGTTCTTGGATTCGGTTGGCAAGAATTTTACTGAGTATTTTTGCATCGATATTCATAAGAGAAATTGGCCTGAGATTCTCTTTCTTTGTCAGATCTTTGTGTGATTTTGGTATTAGCGTAATTGTGGCTTCATAGAATGAGTTGGGCAGTGTTCCTTCTGTTTCTATTTTGTGGAATAGTTTGAAGAGTATTGGTGTTAGGTCTTCTCTAAACATAGTAAAAGCAATATACAACAAACCGGTAGCCAACATCAATCTAAATGGAGAGAAACTTGAAGCAATCCCACTAAAATCAGGGACTAGACAAGGCTGACCTCTCTCTCCATATCTTTTCAATATAGTACTTAAAGTTCTAGCTAGAGCAATTAGACAACAAAAGAAGGTCAAAGGGATACAAATTGGAAAGGAAGAAGTCAAACTATCACTATTTGCAGATGATATGATAGTATACTTAAGCGACCCAAAGAAGTCCACCAGAGAACTCCTACAGCTGATAAACAACTTCAGCAAAGTGACCAGATATAAAATCAACTCAAGCAAGTCAGTAGCCTTCCTATACTCAAAGGATAAGCAGGCTGAGAAAGAAATAAGAGAAATGTTACCCTTCACGATAGCCACCAACAATATAAAGTATCTTGGTGTGACTCTAACCAAACAAGTGTAAGATCTATATGACAAGAACTTCAAGTCTCTGAAGAGAGAAATTGAAGAAGACCTCAGAAGATGGAAAAATCTTCCATGCTCATGGATTGGCAGGATTAATATAGTAAAAATGACCATCTTGCCAAAAGCAATATACAGATTCAATGCAATCCCCATCAAAATCCCAACTCAATTCTTCATAGAGTTAGAAAGAGCAATTCAAAAATTCATCTGGAATAACAGAAAATCCAGGATAGCTAAAACTATTCTCAAGAGTAAAAGAAATTCTGGGGGAATCAGTATCCCAGACCTCAAGCTGTACTACAGAGCAATAGTGTTAAAAACTGCATGGTATTGGTATAGTGACAGGCATGTAGATCAATGGAACAGAATTGAAGACCCAAAAATGAATCCACACTACTATGGTCACTTGATCTTTGACAAAGGAGCTAAAACCATCCAGTGGAAAAAAGATAGCCTTTTCAACAAATGGTGCTGGTTCAACTGGAGGTCAACATGCAGAAGAATGCAAATTGATCCATTCTTATCTCCTTGCACTAAGCTCAATTCCAAGTGGATCAAGGACCTCCACATAAAACCAGACACACTGAAACTAATAGAAAGGAAATTAGGGAAGAACCTTGAACATATGGGCACAGGGGAGAATTTCCTGAACAGAACTTCAATAGCTTATGCTCTTAAGATCAAGAATTGACAAATGGGACCTCATCAAATTACAAAGTTTCTGTAAGGCAAAGGACACTGTCAAAAGGACAAAGCAGCAGCCAACTAACTGGGAAATGTTCTTTACCAATCCTACATCCGATAGAAGGCTAATATCCAGTATATACAAAGAACTCAAGAAGTTAGACTCCAGAGAGCCAAATAACCCTATTAAAAATGGGGTACAGAGCTAAACAAAGAGTTCTCACCTGAAGAATATCTAATGGCTGAGAAGCACCTAAAGAAATGTTCAACATTCTTAGTCATTAGGGAAATGCAAATCAAAACAACCCTGAGAATCTACCTCACACCAGTTAGAATGGCTAAGATCAAAAACACAGGAGACAGCAGTTGTTGGTGAGGATGTGGAGGAAAAGGAACACTCCTCCATTGCTGGTGGAATTGCAAGCTGGTACAACCACTCTGTAAAGCAGTCTGGCGGTTCCTCAGAAAACTGGGCATGACACTCCCAGAGGATCCTGCTATACCACTCCTGGGCATCTACCCAGAGGCTTCCCCTGCATGCAATAAGGACACATGTTCCACTATGTTCATAGCAGCCTTATTTATAATAGCCAGAAGCTGGAAAGAACCCAGATGTCCCTCAATGGAGGAATGGATTCAGATGATGTGGTATATTTACACAATGGAATACTACTCTGCAATTAAAAACAATGAACTCACGAAATTCTTAGGCAAATGGTCAGAACTTGAAAATATCATCCTTAGTGAAGTAACCCAATCACAAAAGAACACACATGGTATGCAGTCACTGATAAGGGGATATTAACCCAGAATCTCGAAATACCCAAGACACAATTCACATATCAATAGATTTCCAAGAAGATGGAAGGAGACCCCTGGTCCTGGAAAGACTTGATGTAGGGGAATGCCAGGACAGAGAAGCGAGAGGGGTTTGAATGGGGAACAGAGGGTTGGAAGGGACCTTATGGGACTTTTGGGGAGGGAGGAAATGGGAAAGAGGAAATCATTTTGAATGTAAATAAAGAAACTTCTAAAATAATAATAATAAAAAGACTAAAAAAAAGAAAAAGAAAAAATAAGAAAAGAAATATAAAGCTTCAGGGTGTAATAGTAGTCTTTAGAGTGTAACTTGATAAGGTTTTAGAGTCTTCTAATAGCAAATTAATCATGAGACTAAATCAGAAAAATATATGAGCCAGCCTTCACTTCTAAAACTGATACTACTGACCTTCTACAAACTGAAAGCTCAGTTAGGGAAATCCATTTTAAGAGGCTCTCTCTCAATCTCTCTCTCTTTTTCTCTTTCTCTTTTCATACACACACACACACACACACACACACACACACACACACACACACACACACACACTCACATTCAAGGAATTGCAGTATTTTAGTGATGTTGAATAGGTTTCCAGCTTGGGGTTTGGGGATGAGAGCTCGCTTTGCAAGAATAAGGATGAAGTTGGAGTCAGAGAATTCCTAAGTCAAGTGTGGTAGCAAAATGCTTGTGATCCCAGAACTGGGAAGTAGAGGAAGGTTTTTTGCAGCTCTTGGGCTAGCCAGCCCAGTTTAATCAGGTGGTCCAGGTCAATGCACAAACTTTATATGAAACTCTCATGTTTCAAATAAACTCAATTTCCTTTTATTTAAATAGTTATTTTTTTCCTCTAGACTTTGAGAAAATTTTGAGTCCAAATAATATATTTCCAATGTCTATCTTGAGACCCAGAATTTAGTAACCATCTTGTTATTCCCCCCTCCACCCCCTTTGTTTGACTGGGTGGGTGAAGATTGTTATTAGGACATAATACCAAATGATTTTTGGGGCTGAAAGTGGAGCTCAGTGGTCGAATGCTTAGCAATATGGTAAGATCTTCAGTTTGATGCTCACAAGTCTATACCAAGACACAATGATAGTGAGCCAAGGTGTTAAGCACTGCTGGTATCCCTGCCTATGTAGACACATAAAGAGAGACCAGATCAGAAAGACCAGCACAACCCATTCACTTAGAACCAGTATCGCCTGGATCCAGCCAGATGCCTCCCACACTCCACACTACCCCAGCAAGCACAGAAAAGCTGCTTTTTTTCCTTGCCAAATTGAACAGTAGGAAGCTTAAGTGCCCATTAAAATTCTACTCACTAATTCATGATAAGGCATTAAAAATTTAAAATCTATCCCTTTTGTCAAGTACCTTTCCTTTATTAATTATCTAATCACAGTAGGCTCAATTGATTAATAACCCTCGCTACATTCATTTCCAGCTTATTGATAAGGTGCACATGGGCACTATCATGTTCAGGAAGGAAAGTTTATTTAAAAATTATTAGAACACTTAAAACAAAAGCAGATCAAACCCAGTCTCAACAGAGTTGTGGGAAGCTAATGTGTATTTGGGGTTTCCTTCCAATGGTGATGTTAACGAGGTTCATTCCTCAGCACAGAGCCTGTAGAATATAACATCTTAAATACAAATTTCATTTTCTGATGGCAAAGGAGCTTAAACAGCTTGGAGCTCTAGAAAGAAAATACCCCCCGAGTAGTAGGAAGGGTGAAGTTCCAATGCATGCTATGAGTGCAAGCACCTCATGTACTTATTGATGTAAATTATTTTGAAAGCGAAGCAAGTAAATATTGGAAAAAAACCAAGTCAATAATTCTCTTTCACATTTGCTCTGACAAATGTAAAGGTCACCGTCCAACCTCCTCATAATACATGCTCCTGGGAAATATGACCACCACAGTGAGTGAATTGTCAACCTGACAACTGATGTCAGTTTGCAAAGAGCGTGCACATTTGCATAATAGAAAGCAATGTGTTACCAATATAAGAACAATTCCGGATGTAACAGCCAGATCTGGAAAAATTAAATAGACTGAAGGGAGAATGAACTCTTTTAGCCTACACTAAATATTCCCAGGATCTTTAGGAAGTAGGCACGTTTGGAGTGGGTGATAGGAACAGATGTTTCCTACAATGCCCAGAGTCTCTGCAGATGGTATACAAGGTGTGATAAAAACTGAACAGCAACACATTGGAAATGACCCCTTCTGCTGAGGTTCCAAAGCATTATGGATCTTGCTCAAAGCCATTAGGTAGGCAGTGGTTCAAGTAGAATGGATACTTGTGTTATATGCTTCCGGTTAGGTTTGTCTGAGATGCTCCAGTGCAACAAACATGACTATTACCGTCTTAGGTCATCTTTGAATCTCAAAATTCACGTCCTAAGCATCTGTTAGGTACAGAAAGCTGACTGTCATGTGGCTTTTCTTGAGGCACAGAAACAAATGTCTGTCATTTAAGATACGGGACTAAAAAGCAGACCAAAGTGGTTACACTGAAGTGCACCTGTGTGAAACAATGAGTTGACTAGGCTTACTTATAGAACCTGAGTGAGGGAGAGTCAGAGGATCACACATGGTTAATTGTTGACTGCATCACCACAAAGGCCATCACAGCATGGTGACAACTTCCAAAGCTACATACCCAGTGCTCCTTTCATGATTTATGTGAGGCTTAACTGTCATTCAAAGAGTTCCCTCTTCCAAACTGTTTCTGTTACTAAGACTATGGGGATCTGTCTTAGAGGACAAGACCTCTGTGTGTGTGTGTGTGTGTGTGTGTGTGTGTGTGTGTGTGTGTGTGTGTGTGTGTGCGTGCATGTGCGTGTGTGTGTGTGCATGTGCGTGTGTGTGTGTGTGTGTGTGTGCGTGCATGTGTGTGTGTGTGTGTGCGTGCATGTGTGTGTGTGTGTGTGTGTGCATGTGCGTGTGTGTGTGTGTGTGTGTGTTTACTTTCTGAAACTTAAGGGAGCCTCCCTCCAGGATGCAGTGTTTCAAACAACAGGAAATTATTACAAAAGAATGACTAATAATTTCTGCTGAATTATGTCACACCTTTAAACTCAGGCACATAAGACTTAGGTCTGGGACCATGCAGAAGTGGGTGTGAAGTGGGTTCGTTCAACTTGCAACCCAAGGGCTGTGAGTTACGAATACAGCAGAACACAAAATTATAAACGTACTTAAAACGTGAGATATTTATGTGTGATTTTGTTAGTGACTGTAAACATCAGGTAGTTTTTGGACATTTATATTTATTCACGTGGTGTCTCAATATCAAAATGCTGAGTACTTGTGTTAGTCAACTGATTTCCCAGTCAAACTTCAGCATGGCAACCATGTTTGATCCTAGCTGACTTTTCTTTGTTGACACGGCACATTGTGTTACTTCTCAAATTTGCTTCTGTTTTACAAAGTGACTGGTCACACTAGCATAGACTATCAGAGGACATAAAAATGACCTGTGGTAAACATTTAAGTGAGCATTCAAACTCACTGATAGCCAAAGCAGATTCTATGTCCTAGGACCCCAGGTTGCCTTTCAGGCTCATCCAGTGAATATACCCAAGCTGCAGATTGCTTGACTCCTGCCATACGTGGGCTTACTGACCCTGACTGTCACTTTTCATTTGCCCTTGTGGTTCCAGCCTCATCTTCAAACTTCTCAATTTTTATTTTCTATTAAGTGTCCTGTTATTAAGGCAGATCTCTTTTGCCTTAATAATTGTTAAAAAATATTATGCCCTAGAAGCTGACTTATATTTGCATTTTATTTACATTTTAAAACAAATGGCAAGAGTGACACATTCAGAATTTCTTTCCTCAAACCCTGAAGATATCTGCATGATTTCTTCTATTCAATACTTAACCTGGCTTCTAAGGATTTTTAAAGAAAGAAAAATAAGGATTTCACTGAAGACTTTTTTTTAATTTTAAAATGAATTGCTTTAATGGTTTTGATTTCAAGTGAATTCATCTGAGAGTTTTCAGAACTGAACAGAAAATGACTAAGAGCCAGAGAGTTGACTCCACAATTCCAGTCCCAGTTTCATCATGAAGTTATTTTATGATCTGGGCAAGTCATTCCTCCATGAGACTGAGTATAATGAGATTTGCTGACTGCTAAGTAGCATGCCAGGCTGTAGCCATTTGGACTTTACATCATCATAAACTCTATAGCAGCAGAAGGGATCCCATGACTTGTGGACAGGTGTCTATTGCTCCAGGCTTATGGGAAACAGGCTACATCCAAATACATGGTGTACTTGAATATTCTGTACTATAGTTATAAAATGATGATGGATTGAGGTCTCAGAACATTTTGACAGGTTTGTAGCAGTACTGACTCTGTAAGTGCACAAAAGCTTGGTACTCATGTTGCCGTTATTTATGACTAGTAGCTAGTTAGAGGGTAGCTGATATCTTAAATGTACATTAATGATAAATTCACTTCAACCCCGTACTTTACTAGAAATTCATTATTATTAACTTTTAAAATATTTTTAATTTTTGAGATTATACTATAATTCCATCATTTGAGTTTCTTTTTTCCTTCCAAACTCTCCCACATAGCCTCTGACTCTGCTCTCTTTCAAATTTATGTTTTTTATTCATATATATATATATATATAGATATATATATATATGCATAAATACAACCTGTTCGGCCTTTATATTGTACGTTTTCAAGGCTGACCATTTGATATCAATCAACGAGTTGGTATGCTCTTCTCTAGGATGATTACTTCCTGCTTCGAGCATTATCAGCTTTTAAACAAAACATAATTTAAAAGAAAGGTTAATTTTACTTTAAGTAGATCCCGAAGCTTCTCATATTGAGAAAGAGTGAGCTATCAAAGAACTTTAAAGAACAGAAAGATGTAGAGCAGAGACTGATGTGTAGGGAAGAACACATTCTTTTGTTGGGATTGCTCTGATCTCCTTTAAGAAAGAAGTCTAACACGATCCTTTAGTGGACTAGAAATTGGAGGCAGGCTTTCTGTCTGCCTACTTTGGACAAACTGTTCGAGTGGAGGCTCCTTACTTTTGAAATTTTCCATTCCTGTTTTACTTGCCTCTGTGAGTTATGAGACTCCAATGAAATAAAAGATTCAAAATGCTTGGAAATTATCAACATCTATCCAGTACTATACCAATCATAAAGTTAGACTAATATCTATGGGATATATCAGAGTGACAGATTTTTATATAACCATGAGAGAACAAGGTGGCCATTTCATGCTGTGTATAAGATACATGGGATATGGATATGACTTTCAGATGAAAAAGGCAAGAGAGGATTTCAAAAAGAACTGACATGTAATGAACCCTCAAGGAAAACATAAGATTCTTTCTTAGTGCAGATTAGACACTCTAAGACCTGGATCCTTCTCTCTTTTGGTTTCATCTGATTCTTGGCACAGACTTCTCATCCAAGTACTTCATAAATCCCTACTTCAGTTTCCTTAGAACTTTTACTTCCTCTAGCAGAAAGGATCTTTTTCTTTGTTGTTATATTTATTATTTGAGAACAGTGTGTATGTGTATGTATGTCTGTATATATATATATATATATATATATATATATATATATACTAATGTGTGTATATGTGAATTTGTGTGTACTAATCACTGTGCATGTATTGGAGTGTGGTTTCAGAGGACAACTTCTGGGAATCTGTTCTTTACTCTCATGTGGGTCCTAGGGATCAAACTCTGTTTGCTAGACTTGGTGTCAAATGCCTTTACCAATAGATCTATATTACTGGCCCAATAAGACCCTTATCATCTCTGTCTGTCTGTCTGTCCATCCATCCATCCTTCCATCCATCCATCTAGAGAGAAAGAGAGAGAGAGGGGGAGGGAGGGAGGGAGGGAGGGAAAGAGGGAGAGAGAGAGAGAGAGAGAGAGAGAGAGAGAGAGAGAGAGAGAGAGAGAGAGAGAGAAAATGAATTTGGGGCTGACCTGATACTGCATTTGCTGGTTAGCATTACTCTGGGTCTACAAATTGGTTCTGAGTCATATTTCTGCTTGTTCAGGCTGAGATAGAAAGTTATGGTTTCTCCAAATGGCAGGTGCATAAATGATGTTCCCAAACTACTTAGAAAATCATAACCCATAGTCTACACACCCTCTGATGAAACCAGACATGAACCAGGAGGTCTGCATTGTAGTTCCTCCATTTCTAAGAAACACTGCAATCCTACTTCTTTTTTTTTTTTATTGTTTTTTGTTTTGTTTTGTTTTTCGAGACAGGGTTTCTCTGTGTAGCCCTGGCTGTCCTGGAACTCACTTTGTAGACCAGGCTGGCCTCGAACTCAGAAATCCTCCTGCCTCTGCCTCCCAAGTGCTGGGATTAAAGGCGTGCGCCACCACCGCCCGGCCGCAATCCTACTTTTTTAATCTGTAGCTGTTGAATATTCATTCAATTCTGCACGAAGTAGCTAATTCTTCACACTTTTAAGTTTTGAAACTAATTGAGATATCTAAAAATGATCTGCCAAATGATGCTTCCTTAGTTTGTTTCCACTCTTCCTGTTGCCTTGTTGTAGCTTAGTTCATGCCACCTTTGGGGACCAGTGATATCCCCATTTCTGTTTCATTTTTCTGATTCTTCTTTTCCTCTTCTTCCTTTTCATAGCAATAATAATTTCATCTTTATATCAAAATGTCATAATCAGAGAAGTCTTGTCTAAAGGAAACTTTTATTCATCAGATAATATTGGCATCTTGGATGCTTACTGCTGAATACGGGCATCCTTTCTAGTTCTTTCTGAACTCTGACTGATTCAATTCAAATGTTTTGGCTCAAAACTTCTCTCCAGGCTGACAGATTCAAACTGGCTTTTTTTTTTTTTTGGCTTCTCACTGAATTGCTCTGCTTGGAAAATCTGCTTCTGAATTCCATAAACTGAACTGTACTGACTGCTCAAACTCAACTGCATTCAACTGAACTGAACTCAACTCAACTTGACTCAACTGAACTGTAATGCATTCCCTGAACTCAATTTAACTGCCTTTACTGAACTGCCCTCCATTCCTGACTCACATTGCAGTAACCTGCCTTTCCTGTCTATTCTTGTGAAAGCTGGGTATATCCTATCTCTGACTCATTCTGTCAGATATTCTCCTGATTCTTCTCTTTGTCAGCCCTTCAATTAGATTTCACTTCCAAATATGGCTGCTTCCTTCTACAAACTAACTTTACCTCCATTGTTGGGGATTAAGGGTGTATACTAAGGACCTGTCTGTTTTCCAGCCAGAGGGATTAAAGGTATGTCATTGCAGCTTGATCACTCAGACCTAGAAGGCCTTTGGCTGTGATCCCTTGCCAGAGCAGCCATGTTGCTGGATTAAATTACTCTGCAACTTGGCAAAGAAATTATAGATGCATAGACTGATGCCACAATGAAAAAATAGGGACTGTCATCTCCATTTTTAGATGAGGAAATTAAACTCAAGAGCTATAGCTATAATATTGGTACTATTGGTACCAATATTGGTCCATATTGGTACTAAAAGATAGAGGGACTAGGAATGTGTGGTCTGGTTCAAAACTGTGTGCTGTTTTCCATACTTATAGTTCAAGATTATTAGCCCAACATTTTTTTTTTGTTTTTTTTTGTGGTCTGCTCTTATCTATCTGTGGTACTGAGAAACAATGTGTTTTTTTTTTCCTTTGTGGAATTTAAATGTGGTCCTTTGGTTACCTGTAACAGGAGTTTGAAATTGAAGGAAAGACTTCAGAGTTCTGAAGTCACTGGGATCTCCCTTGCATGATGGAAACAGAGGACTCAGTGAGTTGTGGAAGTATATACAGATGCAGAGCTTCTCTGTCAAGTGATTTATTCATTTTGTGCAGCAGCACAATGATGCCATCCATTGCGTTTTGAGTTCTCAAGGTATTTAAATAAAAGAACCAATCATGCAGTCAATTCTCAGTTGGGTAGTTAATATGCTCTCTTGTTTACCATTTTACCTATCTAGACACTATATCTTTACCATGACAGGAGTAAAGAGCATGAGGAAGGCAGAAATAAGTTTCTGGTGTGTGTGTGTGTGTGTGTGTGTGTGTGTGTGTTTGTGTGTGTGAAAGAGACATTGAATCATTCATTAATAAGCCTAATTTCTGAGAACTAAGACTGAGTTCTCAACCCAGATGGGCCCATGCCAGCCTGGTGGAATCCTGAGTGACAGATAAAAGAGAGACCCAGGATGACAAGCATATACCAATTTAACAGAAGAGGCCTCCTGGGATTTCCTCTACGATTCTGAATGTAGAAATGACACTTCCAAGCTTTAAAGTGTGATTTTGAAACTTTCTTAGAAGCTGTTCCACTTGTTTTGATTATTTTAACTGTATGTGAGAAGTGCCATTGATCATTATGGGGATTTATTTCATGAGAGCTATGAAGGACTTTCTCTTTATATCTACCCATATTCCTATTCTGGTACATGAAGCCTTGTTGGTCACACAGATAACCAAGACACAGATACAGAGACTCAGGAGATGACATAGTACCTTTTAGGTGGCCTGTACTCTGCAAGCCAGTACAGCTCTCTGGGACTTTGAAAAAAGGAATATTAAAACATATGAAACTGTATTTTCAGGTTTTACTTTGTTTGTTTGAGAGAAAACAGACAAAATTCCTTTTTCCTAGGTAATTATTGGTAGAGAGCGGATGTCTAAGAACAACTAAAAGGTAGGCCAGAGGTACATGCATTAGGCAAGAATGGATCAGTAGAAGATCAGCATCCATGAGTAGCTCTAATGAGCGACAGACTTGAGTAGCCCATTGGTAGATATGATACTAGTATTATACTTATGTTCCCGTGTATGCCTATTCCATCTACAGATGGTTGTTTTCCTGCCTGAGTATGTTCCAGACTTCATTACTATTGCAGGTTAATCCTCCCAGTGGGTGTGTAGCCCAGCAGGGCATATTAATGTCAGGCATCAGTTTGATGAGTAAACTTACCTGTCTGATCCTCCTGGACATGAGCCAACATGTTATCTGGCAAGAGTTCTGGAATGCTATGGTTTTAAATAGGATTTCTTTATTTATATGTGTCAGAAGTGGTTTCATGGTAGAAGCAGTAGGTATTTTTTGTGGCGTACAAATAATCAATTGAAGCCTCCAAATGGGACTATGAAAAGGAAAGATGAATTCAATAAAAATCAAGCCCCTGAAACTTACTCTGAATGTTTAATTTTAGGAACAGTCATAGCAATTAATTATGAAATTATCATTGGTATATAACCAATGAAATTGCCTCTCAATACTTTAGTGCCTTTATTTTTCCTTGGTTCTAGTACAGAAAATGAAACCCCAAATCAACTTTTATTCTGGTAAGACTCTCCTGTTTCACACATAAGTCTCTCTGCCTGCCTTTGCTTCCCAGGTGAGCTTTCTCCCCTGGGCTTTCTTTGACAGCCTTTGAGATTTTGCATGAGCAATTAGGATTGTGGAACTGATCTGAAAATAAGTGAATTTCAGAGATCTGTTTAACAAGAAAGCAAAACAGTGATCAAAGTAGGCAGCTGATTGGGAAAGGAAGTGTAAACACCAGGGAGACAAGGAGAGGCAGAAATAAAGGGACAGTTTTATGATACGTGTATATGTGATTAAACTTGCTAATAGACAGCACAGAAGCCTAAGCAGGAATGAGGAGCTGTTAGGAGCCCTGAGTCTAGTGACTGTTGGAGGCAGATGCCTCATTCTTTTCTGGTTACAAAGTTCCTTCATATTTCCTCTTTGATCTCAACAGTCTGCAAGGAGAGCTGGATAGGACAGCCGTTCCCATGTCACAGACATTGAGAAATAGCTTTCCCAGAGGAATTCATCTTGTTTTGAACACTGTAACAACAAAGTCAATTCTTGCCAATAAACTATGTCTAATCTGGACAATTTTCTACCCCAAGTCTACCATCTTCATAAGTGATACCTTCATTTGATTGCAGTGAGATGACTTGAGAGGACTTCACACATATTTGAGTAGCCTTTAGTAGTCCTCACTCTCTATAGCAGAATCCTCAGGCGTCTCTCAGAACATTGTACTTTTGATTCCCTACATTCACTTCAAATGGAATCCTAGCTTAAAGGAAATAAAAGAGGATAGTGGGGAGGCTAGCTGAGGGGCTGTGTGGATTATCTGAAATTAATAATCACTCTGACTGAGGGTAGAATCATATTAGATATCTCACCTTGATACCAAGTCTCAGTTTTGAAATCATCATCCCTTATGGCCTAACCAGGCCCATATCACCATTTGCTGCTTCCCAAGCATGTCTGTCATTTTCTCATCTTTGCACGTTAGAAAGTGCTTTGTAGACAAAAATCCAACCATTTTCAAATCTACCTCCACTGTTCCCCTTCTCTCCTTTGTCTAACTATAATAATAATAATAATAATAACAATGATAATAATAAAAATTTTCATGTTAATATTTATTGCAGTGTGTGCTAGGTTTCTACTTTAACCTTCCATAAATGTAGTGACTTTAAAATGGTTCATATTACTTCTAGTCTGTGTGAAGAGAAAATGAGATGGGTCTCCTAAGATGAATAGTAAGGTTTGGATAGGCTGTGAGTCATTTTCCAGGTCGTAGTCAGAATCTGTCTGCTTGGCCCTGTCTATTTTTGGAGACTACACACATTTCCTGACTCATTCCTTTCCTATTCCATATCTAATGCCTATAGTATTAGATTGTGTCTACATGCTGCTCTAGTACTGTACTGCTTTCTTTATCATATGTGGCCATTTCTTGCTATGTCAGCCTAAGATACTCTCACTTCTAAAGGTCATCTGATTAGCAAAACAATTCCACTTGCAAACTTAATTACCTTTGTGTATAAGATAACAGAACCACAGGTTCCTGGGGTTTGGATATAGATAGCCTTCGGGACCATAAATCTGCCTTCCACATGGTGCATAACACACATTAACATGGGTTTTGTGAATATCATTCCTTTTATCCTCTGAGAAATCATTTAAAAATACTGGTAATCCATAATTTCCAAGTTGGAAAAGTGAGGTTGCATAAGGTTGTATAACCCACCCTCCCCTGGTATATTAAATAACCCTACTCAGGTCACAGGAAACAGAAAGAGGAGTAGCTGAAACTTGAACTGCATTGTGAGCTCAGAGGCGGCTCTCTTATCCCAGTGAATGGAAACAAGATTTATCTGGTTGCTTGAGGCATTAACAAAAGATTCCTGCCAAACTTCTGATTTTCCCCTCAACATTCTCCGTTTCATACCAGTTTGAGCATACATTGTATAATTTGGATAGGGACGATTTTCTCTCTTCCCCGCTATGTGACATATCCCAGCAATCACTCAAATTCATCCACATGCTTTGTCTTGTCCTAATTTGTATTCTTCTTCATAACAATTCCTTTTGTGAACATATCTGTTTGTGTACTCCCCAAATTAAAGCACTATAAACTTTCCTATGGTCTTCCAGCGCTTCTAGTAACTGTTGTTAGCATGACTTTTATTTGTTTCTTTATGTGTGCTAACTAATCTCTTGAATTCTGCTCAATGGCCAGGTAAACTTTTTCACCCCGAAGAGGCTTTGATGTGACTAAAATACCTTTGAGGCTCTTACAGCTTCATTCCCACTCTCCTATCATGTGACACATTAGAAGTCACCATTCTCAAGAATTCGGTTCTATAAACCTTAAGTCCTCACATTACCAATATGTGGAATGATTCTCCCATTTTCTGGGCCACACAATCACATGATCATCATGAGCATATAGGTCATGTGAAGTGAGTTAATCTCACCAGCATTAATACTGAGATCAAAGACTGATATGTAATTCATAACCTGTAGATGTTTATTGAACAAACAGAAGAATGAAATACTCTGTCATTGTTTTTAGGCTCATAAGGATTCAGTGTTTGTGTGGTTCTTCCTTACCAAGCTGAATTTTGAAATCTCTTTGTTTGTTAACTTTTGATTTCAAATTACACTCCTCCAATGGTTTCTCCTGTTCCATTATATCTTCAATGTGCACATCCCGAGTCATAGCTCCCTCACTGAGCTCAAGAATCATGTATCCAACTGCCTGGCAGGAATCTGTGCTTGAATATCAAATTCACCCATCAACTTAACACATTTTTGATCATTAATAATGATTTTCAACTGGACTGGATCTAGAATTGAGTATGAGATAAGAGGCAAGCATGTGGGCATGCCTGTGAGAGAGAGTCCAGACAAGATAAATTCAAATGAGAAGACCTACCATAAACATGGATGGCACAATCCCATAGGCTGGGCTCCTACACTGAACAAAAAGGACAAAGAGAGATGAGCCCCTGCATTCATCTCTCTGCTTCCTGACTGTGCTCAGACACAACCTGACCAGCCACCTCATGCTCCTGCCCACATGATTTCTCTGCCCCAGTGAACAACACGTTTCACCCAGAGGTGAGCCTAAAGAATTTAATTTCCTTAAATTGCCTTTACCAGCTCTTCTGTCACAGAAACAATATAATTAACAATATAATGGTTAACAGAAAACTTCATTCTGCTCTTTCAGCTATTCATTCTAGTGCAGGAACAAACTGTTTCTCTACCTGCACAGGACAAAGACCCGGGCTCTTTTATGAATCCTTCAGTTTTTCTTTCTCTATCTATAGCCAATCCATCAGCAAGTCCTCTCTGCTCTTCAAGATGATGTATCTCCAGTCTGCCCACTTCTCTTTCTCCCCAATGTACTATATGCAGGCTCATTTCATTTTCTTCCTGAGTAACTCCAATAGGCCCTTAAATGATCTCTTCTCCCGTTTCGCTCACCTAGCAACTATCCATTCTCCATGCAGTAGCCAGAATGGTATTTTAAAAATCATAAATCAGATCATATCATCCCAACTTCAAATCTTTCTGAAGTTCCCTACTGCATTTAAAGGGACATGTAAGCTTCTAATTGTGGCTTTCTTTACCCTGTGTGTGGCTGCCTTTTTTGTTTATTTCTGTTTCTTCAATACTTTAAGTTTATTTCTTCCTTCACTTTTGAGTATTTGCTGCTGCTTCTGTCTTAGTTATTAAATTGCAGGGTTTTTTTTAATGGTGATTTTCTTGTTACTCAGGTTTGTGTTCTTAAGCCATCTCTTTGTCCACAAAGAGGACCATTCATGTTTCACCATCAAATTATCACTCTTCCAAGTCTATATTCAAAGTCATCAATACTGGAAAGTCTGTTATACACATGGAAAGCAGGGCCATCTGCAGGATAATTTACTTTATAATTATAGAGACTAACAATAGCAACTAGAGGCTCAGTGTTATATGACATCTCTTTCCTTCCACTCTCCTCGAGTTCATCCCATCTTTCTTGGTAGACAGTCAGTTCTCGAGGCCTACATATCTCAAAGTTTCTAAATCCTCAATTTATGCCTCACAGGACCCAGCCTACTGCATATCCACAGCTCTGTGGTGCTATCTCCATATGTAGGGATCCAGCATTAATTTAAGTTTTTCTGTATTTTTGTTGGACACCGTTGGAAACACACTTTAGGATGCTTTATTCCCCCCTCCACACACACATACACAATCTAATAAGTGTTAATAAAATGTGAGTACTTGCAAACTTTTTTTTGAGTCTTCTTTATAACCTATTATCACCTAAGCCCCTTACCAAATCTCAGAGCTAAGGAATTCCTCATACAAGGCTGAAACCCCACAGAAATTCCTGGTTCATATTCTGCTTAAAGACCATGGATTGTATTTATTGCTTGACAGATTCCCTATGTAGGAATCACATATCTGAGTGCTAATCATGTTGAAATCTTTGAAGATAGAGTCAGCCTAAAAGCACATGATAGATACAACAATCATTTTCTTTCAAGTATTTAAAAATCAATTTCTGATAACTAACACAGGTAATTTAGAGCCATGAAGTCTTATGTTCAAGTCACAGTGGAGGTATTTCCTAAGTGTGTTATTTAGGAAGTCACACCATCATTCTAAGCAGGGCCCCTGGGCACAGTCAGTTCCATTGTCATTGCCCATTGAATATGAAGCAATGCTATAGCTCCATTTGGGCTTCACAACACTATAAATGTAAATTTCAACAATTACCATACATGCTGATACCAGAAATGAATTGAAAATGGCCTGTTTAAGATATTTGGAAGATCACAAGGTCATACTAAATATTAGTACATTTTTATATTTTGCATCTAGGTCCTGGAATGTTGTCAGAAACACTGGCCTGAGAATGTTTTACTCAACCACTTACAAGAGGGTACTCTCAGCCCTTTCAATCCCTGCAAACATGTAATTTGGCCCTGGGTTGATTGGGGTTGATTATTGTTTATAGTTGAATGTTGTGCTTTCATCTGTGAAGACTTCATTAGGCACAGAGAATGAAACAGGTGCCACTCTGTGGAGTGTGTGGCCACCAGACAGAGCTCTCCTTATTGTCATTCTGGCTTAGGCAAAGTGAGTTCCAGGACAAAGAGCATTACACGAGTGATCATACAAATCTTGGCTTCCGCATACTCTCTGCATATTCATTTCATTTACTCCAGCAAAGAAGCTGACTGTAGTTTTCATATGTGACTTCTGGCTATATCAGTCCCTCTCCTCTAATTCTTCTATATCCAAGGAAGCTGATCTGGAAGCCCAGTATACCCTTCATTTGATCCAGAGAGATATTCAAATTATAGAATTCCTATATCAGTTGCATGGGGTTGCCCTATCACTGTCTCCTAATAGAGGCAAAACTTAAAGCTACTTGTCCTTTCTTCCACTAAAAGGAGCCCACAGCTGCTTGTGTTTCTGAATTTCTCTCCTCAGTAAATTCCACTACATGAGTAATGCATTGTTTCATAGCATCTGGGCCATGTTTGCATCATCTGCCTTCCATTTGGTGTAGATGTAAAGTCTACACTGTAGACGTATGATATAATCTTCTTCTGGGCAACCAGAACAACTTTCCTTGTTCAACTTCTGATTTGGAGAAAATAGTGAGAAAGAAACATAGATCATGAGGTTGAAAGATTGAAAGTGAAGCCCATGCTAGACATTTCTCTATGGTATAGTAGTCATGAAATTGATGGCTTACATGTTTTTACAGATTTGAAATGATATTCTTGAGCTATAAGGATGTTTGACAAAGCGATATGGAAACCTACTAGTCCACTATTTTGTGACCTTCATACTGAGAAGGCTGGGTTAAATGGAGCTACCTTACATGAGAGACCATACTCCTCCCAAGAGCTTTGGTTGTCAGACATAGAACATTGCTCTTGGAGTTGTCAGTTATAGGTGTCCTAAAAAACACCCAAACCATAGTCCTTGCCTTGGTTTTGCAACATAACTTGATGGTAAAACTCTATGACTGAAGGCATCACTCTTCTGCTGAAAATCAAGGTGCTGCTGCTATATTAGTTTCATTTCTGGTGGCTAGTTTTCATAGGACCAGAAGGTGTTGTGGAGCTACTAGGAAAGAAAGTCATCAACAGTCTTACTCAACTATGTATTCTGAGAGCTACAATAATGGCCAGCTAAGTGAGATGTGCCCATGGATGCCAAAGTGACATGGATGTTGTAGGGGTAACTAACCACTTTCTGATTGGATTCTGTTGCGGTTTGTATATGCTTGAATCAGGGAATGGCACTATTAGAAGGTGTGACCTTTTTGGAGTATGTGTGTCTCTGCAGGCATGGGCTTTAAGAGCCTTATACTTGCTGACCAGAAGTTAGTATTCTGCTAGAAGCCTTCAGATGAAGATGTAGAACTCTCAGCTCCTCCTGCATCATGCCTGCCTGGATGTTGCCATTTTCCCACCTTGATGAATATTTAAAGCCTGGGCCAGGATTTAAATAATTTCTACTACACTGTTGTTATCAAGAAAAAAAATCATAAAGCAGACTTCGAGTTGAGAAGAGGGTTTGGCAGAGAGGATCAGCAAGGAGTTGAGGGCAGAGAGAAGGTGAATATAATCAGAATATATCATATACATTTATGAAATTATCAAAGAATAATTAAAATTATTTCATTAAAAATATACAATGTAATTGAAAGAGCCTACTAGGGTGGATGTATAGAGTTAATACTATACGCTAATGGCGGATATTGTACAAAGGTTAGCTCTTATTCTCCCCAGTTCTGGTTCTCCCTTGTCTTCACTAATAACTTCAGCCATCTTTGTTTTTCTATTCATTCCTCCTCAGTGTCTTACACAAATCTTACACTTCTTGCTGTTGTGTCTTTTTGAAAGAAATTTTTATTACAAAAGTGATTCCATAATGCCAGTGTACCTAGGAATTGGACACCTGAACCTAGACTCTAGTCTTTCAACTTTCAGGAACCATTTCCTCTGATGCTATGTAAAAAGAAGTCACATGGGAGATCATCTTACAACAGAGCATTCATGAGATTCTTCATTTGCAAAAGTATATATTTGAACCCAGATTACATAGAAAGACATTTTAGAAGCAAGAGAAACAAGGGGAGAAATTGGACTCTGAAGTGTGTGTAGGTGGAGCCATTAAGGTCTTAAAAGGTAATGGTTAGGCAAGAAGCTGGCAATACTTGCAGGTGGTTTTAGATATAAAATGCTATATAATTTAGGTTCTTGTAATTTTAAAGACACCATCAATGTAATGACAGCGTGAGCTGGTTTTGTTATGAGGCAATCAAGTCATGGATTTTCTAATTCAGTTTCTCTCAATACCTAATGTTTTGTTGTTTTCAAAGAGGAAATTGGTCACCCCTTTATTGCCCCCAATTTAGACTGACCTTTCTTTAACACAGAGGGAATTCCTTCTGTTCAAAGGAATAGTTCGGGTTTATGGATGACTCTCTGTTGTAGAAATACAGGTTTTATATTACCAGAGTTAGAAACATCCTTGGGAGTTTCCTGAGTTGTCTCTCTCCTAAGAGAAGAGGACACTAAAGACTAAGAGAGCAAGCTAATGATTGAATGGTTTGTCCCCTTTATATTTATTTTTTATATAAATTTTACTTTAAAATATAATTTTATCATTTCTTACCTCTTCTTCCCTCTAACTCTGTGCTTTCCCCTTCTCCCTTTCAAATTTATGGACTCATTTTCTTCAATTATAATTATTTTACACACACATGCATGCATGTGCACACATACATGTAAATATATAAACATAATGTACTAAGTCTTTTTAATATTATTTGTATGTATATGTTTTTAGGGCTAGCCATTTTGATACTTTATAAACTTTTAGGGGCTGACTCCTGGAAAGGACTAATTCTTCCATTCTCAAGAGTCTTTTATTGTCTGTAACTCTTCCCCTGGGGTGGTTCCCCACGCGACTCTTCCTATCCATATTAGCCTGTTAACTGATGTTGTCATTGTTTACATTCTGTCTAAACAGCTGTTTTGCTGAGAATTTATTATATAGGTTCACTGTCATATCTAGAAGACAACCTTTGAGCAGACTTCTTGGTCCTTTCAATCTCACAGTCTTTCTTTTTTTTTTATGATATACTTTTTTATTATTTTCTAAGTTTTTTTATTTACATTCCAAATGATTTCCCCTTTCCCGTTTCCTCCCTCCCCGAAAATCCCATAAGCCCACTTCCCTCCCTCTGTTCCCCATTCAACCCCCTCTCGCTTCTCTGTCCTGGTATTCCCCTACATCCAGTCTTTCCAGGACCAGGGGTCTCTCCTTCCATCTTCTTGGAAATCTATTGATATGTGAATTGTGTCTTGGGTATTCCAAGATTCTGGGTTAATATCCCCTTATCAGTGACTGCATACCATGTGTGTTCTTTTGTGATTGGGTTACCTCACTGAAGATGATATTTTTCAGTTCTGACTATTTGCCTAGGAATTTCATGAATTCATTGTTTTTAATTGCAGAGTAGTATTCCATTGTGTAAATATATCACATCTTCTGAATCCATTCCTCCATTGAGGGACATCTGGGTTCTTTCCAGCTTCTGGCTATTATAAATAAGGCTGCTATGAACATAGTGGAGCATGCGTCCTTACTGCATGCAGGTAAAGCCTCTGGGTATATGTCCAGGAGTGGTATAGCAGGGTCCTCCAGGAGTGTCATGCCCAGTTTTCTGAGGAACCGCTGGACTGCTTTCCAGAATGGTTGTACCAGCTTGCAATCCCACCAGCAGTGGAGGAGTGTTCCTCTTTCTCCACATCTTCGCCAACAACTGCTGTCTCCTGTGTTTTTGATCTTAGCCATTCTGACTGGTGTGAGGTGGAATCTCAGGGTTGTTTTGATTTACATTTCCCTAATGACTAAGGATAATGAACATCTCTTTAGGTGCTTCTCAGCCATTAGATATTCTTCAGGTGAGAACTCTTTTGTTTAGCTCTGTACCCCATTTTTAATAGGGTTACTTGGCTCTCTGGAGTCAAACTTCTTGAGTTCTTTGTATATATTGGATATTAGCCCTCTGTCGGATGTAGGGTTGGTAAAGATCATTTCCCGGTTTGTTGGTTGCCTCTTTGTCCTTTTGACAGTGTTCTTTGCCTTACAGAAACTTTGTAATTTTATGAGGTCCCATTTGTCAATTCTTGATCTTAGAGCATAAGCTATCGGAGTTCTATTCAGGGAATTCTCCCCTGTGCCCATATGTTCAAGGTTCTTCCCTAGTTTCCTTTCTATTAGTTTCAGTGTGTCTGGTTTTATGTGGAGGTCCTTGATCCACTTGGAATTGAGCTTAGTACAAGGAGATAAGAATGGATCATTATACATTCTTCTGCATGTTGACCTCCAGTTGAACCAGCACCATTTGTTGAAAAGGCTATCTTTTTTCCACTGGATGGTTTTAGTTCCTTTGTCAAAGATCAAGTGATCATAGGAGTGTGGATTCTTTTCTGCTATGGTCCCTGAGTTTTTGGCTTAGCTGTTGTGTCGCTGAAGTAGCTGGGCACCTCATACATAGTCAGTACTCTGCATTTGACCAGTAATTGTTTCTAATAATTGTTTTGTTTTCTGATCTGTTTTATCACATATCTTATAACTAGCCATGCTTCTATAGCAGGAAGTAAGTCACTGATCCCTATATATGTAAGATTAAATTGCTCTTTTCATTATCTTTCATTTGGATCACTAGTCATTCATTTAACAACTGATCTTGTCATGGTCCGTGGCCTTTCATCAAATCATAAAATTAGAGGACAGCTTAAGAGAGCAGTCCTTAACATCTTTCAGAATATAGTCATATTGTGGGTGACATTTCTGGAGAGTAAACATGGTAATCCTCTTTACCAATCCCAGTGGCAAACAGTGTGAGTCAGGACAGGCTCTGACTTGCTCTTTCTTGCTGTCATTTTAAACACAATAGGATGTGTCAAAACTGGTCTTACCACTTTTCATTTTTTGTTTATTTGATTTCAAGACTTTAATTCTTTATTCATAAGCCACAAACATTTTGTTTTTCTCGTGCCTCACTTCTGTCTAACTTCTGTGGACCCTTTTTGATTGTGTTTATTTGACTGTGTCCTCAAATGCTTATGTCTTTTTAAAATTGAAGAGCTTGGTGAACTGCTTGTAAAATTGAGCATTCGCATCTATTTTCTTTCGCTGTGATGCTTTGTGATTCGATATTATCTCTTTTTAGTGCCATAACAACCTCATGGAAGAGGCAGTTTAGGGAAGATCCTACAAATCATGAAACAGAGACTGCTTGGTTTGTAGACATCCATTCAGCTGGTTTCCAGATGAGAACATTTTTTTGTCTCTTAAGCTTAGTTTCATTTTTAACAGCAATCTCTATATTCTTCCTATTAAATCAGTGTCTAACCCTGTGGTCATGTCTAAGGCTATCCAGACACTTTGGGAGAAATATGGGTAGTTTATTTCATCCCTAAATTTAACCTAGTTTCGCCTTCCAGCTCTATGGTTGTTTCTGATGGCCACAACCTTTGCAGAACCCTTTACATTTCCCATTTCCATTTTTAACTAATGCTCCTTCCTCAGTGTGTCTACCCTACTGCTTATCCCTGGACTCTCAGGATGATACAGCCAAATTTCCAGCCTCTTCAGAGCTTTCCAAATTGACAGAAACATTTCTTCTTTCATTCCCACACTGGAATCATAGCTGTGAAACGTGTCTAACACCTGTTCCTAGGTGATTTCTCAGTTTTAGACTAATTCCAGTCATGTTGAAACAAAACAGACTTGTGAAACATAAGCTCAGATTTTAGAAGCTAAGAATTGGTAGTGATTTCTCTTATTTTTTCTTGCCATTCTAGAAGGAGAAATGGCTTGTGGAAGGGATGAATATTTAGAGATAGCTCTTTGCAACTGACTTATTTGATGGTCAGAGGAATGGGAGGAAAGCATGTACCTGATTTGATCTTCTCAATTACCTTCAGTATCTTCTTCAGTAAGAAAGAAGAAATGCAACCATCAACTTATTATTCTTCCTCTTTGTTGCGAGATAAAATATGAAAAGCCACAGTTCTGTAAACAGTGGGCCCTTCAGAAGTGGTGTTTTCTTCTTTTATAATAAGTGATCCTTGCCATAAGATGTTTTCTGTGGACTTCAAAGGTCTGTCATTGTTAGTTATTTTTCTTGGGTGCTCCTAGTTTCACTCCTTAATTATGGGCTACTCCCCAGATATTTTCAAACAACATCAAATTATAAAGGTTGTCTTTTATCCTCGTGATAGGTGATTCCCAGTGTTTAAATACAGTTATAATCCATTCCTGATCATAGTTCAAATGGTGACAGCCTGCTGCTTTGAGAGAGACAGAGAGTGGGTATAAACCAGGGCCCATACTCACTTCTTTAGTTTCTCCATTAACCACATAAGAACTAGGAGATAGAACTCTGACTTTCTCAAAAAAAAGTCAAAAAGAAGATTTGGGGAATCTTCTTACAAAGCAGGTCATTCTGGTTATGGGAATTGTAATATACTGCTTAGTCCCTGAGGAGTGGGCAGAGAACAAAACCCAGGTATTTGTACAGTATTGTAAATCATGTGCATCAGAGACAGGTAGGCTGGTGAAATCCTAATGTTATAAAGCTAGTGGCAGATTACAGTCTTACTTCTCTTGCTTATGAAAGGGAAATTGTATTATTGGCTTCTTTAGTTGTTGTAAGCTCAAATGATATAATGTATGTGATATGATGTACCTGTCACATGGTACTTGTTCAAGAGATGTCAGTTTCCTTCTGAGACCTTCAATATACACACTGGTGTCTCTTTCTCATCAGCCTGTTCATATGTCCCATGCTGAGAAATTGTTCCCTTTCTACCCCCCAAAAATACTTCCTGTAAAATAATCCCACTTTAAAGCTTACTTCACCAGCCAAAAATAAACCTGTTTCTCATGTATTTATTCATTCACTTATTTAGTCTATTAACTTTTCCCAAGGCCCTCAGATACAAGATGCAAGAAAATTATGGCTGTGCTGCAATCTTAACCAATCTCTAGGAGATACATTAAATCAATAGAGATGGCTTATAATTGAGAAGCAATATAAAGCAGTCAGATGCTCACTTGAGACTTGAATTGCCTGCCAAACTCTTTTACTGGAATATATTGTTTTTATGTCTTAGTCCATTAGATATATGATAACAAAATACCATAATCTTGGTAGATTGTAAACAAGAAAAGTTTATTTCTCATGGCTTCCAAGGCTAGAAACCGAAGAACCAGGCTTAACCAGATTATGTACTTGGTTATTTGGTTAAAGAACAGCTGTCTAATTATTATAACGTCACATACATGATGGAACATGTACACTCTCTCAGGCCTCTTTGTAAAGAAATGAATCCCAGATCCTTTATGACTGAATCATCACTAAGAGATCAACCAACACTTCCAAATTCCATTCCATGAACTGGGGATAGGTATCATAAGTTATCATAACAAGCATGTTAACATTATATACTAGCACATTAATATTTTATATTAAAATTTTCACATAAGTAATATTTGGCAAATAGTAGAAGATATATTTTAATTATTTATATACACCTGCAGAAATAAAGGGTAGTCTGTTATTTGCTAATAAGAAGCTTTCATATTTATATTACTCAAGAATTGTAGCTTTTTTACTTAAAATTTGTACAATTAGCACACCTTGAAAATATTTCACATAAAAATATTCATAAAGTAACTATTACATGGTAATAACTCTATGACTCATTTTCTCTGAATGCTTCATCCACTTGGTCTTTTAACAAAAATGCACAAAGCTGAAAGTTGAAGATTGCTAATATGCTATTCACAGACTGTTATAAATAAAATAGGACCTAAAATTGACTGTTGATCTAAATAAGTAGCAATGCATCTTAATGGAATTATGACCTCAAGTACTGAATGACAAAGGGGTGGAAAGGCAGATGGAGAAGCTGATTTGAGAATAGTGTTTGTGGCTAAGAGGAAAGTGATATGGATAGATCATAACATAGAGGTTTGACATCTAACTTTTTGTCTATAGAATAAAATGTCTGAGGAAATAACTTTTCAGTGAGAAAAGATTTATTTTAATTCATGGTTTTGGAAGATTCCTGTTGATGAAAGATTAAGATTGCGTTTTGGATCTATAGCAATATCAAATTCATTGGGCAGAATGCATAGAGCAAAGACCCTCACCTCTCTAATAGGAGGCTAGAATGATAGTGGAAGGGACCAGAACTCCAGAATCCCCCTCAAAGATGTTCTTGACCTAAAGACTTCTCACTAGTTCCTGCTTTCCATAGGTCCACAAACTCCTGTTAGTGTCATCTTATGGACCATACCTTTGACACAGACTTTCAGGGAACATTCATATTGTGAAGTATAATGGAGGATCAGTGAACATACTATTTTAGCAAGGTACTTACTTTGAGATACTAACATAAGAAGACACTTCTGAAGTTTTGTTTACTGGTTGTGCCTAATCTATTTTTAAGGAGAAAATAGATACAAGATAATGTGGATGTAGATACTGGAGGCTGGCATGACTTTGTGCTATCTGGAATTTAACAGTTAATACTTACATTTTTAATAATTATTCATACACATAAAACTGGCTAAATTGATTTAATGAATAATCTGTCTAGAGGATAGAACATGTTGGTCAAAGACAGAAACAGCTGGTTTCATTGAAGGCTGCATTTTTCATGTAAAATTTATTAAATGGCTCAGCGTGCTTCCATTTTTTGATAAACTGGTTGTTTCTTTGCATCCTAAAGGGAAAACATAAGATCTGACAATGAAATAATGAAGCAAACACACATCATGAATTTGTTGTAGCAAATTATTATGAATATCCACCTGGACCATTCTTATAGTGACTGTAGTCTCAGACTTGAGTGGGAGAGAATGGGAAGTAATATGGAGGGATTTATGCGAGAAGGCACCATGTGGTCTGACTAGGATTTGCAAGGTCAGTCTTCATTCTGTCACAAACTTATAGTAAACATAGAGGCTAGTAACTTGAAACATAACTCTTTTTCTGCTCTCAAAAATGTAATATTTTGTTTGTGTCCAGAGTCTAACCAGGCAGATAAGACCGGCTCATCAGAAGTCACCAAAGATTAATAAAAATAATTAATAAAAATATGTGCTCATAAGCATAGAATTTGGGGTTATTATCCCCATAGTGAATTTCAGAACTGGCTGCAGTGATTTTAAAAATTGTGAATACATAGTTTTCATTTATACTAATTAAAGCAATGGGTTGCCTTACCTTCAGCCTCATCCCTTAGCTTCCATGGGCAATAAATAAATAAAAATAATAGCCCCCAAAAGAATACATTTGAGAAGCATCTACATCAGGTTTCCATATAATATTTTTAAAATGTTGTATGCATTAGATTTGTACACACATATAAAGAATTTAAATGGGATTATCCTATAATGGAGCAATGATGTCTATACTGGATACTCCAGGCTAATGAAAGAAACTCCAAGTGCCACAAATGTGTTACCTCTTTTGCAGCTGTTGCTCAGTGAGTTCCCATGGACTCCAAGTATTCCAGACTATTGACAGGGCTCTTGATTTTCCTCTAGAACTTGTTAATATGACCGTATTGCCAAAGGTTCTATGTGCTTGGGTCACAGCTAAGAGAGGAATCAAGCTGGTACCCTCTGGAAAATTTTATTTCTACTGGCTAGATTTTATAATATTGGAAAGAATTAGGCATGCTAGAAAAAGGAAAACATAATCACCAATCTAACCCAGCTGTCAACTCTGTGAGCTACAATAAATAAGGTCTTTGTGAGAGCCAAATATGGTCTCTGGTATGATAGTGGCACAGATGTCATGGCAGTATCTAACCATTTTTTGACTGAATTTAAAACCTATTCTACAAGTTAAAGCCCTTCTGTGGCACTAAACTTGGGGCCAAAATCTTGTAGCCAGGCAGTATCTAGGGGAAAAACAAACCCCCTAATACCCTTGTAGATGGTCAAAGTATCAAACACATTCCTAGTGACTTATTATATCTATATATTAGTGTACCTCTTAATACTCATCAGAGAAACTACTTTTGTGCAGTAGATGGCACTTAGCAACAAAGACCCACAACCAATCAAGATCCAGAGAACAAGTAACTATAGAATGCTCAGTCATAAACAGGGCATCAGTATCATGGCTTTCATTTCAAAGGCTCTATGATTCTAAAGGAAAAGGAGCAGAATAAGTATAAGAGCCACAGACAGTAAATGACTACAAGGAAACAATATTCTCCAGGCATATCAGGGCAGTTGTGTAGATGAATTCACAACAGTTGAGGTAGCACATACAAGACCTGCATGAGCTTATGATAGAAGAAATCCCAGCATAGGGAGCAGAAGTGGGCATGAATCCTACCCACAACCTAGGAACTTTTGGCAACTGATAGCTACTTGAGGGTGGAGAATAAGTTTTCTATATGGATTCAGGCACTTTGCATTGACCACATTCCAGAAGAAGATCATATATCTAAGAGTACTTAGTATGAATTATATGATGGGTTTTAAGAAATAAGGACAAAAAGTTGGGTACATATAAAGAATTTTGTATAAGGGAAGAGTCAAGGGGTGTATATGATCAAAATGCATTGTATGGGATCCTTAAAGAACTAATAAAAATGAGGGGGAAAGGCATAGATGAAAAATACTGTTCTGAAACACACACATAAAGCATATTTCAAATGGTAGCTAACAACGGTATCAATCAAGATGACCATCTGGTCATTTCAATAAGGTTTTTCTCTCTCTCTCTCTCTCTCTCTCTCTCTCTCTCTCTCTCTCTCTCTCTCTTTCTCTCTCTCTCTCCTCTCTCTCTCTCTTTCTGATTTCTGATTTCTAATTCAATGACCTATACAATAAATTAACATGATTAGCTGATCTAACATTTTCCAAAGCTTAGGTACCACAATGAAATATCTGAAATTTTGAATTCTGTCTCCTGGATTTATTTTGACCATGTAGTACTTTGTTAGCCTCTCCCTGTTTTAGCTCCTCTTCTTCAAATTGTTATGCATGGAATGTTTAACAGCTCCATTTCTTATGGTCTACCTCGTTCCTGTCCTGCTTGCAATTAATTATGCAAAGGGATTAGAGTTAATAAGTGTTGAATGGAGAGACACAATCAATGCTGTGATTGGACCGTTCTGGCTTTAAAATGTCTGCAAAATGCAATGCCCTAAGAAAATGTCTGTGGGGATATACTGGGATATTAACTGCCCTGCCAAAGTCATTGTAGTTTGCAGAACACCTTTAGAAATGATTGTCAACATGGAAACTTTTGACTTTCCAACCATTCTGTAAGTAAGTCAGGCATGAATTCCTTTCCAATTTTCTGGGGCTGTATTGTAGGCTCAGGAATTTTAAGTGACTAGATTGCAGGTTTATTATTATTACAGCAATTGTACATAATTGCCAATCAGGAATTCTCAATATAATTTTGCCTTCTCTACTTAGTCTTTCTGCTTACATCAGGATAGAACATTATAAGAGATATGATGGATATGGCAATGTCCAGTGGTGGTTCACATTTATATTATCATATTGATTGTAAATAAAACATTGACATAGAATTTAATTTACCAACCAAATATTATAGCAGTAGAAACTAGAAAATAATTTCTTAGGTGAAATTATATGCCCAACTTGTTGAGACTAGTAAGTGATAGAGTTACTACTCAATTATCAAAACTCTTTTGATGCCTGGAAACTATATCCATAGTCTCTTTGCTTAGCTCTGAATTTTTGTTTTTTGATAATCTTCTTTTTCGGGAGGAAGGTATACAGAAGAGACAAAAATCTGACAATACAAAGCCAGTGATATGCCTAAGACAATAAAGGTCATCACTACTGAGCCTGATGTTCTAAGTCCATCACTCTATAGTTACATGGTAGAAGTAGAGAGCAGATTCCAGCAAGGTGTTCTCAGTCCTCCATACATGTATGAAGGCATACACACATGCAGGAACATGCACACACATACATGCACACATAAATATAATGAAAATGTCATTAGTCATATTGTATGTGAGAACACTCATGTATTCTGAAGGAATCTAAATGACAAATCATTTCACCATGAGATTGTGAATTATGAATGTTGGTAATTCTGATGGTTGGCCTTATATCAGCAATTTTAATACTTTTACTGGTCCACTAAGAATTCTATATATGGACTCTGCCGTCTTTGCTCCTGCAACAGAGCAATTGGGACCTCCAGGCTCAGGGATAATCAAGCATAATATCCCTTGGTACTCAGCCAGGTTGTGTGCTCCCTGCTCCCAAGAGCTGGGCAGTGCTGTGGTCACCTACGCGCCAGCTCTGCTGGCGGGACATCTGCCCTGCAGAGGAACCCTCACTGGGAAAGAGCACATCTGCACAGAGAGAGAGCACACCAGCTGCCGGCGACCTCTGCTCTGGGGATTGACTACACTGAGCCTTCGGATGTGCAGGGTTTCCCGAATATAACATCACTTGGGGCAAGGCACATCAGGGCTCCAAAGTCACTCTGGAGCAGGGCAGCCCCTCAGCAATCGGTGCCAGGGGAATCCTGGTCATCCAGGGGGGGAGAAATAGCCTTGCAGGCTCACAGGAGGTCCAACCAACAGCAAGTGACAGCAGGACCAACTAATACCAGAGAACCAGATGGCAAAAGGCAAACGTAGGAACGTTACTAACAGAAATCAAGGCAATATGGCACCATCCGAACCCAACTCTCCAACAGCAGCAAGTCCTGGATACACCCCCACACTGGAAAGGCAAGATCTGGATTTAAAATCACTTCTCATGATGCTATTAGAGAATTTCAAGAAGGATGAAAATAAATCTCATAAAGAAATACAGGAGAACATGAATCAACGGGTAGAAGCCCTTACAAAGGAAACACAAAAATAGCTTAGAGAAATGCAGGAGAACATGGGTCAACTGATGGAGGCCCATAAGGAGGCAACACAAAAATCGCTTAAAGAAATGAATCAACGGGTAGATGCCCTTACAAAGGAAACACAAAAATCGCTTAAAGAAATGCAGGAGAATATGGGTCAACTGATGGAGGCCCATAAGGAGGCAACACAAAAATTGCTTAAAGAAATGAATCAACGGATAGATGCCCTTACAAAGGAAACACGAGAGTTGCTTAAAGAAATGCAGGAGACAATGGATCAACAGATGGAAACCCATGAGGAGGAAACACAAAAATCGCTTAGAGAAATACAGGAGAACTTGGTTCAACAGGCAGAAATCCTGAAAGAGGACACACAAAAATATCTTAAAGAAATACAGGAACACAAACAAACAAGTGAAGGATCTGAGCAAATCCATTCAGGAACTAAAAAAGGAAGTAGAAACAACTAAGAAATCACAAAGGGAGACAACTTTGGAGATAGAAAACCTTGGGAAGAAATCAGGAGTCATAGATGCAAACATCACCATTAGAATACAAGAGATGGAAGAAAGAATCTCAGGTGCTGAAGATTCCATAGAAAGCATCGATTCAACAGTCAAAGAAAATGCAAAATGCAAAAAACTTGTAACCCAAAACATCCAGGAAATCCAGGACACAATGAGAAGACCAAACCTAAGGATTATAGGTATAGATGAGAGTGAAGATTTGCAACTTAAAGGGCCAGTAAATATCTTCAACAAAATTATGGAGGAAAACTTCCCTAACCTAAAGAGAGAGATGCTGATGAACGTACATGAAGCCTACAGAACTCCAAACAGACTGGACTAGAACAGAAATACCTCCCATCAAATAATAATCAAAACACCAAATGTACTAAACAAAGAAAGAATATTAAAAGCAGTAAGAGAAAAAGGCCAAGTAACATATAAAGGAAGACCTATCCGAATCACATCAGACTTCTCACCAGAGACTATGAAAGCCAGAAGATCCTGGGCAGATCTCATACAGACTCTAAGAGAACACAAATGCCAGCCTAGACTACTATACCCAGCAAAACTCTCAGTCACCATAGATGGAGAGACCAAGACATTCCATGATAAAACCAAATTTTCACAAGATCTTTCCACAAACCCAGCCCTGCAAAGGTTAATAGGTAGAAATCAACAATACAAGGAGAGAAACTACACCCTGGAGAAAATGAGATAGTAACCTTCTTTCATCAAACCCAAAAGTAGATAACCACTCAAACATGAAGATAGCATCAAGAATAGCAGGTGACAGAGCAGCGGCAAGGAGAGAGTGCAGAGTGCACTCCATCATCTTTGCTCCAGTGGCCGGGAAGTTGGGACAGCCAGGCTCTGAGACAGACAGGCATAATATCGCTTGGGTCTCGGGCGGCTTGTGTGTATGCGGCTCCCAAGTGCTGGGCTGATCTGCAGTAACCAGCGCACCAGCTCTGCTGTGGAACTTCTGCCTGGCAGAGGGACCACGCACTGGGCTGGAGCCTACCAGCTTCCCTTCCGCGACCTCTGTTCCAGTAGACTGCACTGAAGAGACAGGTACCCAGGCTCTCCCCAATATAACATCACTTGGGACACGGCCTGTTGGGGCTTCCATCTGCGCCCAAGAACGGGTCAGCTCTGTGGTCGTCTGGGTGCCAGATCTGCAGGCCATTGCCTCTGCAGGGTGAGCAGTGCCACGGAGAGAGTGCAGAGTACACTCCGCCATCTTTGCTCCAGTGGCCAGGAAGTTAGGACAGCCAGGCTCTGAGACAGACAGGCAAAATATCGCTTGGGTCTCGGGTGGATTGTGTGTACATGGCTCCCAAGAGCTGGGCAGATCTGCAGTAACCAGCATGCCAGCTCTGCTGTGGGACTTCTGCCTGGCAGAGGGACGCCCCCTCCCCCCCCCGACTCTAGGAGAGATCACACACCCCTGCACAGGGCAGGAGCCTACCAGCGTCCCTTTGGCGACCTCTGCTCCAGGAATCCACTACGCTGAGTCTTTGGATGTGCAAGGACTCCCCAATATAACATCACTTGGGGCAAGGCACATCAGGGCTCCAAAGTCACTCAGGAGCAGGGCAGGCCCCAGAAATCTGTGCCAGGGGAATCCTGGTAAACCGGGGGGGGGGGCAGAAATAGCTTTGCAAGCTCACAGGAGGTCCAACCAACAGCCAGTGACAGCAGGACCAACTAACATCAGAGGTATCCAGATGGCAAAAGGCAAACGTAGGAATGTTACTAACAGAAATCAAAGTAATGTGGGACCATCCGAACCCAACTCTCCAACAGCAGCAAGTCCTTGATACCCCACCACACCCGAAAGACAAGATCTGGATTTAAAATCACTTCTCATGATGCTATTAGAGGATCACAAGAAGGACACAAATAAATCTAAAAAGAATTACAGGAGACCATGAATCAACGGTTAGAAGCCCTTACAAAGGAAACAAAAATCGCTTAGAGAAATGCAGGAGAACATGGATCAAAAGATGGAGGCGCACAAGGAGACAACACAAAAATCGCTTAACGAGATGAATCAACGGGTAGATGCACTCACAAAGGAATCACAAAAATTGCATAATGAAATGCAGAAGAATATGGGTCAACAGACGGATGCCCATAAGGAAGCAACACAAAAATTGCTTAAAGAAATGAATCAACAGATAGATGCCCTTACAAAGGAAACACGAGAACTACTTAAAGAAATGCAGGAGACGATAGATCAACAGATGGATTTCCATGAGGAGGAAACACAAAAATCGCTCAGAGAAATGCAGGAGAACGTGGGTCAACAGGCAGAAATCCTGAAAGAGGTAATGCAAAAATACCTTAAAGAAATACAGGAAAATACAAACAAACAAGTGAAGGATCTCAGCAAATCCATCCAGGAACTAAAAAAGGAAGTAGAAACAACTAAGAAATCAGAAAGGGAGACAACTTTGGAGATAGAAAACCTTGGGAAGAAATCAGGAGTCATAGATGCAAACATCAACAATAGAATACAAGAGATGGAAGAAAGAATCTCAGGTGCTGAAGATTCCATAGAAAGCATCGACTCAACAGTCAAAGAAAATACAAAATGCAAAAAACTTGTAACCCAAAACATCCAGGAAATCCAGGACACAATGAGAAGACCAAACCTAAGGATTATAGGTATAGATGAGAGTGAAGATTTGCAACTTAAAGGGCCAGTAAACATCTTCAACAAAATTATGGAGGAAAACTTCCCTAACCTAAAAAGAGAGATGCTGATGAATGTACAAGAAGCCTACAGAACTCCAAACAGACTGGACCAGAACAGAAATACCTCCCGTCACATAATAATCAAAACACCAAATGTTCTAAACAAAGCAGTAAGAGACAAGGGCCAAGTAACATACAAAGGAAGACCTATCCGAATCACATCAGACTTCTCACCAGAGACTATGAAAGCCAGAAGATCCTGGGCAGATCTCATGCAGACACTGAGAGAGCACAAATGCCAGCCTAGACTACTATACCCAGCAAAACTCTCAATCACCATAGATGGAGAGACCAAGATATTCCATGATAAAACCAAATTTTCACAATATCTTTCCACAAATCCAGCCCTGCAACGGATAATAGGTAGAAACCTCCAATACAGGGAGAGAAACAACACCCAGGAAAAAATTAGATAATAACCTTCTTGAATCAAACCCAAAAGTAGATAACCACTCAAACATAATGATAGCGTCAAGAATGTCAGATGGCAATAATCACTATGCCTTAATCTGTCTTAATATCAATGGTCTCAATTCCCCACTTAAAAGACATAGACTAGCAGACTGGATACGTAAACAGGACCCAGCATTTTGCTGCATGCAGGAAACGAACCTCAGTGTCAAAAACAAACACTACCTCAGAGTAAAAGGCTGGAAAACATATTTACAAGCAAATGGCCCCAAGAAACGAGGTGGAGTAGCCATCCTAATATCAGATAAAATTGATTTTCAACCTAAAGTCATCAAAAAAGACACAGAAGGACACTGCATACTGATCAAGGGAAAAATCCACCATCAAGAACTCTCAATTCTGAATATCTATGCTCCAAATGCAAGGGCACCCTCATTCGTAAAAGAAACTTTACTAAAGCTCAAAGCACACATCGCACCGCACACAATAATAGTGGGTGACTTCAACACCCCGCTCTCTGAAATGGATCGTTCAGGAAAGCAGAAACTAAACAAGGACACAGTGAATCTAATTGAAGCCTTGGACCAAATGGAAGTAACAGATATATATATAACATTTCATCCTAGAGCTAAAGAATACAACTTCTTCTCAGCACCTCATGGTACCTTCTCCAAAATTGACCATATAATTGGTCACAAATCAGACCTCAACAGATATAAGAAGATAGAACTAATCCCATGCCTCCTATCAGATCACTATGGAATAAGGGTGGTCTTCAATGGCAACAAAAACAAAAGAAAACCCACGTACACATGGAGGCTGAACAATGCTCTACTTAATGATAACTTGGACAAGGTGGAAATAAAGAAAGAAATCAAAGACTTTTTGAAAGTTAATGAAAATGAAGGCACAACATACCCTAATTTATGGGACACAATGAAAGCAGTGCTAAGAGGGAAATTCATAGCCCTGAGTGCTGCCAAAAAGAAACGGGAGACAGCACACACTAACAGCTTAATGGCACACCTGAAAGCCCTGGAACAAAAAGAAGCAAATACACCAAAGAGGAGTAGAAGGCAGGAAATCATCAAACTCAGGGCTGAAATCAATCAAGTAGAAACAAATAAAACCATACAAAGAATCAACAAAACGAGGAGTTGGTTCTTTGAGAAAATCAACAAGATAGATAAGCCCTTAGCCAGACTAACCAGAGGGCACTGAGATAGTATCCAAATTAATAAAATCAGAAAGGAAAAGGGAGAGATAACAACAGAAACTGAGGAAATTCAAAAAATCATCAGATCCTACTACAAAAATCTGTATTCAACACAACTAGAACATCTTGAGGAAATGGATAATTTCCTTGACAGATACCAAATACCAAAATTAAATCAGGATCAAATAGACCATCTAAACCATCCTATAACCCCTGAAGAAATAGAAGTTTTCATTGGAAATCTTCCAACCAAAAAAAGCACAGCTCCAGATGGTTTTAGTGCAGAATTCTATCAGACCTTCAAAGAAGACCTAACACCAATACTCTTCAAACTGTTCCACAAAATAGAAACAGAAGGAACAGTACCCAACTCGTTCTATGAAGCCACAATTACACTAATACCAAAAGCACACAAAGATCCGACAAAGAAAGAGAATCTCAGGCCAATCTCTCTTATGAATATCGATGCAAATATACTCAGTAAAATTCTTGCCAACCGAATCCAAGAACACATCAAAACGATCATTCGCTACGAACAAGTAGGCTTCATCCTAGGGATGTAGGGATGGTTCAATATAAGGAAATCCATCAATGTAATCCACTATATAAACAATCTCAAAGAAAAAAAAACCACATGGTCATCTCATTAGATGCTGAGAAAGCATTTGACAAAATTCAGCATCCTTTCATGCTAAAGGTCTTGGAAAGATCAGGAATTCAAGGCCCATATCTAAACATAGTAAAAGCAATTTACAGCAAACCGGTAGCCAGCATCTATCTAAATGGAAAGAAACTTGAAGCAATCCAACTAAAATCAGGGACTAGACAAGGCTGCCCTCTCTCTCCATATCTTTTCAATATAGTACTCGAAGTTCTAGCTAGAGCAATTAGACAACAAAAAGAGGTCAAAGGGATACAAATTGGAAAGGAAGAAGTCAAACTATCACTATTTGCAGACGATATGATAGTATTCTTAAGCGACCCAAAGAACTCCACCAGAGAACTCCTACAGCTGATAAACGACTTCAGCAAAGTGGCCGGATATAAAATCAACTCAAGCAAGTCAGTAGCCTTCCTATACTCAAAGGATAAGCAGGCTGAGAAAGAAGTAAGAGAAATGATACCCTTCACCATAGCCACAAACCATATAAAGTATCTTGGCGTGACTCTAACGAAACAAGTGAAAGATCTGTATGACAAGAACTTCAAGTCTCTGAAGAAAGAAATTGAAGAAGACCTCAGAAGATGGAAAAATCTGCCATGCTCATGGATTGGCAGGATTAATATAGTAAAAATGAGCATCCTACCAAAAGCAATATAAAGATTCAATGCAATCCCCATCAAAATCCCAACTCAATTCTTCATAGAGTTAGAAAGAGCAATTCAAAAATTCATCTGGAATAACAGAAAACCCAGAATAGCTAAAACTATTCTCAAGAGTAAAAGAACCTCCGGGGGAATCAGTATCCTGGACCTCAAGCTGTACTACAGAGCAATAGGGTTAAAAACCGCATGGTATTGGTATAGTGACAGGCATGTAGATCAATGGAACAGAATTGAAGACCCAGAAATGAATCCACACTCCTATCGTCACTTGATCTTTGACAAAGGAGCTAAAACCATCCAGTGGAAAAAAGATAGCCTTTTCAGCAAATGGTGCTGGCTCAGCTGGAGGTCAACATGCAGAAGAATGCAAATTGACCCATTCTTATCTCCTTGCACTAAGCTCAATTCCAAATTGATCAAGGATCTCCACATAAAACCAGACACACTGAAACTAATAGAAGGGAAACTAGGGAAGAACCTTGAACATGTGGGCACAGGGGAGAATTTCCTGAACAGAACTCCAATAGCTTATGCTCTAAGATCAAGAATAGACAAATGGGACCTCATTAAATTACAAAGTTTTTGCAAGGCAAAAGACACTGTCAAAGAGACAAAGTGGCAACCAACTAACTGGGAAATGATCTTTACCAATCTTACATCCGACAGAGGGCTAATATCCAATATATACAAAGAACTCAAGAAGTTAATCTCCAGAGAGGCAAGTAACCCTATTAAAAAATGGGGTACAGAGCTAAACAAAGAGTTCTCACCTGAAGAATATCTAATGGCTGAGAAGCACCTAAAGAGATGTTCATCATCCTTAGTCATTAGGGAAATGCAAATCAAAACAACCCTGAGATTCCATCTCACACCAGTCAGGATGGCTAAGATCAAAAACACAGGAGACAGCAGTTGTTGGCGAGGATGTGGAGAAAGAGGAACAGTCCTCCACTGCTGGTGGAATTGCAAGCTGGTACAACCACTCTGGAAAGCAGTCTGGTGGTTCCTCCGAAAACTGGGCATGACACCTCCGGGGGATCTGGCTATACCACTCCTGGGCATATACCCAGAGGCTTTACCTGCATGCAATAAGGACACATGCTCCACTATGTTCATAGCAGCCTTATTTATAATAGCCAGAAGCTGGAAAGAACCCAAATGTCCCTCAACGGAGGAATGGATTCAGAAGATGTGGTATATCTACACAATGGAATACTACTCTGCAATTAAAAACAATGAATTCACGAAATTCCTAGGCACATGGTCAGAACTTGAAAATATCATCCTTAGTGAGGTAACCCAATCACAAAAGAATACACATGGTATGCAGTCACTGATAAGGGGATATTAACCCAGAATCTCGGAATACCCTAGACACAATTCGCATAGCAATAGATTTCTAAGAAGATGGAAGGAGAGACCCCTGGTCCTGGAAAGACTGGATGTAGGGGAATGCCAGAACAGAGAAACGAGAGGGGGTTGAATGGAGAAAAGAGGGAGTGAAGGGGGCTTATGGGACTTTCGGGGAGGGAGGAAACGGGAAAGGGGAAATGATTTGGAATGTAAATTAAAAAAAATAAAATTAAATTAAAAAAAAAGAATAGCAGGTGACAATAATCACTATTCCTTAATATCTCTTAATATCAATAATCTCAACTCCCCCATAAAAAGACATAAAGTAACAAACTGGATACTTAAACAGGTCCCAGTATTTTGCTGCGTGCAGGAAACGCACCTCAGTTTCAAAGACAAACACTTCCTCAGAGTAAAAGGCTGGAAAACAATTTTACAAGCAAATGGACCCAGGAAATGAGCCGGAGTAGCCATCCTAATATCAGATAAATTTGACTTTCAACCTAAAGTCATCAAAAAAGACACAGAATGACACTATATACTGGTCAAAGGAAAAATCCACCAAGAAGAACTCTCAATTCTGAATATCTATGCTCCAAATGCAAGGGCACCCTCATTTGTAAAAGAAACTTTACTAAAGCTCAAACCACACATCGCAACTCACACAATAATAGTTGGTGACTTCAACACCCTGCTCTCTGAAATGAATCTTTCAGGAAAGCAGAAACTAAACAGGGACACAGTGAAACCAATTGAAGTCTTGAATCAAATAGAACTAACATATATATATATATATATTGAACATTTCATCCTAAAGCAAAAGAATATACCTTCTTCTCAGCACCTCATGGTACCTTCTCCAAAATGGACCATATAATTGGTCACAAAACAGACCTCAACAAATATAAGAAGATCGAACTAATCCTATGCCTCCTATCAGATCACTATGGAATAAGGGTATTCTTCAATAACAACAAAAACAACAGAAAACCAACATACACATGGAAGCTGAACAAGGCTCTACTCAATGACACCTTGATCAAGGAGGAAATAAAGAAAGAAATCAAAGACTTTTTAAAATTTAATGAAAATGAAGGCAAAACATACCCTAATTTATGGGACACAAGAAAATTCATAGCCCTGAATGCCTCCAAACAGAAACGGGAGAGAACATACAATAGCAGCTTAATGGCACACCTGAAAGCCCTGGAACAAAAAGAAGTAAATACACCCAAGAGGAGTAGAAGGCAGGAAATCATCAAACCCAGGGCTGAAATCAATCAAGTAGAAACAAATAAAACCATACAAAGAACCAACAAAACTAGGAGTTGGTTCTTTGAGAAAATCAACAAGATAGATAAGCCCTTAGCCAGACTAGCCAGAGGGCCCAGAGACAGTATCCAAATTAACAAAATCAGAAATGAAAAGGGAGATATAACAACAGAAACTGAGGAAATTCAAAAAATCATCAGATCCTACTACAAAAGCCTATATTCAACACAACTAGAAAATCTGGAGGAAATGAACAATTTCCTCAACAGATACCAAACACCAAAATGAAATAAGGATCAAATAGACCATCTAAACCATCCTATAACCCCTGAAGAAATAGAAGTGGTCATTGGAAGTCTTCCAACCCGAAAAAGCACAGGTCCAGACGGTTTTAGTGCAGAATTCTACCAGACCTTCAAAGAAGACCTAACACCAATACTTTTCAAACTATTCTGCAAAATAGAAACAGAAGGAACAGTACCCAACTCGTTCCATGAAGCCACAATTATGCTAATACCAAAATCACACAAAGATCCGACAAAGAAAGAGAATCTCAGGCCAATTTGTCTTAAGAATATCGATGCAAAAATACTCAATAAAATTCTTGCCAACCGAATCCAAGAACATATCAAAACGATCATTCACTACGATCAAGTAGGCTTCATCTCAGGGATGCAGGGATGGTTCAATACAAGGAAGTCTATCAATGTAATTCACAACATAAACAATCTCAAAGAAAAAAAACCACATGGTCATTTCATTAGATGCTGAGAAAGCAATTGACAAAATTTACCATCTTTTAATGTTAAAGGTCTTGGAAAGATCAGGAATTCAAGGCCCATATCTAAACATAGTAAAAGCAATTTACAGCAAACCGGTAGCCAACATCAATCTAAATAGAGAGAAACTTGAAGCAATCCCACTAAAATCAGGGACTAGACAAGGCTGCCCTCTCTCTCCATATCTTTTCAATATAGTACTTGAAGTTCTAACTAGAGCAATTAGACAACAAAACGAGGTCAAAGGGATACAAATTGGAAAGGAAGAAGTCAAACTATCACTATTTGCAGACGATATGATAGTATATTAAGCGACCCAAAGAACTCCACCAGAGAACTCCTACAGCTGATAAACGACTTCAGCAAAGTGGCCGGATATAAAATCAACTCAAGCAAGTCAGTAGCCTTCCTATACTCAAAGGATAAGCAGGCTGAGAAAGAGTAAGAGAAATGATACCCTTCACGATAGCCACAAACCATATAAAGTATCTTGGCGTGACTCTAACCAAAGAAGTGAAAGACCTGTATGACAAGAACTTCAAGTCTCTGAAGAAAGAAATTGAAGAAGACCTCAGAAGATGGAAAAATCTTCCATGCTCATGGATTCGCTGGATTAATATAGTAAAAATGACCATCCTTCCAAAAGCAATATAAAGATTCAATGCAATCCCCATCAAAATCCCAACTCAATTCTTCATAGAGTTAGAAAGAGCAATTCAAAAATTCATCTGGAATAACAGAAAACCCAGGATAGCTAAAACTATTCTCAAGAGTAAGAGAACTTCTGGGGGAATCAATATCCCGGACTTCAAGCTGTACTACAGAGCAATAGTGTTAAAAACTGCATGGTATTGGTATAGTGACAGGCATGTAGATCAAAGGAACAGAATTGAAGACTCAGAAATAAATCCACACTCCTATGGTCCCTTGATCTTTGACAAAGGAACTAAAACCATCCAGTGGAAAAAAGATAGCCTTTTCAACAAATGGTGCTGGTTCAACTGGAGGTCAACATGCAGAAGAATGCAAATTGACCCATTCCTATCTCCTTGTACTAAGCTCAATTCCAAGTGTATCAAGGACCTCCACATAAAACCAGACACACTGAAACTAATAGAAAGGAAACTAGGGAAGAACCTTGAACATATGGGCACAGGGGAGAATTTCCTGAACAGAACTCCAATAGCTTATGCTCTTAAGATCAAGAATTGACAAATGAGACCTCATAAATTTACAAAGTTTCTGTAAGGCAAAGGACACTGTCAAAAATACAAAGTAGCAACCAACTGACTGAGAAAAGATCTTTACCAATCCTACATCCAATAGAGGGCTATTATCAAAAATATACAAAGAACTCAAGAAGTTAGACTCCAGAGAGCCAAATAACCCTATTAAAAAATGGGGTACAGAGCTAAACAAAGAGTTCTCACATGAAGAATATCTAATGGCTGAGAAGCACCTAAAGAAATGTTCAACATTCATAGTCATTAGGGAAATGCAAATCAAAACAACCCTGAGATTCCACCTCACATCAGTCAGAATGGCTAAGATCAAAAACACAGGAGACAGCAGTTGTTGGCAAGGATGTTGAGAAAGAGGAACACTCCTCCACTGCTGGTGGGATTGCAAACTGGTACAATGACTCTGGAAAGCTGTCTGGCGGTTCCTCAGAAAACTGGGCATGACACTCCCGGAGGACCCTGCTATACCACTCCTGGGCATATACCCAAAGTCTTTCCCTGCATGCAATAAGGACACATGGTCCACTATGTTCATAGCAGCCTTATTTATAATAGCCAGAAGCTGGAAAGAACCCAGCTGTCCCTCAATGGAGGAATGGATTCAGAAGATGTGATATATTTACACAATGGAATACTACTCTGCAATTAAAAACAATGAACTCACGAAATTCTTAGGCAAATGGTCAGAACTTGAAAATATCATCCTTAGTGAGGTAACCCAATCACAAAAGAACTTACAAGGTATGCAGTCACTGAAAAGGAGTTATTAACCAGATTCTCGGAATACCCAAGACACAATTCGCATATCAATAGATTTCCAAGAAGATGGAAGGTGAGACCCTTGGTCCTGGAAAGACTGGATGTAGGGGAATACCAGGACAGAGAAGCGAGAGGGGGTTGAGTGGGAAACACAGGGAGGGAAGGGAGCTTATGAAACTTTTGGGGGGAGGAAACTGGAAAGGTGAAATCATTTGGAATGCAAATAAAAAAGTATAGAAAATAATAAAAAAATTTACATGGATCAAAAAAATATAAGAAACAAAAAATACATAAAATGAAAAAAAAGAATTCTATATATGCATACAATGTATTTTCATTATATAGATCCCACTCCCCTCTATAACTCCTCAGACCCACACCCCTTTCCCTTCTACCCCCTCCTCTGGGTTCATGTCCTCTTTATTTTTTAATAAACTACTTGATCTAATTTGTGATGTTTATATATTCATGGATATTGGGTCATCTATTGCCAAGTGTAGGGGGGCCTACCAAGAGTCACACTATTTTTAAATTCACTTTCTTTCCCCGCAAAACCATAAATTGCCAATTGCTCCTCAGCTAGGTGTGGGAGATTGTGAACCCTTTAGTACTTCACACTGGAAGGTTGACTGGCTTGATCTTGTGCTTTTTGGTGGTGGCAACAGCGTTTGCTGTGAGTTTCTAAGGTTTCACATCAAAAAGATACTGCTTCAATTTAAACTGGCGACTTGTCACAACCTAAAATTAACTTGAGTCTCAATGAAGCAATACATACAACGGGTCAGACTTTCAGTATGTCGGTGGATAATTGTCTTTATTATGCTAATTGAATAAGAAGATGCATGTTACTATGTCGGGGAACCATTCTCTACACAACCAGCTTCTAAGCTTTATGGATGGAGAGATGGAGCTGAACAGGACACGCAGGCAAGGGATCATGCATGCATTCCTTTCTATCATCTTTTGATGATTTATGTATGTGACGAAACTAGCTTTTCAAGTTCTTACCTTGTCTTCCCCATAACAGCTATAGCCTGGGATTGTAAACAGAAATAAACCCATTTCTCCTTTAAGTTGCTTTCTGTCAATTTATTTTACCACAGCAACAGAAATAAAAGAGGATGGTTGTTTGTTGATTTGGATTTTATGATGATTTGTAAGCCCCAAAGTGATTAAAAAAAATAAACATGGAAACTAGCTAGCTTTATACTAGCACCATTCATAGATATTTTCCTTTTCTTTAATGGTAACTCTGTTTCTCTGAATTTTTTTGTGTTTCTTTTTTTCAATCTTTTCTGAAAACATGTTACTAATCAAATTATATTTTCTGCACTAACCTATATATACCAATAAATGTTAATGAATACTCACATTACACTTTATAGTAAAAACATTTGTACATATCAATTTATGTAGTGGGTGACATGAGAATGAACATGGTATAAGTCGTAGCTCACATGAGAGAAACTCATTGTTGATAATGACAAGAAACTTTAGAAATCAAGGATGAACTTAGTTCTGCTACTCACAGGACTAGTACATTTTTTACTACGATATAAATCCCAAATCCACATTAAAATATTGCTTTCTTTGTCAATGATTTCTGTGGTCAGTGGATCCACTTTCTATGTATTTGGGATATAGTGGGCACTTCCCATCTGAACAGTATACTCTAAGCTATAGATCACAGTCAAGGCAAAAATACAGTAAGACATATTCTAGAATGGTTTGTCAGTTCTGTAAAGAAAAATGGTTTGAGCTATCCATGTTCCCAAATGTTATGCATTTAATGAAAGTTTCTTTTTATGAGTTTCTGCTCTTTCTTGGAGAAGTATTTGTGCTGTTCTTTGTTCCACTTATAGACGGGTTTTGTTGACTCTCCAAATAAAAACCGTACCAAAAAAAAAAAAAAGGAGGAAAAAAAAAACCACCCACAACATTTACATGTTATGATTTATTGTCAAAATGGTTCTGGTGGTGAGCAGGGATTCACTCGAGTTTATGAATAATATATTTACACTATTGAGTCTCCCAGTGAATTCATAAGATTGATGTTCAAATGAGAGACTCTAAGTGTGATGAATTGCTACCACATAAAGGTAGTCAATCTTTATCAGCTTCCGTTCAAAGTGAGAGGCGATGAGAGCAGGACTGCTGGGAAGTTTCCAAGCAGTGCTTTCTGCTGTATCCTTGCCTTCCTTTCCTTTGGGCATGGGAAATGGTATTGGACAACAGACCCAAATGTTGTCTTAACTGAAGAAGCCTCAGCAATAGTACATGTTGGGACTTATTATTAGAGAAAGAGAGACAAAAATCTAAGACCCAGAATTGGAAATTTGGGAGTGAATGAAGGGCTCAGATTTCAGTACCTCAAAGGAGTACATGCACAGCATTAGACAGCAAATGTTATCACAATTCTAATTTGGTATTATAGAAACCCAGGTGATGAATTTTTACAGGGAGAAATATTAATGCTTTCTGCTCTCTTCATACAATGTATATTGATTCAATACCTACTGTGGCACAGCATTGCTACAGATGTTTTGGATACATGCAAGAGCAACATAGGCTAAGCCCCTGCCTTTAGGTTTCTTATATGAAGAAACAAAATGTAATTAGTGAGCAATTTATGACAGAGGATAAAAGTGACTCTGGAGGAAAACAAAACATTCTAAATTGGATAAAACAAGTACTACAGTGGATACACTGAAGGGCTTCTTTTCTATTTTATGTTTTAAATTCAATTTGATATTTATGTGTTTTCATATGTGTGTGAACATGGACCCAGAATGGTGTACATGTGAAGGTCAGAGAACCACTTTGGGTGTTCACATTTTCCTTCCTGTTTGTTTGAAACTGGATCTCCCTTGTTCACTGATGCTTAATCTCAGCTCTTTGGCTATGAACTGGCAATTCTCCTGTCTCTGCCTCCCTTCTTTCAGTAGTAATGCATTGGGATTACAGATGCTTGCATTTCTGTGTCTGGCTATTATGTGTGTTCTGGAAATCCAAACTCAGGTTTTCAGGTTTGCAGAGCAACCATTTCACCTATTGAGACCCCACTTCTATTCTTTCTTTTCTGTTTCAATTGATTATAGAGAGCTTCATTGACAAAAGATACAGGCAGGAAGTGTAGGAATGCCAAGCCATAGGCAGGGACATTTAGGTAATGGAGTGACTGTAAATGAAGTGGGCTTGGCTTATCTGAGATGAGTCAAAAGGGAGGACAATCAGAAATAGTGTTAAGATGTCCTAGTGTGGCTGTTACTAGAAGCAATGAAGAAATGCTGGTTATAGGAGGCACTTGGGCTGGCTGTGGATTGGATATCAAATGTTATGCACAAAACCCTCTTATATGCTGGGCTTTGAGAGTTACAAGTGTATATACCCTCCTGTATACCTCTTATAGACTATTTTCAACTATGTCTGAGCTATATAATAGAAAATGCACCTAGAAATTCCCATCAACTGCCATGCTCTATGCTTTTAGTCATCAGTCATTCCAGATCTTCTCTTCTAAGATTTACCTTTAGTTCTTCCAAGTAGGCCTTTGCCTTTAATCTTTGAGTGTCCCTCTCCCTACTGTTTGACACAAGATTTGTCCATTCAGCTTAAAGTGACTATGTTTGTCACCCCTCTCTAGTTTTCTTGATCAATGGTTTTCTTATTAATAATTTCCCCTGGTATAACTTCAGGGATTTTTTTTTCTCTGATTTGCCCCCAGGTCAGCATCTTCCAGGCAGAAGAGATCCAATAAAGTACAAAGGAAGCCATTCATAAAATAAGCATGCCTGAAAATATGTGTTATGTTTAAAGTCTGCGAATTGTCCTTTAATCTGGATGGTAATGTCTGGGCATGAATGGATAAAGTTATTTCGATGGTATCCAAGTGACAACACATAATCTCAAAGTCAACAGCAAGCTCATTAACAGTTTCTCACATGATTGGAATTGGAATTCTATATGACCGATTTACCCTAATGGAATTATTCTTCCTAACATATCTTTAAATTGACTTAAATTTACATTTGAAAAATAATGAGACTTTGTATTATGCCTTGTAGGGACACTCACAAATTGCAGATTAGACATACATTGATGCTTACCATAAATCAGAAAAGTATCTAAACCTTTAAAAAAGAGGTGGGTTTATTTAATTCTTACAGAGGACTGACAATGTGGTACTACTATGACTTCAATATTACAAGTAAGGGTTCTGTCACACATAAAGAAAAACTGATGTGTGAGCATGAGAATTATATTGTCAGAACTAAAAGGGACCTCATTGAATGGGAAAGCTCAGAGAGAAGTGGTACTCAGTTCACAGTTTCAAGGCAAATTAAGGCCAGAGTAGAGACACAGTGTTGGTCCTTTGGCTCTAGTTATGGTATAATGTTGTAAATGGCACAATTGGACTACACATAAACCCATGTTCTATGTCTCCATGCCCTTTTGTCAAAGTATTAAATGAAGTAAAGAGAAGCACTTTTCTCACTAACCTGAGAAACCTCAAGAAATTGTCAGTACTCTCAGTAATAATTGACATGCTACGAGTAGTGATCAACTCATTGTAATGCTTTCAAATGAGAACAACATTTTCAAATTTGAACAACCCAGAGATTGTTACACCCCACTGTTTCTTGCCCCATAATAGAAATTTTGCTGTGTTATACTGGCACCCAAAGCTGGCCGGGTAAAGAAGGCTCAGGGCAGAACGTGTAGGCACAGCATATGATTTTTGGTTGTTTTATATTTAGAGTTGGCACTGGTTTCTGTCTATTTCATGAATTTCAATTCCTTCCATTCCTCCCAGGACGCTGTGCTAAGGCCAACTCACCCACATGTCTAGCCCTGCATGATACATTAGTGACAGTTTTATATAACTTCATCACATGTGTCCTTAACCCTGGTGGTTTGCCTTCTAGTTTCCTTTGCTTTTTAAAAATTTTATAGGGACTTTGTTAGTCCCAAGAGTTCCTCCCAAATTTATCTCAGCTGATAATGAACACAACTTTGTATAAAAATTATTTATTTTTAATCTATTGTTTGAGAATTTTATATAAGATACACACACACACACACACACACACACACACACACACACACACACACACCCTTTGTTCCTTCCCTCTATATCCACCCCCCTTTTCCTTTTCGAATCACCTGAGTTCACTTAGTGCTGCTTGTCTGTGCATGGGTACATTTTGGAACACGGGTAACCTTTCAGTGATTGTGTCTCAGAACAGAATGGGTTGCAGATGACAAATGCCTTTCTGTAACTGTGGGCCCTGCCATCTGTGAAATCTTCAGAGGTAAGCACCATGAAGTGGAGGAACACCTGGGTTCTAATGTCAGATCTCATGTCACTTACTTATGACAGGTCCTATTTTCTCCTCTGTTAGGTCGCTCCCCCTTCAGAAGGTGGAAAGTTGTATGAAGCATCTCGCCAATGTTCAATCTGTATGGTCAGAGTTCAAGGTTCTGGTGTATAGCCATATGCTCAGGGAATCAGAGTTCTTGTTTCTGTTTGAGTCTGTTCTAGACTCTGCTCTAGAGATGAAATGACCCACTGGAAGAAAAACTCCAGTCCAAAGCTGTGGGTTCTGACACTTTTGTGCACTTTATACCCTACCTTGGACAAATCTCCTGGGTATCTACATCTATAAATAAGTGAGAATACATAACTCACATACTGTAAAGAGAATTAACCACAGTTTAGTGTAACCCTGTACCATGACTATCAAAAAATAATGAGTTATATAAATTTCACTCAAAGGGAATTTTCCATGCTTGTTACAAACCAGGGTTTATCTGGTTGAACTTGACATAACTGTAGCAAACACTGAACACTTTCTGATCTGAAATGAGGAGGTGTTTTGTTGCAGAGATATATTGTGATATACTCAACTCAGTGGCAAGGTGACTGCTAAGATCATAAGCAACTGCACACTAGGAAGCCTGTAATTAGCTCATGTTTAGTAAAGTCACATTCATGCTTCAGAGTTAGTACAAGGACATGTACAGCTATACCTACAATTCTCAGCTTAAAAAAAACAGAGTCAATGTCCTCATAAACAGATCTATAATCATTGAGATGTTTTCAATAAAACATAATGGAATTTATTACCATCCCACCTATAAGACTAAGTGGATTTGCAGATGGATAAGGATAAGTGGAGCTCATCTTTTCTGAAATTGCCCATGCAGATCTGACCACTGCAATAGAGTTAGAAGTGATTTGTAGCAAATTAGCTTAAGTGACTCACCATCACCAAGTTCTGCTGGAGACATTTTCTAGCGTGTCCTACTTGCTGGGATTTCAAAGTCCGATTTTGTTTCTGTTCTTGAATTTCAAAAGGGCTTAGCGCAATATAAAGTAGGCCAATAAAGTGTAATGAAGTTGATAAGGCATGTAAAGAAAATGAGCTTCGGGGCCACAAAAATTAAAACTTGATTATGCTTATGGTAAGGTTGAAATGGCAGGAATGAGGCAGGAGTAAAGACTGTGTGAGCCACAGACATTGCCCTACATGTATTGATTGAACTCTCTCTGGACATTAGAGACTGGAACATGAGAAAAATCTATCACCTGTAGCCAAGAAGAGATCCTAATCCAGCCAGAATTACAACAGTCTCACCTGCAGTGACTACATCTGAGGATGCAAATCTGGGGAGGGGTCAGTGTACTATGGTCACAGGTTTTCAGAGACATGAGACTAATTCGAAGCAGCACAATTTGCTATCAAGGGGTTTGGTAGCTCTGAGAAAATGTCTAAGAATCTAAGTATTGTAGGATTTCCTTTTTTCCTTTTTCCTCCACATTTCAAGAGCAACTCTGAGAAATAAATTCAATTCTGGCCCATTGCTTCATTGCGTAGTTCTCTTTGTCAAAGTAGGAGGATGACACATTTCAAGGTCATCATCTTGATTTGTAACTTCCATGAATGTGTTTTTGCATCTATTATCTTGCTCTGGATCCTGAAAACATCAGGGTGAGATCTACTCTTTGGCCTAGGCACATGGTCTGCCCTTCAGTAAGTGAACTAGTCAGCACTTTCTGGATGCTCACAGTGGCAGCAGGCAGCCCTCCTAGCACTTTCGCAGATGCCCCGTGAATTGTGTGGAATGCTTGCAGAGAGCAGTGACTTAAAATGGCTCTCAGCCTTTGTGTTTTGTCTGCACTTCAATGCAGAGCATATCATAACTCTACTTGCTCATTGCTATGTCCCATTTTACCACAGAGACAAATTTACTCTGGTAATCCTTACCACCTGAACTGCTTTCTGGGTGTGGTTCTCTCTCTCTCTCTCTCTCTCTCTCTCTCTCTCTCTCTCTCTCTCTCTCGTGGTTACCTAATCTTAGTTTGGTCTATAGGAATAATTAAGCATATTTATAAATATATAGATACAACCTGCCCAACCTGTATAATGTAAAGTATATGCATAATGATTTCAGGGCAGACGACTGGTATTAGATAACTAACCAATATGGAGAGTTTTCCCTGGGGAAGACAAAATTTCCAACTCTCAGAATTTCTTAGTTGCTATAGCTTTTTACCTAGGTTTAAGGTCTCTTGAGATTTGCCCTGACATGATAGCATGTCTATTGATGTTGCTGTTTTTCAGAGGTTTCTGTAGCCATGTTTATGATACTTCATGCCCATTATATTTATTTATTTAGAATTGTGTGTGTGTGTATGCATGTTTAATTTTGCCAACAATTAAAGACAAAGAGGTGATGTATTTGAGAGAGAATGGAAATTCATGAAAAGGGTTGACTGGAGGAAAGGAAATAGGGGCAATGATGTAGTTATAATGTCAAGAATAAAATAATTATTTTAAAAATATGCCTATAGTCCTTGGGGCAGAACGAATGGTAGGTCTTGGAAATGTCTATGTTCTAGCCTCCCCAAATGGGAACATGCTACTGTACAGGGCAAAATAGATTTGCAGTTATGATTAAGGATCTTATATGCAAGTACATATATGTGAATGTGTTGTGGAAATCATAGGACAACACTGGACAACTTTCTTCAGGAAATATATATCTGTACACCATTTAGGGGCAGAGTTTTCCACTAGCCTGGAAGCCAGGCTGGCCAGTGAGTTCCAGGAACTTTTTGTCCTTGCTCCTTAGCTCTTGAATTATAAGCATATGCCACCACACTCAGGTTATCCTCTTAGGATTTTCAAGCCTTTACTTTTTGAGAACTGTATACATGTATACAATGAAAAATGATTCTATCTGTCCATGTAGTTATTCTGGGCAAGCAAGAACAATGGCAATAATCAGTGGTGTTTGGATACCTCCAATGTTGCCTTGACCAATAACTCTCAGGTCAATATCCCAAGCCTCCTACCACAGTTTCCATTTAATAACCAATGTAGCTAATTGTGTTGTATTTTGTTATCAGATTACTGGCTCATGGACTTCCATAAAGCCTTTAAAGATAGCCTCAGTTTTGGTTGACCTACCACTCTCCCCCTTTTCCCTCTCCTTCCAACCTTAAAACACTGCTAATTCTTTAACCTCCGGTTAACCTTTATCCCCTCTTCATTCTTGTCATATGCATTCATTCTGTCACTCAACTGATATTTTTAAAGTTGGGCTATGAAGTAGTAGGCTTTAAGGGCACAAAGGTAGGATGTGCTAGAAAGGCTACTGAGCAAACCATCTCCCTCAGTGATTAAGGGTCTTAAAAAGTGATATTTTCCTGGATTGAGCGGGAAGGTGAAACCTAATCACAAGTACCTAGAGAATGAGATTTAGAAAAGGTGACATGATGGTGAACTGTGGAACCCATGATGATGTAATACTGTGGAGCCCATGGTGATGTAATAGTGTGGAGCCCATGATGATGTAATGGTGTGGAGCCCATGATGATGTAATGGTGTGGAGTCCATGATGATGTAATACTGTGGAGACCATATAGTGTGGAGCCCATGGTAATATTATGTAGAGCCCATGAGCCATTGAGCAAAGAACATGAAACATGTCAATAGAAGCTGGAAAAGGCAAAGAGAGTTACCTTAGCCTCCAGGAGGGATATGTAGTTCTGAGAAAATTCTTTCATACTCACATTAGACTTCTGACCTCTAGCCAGTATGATAATATGCTGTGCTTTTTTTTTAAAGCCATAATTTTTAACAGTAGTGATAGTAAACACTAGGTTTCTTATTTTTCTTAGTATTAGAAAGACTGTCAAGTTGTAGAATAAACACCCCTGGGTTAGGAAACAAACATAGGCTCCAAAAAGTTCAGCTTTAGTAAAAAATGAGCAAGTAAACTTGGACATACACTTAATATTTTGCAGTCGTATCTTTGTCTGAAAAACCTATTTCCATTACCTTCCTCAAGGGAGATTTGGTAGAAGTACACACTCCAGTATATTATGAGGGCATTAGGAATGGCACCTGATAAACCACTACTGTTATTTTTAAGACAGTTTCTTCTTGTTCTATTTTTGTTTCTGATTTCCAGCAAATATTTGTCCAAAGCTGATCTCCCCAGAGAGAAGAAAAGCAACCTAGAACACATTGCTTTTGGTCATTTACTCTTCTCAATGGGCATATGAGTAGAATTATTTTTCAAGCCTAGACACGATTTTCCACATTCATCTCTAGATTAACATGTCAAAAATGAATTTATATATTATTTCTATATAATTCACATATAGCTATGATAAACAAGAGTTCAAATAACTCTTAAATGTGTATAACTGTTGCAAATATATCACCTCGTATATTACACAGCTATGTCAATGGCATCCTTCTGTGTATTCATTCCTGTAATAAGTGTTATTTCCATAAGTAATTTTTAATTTAAAGAATTCAACTACAGAGAATTCAAAGACAACTTTCAGGTATTGTTCTCTCTCTCTCTCTCTCTCTCTCTCTCTCTCTCTCTCTCTCTCTCTCTCTCTCTCTCTCTCTCCTCTCTCTTCTATGGCTTCTGGGGTTTGAACTCATCTCAGCAAACTTGGTGGCAACCTGTTATGTCAGGTGTGCTCTCTCACTAGCAGCATTTTTAGATGACACACCAGTGAAACCCTGTGACCCTTGCATTTCTGTTCCTCACTTACTTCCCTTAACATAATCATATCCAGTTCTGTGTGTGTTGTTGCGCAAGTGAGTTTTTCATTGTCATTTATGGTTGGATGATATTCCACTGTGTATACACACCAAATATTCTTCATTTATCTTGGGAAGAGTTGGGTTGTTTCCATTTTGTGACTATTGCCAATGCTTCTGGGACAAGCATAGGAGTACAGGCTTCTCCCAGACTAACTTCAAACCTTTGAATTTTAAAGGGAGTGAATCTCCTGGGTCACTTGGGGCTCCACTTATGTTTTGAGGAAACTGTTGTTTGCAGAATGGCTGCATTAATTTACTTTCTCACCAGTGGGATAAAATGGTGTCATTTTCTTCCCATTCTCCAGTTGTCTTTTGTCTTATTGATAATAGTCATTCTTCCTGGAGTATAAGCAAACCCCTTTGTGGTTTTGATTTGCATTTCCCTGGTGACTAGCAGCACTGAGAACATTTTATTCATATCCCTGAAAAACATTCATGTAAGATCTCTTGAGAAATGTATATTTAGTCTTTTCATTCTTTTTCTTTTTTTTTTTAATTTTTACTTTAACAAGACAGGTCTTTGTTATGCAACCTTGGAACTCACTGTATATACTAGGCTGGTCTCAAAATTACAGATTCACCTGCCTTAGCTCTAGAGTGCTGGGATTGAAAGTATGTGCCCTCAAACCAGGCCTTACCTCATTTCTTTATATTAGATTATTTAAATAATTTTGTTTATGTGTGTGTGAACATGTTGTGCTATTTAATGTGCCAAATCCTTTTATATTCTGCATATAAACCCCTTTTCTTTTTTTTTAATTTTATTTTATTTTCTAAGTTTTTTTTATTTACATTCAAAATCATTTCCCAAATCCCTTTTCATATGTAGAGTTTAGCTGGTTGAAATTTTCTTCTGCTGTACTTAGGCTATTAGTTTGATGATGTAATCTCACTCTGTCTCTGTCTTTCCCTATGCTCTGTCTCTATGTGTCTCTGTCTCTCTCTCTCTCTCTCTCTCTCTCTCTCTCTCTCTCTCTCTCTCTCTCTCTCTCTTTCTCTCTCATTTTAGGTGACATATCCAAAGCATTTATCAACTTGCCCATGTCCTGATATCTTCTTTTTTATTTCATTGCTATGGATCTTATACGTAAACCTTCAATCATTTCTGAGTTGATTTTTGTAGCATGAGAGAAAAGAGGTCTAGTTTTATTGGGCTGTATGTGGAGAGCCAAGTTCTCAGCACCATTTAGAAGAGACTGTCCTTTCTTTTAAAAATCATTTATATCTTATTTGATTTAATTGTGTGAAGGAAGAATGACAACAGTTTGTGGGGATTGGGGTAGGCATATGACCATGATATGAAGGTCCTAGGACAACTTACAGTAGTTGGTTGTTTTTCTTTTAGCCATGTAATCTGGGGATCGAAGTCAGGTCATCAGGCCCATGAGACAGACAATTTTAGCAGCAGAACCACATAACCAGCCCAAGACTGTCTTTTCTAAATGCATACTTTCAGGATGTTTAATAAAAATAAGTTTCTGTAGATGTATAGGCTTAGGGCTAAGACCTCTGTTGGGTCTCATTTTCTATTTTCATCTGTCCTCCATCTGTCTCTGACAACTCTTGTTCAGTATCATGTTATTTAGATTATTACAGCCTCGTTGTATATTTGGAAGTACAATATCTTCTACTTTCTAAGTTTTAATAAATACTGCTGTGCCTACTAAGGGTTTGGGTACCTGTGTGTGTGTGTGTGAGTGTGTATGTGTGTGTGTGTGTGTGTGTGTGTGTGTGTGTGTGTTTATGGAGTTACATACTAATCTTAAGTTTTCTATAATTCTGTGATGACCTTTTTAAGAAATTGAGTCAGGTATGTAGTAACTGTTTAACAATACAAACTTTAAAAAATATTCTTGCAGTCCATGAACATGCTACAACTTTCTTTTGTTTAGTGTATTCACTAGTTTCTTTTACCATTGAAAAGATCTTTTACTACTTTGACTAAATTTATTATTGAGATTTTTGCTGCTATTATAAATGAGATTTTTCAAATTCTACCTTACATAACAGGGTCTTTGCATACAGCAACACTACTACTTTGTATCATCTTTCAACTTTTCTGCGATCCTTGACTGGTTACATTACATTTTTTGTATAGTCTACAAATAAGACCACATGGCATTTAATAAACAATGGAAATTTGATTCTTTTTAAAAATAACTTCGATGTCCTTTTTGTCTTCTGCTTGATCTTTGCTCTGGCTAAGAGTAATTCTACTCTGCGATGCCAAAAAAAAAAAAAAAAAAAAAAATTGGTGAAATTGTGTTTTCTTCTCTTGCTCATATACTTTAGAAAGTTTTCAGGTTTCCCCATGTAATATGGTAATAATTGTTGACTTGTAATGTGTGACCTTTGTATGATGAGGTGCATTCCTTATATAACTATTATTCTGTAACTTTTTAATCATTAAGGGAAGCTGAATTTTATCAAACTCCTTTGTTAAGATGATAATGTGATTTTGTTTTGAATTCTATTGAAATGTTTTACATATTGTTGATTTACATATTTTATTTCTTACTTTCATCATTTTAATGAATATTATTGATTATAGTAAAACTACTTTTAATGTACCTTTGGATATTTTGGATGCATTTTGGATGTAATTTTAATATCTGTGCTGTTCAAAATATGTTAACTTACACCCCCTTTTCTCCTTTTTTTTTTAAATGAAATCCTGTACCTTTAGCACATATATATACAAGACATAGAAAGATGATATTCATATATTTACAGTCATTTATACAAACCAGTAAATGGGGGACACATGAAATAAGAAAGAAGGGACAAGATGTAGAAATAGAAATTAGTAGGAATTTTTTTTAATTTTTTTAAATTTTTATTTTTATTTTTTTTTAAATTTTCTATATTTTTTATTTACATTTCAAATGATTTCCCATTTCCCATTTCCTCCCTCCCCCAAAGTTCCATAAGCCCTCTTCCCTCTCCCTGTTCCCCATTCAACCCCCTCTCACTTTTCTGTCCTGGTATTCCCCTACATCCAGTCTTTCCAGGACCAGGGGTCTCTCCTTCCATCTTCTTGGAAATCTATTGATATGTGAATTGTATCTTGGGTATTCTGAGATTCTGGGTTAATATCCCCTTATCAGTGACTGCATACCATGTGTGTTCTTTTGTGATTGGGTTACCTCACTAAGGATGATATTTTCCAGTTCTGACCATTTGCCTAAGAATTTAGTGAATTAATTGTTTTTAATTGCAGAGTAGTATTACATTGTGTAGATATACCACATCTTCTGAATCCATTCCTCTGCTGAGGGACACCTGGGTTCTTTCCAGCTTCTGGCTATTATAAATAAGGCTGCTATGAACATAGTGGAGCATATGTCCTTATTGCATGCAGGTAAAGCCTCTGGGTATATGCCCAGGAGTGGTATAGCAGGATCCTCCGGGAGTGTCATGCCCAGTTTTCTGAGGAGCCGCCAGACTGGTTTCCAGAGTGGTTGTACCAGCTTGCAATCCCACCAGCAGTGGAGGAGTGTTCCTCTTTCTCCACATCCTCCCCAACAACTGCTCTCTCCTGTGTTTTTGATCTTAAGTATTCTGACTGGTCCTTTTCTCCTTTTTGTTGCTATATTTTTGATATCTTGGTAAGGGCGGCTTCATAAAACAAGGTAGAAGAATTTTAGAAGAATTCATTTCTCTTAAAAATTTTGGGAAATAATTTAAGAAGATCTGAATTTCTCCTACACTGTTTCTCTTCCTCTTGCTCCTCTCCATCTTCCTCCTTCTCTCCTCCTCTCCCCCTCTCTTTCTCACCTTCCTTCTTCTTATATCTTTCCTGTCCTGTCTCTTAAGTGGTATAGCTCAGGGTCTTGTGGGTAGGAGTCAATTGCTCCATGCTGAATCACTAGATCTCTTAGAATGCTTGGTAGAACTCAGTAGTCATTCATCTAGTCCTGGGACTTTGATGAGGATGCTATAACTGATTCAATACTGTTACTGATTACTGACTTTTGTTTCTACGTGATTCCATCTAAGTAAAACATATTTTCATATTTATTATTTCAGAACCTATATTTTCATTCAACAATTTCATTTCAGATGTTTTAGTGTATTATACATTCTGTATATATGAATACATTCAAGTAATTAGAAACTATCATGTGCTATTCTATTGCCTGAATATAACAAGATTTTCTTAGCAGGCTCCCATAGCAAATAATACTTAGACCTATGACATTATAAATAAATTATGACTAAACCAATATATTCTAACAAGCATGTTTAACACTCTTTTTTTTTAACATTCATGGGACTTATTTAGTATACATAGTGAGGCCAAGCCAATTTTTTTTCTATACATATCAGATGGTCCAAAATGAACTAATTTATCCTGGCCAGGAGGACCACTGCCTCATGTCGGCTTTCTCAGGTGCCCAGGCCATTGTCCTGGATCCCTCAGATTGTGAGTTTGAGGTGAGGGCTGAAAGCTGACTCATCAGTGTCTCTCACTCCCAATCTGTGCTCTGCTGTGACACTTGCAGAGCGTTTGAATACAAAACCTACGCTGTTTCGCCTTGAAGTTAGAATAAAATGTTATGCATATCCCTCATTTTAAAACATTCTTTTAAAAATATGTTTCAGTTGAAACATATTCAGTCCCAAGGGTAAGAAGAGCATTTAATTATGGCTTCACCAACATTATATATTACTAGTCTTCAATCTGTGAGTAGTGGGTGGGGGAAACATCTTATTTTGTACATATTAGCTTTATAATTAATATATTGAACATACATTTATATGTTTGCTGGTGATTGTTATTAATTTAGAGACAGAGTTTCATCAAAAGCAGCCTGGCTTTGAAGTCACCAACTCCCTGCCACAGTCTGCCAGGTACAAGTACATTCTACCAAGTCCAGGTTTCAATGGTTATTTTTCTTTTAATTTGTTTTCTTTTGGTTGCTGTGACAAAGATATTGTCCAGGGCCTCATTGGTGACAGAAAAACACTCTATCACTGAGCCATACCCAGCCCCTATTGGTCAGTTTCTAAATATGTGTGACCATATTTCCATTTTTGCTTATGTATTTTCCCTCCTTTATTTTGAACTGCATGACATTTTCAAATGTTCTTTCTCCTTTGAATTAAATTTATTGAAGTACAATTACCCCAACAGGTTTAATGTTATACAATTCATCTACCATACAATTCACAATTTAAAGTATGCAATTCAAAATATTGAATACCTTGACATATCAGAACAGCCATTGCTATAACCAATTTTAGGATATTTTTCCTAATAAAAAGAAAAGTTAAGTCTTCTGAGAAGTCACATCCTCTATTACCTGCTTCTTCACTTGGCTTCGACAATCATTAATTTATTTTCTACTTTGGTATAATTGCTGACGATGTGTATGTCACACAAATGGAATTTATGGGAATTTTTTGACTGCCTACTTTGTCTACAGTAAAGTTGTTTTTATGCTTTATTTGTCTTGAAACCTGTATCTAGACATCATTTTCACTGTTGAGAATGTCTAATTGTTGGACATGGTGTATGTATGTATGTATGCATTTACTTTTTATTATCAGTTGATAAAGATTTGAGTTGTTGCTACTCTTGGCTTATATGGACAATGCTTATATTTATGTTCATGTATAAGGGTATTTTGTGAACATATTTACACTTATCTTGGATTACTGAGCAGGAGTGGAGATGGTAGCATGTAATATACATGTTTGACATTTCAAGCAAATGCAACACTATTTCCAAAGCAGCAGTTGCACCAATTTATATCCTAACCAATGATTTTTAAGGAACTTAATTTTTCTGCCCCCTCTTTCATATGTGATTTTATGCTTTGGGGAATGTGGCCTCTTAATTGGCATTTTATCGTGATTTTGCTTTGCATTTCACAATGCCTAATGACAGCAGTTGTTTTTTCATGTGTTTATCCACTTGTGTGACCTTTGAGGAATTTCTAGCTATACAGTCTTGGCTTATAAGCTGGGTTGTTTATCTCGTTGCTACTGAGTCATAAGCTTTATACATGTCTTGGAGTTCAGCTCCTTAACTGATAAATAATTGGAACATATTTTCTTTAATTTTACATGAGTCTTCACTCTCTGGCTTGTATGTTGTGGCACAATTCTATTTAACTTTGTTGAAGCCAAATTTGTATATTTCTGAATTTTTATTATACCATCTGCAAATACAGGTACATGAAGTAAAGTTCACTTTTGTAGAAAAATATGTCTTTATTACTTGATGTGCTGGTGTGTGTGTGTGCGCGTGCGCGTGGGTGTGGGTGTGGAGTTTCAGAATTCTGTTCTCTCCTGCTACTTTATAGGATTTAAAGGTTGGACTCATGTCATCAGACTTGCATAGGCATGCCTGCTGAGCAACCTCAGTCCTGTAGAGTAAATTTATTCAGGTTTTGACAAACACATGCTTTTCAGCATAGTAGCCAAGATTCAGAAGTGTTCTGTCAGATATTACCTGAGTCATTTTGATCTATTTTCTCTCCTTAAGTGGTTGTTTTTCTCGAGAATATGAAATCAATGGAGTCACAGACAATAAAATAGTAAGTCTGAGGGGCTTTGTAATGCCGTTTAGTATTAATAAATTCAATTCTACAGAAATGTTCTTTATATTCAAGCCATTTATTTTTGGATTGTCAGTGCTATTATTCCAGCCATGATCTGCCCTAATGTTTTACATTTTGATCTTACTGTCACTAAGTTTACATATGTGGTTCATGAACATCTTAGCTTTTCTCATCCACACATCTAAATATCTTAGCTAGAAAGTCCCAAATCACACTTGCAAATTTGGCATAAATTAGTTAAGTTTTCATACAAATGAAGGAATTGAAATATGTGAACATGGTGATTGTCCAACTTTTACTTTGTTTTGTTATGAGAGTATGTTGTTCCAATTTGACCTCAGATAGACGTTTAAATGTAAACAAAAGAAAGCAGAATTTGTGTGTGTATGTGTGTGTGTGTGTGTATTTTCTGATTAAAATCTCTGTCCATATCTCTTTCATGCCTTCAGAACATAGTTTGAGTCTCTCCCACATAACATTCATCAACCCTATGATGACTGAGCAGTGCACTGTATGTAGGCCTGGATCGTTAGAACAGCATCATGACCAGGAAGAAGAAGAAACTGAGACATGTAGCTTAGTGATGGGATTCTGATCTCATACAAGAAATTAGAAATGATGACTGCTGCCTCAACCCTCTTAAGAACTATTTCAGGACAGCTAACAAGATAATTTCACACCTATTTTAGAAAATAGGTTCAGATCAGAATGATTAAATAGAGGGAAGAAAATTGTTGAGCCAAACTCTCCATTTCAGAGGTTACTTTTGAGAGCAGCCTGGTAGGTTTCCCTCTACAGCACAAAGATGTTCTAAGACTAGTGAGGGCACTTTTTTCTCCATGACAGAAAGTGATACCCAGCATTCCCCTCCTGTCTTTATGTTCTTTTCTCTTACCAGAAGTAAAGAAAGAAATGCTGTACTGATTAGATTCTGTCAACTTGGTAGAAATTAGATTCACCTTAGAGAAGGACACTCAACTAAAGAACTGCCACTATCAGATTGGCATGTGGCCTTTGTCTTTGTGATTGTTGTGAGAGCGTCCAGATATTGCTATTGCAGTTGACAATGCCTCCTTGGGCAGGAACTCAGGGGTTGTAAAGGAGCATAAGGAGAGCAAGCCTTGTAGAGCATGATGGCAAGTATCATTCTTCTGGAGCCTCTGCTTTAGGTTCTGCCCTGGGTTTCCACTTTGGCTTCCTTCTATGATGTACTGTGACACAGAACTGTAATCCAATACAATCTTTCCTCTCCCAAGTCACTTTCAGCTATGATTTTAATCCAATAGGAAAAACCTAACTAGGATAGTGTCAGGGCAGCCAGTGATGGAAGTACCAATAAAACAAAATAATTTACTCCATTTTTAAAATTCTCACCTTACAAAATGCAACACCTCCATTAGAGTCTCCCATGTACTATATTAGGTGGTATATATTTTCTTAACTTTAGTCCTCTTTCCTAGGATATGTTTATTATTTTCTTCTACGTTTTAAGGATCCAGAGATTGACTCTAGGGCCATGTGCATACCACTCAAATCAAGGTTCCTCTTCAAGCCTACAATTCTTTTTTCCTTCAAGCCTACATTTTTTTTTCTTTTCCTAAAAGGATGTGAAAGAGCATTTGTAGTTGTCATGTATGTTTTTCCTTCTGTGTGTGCAGAGTCAAAGAGAGCCTTCGGGTGATATTTTCTTATTATCTTTTCTTCCGCCAGTGCCTCCCCCTTCATGTCTTCTACTGGGATGTGGAGATGCCTGACTCCAGGGATCCACCAGGGGCTTACATCCATTTACCTTTCATGCTTCCCTGTATTCTCATGTCCATTGCGACCTCATTAAGAGGAAAAAAATGCCAGCAAGGCTGCTCCAACTTGTTTCTCTAAAGACTGCTGGCAGCAATGCATTGTTAAGGAATCTGGGGACTAAATGAAATAATGAGCATTCTAGACCACAGGTAATAGTGACTTTGAATCGATACTTCTGTATTTGGTTTGGAGTTTGGTTTGTTCTTTATTATTTATTTTACCATGGCTTCTTGTACCTTATAATTCAAATCTCTACTCGTTGAAATATGGAACTACTTTATAGTTTTCCCAGAATCTGCTTGATTAGCCTATCTGGCTGTGGTTAGTTCCTACAGGACAGGTATTGAAACATGGTATCATGGGGGTCCTCCATGCTAATTCCTGCAAATTAACAATGAATATGTGAAAAAGTCTGCTTTCATCTGAGGTTACACATGGAGATGGATGCTTTTCCTACCTCACTTTACTGACAGAATTGATTTTTGTGCCTATGAGTGTAAGTTTTAGCTTTTGCTATCTCGAGGCTAACCTCGAATGTTAAGGCTACCTACAACCCCTCAATATACCCATTTTGTTCATGTGGTCATTCCTCTTGTTATGTAGCCAGGTCAGCTTCCTACTGTCTTAGTAACTCCTTCAGAATGACAGGGCCTCTTTTGAGGACCTTGCGGTAAGTCAATATGACCCAGAAGACATTCAGTTTGTATTCAGTTTCAATGATTCCATTAGGGATCTTTAATACCACTGGTGAAATCACTCAACCCTATTCTACTACGTAGTCTTAACTTGTAGAGCAGAGGTTCTGAATCTGTAGGATACAACCCCTTTAAGGGGTCAAACAACCCTATCACAGGGGTTGCCTAAGACCATCAGAAAACACAGATATTTTTATTATTATTCATAACAGTAGGGAAATTGCAATTATGAAGTAGCAATGAATATAATTTTGTATTTGGGGGTCACCAGAGCACAGGGAAATGTATTAAAGCATTGCAGCATTAGGAATGTTGAGAACCACTGTTGTAGAAGGAGGTTACATGTCTTCGCACACTGTGACCCTTTCATGAATGTCAGGAACAGGGAAAGGTTGCTCACTGAGGGTTCCAGTAAGAGCATCTTGTTAGGGAGGGTTTCCTATCAAGGTAGTTGTGAGGTGAGGAGTCAAGCAGGAGTGTAGAGAAAGGTCTCTGGGGAGGACAGTGTGCAACTCTGTGAAAATCTGAAATCAATTTTGTGTGAAGGAGGAAACATGAAAGCAGACACTGAATGTCAAAATTTTCAGTGGAGAGAATTACAGGACATTAAATTGGCTGGCTAGGTACTCTGGGTTAAACTGAGTAGCAGATGTCCAGAGAACTACAGCAGCATTGGACACTACTTTTGACCCTTTTCTGTGGGCATGTCAATTACATCTAGTGCTATGGACCATTTTTTCCTAACCATTCAACATGCATTCTGCCTTTCATTGTGTGTTTCTGACAATACACTGAGAGAATATACTCGTTTAAAACTTAACCTGTCTGGTCTCTTAACCAATGCCCAGGTCTCATGGGGAAGCACATAGAGCTGAGGCTGTCACTGAATCTCTGCTCCTAGGGATTTTTTTTTAAATTGGGAAAAGGGCTGTATGCATTCAGGTCCCAGGTCTACAAGAAAAAACATATCTTATTGTAGAGATGCTTTAATTTCTACATGTAAGCAAATGCAATAATGAAGTTTGATCCAAGGAAAGATAAAGTAAGCTCATCTCTGCCAGTACCAAAGATTGTGAAAGAGAAGTTAAGCCTTGGTTAATTATTCAGTTGATGATGTGGAGGTCTTTGGTTAAAAAAAAAAAATTGGACTTTGGCCAGAGGAAGAAGGAGTGAGTTTAAAAAAAAAAAAAGCAAACACCATTCGCCCCCCCCTCCTCCAAACAAACATAATTTAGTGACTGGAGTACTGGAGTAACTGCTGGGATGAGAAATTATCAGGGATATTTAGAGATTTCATATGGGTTGTAGTGGCTATTCCTGGTTGTCAACTTGACTAAATCTGGAATGAACTAAACAAGAATTGGAAGACTCACCTATAATCCTAATCTGGAGGTTCAGAGATACAAGTTTCCGACCTGGAGATCTTGATGCATAGTGACTATGAATTCCAGAAGATTAAAATTAGGGGAATCTCTGAGTTCAAGGTCATCTGGGATTAAAGGCGTGGTGACACACGCCTTTAATCTGGGCCACACACTCTGCTGGAGACCTATATAAGGATATTGGAAGAAGGAAGGTTCACTCTGGCTTTTCCTGGCCTGCCTTGTGTGACTGAGCAACTGCTAGATCCTCAGACTTCTATCCACAGCTGCCTCATGGGACTGAGCAACTGCTAGATCCTTGGACTTCCATCCACAAGTACTGCTGACTATTGTTGGGGAGTTTGACTACAAACTGTAATTCATCGACAAATTCCCTAACTATATAGATACTACCCATACATTCTGTGACTCTAGAGAACCCTGACATGGGTGTAGGGTATGGCAGATCTAATAAACAGTCACACACATACACACACACACACACACACACACACACACACACACACACTCCTAGCATATAATTGGGTACTCACTGTTGGGTGACATTCTGTATACTTGAAATTAACTAATTCACTCATTTCCAATAACTGTCTCATAAATTGTATTCATACCTATTTTACCATTAACAACCAGTGTCATAGAACAATGAGTAATGCAGTGTCAACAAAGCGAGCCTAAAGCAGCACATGTGCTGTCTGTTTCAGCAATGCACTGTGTGTCTGCTTGGCCCACAGGCTTCATCCCCCATCTACCGCCTCCTCCCCGAGTCATGGAGCAATATGCAACAGTGTAGGCAGAGAAGCCATTTGGAAGACCTTTGAGGACATGCTGCGTGTGTACATTATGAGAAGGCACGTTAATCTCTGGGGGCTCTTTCTCCCTGAACCAGAGGCTGGGAAACATTACCAGGGTGAAGAGTAGTATAGGCTTGAGGGCTATATGGCTCTAGACATCTGGTAGCCATTTGTCTCGATGAATCCTAGGCACAGGAGCAGAGGAGCCTTTGGTAGGACTCTGCTCTGAGGGCTGGAGGGCAGCATGACAAGCTAGGCAGGAAAATGAACTTAACAAGCATGTACCTGTCATGTGTTCAGACTTGTTTTAGCTTGACGGATCCACAACTGAGAATGCTCCTACCCTGGGATTGTTCCCAGGGTGAGTGGTGATACTGGCCATTTAGGGTAAATAGGCATTCAGATGCTGAGTTTAGTCTCACAACAGACAGATCATTGTTGTAACTACAAATATTTTAAGACAAAATAGGATTGAATTTGTCATAGAAATAAGCCTTAAGTTTCAGGAGGAATGTTTGAAACACTCCTTGTTAGAGATAAATAAGATGACCTTGCTTACAATGCAGTTCATATTAAGCTTTGTCTGACATACAAGTTTCCAGGGAATGAAGCTGTAAGTTCCTTAGAACTCAGAGCAGTGGAGAAAAAAAAAAAAGGAAATGCAACAGAATAGAGGTCTATGCTAGACATGAACATGAACTTAATACAGAAATCTTTGATGGTAAGTAAAGAGAAAGGAGGGGCTTACAGGTATACACACCTGGCAATAAAAGTTATTTTACAAGATGCTCTGAAAACTATACTTTGAATGTAGGTCACTATAGTCTCATACATATATTGCTTCTTGAAATAAAGCTACCAGCAAGTATCTGCTCAGCACTGGGCTAATACCATCTTTGTTACTGATCCTAGTTAAGAAGAATTGTTTAAATACAATTTATGTAATCCTTTCTGCTTCATCTTTAAAACATTTTTCCCCCCTTGGGGCTGGAGAGATAGATAGCTCAGTGGTTAGGAGTACTTGCTGCTCGTGAAGAAGGCCTGAGTATGGTCAGAAAAGAAATATCTGATGATACATAATTTATTAAAATACTAAACATATAAAATGAAGAAAGAATGTTATAAACAAGGAAAAGACCAAAACATACAAAGGCAGATCTATTAACACCCAACATTTTAACATAGACTCTAAAAGCCAGAAGGAACTAGGAAAATGTTCTACAAAGAACATTTAAAGAGACCATAGATGCCAGTCCAGCCTACTATACCTAGCCAGGTTTTAAAACTAAATAGATGTAGAAACAAAGGCATTTTCTAATAAAACCAAATTAATCAGCATCTGTCTATAAACCCTTCCGCAAAGAAGGTGTTAGGAGGAAAACTTCACCTGAAGATGTTAGCCACAGATAAGAAAACACAAAGAATGAATAATTTCAGAGCAATAAGACAAAAGAGGAGAAATAAAATCCTACACCACAACAAAATAATGGGAATCCACACACCCTGCTCATTGATATCTCTCAACTCAATTTCACATATCAAAGCTTCTCTTTTTATGTCAGTACCACACTATTTTTATTAGTATATCTCTGTAGTACAATTTGAGATCAGAGATTATGATACCTTCAACATTTATTTTATTCATCACCAAATGAAGCTTCCAGAATCAGGACTTATCAAATTGTTGGCCAAAGGGGGTCCCATGGTAACCCCCAAACAACCTAGGCTGTTGCCAAGACTATATAGTTGCTCTCCACAAACTGATGTCAAATCCCTATTTCTGAAGGCAACACCTATCCAAGTCAATAAACGTAGAGAAGTTGAGCTGGTGACTGCATAGAGCCTTTGATCTACAATCAAAGTGTCTGCAAGAGGCACTAGGGTATTAGTGATGTAAAACTTGTGGGAGTGACCAACAAATATTTGACTGGATTTAACATCCTTTCTATGAGAAGGAATCCATCATTGCCACAACTCAGGTGGCCCAAAACATGAGACTGTATAGGCCAGAGACCTAGGAGAAAACCAAATGTTGCTGTTCTGCTCAATAAAATGACTCCTAACAATATTCTGCTATTCTTAAAGATCAGCTATAGTCAGAGATATTTCCCTGTGTAGTAGAAGGGAACAGGTACAGAGACCCACAACTGGACACTATGTAGATAGTGAGAGACCTTGGAACACTCAGTTCTAAATGGGATGTCTTCATCAATTCCCTTTCTTCAAGGCTCATGGAACCTTGTGGAAGGAAGAGAAAGCAGAAGGGTTGTAAGTGCAAGGGGGGATGGAGGGCACCAAGGAAACAAGGTCTTCTAAACACAGCAAAAGCAATGCACATATGTATGTACAGAGACTGAGACCTGAATGCACAGGGTCTGCATGGATCTGGGCCTGATGGGGTCTCAGCACTGAAAGAAACAGACACAAGCACCCATCTCTAACTCAATAGCCACCTCCAATTGACGAAAACCTGGAAATGAAAGATTAACTTTCTCAAAGGGAGTTTCATTTTGTATATAAATCATTCTTAAGGACAGGCCCCATGCCCAACAGTAGATGGTCAACACAAAATAAACTCAAAGGCAATTTTTACATTCTTTGTTTCCAATTTTTTTTGTTAACCTTACAGGTATATATTATGGTTTCCAGTTTTGTGCTTTATGGGATTTCTGTGTGTACAAATAAATGAGTGTGTCTCTGTGTCTATGTATGTTTTTTGAGCCTTTTCTTTGGCTCAGTTTTGTCTCTTTGTCTTATTCTTGCTTGTTTTTGTTTTATCTAAATTTACTATTTTTTTTTAGATATTTGGAAGGAGGAAGAGACCGAGAGAGAGCGAGAGCGAGAGCGAGAGCGAGAGAGAGAGAGAGAGAGAGAGAGAGAGAGAGACAGAGACAGAGACAGAGACAGAGAGACAGAGAGAGACAGAGACAGAGAGAGAGAGAGAGAGAGAGAGACAGAGAGAGAGAATGGACTTGGGTGGATGGAGCAGTGGGGAGATCTAGAAGGAGTCAGCAGGAGGAGGAACTATAAACAAAATAAAAAGAAGACATGGTTCATGAGCACTTCAAGCATGTGGTACACTTACATACATTCCTGCAAAAACACTTGTGTACATCTAAATAAACATATCTTTAAAAAATCACAACAAATCCTCGTAATATTTTTGTCTCCATGAGTATGTCTACTATCTGATATAGCTTGTATGTTCTAGATTCCAGCTCTCTTTTCATTCCCAAATAAAAGCATTTCTGAGGGGACAAGGGGAGCTAGTCTCCACTGTTACTCCGGTTGATCAATTTTTCCTGCAGATCCAAACATCTTGACAAAGTTTCCAAACTCCTGAACTGGGAACCAGGAAGCCGAATCCAAATCTTCTGATGTCTGTGTTCCTCTCACTAGGTTACAACCAAGACTTGTGAATACCTGTCATAATTTCTGCTTTTTTTTTTCTTTTAAAAATCCAGTCACAGCTTTTATCTAGTTGCTATGTAAATTATCTCTAAGGAGCCAGAAAGTTGGGCAGGAGGAATAAAGGAGTCATGCATTGCAACAGAAGAAGAAATCAATTGGCAGTACCCAGTGGCCTAATTCTCTAGGCTGATTCTAAGCTGGCTATACACAATTTAGAGGCAAACAGCTTATTCGGAAAGCATTTCAATTTTATTAAGTAAACATTCATCTATCGAGTTTAGTTCAGTTAGTAAGCCCTTCCCGCATGAGGTAAGAGTGCAGGTTCTGGAACCAGACAAGGGAATTAGATCGGTCATGAGTACTGTTCTGTCCTAAGATCCTCATAGTTGACTACAAGGGCGACTGACTGGCAGACAGGTCTCAATTTGTATACTCCATTACATACATTGCCTAGACTATTCCCTATGTAAAAATTGGTTTTACCTCATGCCTTTATTCATGAACAGTTACCTACCTGAGCATGTATATATTCTAAAAGTCCTTTATTTACTCTTTCTTCAGCAATGTGAAATTGCAGACTTTAAAGATGATTCAATGAAGTGAAAATATATTTGCCCATATTTCTATTCAATCAGGGCATCTGAGAAAATATGCTGTTTGGTGCAAATCTTTAAATCTAAGTAGATTCTAGCATGACATGTTGAAAGTAAGTTTACCACCCAAATGAACAAATTATAAAAATAGTGACTATTGCACACTGGTACTGTTTTCAGTAAGAGTTTTAAAAAATAATATCAGAAGCCAGTTTATCACTTCCTGCCAATTATCAACTTTTGATTGATTAGCATATACAATATCTTTCTATAAATATTTTAGAATAGCCAATTATGAGACTGGAGATAGGATTTTTAGATAAAAATAACTTATCTATGGTGGTAAAAACAGAAAAATATCTAGGTAGCATTTTGAAATTTAATATAATTAAGGTTTTTTTGAAGGTCTTAGAGACTTGAGACCAATATAACAGATATTTTCATTGGTATTTAAAATTGGAAAAACCATTTAGAAAAGTCAAGATTTTGAAAACATTGACATGTTAAATATACAGCTTGGATATGATTTCTAAACTTCATGAACTTATTTGAATTAGTTTATAGTGGCATTTAAAGAGAGTTTATACAATAGTTTAAAATGTCAAATATATTCTTAGTACCACTTTCAAATAAAACATAGCTAAATATACTTCTTGTCTTTCTCAGGCAGCTTAAGTTACCTAATATTTCAGGATATCATGCATCCCAGCACACTCCTACTGTTGCTGGCTCTCCTATATCACAAGAATAGAAACAATTGATTCCATCATTATCTTCAGAGAGTAACTTTTCCATGATAATTTCCATAAAACCTAAATGGAAATCCAATTTATTAAAAACCCATCTTTTCTTCATGTTCTCATTTTCAATTTAATTGGAACATTAACATGAGTTTGAGACTAGATAAAAAAATTGAATTAAAAACCAAAAAAATATAAGTATTCAGTGTAATGTGTTGGTATTATCCTGAATGTCATATACTGCTATTTTTGGCCTATGGATGGCTGAATAAATCATTTCTTTGGAATTCATCCATCTTGGAGACCAAGCTCCCATGCTAGGCAGAAGCCATTTGCATCATGTGCACCTTTATTAAAATATGTTTTCATTCGTTTTTGAGAATTTCATGCATGTATACAACATTATCATCTCTACCCTCAATTTCCCTTTTCCAGCTTCCTATATTTTCCACAACATGATTCTTTCCCAACCCACCTTCATGACTTTAAAAATAATCTCCTACATCCACTTAGTACTGCCCATATATGCACAGTGAAATGGGAATAGTATGGAGCAAGGATAACATATAATTTCCACATTTGACAACTGTCCACTGCCAATACCTTTCTCATTATGGGGTAGAGTCAGCAGACCACATCTTTCATCTATGCCAAGTTGATATATTTGATCTCGTGAGGTCTTATATATCTAATAACAGTTTCTGTGATTCAGTTATTGTGACAATGAAGTCAAGTCTACAGGACTGTTTTACAGTAATCTTCCCCACCCTCCTTGTTTATATCCTTTCATCCATGATGTTCTATATGTCTTAGGGTATTCCCTGAGCATTGGTGTTGGTGGTTGTCTGGTTAATATAGATGGTATATTTTATGATTGAACCCTTGCTCTCCGAGACTCCAGACTTTTAACATTCATGCATCCCTGCAGTGCTGCATGCAGAAAGGAAACTCCTCTGACAAAATTATGAGCAGCCAAGGTCTATGGGCATAAGCATAATTATCTTGAAGGCAGTGCAGCATGTCAATTTAGCAAAATAACAATAGCTGTTTCTACCCTAGGGACTAAGACTTCTCCAGCTATGAGTTTTTGAACAGGATCATAGTACATGGTATGATAATGTAGCTTCCTATGAAGCAGTCCTCAGACTTAACTAAGAATGCATTATATACTCTAAAACAATTGTGGTACTATTGTACCAGGAAGGACATCTTGCCAGCGAGGTTATCATTGTGGCACATAGGTCCAATCCTTAGTAAAACCACTGATGTATTTTCTTCTCCAGTAGTGGGAATTATACCTTCTGGAAGTATAAAAGATAGCTAGCAAGAAGGGAACTGCTGGTTAGTTGAGATTGATCTCTCCATGCACTATATAAAAAGTACATGGTGTTCAGAAACAGTCTTGCCATGTAGTTATGGTTGGTGACCAAAGCAGTGACAATATAGTAAGGATTTTCTTGGGGACTTCCAGGGTCACCATGATAAATAACTAGTAGGAAAATATTCCATGCCTTGTTCTAAAGGAAATATCTTCATAAATTCAGCTATATTAAATAAAATGGTTTCATTTTAATATTATTTAAGTACGGATAATCATACAGCTAGATACCAACCCTAATTTTTTATTTTATAATACTGTAAAGGAAAACTAAAAATTACAAGCCAGGCTGTGGTGGTACATGTCTTTCATCTCAGTTTTTAGGAAACAGAGCCAGGCAGATCTCTGAGTTTGAGGCCAGCCTGGTTTATATAGTGAGTTCCAGGACAGCCAGGGTTATACAGAAAGACTCTGTCTTGAAGGAAAAAAAAATAAGCTTTAACTTGCCAACCTAAGCCCAGCAATTACAAATGCCAAAAATTAATTTAACTTTCCAGCAGTAACTTATTTTGTTGAAAGAAAATTGCTGCTTATAGGCTTTAGCATGGTCTGTCCCTTTGATTTTTAATGTATCACCTGACTTTGTTGATTGAAGTCAATTTTTTCACCACGTCTTGTGTTCTCTCAGAACCTTCCTCCCTGCAGTTCACAGTGATTTCATTTGGAGTTCACACAGCAAGAATGCATCATTTGCCTACTAAATATGCCTCTGTTCTTTTCTCATTAGCCTGGGACAATTAAAGCAGCACCATTTGACTAGTGACACCTCATTTATAAACATAATTACAAACTTGGACACTGGAACTGAGGAGGTTTGGGGATGAAGTAGTCATACCAACAATTTAGAGTATACCATTTTTTTTTAATTTAAAAAAATTGTTTAGCCATGATTCTAAAGAAATTAGTGTCTTACAGTGAGTTGTAAGACCTCTAAAACATGTCCTTGGATTTCAGTTTATAAAAACATTCCCAAAATAACTCTGATAGAGTGTTATTTCTCACCCCGTGTAATTTCTATCCTCCTTCAGAGTGACTTTGGAGGGGACTGCGGATAAAAGCTGGAGGCTGGATATCAGGTAGGCACAGAAGTTAGAACACCATAATGTGGGTGGATGTGGATCACGTAGCTTTGATATTTGGTAGTCACCATAACTAGCCAGAGAAAACTGGTAAATACGTACAACACAAATTTTCATAACAGCATTGTTTCCCTGAGAATATCCCTTTGGGATTTCCCTCCCAAAGCCCAGTGTTGTCTTGCAGGCCAATTTTTTGCATCAGTTATAATTTCAAGATCCCTATGTTGATGAAGGATTCATATGCAAAGGTAAAGTGCTTCATGTACAATAGACTTTATACAGAACACTAAATAGAGGTGAAAATAATAGTTTCCAGCAAACTTAGATGATTTCTGCTTTGACCATAGATGCCTACCAGTGTATAATGATGCTATACAAAAAAGGGACAGATCACAGCTGTGCTGCATAGTTTTATGTCAATTTGACATAAACTAAAGTCATCAGAGAGGAGGGAGCCTCAATTAAGAAAATGTCCCCATAAGGTCAAGTTATGGGCAAGCCTGTAGGGCATTTTCTCAATTAGTCATCAGTGGGAGAGAGACCAGCCCATTGTAGATGATGCTAGCCATGGCCATGTGTTCCCGGGATCTATAATAAAGTAGGCTGAACAAGCCAGAAGGGACAAGCCAGAAATCAGTACTCTTTTATGGCATCTGTATCAGCTCCCGCCTCCAGGTTCCTGCCCTACATGAGTTCCTGTCTTGACTTTCTTTGATTAGGATATGATGAGAAAGCATCAGTTGTAAGCTGAACAAACCCTTTTCTCCCCAGCATGCATTTGTTTTTGGTTTATTCCAGCAATAAAAACCCTAACTAAGACAAGTAGGTACCAGTATAATAGGATATTGCTGTGATAGGCCTGCCATGTTTTGGGTAAGACTTTGCAACTTTCTGCTAGAAAATGAATGTTTAATGTTGAAAGATCAGTGGGCTGTTCGGTAGGAGCTTGGAAAATAAGAACGTTGAGAGCAGTGCAGAAGATGGAGGCCTGGGTTGTGAAGTTTCAGAGTAAAGGAAAAACTCTACTAAATTAGAGTTAATTTGTGGTTTTGGTCAGCTGGGTCTGAAGAAATTAGCCATGATTAACAAGGTATCAGAACCACTAAAAGGAACCCCTTGCCATGCTGGGCTAATGAATGTAGGTCAGCTGGGGCCAAAGAATCAGCTGTGAATAACAAGATACCAGCATCATTGAGGTGAAATCTTCTGGAGAGTGTTTCCTCTGAGTCAGCACACAGAATCTGTGTTCCCAACGTGGCCAAGGTTGTTCCTTGGGCTGGCAGCTGAACTTGGTAGTGTAAGAGTCACCCAGTTGGTACTGATTTTTAAAAAATGAATGAGAGCATCCTGGGGTGCAGCTAAAACTTGGTAGTGTGCAGAAGGGCTGGAGTCCCTGAAGAGAGCCTATGAGAGGCTATTGGTGAAAGTTCAGCCCAGTTGTAGCAGAAGACCCCAGCATTTTGAGATTCTAGTACAGTGGGATGACCACCAGGAATAGTGGAGCCTGCTAGATGCTTAGAAGACAAGCTGTGTGTGCAGCAGAGTACGGAGCCAGAGAAGTGATCCAAGTCCATTGAAGTAGTCCAGGTAATGGTGAGTAAACCACAGATATTGGCCATTGAATCATTTGTACTATTGGAGTTTGGTTTTGCTCTAGTCAGACTGTTACTGTGCTACTTCTCTGCATGTTCTCTCTTGAAATAAAAAAATATTTAACAAAATTCTGATTTTTTTTTAAACAGGAGCTCACAGCTGAGAGATTTCAAACTTTAAAGAGGATTTTGAATTTTTTTAAGACTGAATATTTTAAAGGGACTGAGCTTTTAGTGTGTTCAAATTTGTAAAGACTATGGGACTTTAAAGTTATTTATACTTTTAATGTGAGATCTTGGTGATGAATGAGAAATAAAAGGTTACAACTTAGGAGTGATGCAGTTGTGTGTTACGTTGACAAGTGTTTTATTGTGCTGGGCAGTGTTATGTCAACTTGGTACAATCTAAAGTAATCTGAGAGGTGGGAGCCTCAGTTAAGAAAATGGCTCCATAAGTTCAGGCTGTAGGCAGGGTGTGGTAGCACAGGGCTTTAGTCTCAGCACTCTGGAGGCAGAGACAGGCAGATCTTTGAGTTCAAGGTCAGCCTCATCTGCAGAGCAAATTCCAGGACAGGCAGTATTACACAGACAAACACTCTCTGTCTTGAGGAAAACAATTATCAATTGATAGGAAGGCCCAGATCATTGTGAATATTGCCATAACAGGTACTTAGTGGTCCTGCGTTCTATTAAAAAGCAGACTGAGCAAGACTTGACCACCAAGCCAATACACTGTACTCCTCAGTGACCTCTGCTTCAGGTTTTTGCCATGTTTGAGTTCCTGTCATGTCTTTCTTTGATAATGAACTGTTATGTGGAAAAGTAAGCAGAATAAGCACATTTCTCCCCAACTTGCTTTCTCTCCAACTTGCTTATGGTCATGGTGTTTTATCACAACAGTAATAATCTTAACTAAGACAACAGCTTAGTCCATCTGAGAACTGAGCTATACTCTGAACCTGCTATATTAAACCTGTATATCTTTGAGCAAGGGGGTTAACCTCTAGGGCAGTGGTTCTCAACCTTCCTAATGCTGCTGCCCCTTAATACAGTTCCTCAAGTTGTGGTGACTCCCATAAAATTATTTTCATTGTTCCTTCATTACTATAATTTTCTTATTGTTATGGGTCATTACATAAATATTTGGTATGCAGGTTATTCAATATGTGATTACTGTGACAGGATCAGTTGACCCACAGGTTGAGGACCACTGTTCTATGGACATCATGTACCTTGCTGCTAAATAGAAATAAGGGTAGCATTTAGATTTAAAGGCTTCAGTAAAGAACAAGCAAAAACACTGCTGAGAAAAAGCTGTATACATCCTTAGCTCAGAGTGAGTGCTCAGTATTTTGAGATATTATTAAAATTTACTATGGAATTGGACTTTGGCATCTAGAACAGTTGGTTTCAACCTTCTTTGCTGACAGCTCCAGGAATTCTAAATGGGCTCTACCTCTGGGATTCGGAGCCCCTGTTTAGTGATGGGGGAGGATTGAAAGCTTCAAGATCTTCTAGGTACTTCTAAGAAGCAAAAAGCTGAGATTCAATTATTGTTCCAAAAGAGCCTTTAGTAAGTGTGATTTTGTTTGACAAACACTAGAGGTGCGATTCTCCAGTTCTAACCTGATAGCTGCTGTCTGGTGTCCTTGGGTAAACCACCGTCCCATCCATTTTTCTCTTAATATAGAATAAAGATCAGATTTCATAGATTGCAAATTGCCTGCTCTATAAGCTCAGAATAGAGAAAAATGAAACCTTAATAGTCCCCAAGCTTCGAGCCCTAATTCCAAGCTACAAACAAAATCTTAAATCAATAAAATAGTTATTACTTAAAGGATTGGTTTGAATTGAAATTGAGACAAACATAAAAAGTATTCTTTTTTTGTTGTTCTACTTATCAGTATTCAAAGATGGTTGGATGATTAGTATGTGGGAGATAGAAAAACTAGAATTTCAACTGCATGTGAGACAGAAACTAGAAAAGAACTATTTTAGTACAGCTCATTGTTAAGCACAATTATCAAGCTTCTTTCTACCACTTAACCAAGAAAACTAAACACTCAAGACTGTCTTGATTAACAATGTGGGTCCTGATATGTGTTTAGATAACTTTTGTGTTCTATGTGGTCATAACTGCCAGGTGTCTGAATTTAAGGGCAGATGCCTTTAAACTTAGGGTTTAGGTTCATACTTACGTTGGCATTTGGTTGTAGAATAAGCCCCAATTTGTAATTTCCAGTCCTAGACTCTTTTTTTTTTCTTTTCTTTTCTTTTTTTTTTTTCAACTACCTCTTAGTAGCTGAGCTTTAGACATTAAATTGAAGGGCTGGAGAGATGACTCAGCAGCTAAGAGCACTTGTTCTTGCAGAGGACAACTTGTATTCCCAGCCTCCACATGTCAGCTCACAACTATCTGTAACTCTGTTTGATACCATCTCCTGGTCTCCATCGTATACAAGCATACATTTGGCAAAACACTCATATACATAAAATAAACAAACCTATAGAAAAAGATACTACACTGAAGGAAAAAAAATCAACACCTGTTATATAATATGTACATCACATAAAAATGATCACAGCGATCATTATAAAATACCTTCATGTTAAGCCTTCACACTTATTGAAAAATGCAAGCACTTAAACTACTCTGAGCCATTAAACTGCATAAAGCAGAGGGGATCCTGTGATCAAATACAGAAGAGGGTATATTAGTTTCATAGTAAGTCTGTGGGTGAAAATTTTTCATTCCAATTTTTTATATGAGAAAATGAATCCATTAAAGGTAAGGTGATTTTCTCCATGGTTCCTATTCTGTAAGTGATTGATAGCAAGGATCTGTATTCCGTAATAAAGTCTAGGTTTCTCCATAGTATCAGTGGTATGTGGTTTGGGAACTGTGAATTTCATATGAATGAGATGCCTCAATTCTTCAGCATTGCTACAGCTCCTCATTCTCAGACGTTTCTTATGAGTCTATTTTCCCCCTTAATCTCACATCCATTCATGTCCAGGTCATGTTCACTTATGTTCTTGTAGTCTGACTCTGGCTTTCTTTATCTTCACCATCTCTGTCCTTTTCCTGAAAAAATCTGATAACTTCACTGACGGTGAGTCTTGTACTTCTTCCCTGTGTGTCTGGATCTCCTCTGAAACATGTCTTCGGATTCCCAAGGTGAACCTTTAGCTCCAGAAGATTGCATATTAGTTTCATAGTAAGTCTTCTGGATGATTTCTACTCCAGCCTTGCGCTGTTTGTATAGAAGTAAAAAACTCTATGAGTTGTTTTGTCAAATACTGGTTCTAGATTCCAACTCCCATTAACCATTTGAGAAGAGGAAACCTCACAACTTGGAATTCCCATAGCTCTTTGCACTGGTCCTTTGATAAATTGGCTCCTGTATACGCAAGACCTGCCTACCTTTATTATATCAATGCTTGAAGTTTTTATATACTTTGTATACAAGCCTGAAAATTTTATTTAATTCACAAATTATTTTTTTTTAAATCTACTTTCACACTCTAGTCTTTCCAAGTCAAAGGTTGCTTTCCCATTGGCTCTTTCCTCCCTTCCACATGGGGTTCCAACTGCTAGGACACATTCTTCTAAGGCAAGATTCACCTTCCTCTTTTCTGTGTGCTGAAACTTAATCAAAGAAGACTTCATGAGGATTTGAGAATGCCCAACTTCTAAACCAGTCAGTTTTAGATGCTGGAATCTTTCATCCTGTACACTACATTTATTTTAAGATCAAGGATTATTTTTTCCTGGAAATGTTATATAAACACTCTGTGGATCTCAATCCTAGAGGAAGGAAGTAACTACTGTAATTTCCAGAGAAGTCTCAATTTTATTGTAATATTCTCTATAGGCTTTTAGAGAACATGATTTTCCAGATGGTAAGATTATGATAATAACATTTGGATTATACCAGAATTTAATTCTGACATTATTCATGCAAAGAATATTTCTGTTTCAAGATAACTTCAGCCAATAATGGTTTTCTATATTCAGTAAAAATGATATTTTGTTTCTCCTTTTTTCTTTGTGATTTGATATGTATTTATTCATTGAAATTAATGCATTAATTGTTATCCGATGCATCTCACAAAAGATGCCTAAGTTCTATAGAAATTGAGGTCTTCCAAGCTATGTAGTGTGGGTTATATGATATCACCCTGGAATTTGATGTCACTCTTATTTCTTAATTTTTGAGAAATACTCTACTTTTCATATGCTCTTACAGCAGAGTCCAGTGAGAGTTGCTTTGTGTATCTTTCTTCATTGTTGGATTGTTTTCCCCTCTGTAATAAGCTGGATTTGAAGTAGATGCTGGCCAATGGCTTTTTCATGTTGGAAAGTTTATTTTTCAAAATATATACAACTCTCACTTTAAAAAACTTTTTATGTAACACATGTAAAACACATTCACTTAGAAAAAAAAAAAGAGATGCTTTTAATTTCCTTTGAATTCCATAAAGCATCTGAAAACTAAAAGTGTTTTCCTCACTGGGTAAATAATGGTCTCTGTAGTTTACACAAGCTTTTTTCTATTAATTCTCTTTCCATTTTCCCATCCCTTTTTGCTGTAATTGAACTATCTATATTGGCATTGATCCTATGAGATTTTATAAAATAAAAAAGTTAAAACTATGCTGTGATTTTAGAATAATTGCCTAGTATTCTGAATAGCAATATACTGTATTTTGAATATAAACAAGTATAACTTTGAAAGATGTCCCACATTTGAAAATTTTTAAAGAAATTTTTACTTTATCCCAACCAGATGGGTGGTTCTCTGGTCCTTTGGAACTTGATTGCTTTATATTTGGAAGAGCTCAATGAAAAAAATGTTGGTGCTCTCTGCTCCTGTTTGTCTCCCCACTCTCCCTTCAATCAGAATACTTAGATTTCATTTCAACAACCAACCCCTACCCCCTGCATATTGCATGTGATTTAACGTTTAGGGAATTTAGATGCTGGGTCATCTAATGGCGACATATGCTCTTGTGAGCCACTGGGGTTTCTCAGAACTCTTAATTCTCAAAGAATTTGAAGAGTCAGTCACTAATGTTTTAAATAAGTTCCTTTGACCTCTCCATCTGCTTGCATTAAAATAAGAAAAATTGCTCACTCTGCTTCTACAGTTCCCAGGTGGGAAGTGGACAAGATTACAGTCTCCAATATCCAGAAGACAGTCATGTGTGCAGTCTTTCCTCTTTTCAACCTCTTCCTTTCAGAACTCACAGCAGACAACCTTTGGAGAGATACTGGAGGGGGCAACAGCCCAGCAGTATAGTGCACAGACTTGATGATTTTCCTGCAGTTTATTTAGGTACCCAACCTAGAGTAATATATATTTAGACTCTGCATTTTATGTAGATATTCCTTACTGGTAGGTGTGTAAATATACCTTGTAATTAGGGGATTATATTTATCTTAACCACTAGTAGACTATTGTAGAGTCCCTAGAACTTTGCTCACTAAGAACTCAATGGTATTATTGCAAGTTAAAGATCCCTTTCTTTAAAAGACTCATATCTCATTGAAGATACATTCTTTGTCATATTCATTTACTTCCTGTAGCCACTAGCACAGTTCTTGTGGTAATTTAATTCACTTTGGTTTGACTGGATCTGATGAAGTAAGGCATTCCACTTAATTTTCTATAGGCAGTTTAAGTGTTTGAACCAAACTTTTTGAGACTAGCAATTTATTCCAATGTTTTTCATTCCATATATTTTGATATCTGTCACTTATATTATACCACATGTTCATATAAGAGAATATATAAAAGAAAATAGTAAGAATAAAATCTTCCTAAAACTTAATAAATTATTTAAAATGATAGAATTTCTGTTTCTATAGGAGAAAGTGCCAGGTAATGAATGGAAGGAAAAGTAGACATGGGCTTGGTGTGTTTAGAGAAGACAAATTCATTTCACTTAATTCAAATCAAAGTATAAGCTAGGAGAGACTAGAAATAGAAGATTATAATTGTGTGAGATTTTGAAAGAGTGTTATTAGTTAAATAAGCATCAGATGCACACATTTGAGCACTCTGTCTTCAGGAAAGCCAGAGGAGAAATAACTTGATGTCTTGCCTTAAGTGCTGAAATAATCACAAATCATTGTAATTGACATTTGATTAGTGTGAGTTACATATAGGAATAATTTTATACTTTTGATTATTCCTAATCACTGAAGCCAATAATAATGTGTCTTCTGCTTTATCCTTTCTTCTAGACCAATGTCTGTCTAGTAGTTGAGAATCACATTGGTTCAAATGTTTAGTATGAAGTAATTGTTATTGGAAATTTGGAATCATCGGTTTGTCTATTAAAACTTTATTGATGTTAAATCATGAATATATGAGAAATAATGCATATTCCAGAAGTGACCATAAAATAATTCTGCTTTCACATTCACTGCCAGAATGTTCTCCCCTCCTGTCAAGTGGTAAAATCTTCACCTTCTCCACTTGACCTTGATCTTATGCTATTACTAAAGTGATGGAACAGAATTACTGACTTCTGAGGCCAGGTCTCCAATGGTCTCTCTTGTGGCACTTGACTTGTGAGCCTGAGGCATCGTTTGTGAAATCTAAGACTCCTGTCTTCCATATAAGGTCTTGCCATTCATCCTCTAAGGGTATCATCTAAACTAACTCATGGAGGGGCAAGGCAGGTAGAAGGATATGATTGATGTTCAGTCAGTCTTCAGGTGGTCTATTCTGTTGCTGGAAATATTAAAAAATCGACCTGCCAACTTTCTTTTTTTTTTTTTTTTTTAATTTAATTTTATTTTATTTTTTTAATTTACATTCCAAATCACTTCCCCTTTCCCGTTTCCTCCCTCCCCGAAAGTCCCATAAGCCCCCTTCCCTCCCTCTTTTCTCCGTTCAACCCCCTCTCATTACTCTGTCCTGGCGTTCCCCTACATCCAGTCTTTCCAGGACCAGGGGTCTCTCCTTCCATCTTTTTAGAAATCTATTGATATGCTGATTGTGTCTAGGGTATTCTGAGATTCTGGGTCAATATCCCCTTATCAGTGACTTCATACCATGTGTGATCTTTTGTGATTGGGTTACCTCACTAAGGATGATATTTTCAAGTTCTGACCATTTGCCTAGGAATTTCGTGAATTCATTGTTTTTAATTGCAGAGTAGTATTCCATTGTGTAAATATACCACATCTTCTGAATCCATTCCTCCGTTGAGGGACATCTGGGTTCTTTCCAGCTTCTGGCTATTATAAATAAGGCTGCTATGAATATAGTGGAGCATGTGTCCTTATTGCATGCAGGTAAAGTCTCTGGGTATATGCCCAGGAGTGGTATAGCCGGATCCTCCGGAAGTGTCATGCCCAGTTTTCTGAGGAGCCGCCAGACTGCTTTCCAGAGTGGTTGTACCAGCCTGCAATTCCACCAGCAGTGGAGGAGTGTTCCTCTTTCTCCACATCCTCGCCAACAACTGCTGTCTCCTGTGTTTTTGATCTTAGCCATCCTGACTGGTGTGAGATGGAATCTCAGGGTTGTTTTGATTTGCATTTCCCTAATGACTAAGGATGATGAACATCTCTTTAGGTGCTTCTCAGCCATTAGATATTCTTCAGGTGAGAACTCTTTGTGGAGCTCTGTACCCCATTTTTTAATAGGGTTACTTGCCTCTCTGGAGTTTAACTTCTTGAGTTCTTTGTATATCTTGGATATTAGCCCTCTGTCGGATGTAAGGTTGGTAAAGATCATTTCCCAGTTAGTTGGTTGCCGCTTTGTCTTTTTGACGGTGTCTTTTGCCTTGCAAAAACTTTGTAATTTAATGAGGTCCCATTTGTCTATTCTTGATCTTAGAGTATAAGCTATTGGAGTTCTGTTCAGGAAATTCTCCCCTGTGCCCATATGTTCAAGGTTCTTCCCTAGTTTCCCTTCTATTAGTTTCAGTGTGTCTGGTTTTATGTGGAGATCTTTGATCCACTTAGAATTGAGCTTAGTGCAAGGAGATAAGGATGCCAACTTTCTATCCCCTACCAGGCCATCTCTCCAGCAGGGGTTCCAAATACCTCTCGCTTCCACGCAATGCCCCACACACCCCACAATCTGCCACCTCACCACTTAATTACCCGGTAGAGTCAAGACTCTTAATGCTTAAATAACCAATCAGATTTATGTAATAATTTTACAAATTACAAGATGTCAATGCAATAATTTTAGAGCCAATTGGTAATGATAAAAGCTTTATCCCAATATTTCTAACCTTGTGAAAACATAGCTATTTGTTGCTAGTAAATGTCTACATGTCTGAAGCCATCTTGGTTCTTCTCCCTTCTACACCTGTGACCTCTCTGGTTCTCTAACTCCTAGCTCCACCTCCCTTTTTCTGTCCAATCACAGGCCTTCCATTGCTTGAATGTGATTGGACAGGAAAAATCCTGCAACATAATCTCTCACTGTTTTGGCTCCAGCATTGTCTAGTCCTATCTCTCAAGAGACTCCAAGCCAAAACTAACAAGTTGTGAGTAGCTCATAAATTTGTGCTTATCAAAAATGAGTATTGTTATAGACAAACATGTTTGGCAATAACCAGAAAAGACTTACGCGTATTCCAATCTAATGTGACATATCAGTCTCAAAGATTTTTGTGAGTTGTAAAAGTGGTTAACAGTGTGGTTAAGGCAGTATAGCAGTACAAGAGGAAAGCATGAAAAGTATTGTATGAACTGAGAAATGTGAGACTTTATTGTACTGCCACAGACATTGAAAACTATACTGGGGCATATTTGATCAGTTAACCAAACCTTGACTTAAGGATACAATTTGAAAACAAAAATAAAATTCCAGCAAAGTTGAATATATCTGTAAAACTCAATTGTAGTATCTTGTCCAATCCTTACAGAAGATTAACATTTCTCTGGTGTTTGTTATTTGGCAAAGTCAACCCCATGTTTTCACATGTTTAAAATTCATGTTGGTCTCACTTGATACTTCCTTATATGGAAGATATTAGGATTTGGGACATTCTCTGTGTTTGCCAAAACTAGACTCTCAAAATATGTTCCTCAGGTTTCAAGAAAACAGAGAAATGAGACAAAATCCTTGTTTCAAAAATGCTCATAACCAAAGCAGAAGACATAAATATTCTCAGGAGATGATATCTTAGGAGGGAGTTTACTTCAGAGAAAATAGGTAGCAGGCAAAAATAAAGGAATAACCACAAAAAAGAAATGTGACTCAGATGAAATCATTGGATTCAGCTTTTACAGGCTCAAAAGGAAGGGGACAATTCTCGGCAAAGTTCACAGGATGAAAAATAATTCCAAAAAGGAAGTAGTTTAGAATTCAGGGTACAATACACATAGGAGATGAGCCTAGAGACGGTAGTGGTAGCCAGCTCGCAGAGAAGCCTGCATTCCAATATGCCGAGGATGTTGGGCTCCTTTTGGCAGGCAGTAAAGAGTTTCTGAAAGGTCTTGAGTGGTTGAGCCTGCTCATTCAGATCATAATTATTTCTTATGTGATTTTTTTTTGATGCGTGGTTTTGGGCTGAGACATTCTTTTTGATAAAAAGTCACCTCACTTTTGCCTACTTTAGATGCCATCTCCTTTTCCCTGGTAGATAGCGTTCACTGTAATGATTGCGCCTAATGTAGCCTGAAGGAATTGCCACTGTGCAGGAGGTGATCTGTTTCAGAGTGTTTCCCACTCTCTGTTCTTTCTGGGAATATGGACTTTTTGTGCCATGAACCTTTCATGGTGCCATAAAGGCATTAATTGTAATAATTTATGAACTCTAGTTCATAAGAGACCCATTGATCTCCTAGAGATGGATTAATTACAATGTGACAGACCCTTATTCCCCTATTCAAAAGCCACATTATTAGCCTATTCCCACTGTGAGGAAATCTGGTGCTAAATAATTCAAGACAAATGCAATCCCAGCAGAAAATTGCAAATGCCTGGATTTCATGATCTATGACATCCCCCATGACATGTGAGACTGTGCCGATGGGACCATGTGCTCCTTAATAAAACTCTTATATTGGTCTTGCTTCCTTTGGCCTAGGCTGTCTGATCTGCCTGAAAACTTGTAATTTATCCTTTACAAAAAATGATAATTCTTCCAGAAAATACATTTTAGTATTTCTTATCTTCTGTAAGACTGATAATGTTTTTGCGTGTGTGTGTTCCTGTGTGTTTGTGCGTGTGTATATTTGTGTATGTACTTCTCAGATCTTCTAAAATCAGTCAACCACTATTGTTCATAGATGATTGATTTAGTCTTATTTAATTCTATAATGTGTTTTGAGCAATTACAGCAATAGATTGCATTGTGAACAGAAGATGTTTTTCTAGCATAGAACCTTTAGCTTAGGTTGACCAAACAAGGAAAGCATTCAAAACAAGAGTGTTGTAGAATAGATAAACCTGTCTCACATATGATGTTCCTTTTGGACCCTTGGGCACATCAACAGGCTTCAGGTATATTCTGTTCTAGAGGCTGCCATTGGGAGCCTGCATATCTCTGTGTCAGTCTTTGCTGTCTTGTCTTTCCAGAAGACACAGGCCTTCAATGTTTGCTTCTAAAGTAAGCAGATCACAGTGTGCCGTTTAACTCTCAATATAACCTTTTAGGAGAAGCACTGTTAACCTCATTTCACCAATGAGGAAACAACATTTAGAGAAGTTCAATAACTTGCCCCAGGTTACAGGGTGAGACAGCAGAGGAGCTCAGCTTCCAGTCCAGAGCTGCCTGACTTCAAAGACCTTTCTCTCATGCACTCTTTCTCAGGCACTTGCATAAAATGATTTCTGGAAATACTTTCAACTTAGGAATTTCAGAATATGGCAGAGGAACCATTTGGCGATTATGAAGTCTTACCATGAAACTTGGTCCTTTTCATTATAATTAATATGGAGGATATATCTTAGCTGCAGGCATTTATCCTTTAAGATGTAGATAAAAATTGAACCATGTTCATGCTTGTGCTAAGTGTTCATGTCTTGTGTTTGTTCTCTCCTCATTCACCCAAGAATGGAGGGCAATTTTTCCTAGCCTTTCTCTGCTCAAGGGCATTTGTTTGTCTAAAAACAGGCATTAATATGCTTTGGACCAGTGATTGGGTTTTAATTTGTAACTCCGCAAACAATATAATGTGAGATTATTAAGAATCCTGCCAGACTAAGTATAGAAATTTACTTATAGGGAGAATACAGTAGCTAGAGATCATTACAAGTAGTTCTAATAAACATTTAAGGTTTCCTTTCTCTCAATGTGCCTGCTGCAATGTGAATGTGTTATGTCTGAGATGCCTGATTTAATATACTCTCACAATTCACATCCTCGTGATAGACTCCTTCCTCATGTCACACCTAGTCATTCTAAAGCTGTTCACTTCCCTTCAAACCTACAGCTCAATCCTACACTCCTTTGTGTGTAGAACAATTTCATTTTCTGCCTTTCTGGCTGCTTTGCAAAGTAAAGGATTCATTACCTGCAAATACTTAGATCTTATAATTTTCATCAACACAAAGATCTAACGTGCACTGTTCTCTTTCCTCACTATCTAAACACACTCAAAATATTCAAAGAAGAATCTTCTATAGTATCATTCTCTCTCTCTCTCTCTCTCTCTCTTTGCAGGAAATATTAAAAAGTGAACCCACCATCTCTCCTGCTTCACCAGGCCTCAGCACCATGTCCCAGTGGGATCCTGCTCAGCACTGAGCTACTCTCTCCCAGCTAACTCCTACAGCAAGCATCTCAGCTGTCTTTTCTCTCCCTTAATAAACCCCTGTAATCATGGACCCACATTCTAGTAATCAAGTTAATCAAAACTCTTTTTATTTTAAATTTTCTATATTCTTTATTTACATTCCAAATGACTTCCCCTTTCCTGGTTCCACCCTCCCCGAAAGTTCCATAAACCCTCTTCCCTCCCTCTGTTCCCCAGTCAAACCCCTCCCTCTGCTTCTCTGTCCTGGTATTCCCCTACACTGCTACATCCTGTCTTTCCAGAACCAGAGGCCTCTTCTTCCTCCTTCTTGGGAATCAATTGATATGTGAATTGTGTCTTGGGTATTCCGAGCTTCTGGGTTAATATTCATTGTGACTGCATACCATGTGTGTTCTTTTGTGATTGGGTTACCTCACTAAGGATGATATTTTCCAGTTCTGACCATTTGCCAAAGAATTTCAGGAATTCATTGTTTTTAATTGCTGAGTAGTATTCCATTGTGTAAATATACCACATTTTCTGTATCCATTCCTCCGTTGAGGGACATCTAGGTCCTTTCCAGCTTCTGACTATTATAAATAAGACTGCTATGAACATAGTGGAGCATGTGTCCTTATTGCGTGCAGGGGAGGCCTCTGGATATATGCCCAGGAGTGGTATAACAGGGTCCTCTGGGAGTGTCATGCCCAGTTTTCTGAGGAACCGCCAGACTGCTTTCCAGAGTGGTTGTACCAGCTTTCACTCCCACCAGCAGTGGAGGAGTGTTCTTCTTTCTCCACATCCTCGCCAACAACTGCTGTCTCCTGTGTTTTTGATTTTAGCCATTCTGACTGGTGTGAGGTGGAATCTCAGGGTTGTTTTGATTTGCATTTCCCTAATGACTAAGAATGTTGAACATTTCTTTAGGTGCTTCTCAGACATTCGATATGCTTCAGGTGAAAATTCTTTGTTTAGCTCTTTACCCCATTTTTTAATAGGGTTATTTGGCTCTCTGGAGTCTAACTTCTTGAGTTCTTTGTATATATTGGATATTATCCCTCTGTTGGATGTAGGGTTGGTAATCAAAACTCTTAAAGCTTAATTAACTAATCAGATTTATGTAAAAATAATATTACAATTTACAAGATGCCAATACAGTAATTTCAGAGCCAATTGGTTATGATAATAGCTTTAACCCAATATTTCTAACCTTATAAAAATTTAGCTATTTTGGCTAGTATATGTCACATAGGTCCAAATCCAAAGTCATCTTGGTTCCTTCTTATTCTCCTCCTGCGACCTCTGTCCCCCTAACTCCTAGCTCTGCCTCCCTTTTCCTGTCCAATCACAGGCCTTCCACTGCCCTAATGTGATTGGACATCGAAAATCCTGCAACAATATCTATATCTGTATCAGTATCCATATCCATATCCTATCTCTATCTCTATCTCTAATCTATTTGAACCTGTATATTAAAATTGATCTTGTTGCACAGTCACAGACTGCAGGAGGAACAAATTCTACCACAAAGCAATGTTTTCTTACTATTTTCCTAACAGGCATAGATGAAGACTATTAGAAAAATTCCTTTCACTTAAGGTTTTGTATTGTTCAATTCTGCTGGGTGTTTCATTCTTACTATTCTCTCTCCTCATGAGTGTTTGTGAGCTTACTTCTACCGACTTGAGTCATGGCTACAATTGCACATTGGAGACCATGACTGAGTATCATATTCTAGACCTTGACAGTGCTGCTCCAAATGGACCAAATATTGTTGGCATGATGGTTGTACCACATTGGGAAAGTATATGACTTCCCTAGTTTTGGCTTCTCCTCTGTGTAATGGGCAAACTAATGATGATGGCTTTATATTGTGTTGTGGGGATTAGAGATGAAGTCCTCTGTCTCAGTCAGCTGCTGCTAGGGCCTGTCAGAGGGTAACCATGCCAGCCCCTCATCTGTAAGCACATCATAGCATCAGTAATGTCAGGCCTTGGTGCCCCCCAACCCCAGGAGATGGATCCCAAGTTGGGCTTGTCATTGGACTGTCTTTCTTCAGTCTCTTCTCCATTTTTGTCCCTGCAATTCTTTTAGACAAGAATAATTCTGGGTCAGAAATTTTGACTGTGGGATATATATATGCTTAATCCTTAAGAGACTTAATCCTCCCTAGGGGAGGGAGAGGCCTGGTGGAGGGGAGCTCCTTCTTGGAGGCAATGGGGAGGAGGAATGGGATGAGGGACTGTGGGAGGGGGGGCAGGAGGTAGAGAAAACAACTGGAATATAAATAAATAAAATAATTATAAAAAGAAATGAAGTCCTCTGCATTCTGATTTCCACTGTTATTTTATTTTCTTAAGACAGGGTCTCACTATGTATCCTTGACTGGTTTACAACTTATTGGCTTGGAACTTGCTATGTAGGACAGGCTGGCCTTCAACTCCTAGAGATTCCCATGCTTCTCACTCCCAGGTACTAGGATTAAAGATGTGCACCACTACACATGGAATGATCACTTGTATTTTGATCTGTTGTGATTATCTGTAGTGATCTGTCTATTGCAAAAAGAAGTCTCTTTGATGAGAAAGGAAAGCTGCATGTTTTTTGGAGTAAATATTTAGAATGTGTTAGGAATTATCCTGATTTATTAAAGTGTCCCCCAATTTGTTATCAAGTAGTAGTGATCAACTCTGAAACCATATATATATATATACATGTAACATTATACAGTCCAAGAAGACTGTAACTATATATTTAGGAATATATAAGTATTCCTAATTATTTATATATTTAATATAACAATTAATATATAACATTATATACCTTATATATGTATATGTATGTATGTGTATATTATATACTATGTAAGCTATATATGCTATGTATGTAATGTGCATTGTATAATGTGCAATTTACATGTGAAATATTATAATATATTTAATATAATATATAATATATATTTAAGAAAAAAGAGTCCATGAATTTGAGATAGGGTAAAGGGTTCATGAGTGGGAATGGAGGGAAGAATAGAAGGAGGGCCAATGGTGTAATTATATTTTCATTTCACAAAAATTGAGATAATTTTGAAAGGATCACATAGAATGGTGTGTTACACACTGAAAGTTTTATGTATGGATAAACTTCTACTGATATTATTTTACAATATTAGTTAGATACCTTGAGGCTGAGGAGATTGTTCAGTGGGTAAAGTGCTTGCTGTCCAAGTATGTGGACCAGGGTTTGGAACCCTAGTATTCCGATAAATGCAAAGTGAGTGTGATGGTTTGTGTGCCATCCCAATGCCTAGGATTTGAAGTCATGGGTCTCTGGACCAAGCTTGCTGTCTAGAGTACTAGATGAAGTGTGCACTCAAGTGAGAGAACCTGCCTTAATATAAAAGGTTGAGAGTGATCAAGTAATATACTTGACCAGTCTGTCTGTCTGTTTGTCTGTCTCTCTCTCACACACACATACACATGCTAGTACACATGCACACACACGCATACTAATGTATATACACATGGCCACACATATTTAAGTGCACAAAAACATATATACACAATCTGTGTATACATGTTTAATTATAAATCTTAGCTTATATCATTATGTTGGGTATAATTTCTCAGCATTTGCAAAGTTCCTTATCTTTGTCTCTCCTTAAATGGTCTACTGCACAGCCTCCTACTTCTGTGCCTAAAGAAGAGGGATGAGAGGTTGTTGGTTCTAAACTGAAACAATTTTTGCCAGGGTAAAATATAATGTTTTTACCCCGCACACTCTATGATTCCAATCAGCAATGACTTTATGGATACTTTCTGTGTAGTATTTCAGATGTAAGAACACTGCTGTTTAATCATATCTTCTAGGTGCTGTGTTTGCTGCACTAATTCTTGCTACCCTCATTTTATAGAGGCTAAATTGATAGCTGGAGGGATTGAGTCCCATGTGGGCACAGCCATACAACCAATCAAGCTTGATTCACAAAGAGGACCTCAAACAAGTTTGCTCACTGAATAAGTCATTCAGCAAATACATATAGTGAAGTCCAGTAGTTGCTAAATTAGTGAAATCTCAGAGAACTTCTGAAGCCATAGCTTTACACTGTTATCTAAGAGAGAGGAGGGTAATTTGTCCTTCTGTTCCCAGTAGATCTCTGCCTATCTTTGAAGTATTATCAAGCCATAAGTAAGGGAATGTAAAAATGGATTTAGATAGGTCCTTGTGTGTTCCTCACTCTTTTCTGTAACAAGAAGCTCTAAAAACTCTTAAAAACAGTAACATAAAGCCCGTTGTGAATTTTATGTGCAACCCCAAGAAGAGAATGAGAATGCTGCACAGATTTCCAACTCTGAACTTACAGTTATGGCAGTTGCTGACCTGAGTTAAATGTGAGTTCCTCCAGTAATTGCTGAGGACTGCTGCAAAGACTGCTGCAGCTCCTGCATTAAGACTTCTAGTGGGAGGACGACACATTGAAGTGACTTACCTTCAGTCTGAAAGAGGAAACCTCTGAGGTCACCTCCGTGGGCCTCATCACAGGGTATAGATGTTCCACCACAAAACATAGCTTTGCTGGAGGAGAGTCTATCTTGACTCTGGTAGGATTCTAAACATCCCTGAATTCTTGTCAATTTGGTTCCTTAGTTCCTTTTTGATACTTCATCTATAGGAGTATCTAACTACATCTATAAGAGTATTTAACTAAAGATTTGGTCATGGTGGTTCTTTTCCTGGAATCTTTCAAACCACAGCTTTGCCATCTAAGGACTTATACATTTGGGGTTCTTCCCAAATTGAGGAATTTGTCTCATATTCCTTTCTACATTTTACATTTCATTTATATGAATATAAACAATCATTTTCCCATTCTATGAAGGATGCCTAAATCTTTCATTCTCCACACCAACATTCTCTCATCATTCCTGAGATGTGGCACTCCCTTAGGGTGATAAGAGCTTTGCTTTCTGAAGGAAATGCCATGCTAGCCTTGCCCATAAGGAAGAAATATTTAATTGAGGGAATGCTAAATATACACTGTCAAGACCTATAAGAAGTGACATATCTGTTACCTTTTCAAAATTACATTTTTCATTTCTCTAGCCACAGACTAATTTCTCTCCATGCATATAACCTACTTGTTTATCAATATGGTATCAGATTTATGTGGGGTGAAATGAAGTTACATGAAATGGAAAATAAATATGGATGGAGAAGTGAGGAGGTTCTTCTAGTAACCCAATAAAGCACACTGATCTGAGGGTTACCTGTATCTTCTTATGGAAGGTGTGTTACATAGGCACCCAGTGAATATATGGATTACCTCCTCACTGGAGGAAAACCTTGGCTCATTAAAATTGTTTATTATCTGGGAAAATATTATATATTTTTAAAATGTAGTAACAATAGATAGAATTATTATCACCTGGAATTTGTCCATATCTTAATCCATAGAAGCTAGGGATGTATGCTCAATTATGCACAACAGAGGGAAAATTCATGTCACAGATATGAAGGTTAATAATCAACTGACCTTGAAATAGTGAGATTTTCCTGGATTATCTGTACTAGCCCAATTAAGAAAAAATCATAAGAATATGCTGGAGGGAAGGATCAGAACAGGAGGTAGTATAATTTTGAGAATGAAGGGAAGGGATCATGTGCAAAGAAATGCAAATGTCCCAGAAACTGTAAAATGCAAATAATAATTGTAAGCCTCCTGGAGCCCTGACAACCCATGGATTAGTTCAGTGAAAATGTGTCAGATTTATGACTGAAAACACTGCATGCTTGTGAATGTTTGTTTTATTGCGTTGGTTTTAGTTTTGTTCTGAGACCAGTCTAATCATGTGGCTTAGGGTGTTCTGGAGTTCACTATCATAGTCCTGTCTAGCCTCAGACTTCAATCCTGTCCTTCAGCCTTGTGCCCATCATCTATGCCTAGGTCAGATTTGTACCTTTAAAAAAGCGTAGAGCAGCCAGGCAGTGGTGGCGCACTCCTTTAATCCCAGCACTTGGGAGGCAGAGGCAGGAGGATTTCTGAGTTCGAGGCCAGCTTGGTCTACAAAGTGAGTTCTGGGACAGCCAGGGCTACACAGAGAAACCCTGTCTGGAAAAACCAAAATAAAAAAAAAAGCGTAGAACACATGACTATTTGTTACAATTGTACCAGAAAATGGAAATAGAACTAAGTACCAAGCTTGAGTTTCTGACCATCACTAGGCAGGTGGTTGGTGTTTGGGAGTTAAAATCAAAATTAATTATCAACTAAAGCACTGGGTCTACTGAGTTCATGAGTCTTGGCTCATTAATTCTACTAATTCATGGATTCTCTTCCATTACCTTTAGCTTATCACCAAATCTCAGGGCAACCTTAAGTGTCTCTCTTGGCAATAGAAATGCAAGGTATCTGGTACTTTGACTTCTGCTGGTATGGAAGAAATGTTGGCCAGCTTTATTCTGCAATGCTGCACATCAGAAAAAAAAATCACTTTCTTTATGATTATGGGCACTGTAAGCAGAACCCCTAATCATCTAGTATATCTACCAAAGGAAGACAAGCCATGTGAAGTAGATGTGAATACCTGTATTTAAAAGAACGGAAACAAGGCACATTGGTATATACCTCAAGGATTCTGAGACAAGTAGATCTCCAGTTCCAAGTTAGCCTGGACTATTCAAGGAGAGTTTGCCTCATGAAACAAACAAACAAATTTAAAAAGGAAGAATGGTAGCAAATTTAAGAAACTAAAAACCAGAAATGCCAATTAAATTACTCTGAGGTGTAGAACCTGTGTATCTTAGTGTCTTTCTTGAACTCTCAGCAGGTGCCAGGTGTTTGATACTCAAGCCTATGTTTTGTTTGCCACATATACCTCTATTACTGTCTTCCTAACAAGGTATACCTCTTCTTGCCTCTTTCAACAAACAAGCAGCTAATGCTGTGCTAAAATATATATTACACCTTGGTTTTTGGTATCTCCCCTCCCCCTGCCATGAAACCGATGTTATATGCAGAGCTGTTTGACAGATTAGACATTCAAAGCTCACTATTTCGAATAGATGCTGCACGTCAATCTGCTGCTTATGGTAGCAGAGAGCTATTATTTCACTACAGTATGATCATATAAAATGCCATTGTGTTTCCCCAGGCACGGGGCTGTGATATGCCGTAACATTGAAATCAGAGGCCATTAGGACATTTTCCCAGAACAAAATGTCTCCCAGAAGAAACAATGCCACGTGGCTTGTACTGGTGTGTTATTTTCTCCTGAATTGCAGGCTGCCTCCCCTGCAAAGCTCACATATTTTAAGCTTCACAAATAACACTTTCAAGAGGACTGTGAAATAAAAGGCCCACACAGTTACGGAGCACTCTAGGGGGCATGTGTATGTGTTTGCTTTCCTTAGCCAGATTCTGAAAAGGACCAGAACGTGGGAGGTGTTAGGGTAGTGCTTCCTGAGGCCTGGGGAGAATGAAAGGATTCCTTCATCAGCCTTATTGTTGCAAAACTTCAAAGTGAGGCCAAGGGAGAGTAGGTGTGGGAGCAGTCAGCCTAGAAATCAGCCATCTCCTCTGTTCCAATTGTGTTACAAGTCTATTGTCCGTGTGACTCTATACAGTGTTGGCAACTGTGGTATACAGGGTGGTGAGCACACCTGCCTGTCAATCAGATACTAATGTATATTGCCACCTTCATTTTTCCCTTCCTCTGAAGATATTTGCTCTCATTTAGAAGACAAGGTGGTAAACTAAGAACTGGGAAGGAATCCTTTTACGATCTAAGAATACATTTTATCCATTAAGTTGTTTGTGAGGAGATCCTAATATTCATTTGCATAAAACATTTGAATATACCCCAAATTCAACTCCATCCTGGATTATGTAGCATGCTGGCTTTTCTTTCTTCCATCCCACATCACTGCACACACACACTGGGTTGCATAAACACATTTAATAGCTGGTTCCTTCACTTGAAGACTTGTCAGCTAGTGGAGGAAAAGAGTTTCCTATGTGGAGAAAGTCCATTGCTAGCAAAAGTACATTCAATAGTTATGTAAGTGGACATGGACAGTAAACAACCTGTTTTCAAAGGCAGTGTCCAAAATGCCAGTCAGTATTTGAGACAAAAGCCAGGTAATACATAAAATGATGAATTTTCAAAACTGTTAACGATTTGAAGGACTAGAGCAAAGTAGGGTTATTGGGTGCAGTGGCAACTGCTGTATGAGTTTATCCATACTGGTTCCTGTTAGGGTTCTGTCTAAGCTCCACCCCACAGTTACCTAGCAACAGCCAGGTATGCCCCTCTCCACAGTTACCTGGCAATAGCCAGGTAGGCCTGGCCTACTATAAAGGGGGCTGCTCACCCCCTCCTCTCTCTCTCTTATCCCTCTCTTATCTCTCTTTTACCTCTCTCACTCTCAGCTTCTCTCTTGCCCCTCTTGGGCTCTCCTCTCCTCCCCCCTCTCTCTGCGTGGTCATGGTCGGCTTCTGCTTCTCTATTGTCTCCCTCTCTCTGCCTTTCTTTGCCTCCACTACCCTCCTTAATTCCCATCCCATGCCCTGAATAAACTCTATTCTATACTATGCCGGTGGGTGTCTGGTCCCTCAGGGGAAGGAATGCCTCGGCCTAGGCCCGCTGGGGCACAACCCACCCCCCACCCCCTCCGCTATATAACATATTCTCACTCCTCTTTCTCTTTTTATAATCACAACAGTTCCTATAGTCCCCAAAAGAATAACTAATAAGGAGGCTTTTCCTATAGTTCCCCAAACAGAACTGATAATGAGGGAAGAGTGAGAGATGTTCAGGAAGGCTACTGGGAGCTTTCAGTTCAGAGTTTATCCCTTGTCCTGCAGGTGATTGGTACGTTGTCCTTCAGCTTTGGTTGTGGGATGGCAGGCTTTGTTGTTGGGCAGTGACTGTGTGAGCCTAGGGTACAGGGGACAAAGAAGCAGGGAGTGTATCTAGGCAGAGGTTGTGTGGATGCTGTAGTTGCAGAAGGGAACATGGCAGCCTTTAAGTGCTGAGACCCACTGGGTAGGGAACGCTGCAGATTCCTGATCACAGCTGGGCTTCAGTGAGGGTAACGACGCTCCTCTCTTTACAATCTGAAACGTGGAAATGCATAAACATGTGCCTCAAGCCAGAGAACTACTGTTCAGGAAGAGCCGTTGTTCTTGGCTCTGAGTCTGCTGTCCTTTCCATTTTATCAGGACTGTGGGACAATCGAGAGCACAAAGTTACGACATGTCCTGGTTCAAACTCCACATCAAGATTGCAAACAATGGAGCCCATATCCTCCCTCTTCCTCCTTCAGTCCCACAAACATGGTCAGGTCACCCCTCCATCCTCCTAAAAGATAAGGGAAAAGAATCAGAATGATGAGACCGACAAAGCCTCTCTCAGAGTCAGAAGATTTTTATTACTGGTTGAAATTATGTCCTTAAGTCCAGTATGGTGAATCTTTTCAAAACTTAAGGATGCTTTGTGGGGAGGGGTCTTTCCTCGTGGAGTGGCTGTTTTGGAGATTTGGAAAGTGGATTACTGCTAAGTGTTTTTGTCTCAATGTACAGTCATTGCCATGTACACAGTGCTTTTCCTGTGGTGACTACCATAACGTGGGATGATCCAGTTTGTGTCCTCTAACCATAACACTGAGACATCTTTGAGGATATGGATGGTGTTTAAATAATAAATTCTACATCTATCTTAAAATAGCATCTTGGCATACTAAATTCAGTTGTGTTAAGAAGTCTGACACTATCAGGTAATATAGGAAACAGCTAACCACTTCAACCATTTCTCATTTAAAGCAAATTGGTGGGTGTAATTTTTCACAATGATTAACTAATTGGACTAGGGTTTAATTGGAAGGATTTCATGTTGTGAAGGTTTCCCTCCTACTTATCTGAGAGCAAGATACACATCAAATTATTTTCTATATCAATTCCTACTGACTACTATAATGCTTAGTTATTTGTTGCAAGTCTTGTAATATGTTTATTGCTTATATACTTTCATAGTTGTATGTGACTATTTTCATATTCTTTATCATCTCATTATTTATTTGGTAATTTATTTTTGATTCTTCCTTGGTGGTGCTCTCACGACTTCTCTTTCAAATCATGATCTTGCTTTGATGACAGGAAGGGTATCATACTAGAGTCTAGAGGACATATTACACACCCTAACATGCTCAAGGTTCTGGGATCCATTTTAGACATAAAAAATTGCTCAATGGTAAGATAAGTGATCAAGTTTTCCTTGTGCCTTCTCACACACTAATTTTGTGACATTGCACAAATCATGTTTTCTCCTGTATATTGAGCTTACCTTATAAAAAAATAAATGGTATGTTCCTTGAAATAAGTGATAAGAAGATGTTTTCAACTGGCCTCTGGTATATAGATAAAGGATGGCGTGGGAACTGCATTAGAGGGTCAATGTTTTAATCATCAGTCTTGGAGTTTTTCAGAAGTCATAAGCTAACTAGGCAGGTTTGACCTGTTTGATATTTTTGCTTCCTGCCTGCTTGGCACCAGCCCAGGTTGTCTGGCAGCTCTTCAAATGCTCATACACTTTAATGAGGTGGGTAAATAGGACTTTCTAAACCCAACTAGTCTTGGTGTAGCTGAATATGCTAATGTTAAAGTGTCTTGGTTCCAACTTTTGACCATTAACAACCCGTTTTATTAAGTTGTTAACCTATATATGTTGGCTTTTAAATTTTTGCCATGAGAACTTCATTATTAATATGGTGATTCATATTCTGATTTGTGTTAAGAAAAGGCTATTCCACTGTTAATCTAAGCCCTCATAAAACAGTAAACACCAGTGTGACTGACTCTCCTGTTTAATGCAAGCAGACAGGGTAGTTGTTTCATAGGATTTGTTTGGAAGCAAATGGATGATTTCTAATTAGGGCAGAGCTTTACATAAAGATGATGAAGAAAGATCTGGAGCAATATGAGGTGAGGGAAGGACCCAGACTGCATGAGTCATTCATCAAAGAGAGAGAGCCACAGGGGACAGGGAATTCTCAGGGTTGAGCCAGGTGGTGGTTAAACTAGCCTAGGATGCCAGCAAAGAGGTTGGACATGTATGTGGGTGGGTGAGCTTGTTCACCAGCAAAATGCAGAACTGCCAGGAAAAAGAAGAAAATGAACTTGAGAATAATGCAAAGAGGAGAGATTTGATTTTATAAAATGTATAGTATCCCAGGATGGCAGTCATGGTGTGGAGTAACTAACTTAGGACTGAAAATACCAGACAGTTGTTTTGACAGAGTATATTAACTCAGTATAAAGTAGATGAGTTTTACAAAAGGGAGGATTCTGATTGACTATGTCTGGAGTTAAGGTAGAAACAAGTTCTGAGTGAATCTGGATGGATTCAGTTAGTCCTGAGACCAGTTTGGGGACCGATATAAACTTTTCATTTTAGTAATACACAGTTACTAAGAAATAGATTAGTGCTGGTTGACTGTAACTCAGTGGTTGGCATTTCAAAACATAAATAAATGGCTTATTATGTTTTCAATAACATCAATAGGAAACAAACCCAGAAAAATAAGACTAGAATAAGCATGAGCTAAAGGGGAGTAGGAAGGAGAGATGTATCATAGCTTGACGCTAAATGAAATAGGATATACTCCAAGAATGCGGCAGAGGGGGTGATCTGTGGAGGGAATGCCATATGGTTGAAGGTTAAATGGGATAGTATGTTCACTGTGGAGTGACCAAGATGTAGACAACTTCAGTGGGGTGAAAGGAGTAATGTGACTTTGCGACTGGTTTTCTTGAGTGGCTAGGATAGATGCTCTCTGGGTATGACCATGTGAGATCAGCAAGTGCCTTAGACTCCATAGAGGTCATTACATCAATCAACCACATTGTAGCGTACTCTATCCTTCAAGGCCCAAAGGAATCAAACGAGTAGTTCTGATTCATAATGGCAGATTTGTGGCCTCCTCTGGAGCCTTCGTCCTTTGTCCCTCCCACTGCTTCATGGTCACAAGTGAGGACAGTGAACAAAGACCTCAGGGAGGAACTGGGTAAGTGTAATCTCTGAAGTTTCTACTCTGCAGTGCTAGAATACCTCCCTCTGAAAGACTCTCCAAGTGGTTCTTGTGGATCTTGCACTTTTCCCTCTTGAAGTTAGAAATCGTCTGGTCACATTTGACAAGTAGAGCAGAACTCATTGGCTTTGCCAAACTCTTCCATTAGCCAAGAATAGGGAGGCCTCATTAGGAGGGACTCAGTGATAGCTTATCAGAATAAGATATTGGAGCCAAACTAAAGTAACCCTAAAACCAGGGCAAGCCTCTTAATTGTGAAGCAATACAAGTAGCAACCTATTGAATTTAGCAGTAAAATATTTTCAAGTGTGTTTTAAGCTTGAATCTCTTGCTATATCATGAATTGTTTTAAATTCTTCAATGCCTATATAGGAAACATTTTTTAACTTTGTTTAGTTTATATGAACACTATTCTTTGGTGTTCACACTCTATTACCTGATAAGTATTCTGTGTGGGCCTTCATTAGTGGCTCCATAAAATTGTACCTGGAAATATTCATATTTGGGTAAAGACTAAATATTCATTATTATTTCTCTTTTATTTCTCATTTGAGATTCAGTGGATATTATATGAGAAGAATTCAAGTTCAGGTAATTAAGTACAGTGGTCTTAAAAAAAAACAAAAGCAATGCTGAAGTCATATTTGCAAATCTCCAAGCTAATTCAAACTATTCTCAGTGAATAGAGTCTCTGCTGTGTCACTTGACATGAAAAATGAAAGGACTAAGTCAATGAGGTTGTGAAATTCCCTCTTTATCTTGGTATCATTTTAATCACAGTGATCTCTAGACTTTCCACAAAGAATAACTATTTAGAATGTGTAGCTCACGTGATAAACTTCTGATGTCTTGTGTTATCCTCCAACCTACTCCAGTAGCCATAATTTATTATCCATTGCATTCTGGTCCCATTGCATCTTGAACACTAGAAATTACTTGTTTCCTGAAAGCTGAGCGTGCCTAGGATCTGACAGACAGAGATTAATCTTATACAAGGTACTGTTGTAGAAGTTTCATTAATCCACTCATTCCTTCAACAAACAGAACTTACTGCATGATTTATAAAGCAGTAGTATTCTGACATAAAGAATACAAAACAATTAATAAAATAATGGCAATAAACACCATTAGAGGCGAGAGTAACCGTAACAGAAAAATAGTATGAACAAATGTCTCTTTTAACTTGCATTTAACTTTCTAAGGTTTTAGCAGCTTGTATGCAAAAAGGCATGAAAATAATAGGTATATTCCAGAAGTAAAGCACATTTTAATAACTTTCATAATATATTATCATAATTATTCTATTTCATGTAGCTAGTTTTGTTTATAACTTAATGTGTCCAATAATAAATTAATCTTTTCCACAGTTATATATATGTTTATAGAAAACATAATATACAGGGTTTGGCACTATTTATGATTTCTGACATGAACTGGGCATCTTGAAATATTTATCTTATAGATAAGGAAAAGTTGCTGGATTTAATTAGTGTGTCCTCTATGCTGATCACTATAGGTACTTTATATATAACTCATATAATTAATTTTTTTGAAGTAAACACTTTTAGCATCCTAGTCTTAGATGAGAAATTTAAGACTAAAGAGAATAAGCAGTAATACCAACAAAACCTAACTGTGAGGTACAAAAGCTGATATTTGAATTTAGACAATCACAGTAGATAGGCCTTGTTCCTATGAAAATCCCATGTTAGTATAATGAGAATGTTGTATATGCAGTGAAAATTTTACATTTCAGTGCTTCAAGTTATTTATATACATGAATTTTTTATTTGTAGATGAAATATGTGAGATTAGAAAATAAGGGAACATGAATGTATGTTTCTCTTTTGATGGGATTAAGTCCAAATCAATTTTCTCTCCGTTTGCATTCACTGTTTATTTGAACAGACTGACTAAAACCATAAGTCAGACTATGTTAGCAGAAGGTCTCAGAGTCCATACTTTACTAACAACAAATGTTGGAAAATATCTACCAGCTACATCCTGGCCTCACTGCATGTGTCTCCCAGATCATTTATTCTGGTTTCTTGTGCCTCCTCTGTCTTTGGCTCTTTCTCAGTGGTTCTTAACCTCCCTAATGATCCAACCCTTTAATCCAGTTGCCTCATGCTGTGTTGACCCCCAATCATAAACTTACTTTCATTGCTGCTTCATAACTGTCATGATACTAGTGTTATGAATTGCAATATAAAGTATTTGATGCACAGGAGTCTTATCTGCTACCTTTGAGAAAGGATCATTCGACACTCCAAAGGGGCTGTGACTTAGAGGTTGAGAAACATTGATCTATCTGTGTCTATCATCTTTTGTTAAGTTTCCAAGGATTAATGAAAGCTCCAGGGTGGGTTTAAAGGCAGGACTCCTTCATGACTACCTTTATTGTATGTTCCTGATATACCTCTCTTAGAGGAGTATTTTCTCTATCATCAGTAGCAAACACATCTTTTCAGCATCAAGCTAATACTAGCCATAACTGACTCTGCTCAAGTGGTTTCAAAACTTCTGCACAGTACAGGGGCACACGTCTCAGACTTAACAGACTGAAGTTAGACTCTCAGTGTTATCTCTTTCTGTGTGACTGTGAATATGACTATTAACTACTACTTTTATTATCTGAAAGTTGGAACTTTATCTCCTAGATTGAGAGCTCACAGTCACAACAAATAAATAGCTGTTAGCTATTAATCAGGTAATAAATTGTAGTCTTTCTCTTCCACTTACTGGAAGAAGAATATTTGTTGATTTGTTGGTGGTTGAAACACAAAGTCTGAACTAGTGATGTTTTAACTCCCTAAAGAGCAAGCTTTACGACAAGTCACAAAGTTATGAAAATCATCATTGGGTTGTTAGATGTTTATTTCGTTCCACATTGGAATCAGATCAATGCCCCTGAAGCACAGGTTCAAACATTTCACCAAGGACTTCATAATCTTTCAGTGATTTGTCTCTGGCCACAGGATCAAGTCTAAGTCTTTGGTCAGGCATTCAGAATTGCACAATGCTAAAGAAAATTAATGTGAAATTCTTACTTCTCACACTTCCTCCTTGTATCATTGTTTGTTACAGAAAAGTTGATCTACTTAGAATTTCTAGAAGACACTGTCCTGATTCGATGTTTTTGTTCATCTTGCATTTCACTCTTGGTGTGACCTTGTTATATTTTATTATTCTGTTCTCTAAATGCTGCCTTTGACAGCAGTTCCTCTAGGATGTCACATCAGCATGTTCCACCAAAGCACAGCTTATTTCTTCTTCATTTCTCTGTGTTGTTTTGTATCCAGTGCATCAGAGTTGCCTGTATTTCATATTGTAATTAATTGGTCATGAAATCATTTGCCTCCATCCTTCACCTGTTTCAGAGCTGGGCTAAGCTTTAACTACACTTAATCCCTGTAAAATCTTGATCCAGTTCCTAGCACAATTTTCTGTAAACATCTGTTCAATGTACAAAATATGTAATTTTGGCCTCAGGGCTGGGCACCTGGATTCTAATCCTGTGTAACCTTGGAAAAGCTATTTATCCACCCTGCTTTCAACTTTTATGTACAGATTTAGAAAAAAAAAAGATTCTCAGTTTTACAAAGAAGCTTCAGCGACTTGAAGGAAATTAATAGTGTTCTGCTGGGACTTAGGAGATACTTCTTTCTGTTCTGTGTTCCTCCCCCCCCAACTCCCCATTTTAAATAGCAGTTGTCATCGTTATCTCCTTTCCTCAGATTATCAAATGAGCTTTCATTAAAATGTGTTCCACACCTTTGTGAAATTAAGCTATGAGAGTATCTATTAATAATTGGTGAGAAGCTGTTTCTGTTTGTCATTGTCTGAATTCTCATTCAAGTATGCATATGATGTGAGGCATATTAAAGACAACTGTTCCATTGTAAGTGGCCCAGGCTTTTGAATCTTATCCAGTTCAGATATCAAGGGCCATAAAAATGATGATTTCTTGAACAGTTGATATGAGTCTTGAACACCTAGAAATGTTAGTTTTCTGATCTTAAAACCCAACAACATGGATAAAGACTTCCCATTTTGTATAGCCAATATAATCTGGGGAAACTGACTCTGAGCAAGTCACTAAGCAGTTGGACATCTAGATAAAGGCAGGTATGCCAAGCCTCAAATGTTGTGATCATTCTCCCAAATGACATTTAAATTGATCAAAATGGATTTGGGGGATTAAAATGCATAGAAGCCTGAACAAAACGGTGGAGTAGTTTTGAATGCACTCCTCTTCTTCCAGTCTCTGAGATGCAGCAGTTGTTTGGGGAGTGACAGTGGCTCAGACAGCCTCATTACATTTTTCCATCAGAAGTTTAGCTCAGACCAATGAGTGGGATGATTGCGGAGCTGAAGCCGGCTTCTGTGCAGGGAAGCAACCATATGCTGAGCCACAAGTTATTTCCATGCAGCCAGCTTGGCTCTCTCTGTTTGATTGTTTTTGCTACCCAGAAAACACACGGCAGTACTTTAGAAAAAAAAATCCAACAGAAAACAATAGTCTATTTTTGTTGTGTAGAGAAAGAGGTAGCATTGGCTTGAAGATTCATACAAGATTAATTGCTGCCATAGGGACTACAGGATGATTATGCTAGGTTTTTTATTGTGCAAGGCTTTGGGCACATATAAGGAGACTGTAAAGTCAACTTTCAGGATTTCATATGATACTATTTTGTAGAAATGCTTCTACAGCATCTGGTCCAAGATGGAGCTCTCTGAGCTATATCCTTCAGGAGGGATTTATGGGAGAATTTTAGTTCTCAAGTACCAAAGAGTTTTGATTATATCTCCTGCTGAGGAGGGAAGTGCTCTGGGCATTGCCAATACAATTTCTGTTTCCTGTTGAAAGTGAACTCATTTATAGCAATATTAGCTCTAACCATAGGCATGAATGATACATGTCACACAAGATCTTTGAGACTATGATTTAGAAAATTTTGCTCAGTGAGGTATTCCTGTGTGTAGAATAGCAGACAGTCCAAAATGATTTCTTGGGAAATAACTTTGTGATTAAGGGAACCTGTAAAATCACATTTCCGTATCTATTTAGTGAACAGATAGAAGCCTAAATTATTGCTGTCCTGACTTAGTTAATGAACCACAACAACAATCATTACTAAGAAAGAAGAATTAAAAACCTTTGCTTGAAAAATTCATTCATGAGTAAAATGCATTTCCATCAGACACACCTAAATCCTTTCTATTTGCTAGAGATGATGATTGGCATAGTGACCCAACTGGTCAAGAATATAGGGATTGTGCAGTACTCAGTACATAAATGGGATATTTATATCACTTCCCCTAATCCTGAGACTCTGGAATCATTGTAAAAGAGGGTCTACAAAGATTGCAAGAGCCCAATGCTGTAGGTGACCAGGAAAAAACAGTGTTTTCTGGACACCTCGGAGCAGTAGCATATGTGAAGCCACAATTGTTAGGACAGCATGAAGAAGATCCTTGAGTGCTCAAAAGAGACCAAATCCCAGCATGGCAGGGGGAGGTGAGAACTACAGCCTACCTATCCACGGCTAAGGAGCAATTGGTTGCTTAAGAGAGAGGAAGAGTCAGCTTTCTTTAAGGTTCTGGCCCCTGGTAAATTGACTGCTCTTGTAGATGGCGACATATCCAAGAATATGTGAACAGCACAAACTGTACTTGATGGATTTAAAAGAAGAAGGGACACTAAGTTGGTGGGTAGGAAAGGCAGGATCGATCTCTTAGGAGTTAGAAAAGGGTATAATATGATCAAAACACATTGTATGAAAATTTCAAAACATTAAGAAAGAATGGAGAAATATAGATATTTCTGAAATGATGAAAATATTATACTTTGAGATTTCCAATGTGATAGGATCCAGTTACACATTGCTACTGAGATTCTGGAGTCTGTCTAGTTTGGCCAAGGAAATGAATTTCTCATTTCACTTAATTAGTTCTACTTTAATGTAAATAATATTTGACATTTTTTTGACTAATCAAACTAGTGCCTAGGATCTTATTAGAAATGCCATAGGTCTCATTCAAGATCTATAAAAACAGGACTTACATATAAATAAGATTCTCAAATGAGCACAACACATGCTAAAAGTTGACAAGTTATTTCTCTTCAACTGTTGAATGTATAGCAGAATCACATGGAAGCAATACACAGATTTCCAGGGTTCATCCCTGAGTTCTGCTCTAGTTTGTCAGTGAGGAAGTTTGGAGGTGAAGTTACATTTCTGAGAAGTTCCCACTGGATGCTGATGGTGGTAGTTCTGTGAGTACACAATGTGAATCACTGCTCTAGAAGTTATTCCTTCCATAGAAGCCATGAGTTCTCATTGACCACATTATTCCTTAAGAATTGATCACAATGTTAATAGGAATTCTGGAAGTTATTTGAAAATATAAAGAGCATAGTTGAATGAATATAAGAAGTGATCAACTGTCTCCTCTCCCAATGATACCCAACAAGGCCATTCTCTGCTACATATGCAGCTGGAGCCGTGAGTTCCTCCATGTCTACTCGTTGGTTAGTGTTTTAGTCCCTGGGAGATCTGGGGGGTCTGGTTGGTTGATATTGTTTTTCTTCTTATGGGGTTGTGAAGCCTCAATGCCCCAGAGTAGGGAAATGCTAGGGAGGTGAGGTGGGAGTGGGTCAGTGGCTGGGGGAGAACCCTCATAGAAGCAAGGGAATGGGGAAGGGATAGGGGGTTTTCAGAGGAGAAACCAGGAAAGGGGATAACATTTGAAAGGTAAATAAATAAAATATTCAGTTAAACAAGAGAAAAGAAAAAGATAAAAAAGCGACTTGAGCTCTCATCCTTACCAGTATTGATTGAGGTGTTTAGCAAACATCTTTGACCTTCAGAATCATTTTCTTAAAAAAATGGATAAGGAATGCTACAAAGTAAGGAGAGCACATGGCTTATAGAAACCCTCAGACATAGGATGTTTTCCACTGCAGGGAGCTCAACATGTGTGCTCAGTGGATTGTGATTATCTCAGAGTGGAATAGCAACCAAAGACATGTGACTAAGGGGGCTCTAGCTGTGGGCTGCTGATCTTGTCATTTTCGCTCCCTAGCTTCGTCTGTTATTGCTTCTGTGTGATGGAATTTTGAGCTTCCAGTTTTACTTTTTCTTGTTTTCCCTTCCTTAACTTCTTTTGATTTCTAGTTCTTTAGTTCTTTTATTTCATGGCAATTTCCATATTCTTTGAGATCATTACTACTGGATGCCAAACAAATGGAATTTATATACTAAGTAGAGGGAAAAAAAGTAAGTGTAAACAGCTGGTCATTAGGTGTACTTTTTTGTAGACTTGGCACTTAGATCATTAAAGAGAAATGATAATGCTTGTCTGTTTCATTTCTATAGTTCTTATTATTATTTCAATTTTATTGTGCCACTTGAAAGCTTGTGAATTGTTTTTGTACCTCATGAGTTGTATTTCAAAGAATTTTTATATTAGAGTCTGGTACTTATTCTCATCAGTGCCATGACTTTGCTATACTATTGGCCACCATGTGTCCATCATGAAATCCTGTGATGGGCACTCACAAGAGAAAGGACTGCTTCCACAAGGACACTCAGGTAACAACATGTCTTAAGGGATTTATAGACTTCATATTCTCCAAGTCCTCACTTGTTTATATTGATATTTCAAAATGTTGGTAGAAATCCACTCTTATAAAGTCATATGAATGCGTACTTCCATTTTGTTCAGTTTAGCAATCTGGCAGTGCTCTTTTCTCTTTAGACAAAGAATAAGCTAAGATCTCCTCTTAGCAGATCCCCTCTTAGCAGGTGATTTGCAGAGATGATTGAACATCAGGTTCCTGAAGTAAGGAGCTGGAATTGGTCCTCAGAATCAGAGATCTATGATTTATTCTCATCTCTCGTGCCCCTCCTCTTTCAGTGTACCCCAGTGTTCTCATCATTACCAACAGCTTTGAAATGTTACCATGTTATGATTTTTATCCTTGAAGTATAAATGTGTCTAGATCAGACATTTTGAATAACATTTGGATTAATTTGTAGAGTTTTGTTTTGTAGCAGGAATGGATTTTGAACAGGATTTATTTCCAGTGCCAAATGATACAAGGGAAAGCTTCAGACAATAAAACCATGGTACTTTGGAGTAAAAGGGGGTAGTAGGAAATAATACAAATAGTAAGCCATCTTCACCACTGTTGGTGGAAGTTGACAAATGTGATTTAATGTGTTAGTAGCAGATGGCATTGTTTAAAAAAAAAAACCTCACAAATTTTATTGCCTTACGAACTGAAGTGGTGGTAAACTAATTGAGTTATATATGTAGAAGTCCTTGGTTTGTAAGATGATAGTATTCAGTTGTGTTTGTCTTTAAATTGTCTCATAAGACTTGCTCCTTAGGCTTAAAAACCAAGCAATGCAAGACTCATTAGACTATTATCTTGCAAAGATATATACCTATTTATAAGATACCTCTGTCTATCTACCTACCTTCAGCTATCTATAACATTCTAAAATATATAATATATTTTAGATGTATCTGTTTCTATAATGTATCCAGAAATAGATCTATAAGCCTCATTTTCTACATCTTTTGAGAAGTTAAAAAGGTCTCAGACGTGACTGTTTAATTAGACTCTAGAAAAAAAGCAGTCAAAGATTTGCTTTTAAAAGAGTGCCTAAATTATAACAGAAATTATATATATGCATGTATATATGCACATGTAAATACATTTAATTATAGACCTAAATATATACCTGAGATATCTAATTGCTGATCTCCAGTGTATTTACAAAACTGTTGAGTAGTATTAACTAAGTTAAATAAGTCTTATGGTTTTGATCCTGTTTTACTGGTCAGTATTATATTTCTATTTGTTTCAGCCTTTCAAACTTTCATGAAAAGTAGTTTTGTTTCTGTACCTCATATAATGGTCACATAAAAGTTAAATGTCCAAAATTTGTAATGAACACACTTAATTCATTAATAAGAAAATTACCCATTTTTAGTGTTGAACAATGTTGCAAATTTGAAATAAGACACACAAATAGCCAAAAGTCATTATGAAATTTAAATTAAAGCCAAGATGAATTACCGCCTTGCAAGTCTTATGAAAGATGTGTTTCCAGAACATTCATGCTGGACATTTGTTCAAATTGAATGATTTTTTTTTTTTGAGGAAGGTTTTCTCTGTGTACCAGCCTTGGTTATCCAGGTACTTGCATGGTAGACCAGACTGTCCTGGAACTCACAGATACCTGCCTCCCTATGTCTCCTGAGTGCTGGATTAAGGGTATGTGCCACCATGACTAGCCTGATTATTTCTTTTCTTTTCTCTTCTTTTCGTTTTTTTTTTTTTGAAAATTTGAAATGCTTTTATTGGTTATTTTATTTGTTTGCATTTCAAATGTTGTCCCCCTTCCTGGTTTCCCCTCTGCAAGCTGCCTATCCCATCTTCCTTCTCCCTGTCTTCTTATTCTCCTGACTCAGCTTGAGTAATGAAGAGTGGAGTTCTCACATCTGATTGTGGTTATATAATCTTATAACTTTCACATTTATATTATGCTAGCTGACAGTTTACTCAGTGGTGAAGACTAAAGATTCCCTTTGGATTAGTAGCAAGACAACATATCTACTTTCATCATTTTTATTTAAAATTAGTTTTAAATCCAAACCAAAGTAAATAGACAAGAGAAAGTAAAAACAATGGCAAGTAAAATTTCAATTATCTAATTTGCATAAGATATTGTCTTAAATATAGAAAATCCCAAAGATACCAATTTGTTAGAACCAATAAACGGAAGAGTTTTAATACATAAAATAAACACTCCAATATTTGCTGCATAGTCTTAGTCTAGCCAAATATTAAATACAAGTAATTCAAAGGGAATTGAAGACATAAGCAACAAAAGCTACTTAAATTAGAAAAGACAGAAGCTCCACTCACTGGTTTAGGCAAAAGTGGTTGAATTTGACCCAAAGGCAAAGGCCCCAAGAATAGACCAGTGAGTTAATGCCATTGTATCAAACTGTAGTGATCCTATATTAAAGAGAATCTAACAACACAGTGCAGAGAAATAAATGATAAAAAAGCAGTGTATTTTAAAAACACAGGTCATATAAAAGTTAAACGACCAAAATTTGTAATGAACACACTTAATTCATTAATAAGAAAATTACCCGTTTTTAGTGTTGAACAATGTTGCAAATTTGAAATAAGACACACAAATAGCCAAAAGTCATTATGGAATTTAAATTAAAGCCAAGATGAATTACTGCCTTGCAATTGCTAGGATAGTTATTATCTAAGTTACAAAGGGTATTAAGCATTCATAAGGGTATAGAGGAAAGGGACCATTATACACTCTTGAAGGAAATATAAATTATTGCATCTTTTTATGTAAACAATCATTGGAATTTCTCAAAAATAAATATTTCAATATTATCATCCTGCAACCTTGCTTTTGTATATAACAAAAATTTAGATTGTGTATGTATATGTGTGTGTGTGTGTGTGTCTATGTATAACCAACAGAAGAGGTATGTGCTTATTATTCATGGTAGCCAAGATACAGAATCAAATTTACTTTCATATATATATATATATATATATATATATATATATATATACATACATATGTATATATATTTCATAGTAGAACACTATTCAGCCTTAAAAAAGCAAACTATCATTTGCAAGGTGAGCAAATATGGAATATATGTTGGACAAATATACTAAGGACAAACAGACAAACACATATGATCTAACTTCTGCATGAAGTGTAAAATGAAGAACTTACAGACATAAAATTGTCACTAGAGGCCGATTAAGAGGAATTTTTGAGATTTGGTCAAAAGACACACCATTTCAGTTAAATGAAAAAATAGGCCCATGATGCTTTTGCATATCATGATGGCTAAAGTCAGTAACAGTGTTTTGAAAGTCTGAAATGTGCTGAGTGAATTAGACTCAAGTAAATTAAAAGAAATTAATTCAAGCATGTTTATCTATGATTGTGCAAAAAAAAAGTTTTATATAAGCCACTATAATCAGCAAGAAAGTTTTAACCCCTCTTAGGGAAGTTTTCCATTAAATGAGGGAGGAGTCCTTCACACATTGAGAGCAGTAGAAGTACACCTCAGTGCTCTTTTGCTTAAAGAAAAGATAGCTTGATGTATAATGACAGTGGTTGGGGTAAGACCAGAACATATATGAATTAATCTCCAGTGTAGGCTGCAAAGTGTGTGGATATTTATATCTAAATAGATGTTAACCAAGAACAAAATGAAACCAACCAACCAATCAAGAGAACCACTCTGAAGGGAAACTTTATGATATACATTTAATGAATGCAGGTTAGACCCATGCCTATCCATCCAAATGGTTATGCAATGGATTTACTCAGACTCAGTCCTTTTAGTGCCTAGTACATTTACTTTACTGCATAAAAGGCAATCTGTAACCTTATATTGCTGAGTGAACAACTTTTCATAAGTAGGAATCAATTTAAGCTACAGGGAATCCATCAATCTCTTGTTGGACCTGTCAGTTATACAGTTATAGATATTATATTTGATTATATTTACTCCCTATCATGGAAGGGGAAAAATTTGCTAATTGCTCCTTGGAACAAACACGTAGCTATGTCCCTGTCTAATTTTTCTACCAATACTTCAACAACATATTGGATGATTCTGTTCCACCTTGGTATACCATGAATGAGAATAGACAGTACCCTCGTGATCTGAATGTGTGCTTTCAATTAATCTTGAAATTTAACTGTCATTATGATGTCATTGCAAATACCTCAGCTGGTGATGGTATTTTGAAGGTTGTTGACCCTTTTTGAGATAGTGAGTTGCTGTGGGATAAACCTTGGGGTCATATTTGGATGAATTTTTCTGATTTCGGATACTGTAATATGTTAGGGGACTCCAACCACATGTTTCTACCACTATGAAGCCTACCACACTTTCCCTACCAGACACAACATAACTCAAAACACCAACCAAAATAGATCTTTTTCCCCTTGTGTTTTCTATGGCAGAATTTACCTTGTGACTATATAAGTGTGGTCCTCATAAATTGGATTAGTGACCTGTTTAATGAGAGTTCACAATTTTTTAGCCTGTTAATACATTCTACTTTGTGAAGACATTGGTTTCAACCCCTTTGCTCTTCCCATACAAGTATACAACCAAGAAGGGTCATTTTGGAAACAGAGATCACTTATCAGCAAACAGCGGTGTGCCTGTACATTGATCCTAGGCACTTTGGCTTCTAAAGATGTGAAATATAAATCACAGGAGTTGTATAATTTGATGCAGGCAATAATTTCATATAATTGCCTAGTATGAATTTCTTTTTCTTTTTCTTTCTAGTTTTCATACTTTTGTCTTTACTAATATACAGACTTTAGTGCCTAAGAAAAGCTATTAAGAGTTCCATTTTACTTGACTCATAGATTTCTGCCTCTCATGTCAGATACCTTTTTGTCCTAAAGAAACAAAGTAAAACAAGGATTATATTATCAGCTAAGTTGTTTGAGTCTAGTTCTCCGGGGAACATGATTATTGCTCTGCGATGGATCTAATAAGAGAATGAATAATATTTAAGGACTTCCTTAGGACATGGTACATCCTTGTACTAAACAGGTTTAGTTGTATATTGTCAGGACACCCTCGAGTATTCAGATCCATTCATGTGAAATTTAGTGTCACTTACTCAGATGTTGCTTCTGCTGAAGAACTTGAAGCACATGATAGGAAAAGAGAAGTTATATGTAGCAACTATAATATAGTGATTGGTGCATGCTTAAGCACTCCACAGAATATGCATGTTTCCTTTTATGAATTAATTAAATAATTATAAAATGGGATAGATGACTTTCTGTTTCCTATACCATCCTCTAAGTATTTAAAAGGAGTTATTAGGGTAATAGTTATAAGAATATTATAATATAAATAGAACATACCATTTATAGGAAATGACATAATGAGCAGATATTGGCCATATATTTTGGTGGATTAATCTCTGATAGTTAATGCTCTCACACTGAAGCAGGGATTGGTTTATCAATAGATGTTTTTCTTTGTTATAGATTGGGGAGTGGAGTACGTGTTTGAATGTCTTTACTACGGAGAAATAATATTGACAGTTGTCAGTTTAACTGTTCAGCCTTGGAAGTCCTATCTGTTTTGATTGAAGACCTAAGTAGATGAGAATAAAAAAATAGAGAAAGGAAAGATATTCTCCTCACTCCATGACATCAAAAGCATAGGTCTATGACTAAACTACAGTGGACTACAAGTTTCCACTTAGGAAAATTAATTTTGAGGAATCGGCAAAGGTACAGGGGTTCTGTTAAAGGCTATCTGCAGTGGGGACTTAGATGCCTGGTGAAGTGATTACTCTTCAACGGCAGTAGGCATTCTGAATACAACCACCAGGACTTGATCTCTACTCTGCTCTCACTTCTTTGATTTATTCCTGAGCCTGACATACCAGCTTTCTAATTCTTACTCTGAGCTACTTGGTTCATTTGTAATACATTTCTCCTTTGCTCATATTAACTAGTATCATGTTTTGTTATTTCAAATTGAGACTGCTGCCTTGTTCTGTAGATCAAATTATCAGAAGACTGGGGCTAATAATCATAAAGAAACCCTGGCCCCATTGTCAGGAACTTTGAAGAAGCCTGGGTGTGGCAAGAGTTCAAGAGGAGACCATTTGTTCTCAGGAGGACTAAGAACAAAGAACAGTTTCATAAACCAGACTGAGCCTGCCCTAGGTTTCTAAGGCAGTGACTCACAGAACATGCCAACAGTGAGCCGGAGATTATTAAGTAGAATTTGCCCAGCAACTCATATTACTGGAACAATCATTGTATTGGTTCTATCTGAGCATTCTGTAACCAGGTATTTTATAGCTTATGATAAACAGACCTCAGGCTTCTACAATATGGGAAACAGATCCTCTTTTTCAGTGATCCTGTAAGGTCCAACACTCTTTGCAGCAACACTGAGATGGTGTTGGCATTTGCTGGTAAAACAAACAAAGCAATCTGATTGAAAGTATGAATCGAGGCACTGGCCCAACCCTTCTTTAGCAGTTTGTTGTTGTTGTTTTATGAGAGGAAAACAAAAGGCCAATGACCTTTAATGTGCTATAAAATAGTATTCTATTAAATATCTCAAGTCTTTGTTCACACCTATTTATTAATCTGTGATAAAACAAAAAGATCAGACAAAGCATTCTCCTCTAACTTTGCTCCGAAGTGTGCTAGAGACTTTCTAAACTATTGAAGTTCCAACAATCTACAGGAACTTGAACAAAGTAGTGTTTTTCCCAGGTACAGAGGTCAGTTAGTCACAGAATGTGACCAGTGGGTCACTGAACTGATTCTCAAACCTTGGAGTCAGACTGGGTGCCACTGTCATTTTCTGCTGCACTTTGACTCTGGCGTGGCATCTTGAGTTTTATCATGGAAGCTTCAGAAAATTCAGTTGCACAAATAGATGACTCTGAGAATGAATGTGGTATGACTCATGTGAATCTGAGCTAATTTACTGTGGCTCTTTGCCTAGTGTCAGTAGATGTCACTGCACCTTACCTGAGGATCCTGGATAGTAGTCAGTGCCTATGAGCCCAGTGGGATTGCTTAGAGGGCATTTTGGCAAACATTTTGGGAACTGTAAACATGAAATCTTTACACCACATCCTGTGGTCCAGTGGTTGCCTAAGGGATATGCACATGTATGTTTTTTGAGCTTAAGAATAACTGGTGAATTTTTAAAAGGAACATTCTTTTGAAAGACCCAGCAGTCTACAATGGCTCCTTGAGCTCAGACATTTGGCAGACATTTTTCTCTAAAAGAATGAACTGAATTTATAACAAGAGGAGAAAAATTGCGGTGCAGTTATAAACTTGCAGTTTCATACTATACATGTATCTACTACAATGAGTTTGATAGCATTGCAGTATTTAGAATTTTTTAAATGAAATCTGTAGGTGCATTTATAAATGTCGATTTTTATATCTTGTATAGTGGGATCTATCGGCACTGTGATTGGCACAACTCAATTTATTTTTATTTGTTAATAGCTTTATTTGTTACATCAATATAGGAAAGGATGTCTGAGTGAATTTGAAGTAAAAGAGTCAAATGTAAAATGGACAAGTGGTTTTTTAATGTGCTAGACTAATAGACATTCATTAAAGTAAGTTTTGAATTTCAGATAACTGTTAAGATTTTTCTACTTTACTCCTTGAGTATAGCATGGAGATAGAAGAATTTACACAAGAATATGAAAAGCCATTAGCATACTCCATCTTTTTCTAGGTTTTATTTGTGTATTTCATCCAAACATGTCAAATTCAAAAGGAAAGATGAGATTATAATGACTTTCTGATTAAGTCAGGTATTAATAAGATGCCTTATTAATGCAAAAATCATTCTCTTTTTTTGAGCAACCCTTTTTGTTCATTTAGTGTGGATAAATTTAGAACTTCTTAATAGATGAATGAGTAAAAGTTCATATTTTCTCAATTTTAACATATTTGTAGACAAGTTAACATGATGTTTCTCTCTGGTGCAGAGGCCTGTGTTCACCTCATAGGCTTCCTTGTGCTGCTGCCCTACTGTCTGTCTGTCTGTTCATGTCGTTAATAAATTACTTCATCCCCAGTTAACATTTTAAAGGGTTACTAAAATCAAATATTTGAGAATCATAGCATTAGCCATTTAGATTAGGCAAAGGAGGGGTTAACACAACTGAAATCACTACTTGTTAAGATTGAAGGGTCATCCCAAGGATACACAGTAGTAGTGTCAGAATGTGACTTCATTTCCCAGATTTTTTCTTGAATTTCATAATCATTCCATTGTGTATGGGAACACAAAACCAAATGAGTACAGCCAGAAAGCAGAGTACATCTTACTGAAGTCACTGACTTGGATATTATTTATCTGGACAGTGAACCACTGAAGAAAAAACCTGTCTGAGCTGTCTGATCATAGCATCATGGGAGGATAGAGTTAATCAAGACAATCATGGGACAATGATGTCATTTCTGAACCAGACTATGACCAAGATTCTTGAAATGACAGTACATAAACACACCCTTGAGAACTCTGGAGTAACTGACAGGGCATGGTTGGTTGACAGAATTTAACCTGTACTATAATAGTCAGTCTGTTCTTCTGCATTATGTGTCCTGTCCATTGATATGTATGTACACATAAATATCTCCTTGGTCCTTCCCTCTAGTTTTGGAAAAATTATCCTTTTTGTGAAAATTTATATTTTTATTAAATTATTTTATTTATTTACATTCCAAATGATGTCTCCCTTCAAAGTCCAGTATCAACTAACCTGGACCCCCTCAGAGCTCCCAGAAACTGAGCTACCAACCAAAGAGCATACAAGGGTTGGCCCCCAGTACATATGTAGCAGTTACTGCTCTGTCTGGTTTTAATGGGAAAGATGTGTCTAATCTTGTAAAAATCATCCTTTCTAATGACCGCAACCTTTTGTTATTTGCAGAGCACTCACAATCTTTGATCTCAACATGGCTTCCTTTATGTTTGATAGCTATTCTGTTTCCACCCTGTCCACAGTAGGGGTGAGGTAGCATTTGGAGCTTATATATGAGCATATTTCTTCAAGTTTGTGAAAATGTCCTGGGAAGGAGTTTGAGAAGTTTCAGTGTAGAATATTTTCAAAGACTTTCCTGATACAGCAACAACAAAAATTTACATACCACTTTGTGAAAAAAAAAAAGATCTTTTATTGCAGTATTCTGCCTTCATTAAACCAAACCTGATATTACACAGAAGTCTAACATTTTCCTATCTATGGTCAAAAGATAAAATCATATACCTGTGAGGCACACAACTGGGGCTTCAATGTACAGCAATATTATGAGTACATCGCCACTATGAAACTACTTAGCATACATGGTACTACACATGGAGGTGTTTTTCTCTCTTCTATTTTTTTTTAATGTATGGTAACTTGAGATCTGCCACTTAGCAAATGTGAAATATATAGCCTATTGGCATTTACCTTTATCCTGTAACACCTTAGACATCTGTAAGTAGTCCCAATAGTAGAAAGTTGATACGTCTGACCACCTGTTCATTTTTCCTCCTCCCAGGTATCCACAGTTAACCTCCTAATTCCACTGTTCAATGTCATTTTTTTTTCTGGAACAGTTAATATAGATGATGTGATACCTGTATTTCCACTAGTCCTTCATTCCTGTTATTGCAAAAGGAAGACTTCCTTCTAGTTTCAGAACTGAATGTGTATGTGTTTGTGTTTGTGTGTGTGTATGTGTGTGTGTGTGTGTGTGTGTGTATGTGTGTGTGTGTGTGTGGGTGTGTGTTGGGTAAACACATACATCTAAGTTGTCTTTATCCATTGATGGACATTTGAAACATCCACCTGTCTTAGCTCTTGTTTTGAATACTATAATTATGACAGGTGTGCAGAGAGTTATTTAAGATAGTGATTTCACTCTCTGTCACAATAAGCCCAGAAAGTATGATTTATGGGGCATATGACAGCTTGCTTTTTAATTTGGATGAGAACTCAAAATTTGTTTTCCATAATGGTTATATCAAATTGTTTCTCTAAACAACAACAATGACAATAACAGCAGCAGCAAACCTGACAGTATTCTGTTTTATTCTCCATACCTTCACCCTTCACTGACGTTTGTCATCTAATATTTTTTAAATAATAACCACTCTATCAGATGCAAATCATGTATCAGTTTTGTTTTGAAGTGTACTTTGAAGAAGAGTGATGTGGGGCACCTATTCAAAAGTTTGTTGTCCATTTACATACCTTCTTTTGAGAAATACATATTTCAACCCTTTGTCCATTTCTACTTGAGTTATTTCTATTCAATTGTGTGACTTCACTGTGTATTATGGACAATGGTAACTAACCTCTTATCAGATAGATGTCTTGGAAATATTATTTTCCATTCTATAAATTCTCTCTCTCTCTCTCTCTCTCTCTCTCTCTCTCTCTCTCTCTCTCTCTCTCTCTTTCTCTATCCCTCTCCCCCTCTCTCTCTTTCCCTCTCTCCCTCATTTTACATCCTGCTCATTATCTACTTTCTGGTCAGCCCTTCCCACAATTCTTTCCCCATAATCCTTTCCCTTCTCCTCTCAGAGGTCAGTCATGCTAGACTGTCTGCAAGCATAGCAGAATATCATTAGTAGTGTCCCAAAAGGACATGCATTATATGTTTTCACTTATAAGTAGATATTATCCATAAAATAGAGGATGCCAATGCTATGCTTCACAGACCCAAGGAGGCTAGACAGGAAAAAGTACACAAGGAAGGATGCTTGAGTCTCACTTGGAAGGGGGGATGGAATGGTTGTGAAAGGCAGATGGAGGGAGGGAACTAGGGAGGGATGTGAAGAGGAGTGGGAGGTTCAAGGTGGTGTGTGGGAAACAAGGGAGTGGGCCAGATGACAATGAGGATGAATGGAAATCTGCAACTGACTGACTGATGGGGGATTAAGGGTTATCTCTAGGAAGAGATGGAGACCTGGGATAGGAGAGGCACCCAAGAATCAATGAAGTTGTCCTTAGCTATGACTTGCAGCATTGGGGATATGGAACCATGGGAGGCTGTCTCCCATGGCCAGGCAGGAACCCTGGTAGAGTGATAGGAATACTAACCTACTCACAAAACATTCAACCAAAATCTTATTCCATCTATAAGAGTTTCAGGGATTCGGGATGGGTCGGAGGCTGAGGGAATAGCCAACCAAATTGTCTCTTTACTAAGAATTTTTTAGACTTTTACCAGCTTGCTTGCTTTTTTTTTTCTACTTTGGTTGCCTTTTCTTTGGGAGTCATCATTTAAAGAAATGCTGGCCAAAAATATTTTTCTTGGAGTCAGCAATATGGCTCACAGTTAAAGGCACTTGCCATACCTAGCCTGTTAACTTGAATTTGGTCATTCGGGGACTCACATGGTGAAAAAGAATTGACTCACTCAGGTTGTCCTTTTACCTCCATTTATACACTGTGGCAGGCATGTGTGCATGCATACTCACATATAGCAATTAAATAAATATTAAAGAAAATAATAATCATTTTATATGTTTTATTCAAATGAGTTAGTGTCTTAGACTTACATTAAGATATCTTTAGAACATTTGTAATTGTGTATGCCCATGTGTGCATTCACATATTTGGGCATGTATTACATTCAGTCCAATTTCTTTCTTTGTGTGGATATATAGCATTCTTCAAAATATTTAGCAAGGAAATTATCTTTTCCTCTGGGTTTCATATTGTTTTCTGAGTATTGGAGCACCTTAGGGTGTTATTCTGAATCTGATTAGTCAGTTGTCAGGTATAATACTCTTTGAGCATCTTCACTGGCAGTTTCTGAAAAATAAAAAGTATTTTAAAATTCATTTAAAGATAATGGAGTTGTAGAGCAGGAGACATACCCAGGAAATGTTTAAGTCACAGGTCATGTGGAACTTCCACAATAGCAAACCTTTACCCAGCCTAGGTTCTTTCAAAATCTAGCATTATTTCTTTTTGGAAATAGCATGGAGATTTCATTCCTGGGTTGGCCTGCTTTTGAAAATTCAATAGCTACATTGGATACTGCATTAGGCCATATTATGGTGCCTAAATTACAAATACTCTCTAATATCATGGATCAGGGTAGTTACTAGGCAATTGACCTTGGCTTCTTTATTTCTCTCATTCCTGTTAAACCTAACTCTAACAGCTTGGAGTACACTCTGGCTTGAAAACAAACACAGTCATCCAGAGAGAATCTGAATAGCAAAGAACATGTGATTTTTATTTCTAGGTTCATAAATTTAGTGGGGAAGAATCAGTTGTCCGAGGCTACCAATATCAACACTAATCACATTGATAAATAAGACCAAGTTGCTTCTAAAGTTTTCAGGGGAGATCTACAATATATACATGCCAAAATGTTTGAGAAAAAAAGAATACAAATCAAGACAATAGGAGGAAAACATTTCATTTTCTGACCATTCTGCCTCTGATGATTTGTTTTTAAACAGAGCATTACCTTGGTTCCTGAAATGTCACCATTTTTAATGTAGGCTAAGAGTTAAAAGGTCCTGATAAATACTAGCATGCTTCTTTCAAAGTGCTGACATATTAAGTCAGAGGAAGAATATTAAAGCAAGATGCAAGAAGATGCAGGGAGATGCGTGTTGTAGGCAAATAAATCTTACTGCCTGTAAGATGTATTGAGAATAAAGGAGAGTTGGAGACTACGGTGATGAACCACTGTGGAATCCATTCATAGCCATGGTTTGAAATCAATTGGGGTGGACATTTGCTCTCTAGGAGTTATGTTTATGTGGAGAAAGACATATTTATCTCTGTCCAGATGTAGGTATGAATAGAAGGAAACTTAAAAAAAAAAAAAGGCAGACTAAGCCTCAAGGTTTTTCTATTATTAAAACTTCTATAGAACCATCATCTGGTTTGAAAGTTTTATATCTGCAGTAGGGACTTTTGTTCTCTACAAAGCGAAAGCAGAGCTCTTTGACTACGTGGTCTAGTCAAAGGTACTTCCTTGTCCACTGAACTCTGCTTCAAACCAAATTACTCACGACATGTGTAGCAAATTCAACTTGGATGCATAGTCAGCTTTATTAATATGGAGGCTGAAATAGAAGTATCCATCACTTATGGCCAGGATTTTCAAGGTTAAACCTGAAGATCTAGTGAGACCCTATTTGTAAAAGATAGACTATTTAATTGCTTCAGTAACATTTATCAATCTATTTATAAATTAGTTACTTATCTGTTTAAAGAATTGTTGCTATTTATGTGACTAATATTAAACTCTAATGAGCATAACGTACTAGAATTTTTTTAGACAGACATTATTATAAGGGCATATGTTTAAGACTGACTATACTGTGGAAGTCTTTGCATGACTAGTGTGTTAGACAGTTTGGATAAAAGTAATAAACAGATATTGAAGGTCTTAATAAAAAAGTCACCAGAGTCATTTAAATGTTTTAAATAGTTCAGTATGATTTTAATATTGAATAAGTGAGATAAGAGACTAAAGGAAAGGTCCATTAAAATACTGTTTAAGTTTTATAGATAAGAGATTTCAGGAGGTTTCTAGAGCAAAATAGAAGTGATAGATAGAAAAGAAGTAGTAAACTAAATGTAAGACAACATGAACAAAATTTGTGTCTAGATGGTAATTAATTAAATGCTAATCCTTTGAGGTCATTGCCCTATTGTTTCTCTACTAAGTGAGTTTAGTTCTAATAATGTCTTTTTATAATCGATCCATTCTAGAGTAGAGTTTTCAAAGTCAAGTCATATGGCCCCAAAATGGAGTAATATAAAGGGAAGTTATTTCATACTACCATCCACACTAAGATACCACACACACCATGCCTTTCTGTTCACTCTCTCTCCAGTTTCAACTCACTTCACAGTAACCATCTACAGCTGAGCAGTGTTGTGGATAGTACTGGGGCTGTTTGTGTTTTGATGCTAATTCTGCTCTTCTGGAAGGGGCTTAGAGAACAAGAAATGAGTCAGTATTTTGGTGTCTTCCTGTGAACCTTCTCCCTACCTTAATTTGTAAAATAAAGGCTAGAGCTGGTGATTGGGCAGGAGAAGGGAAGATGATGCAGAAAGTTTGGGAGGGAAGGAGGAGTGGGAAGAAGAAAGGACAATGGGAAAAGTGGTGGAAGGAAAGTGGAGCACATGGTCTGGAGAAACCTCAAGTTATAAGGGATCTCATAGATGGCGAAGAGGGTGCTTTAGTGGTAGATCTGCCCAATCTAGGCATGCAGCTTGTATTCATATCAATTGAGTTGTGTTGTCTTTGCCCAGGCTTATTTGGATTGGAGATTTACCGCAACAGAGCACCCTAATCCCTGTGCATGTATGTGTGTGCGTCTTTCTGAATCACTTGCTCCCTAAAGCTTCTATACTCTGGTCTCATCCTGTAGTTTAAACAAAATAAACAGTCTGAGAACACTAAGTCCAACCGTGGGAGGTAATTGAATGCTCTCCCAGACCTAATTCTAAATTTTTCCAGGCTATAGGTCATCTGACAACAGATACTATGATGCCATGAGCGTGTCTTCTTTTACAGGTTTATTTTTTCCAGTCTATACACGTTTCTGGCATTTTATCTGTAAACATCTGGCCTACTGTGATCACTGGTAGTAGGAATTCAGGGAGACAGCAGAGTAGAATAGGGTATCTGCCCTTGTACCCTCGCCCTGCTGTGTTCTGTGAGCCATCAGTCATCACAGTCACTCTTGGTATGGGCGAGATCTTCAATGATAACAACATTGAAATTGGGTTTTAGGTGGTAGTTCTCCCCAGATAGTTGCCCTAGTCCTTGTAATTGTAGGTACCTTATGAGACAGTGCCATAAGTATCCTGCCCTTTGCCAAACATCTGCTCATTTGTTTAGCATCTCTATGATGCTTATGTGAACCAATTTTTAAGATACTTAACTTAAATAATGATATCTTAATGTCATTTATTACATTTATTGGTTAGTGTTCCAGTTAATGGGGAGCTCCTGTATAGCTGTGTATTTGAGGATAAAGCTATATGCTCCTATTATGTTGAACAAGGTACAGTCTTATCTTCATTTTCATTATCATCTTAACAGTAGCCAGTAGGACCTCCTTAGAGGTGCTCTTGGGTTTAATTGACAGTCTATTACTTTTTGATTATGTCTCACTTTCAGAATGCTGAAATTAAACGATTTTTTTTTACCCTATTCTTACCATGGGCTTTGAACCAAACCCCTTTCTAAGCAAAGTTTAATTACAAAAGAGCATTTAGAAGAGAAGTTCTGGATGCTTAGCATGTTCGTGGCTACTTGAGTTTTCATTACAGCCATTTATAATGATATCACCTGAAAATAGATACATTTATACACATATATGTAACTCTAAAGTATACACATAACTTGTGTATATATTAAGCATGATTATAAATATACTACTATATCTAATATGTATGTATCTAGACATACATATATATGTTCTTTTAACTACATACAAGTTTTTTGCCATGGTTTTAGAAGTATTGTTACAAATTTAATTTATTAAAGTATATATATATATATATATATATATATATATATATATATATATAAAATAATACATTTTGTTACATGCATATGTTAATATTGGGTATGCCAACACCTCAAGTTCCATTAAAAAGAATCACAAGCTCTAGTATACCATATTTGAGGTTCCTTTGCCTGTAAGTTGAAACATAACTGGCATTAAACATTCCTTCATTCTTTACACAAAAATACAAAACCCAATGGACTGTCCATCAGCTCTAGAACTCATTGCCACAATCCCAGCTTCTTCCTTGTTATAAGCCTTTGTGTGACAGCTTGGTTATCTCTTCACCCTGGCTGATACTCTGGTCAAAGTTTAATAAGGTTTGTACTCCTGACTGTCTCATGGGATAAACAGGGATCGGAAACAATTCATAATTCTTCTTTAAATTGATTGATTTATTTTATTTTGTGTGCACTGGTGTTTTGCCTGCTTGCATGTCTGTGTAGATGTCAGATACCCTGCAACTGGAGCTGCAGATACTTGTGAGATATTATGTGAGTTCTGGAAATTAAACCTGAGTCCTCTGGACAAGCAACCTGTTTTCTTAACTGCTGAGCTTTCTCTCTATCTCCTGATGCATTGTTATTATAGAAAGTAAAAGTGTTGGAGAAAGAAGAAAACTAGAAATAATCTTCTGGAGTCAGTGCTAAAAGTGAACAGTACTTAGTTTTGTTATTTTAAAAACATACTCTCAGGAAAATACTTAAGAATGGTTAAATAATATACTTTAATTAATGATAAATGCTAATCACTATATTGGATTTGATATAAAAAATGGATGGTCTGATGGAAAATGCCCTTTGCATAGGTAAAAGAGGGAAGATGTAAATTTAGTAATTATCTACTCAAGATTAAACATGCCTTAGTGTTTCGAGTATTAAATTCTTGACACTAATGACACACGATAGCTATCACCATTCCCACTTTTGTGATGAGCATGTTAATTTAAGTTATCTGTACAATTAGGGAGCAAATGTGTTAAAGAGTATGGATTTAAATCTACATTGTCTGACACCAATAGTTGAACTTTTGACCTCTATTTCTATGATTCCTTACATTGAGGGATTGCATGTTTAATGAAGTCAACACAAGAGTCAAGGTATTAAATCTTTGCACAATGTCACTCAACTTTGTGAGACTGAGTGGGTGCTTAGTCAATAGGACCATGCATTTAAGTTCAGCCTGACTTACACACAGAGTCTCTGCCCCACATAACTACATCAGTGGACATGTATGTACACACACACATATTCTCCACGATGTTAAATTTACATCTATTGTTATACGTAGGTGTTAAAATGACACCTATTGTTTAACTAAAAAGCAGAAGGGCAATTTTTTTCATAAAAGTTTCATGAACAGAAAGGGATGGGTGGGCATTTCTTACCTACCTCAGTGTTATAGGCTCAGAAGACTCAGATAAAATTACAAACTGCTACCCTGTTTAGAATGTCATAAATTCATGTTGGTTCTGGTCATAGTGGACTTCTTTGCTACAGGCATTATCTTTAGAAAAGTCTCACTAGTTTTTTTTCTTTTTCTTTTTGTCTTGTTTTGTTTTTCTTTACTGATTTTGATTTTCAGTTCAGGATTTATTTTCACTTTGTTGATGTCAAATAATAAAACAAACCCAGACTTAGTCAAGAAAAGTTTACCCAGAAGTTTACTTGATAAAACAAACTGTAGAAATAAGCAGAAGCTTTGATCAGATGATCCAAACAATGTTTATCACCAAGTTTTCAGTGGAGAGTTCATGATTTTTGTTTGTGAGAATTAAGTAGAAATAGCTAGAAATCAAATGTGGAAAAATAGGATGAAAACTTGAGTAGGTTAAAGTTCAGACACTATTCTACTCAGAGTCTAGCCTATTATCAGGGCTGTGGGAGAAAAACGTTAATGAAAAGCTGTCATCTAACTCAGGTTTAGGTCAAGACTTGGAAGAATGAAAGACACTTAAACAAAACTAGATTAATCCTTTGTTCTGATCAGTCATGGGGGACTAGCATTTCAAGCAGTCCTTTAAGAGGCAAAGAGTGGGTTTGCACCTTGTCCTATTCATAAGTAAAATGATACCTATTGTTTAACTAGCAAGCAGAAGGGCAATTTTTGGCATAAAAGTTTACTGAACAGAAAGGGATGGGTGGGCATTTCTTACCTACATCTTTAGGCTCAGAGGACTCAGATAAAATTAAAAACTGGTACCCTGTTTAGAGTGTCATAAAGTCATGTTGGTTCTGGGTGTAGTGAACCTCTGTGCTACAAGGTATTATGCTAAGTTCCAGGGCAGTTCTCCTTCATCACCAATTTTCAAGACTGGGGGAAAATATTTCAATTAAATTTCTGTAAAATTATGTCATAAGTGAATAATCTGGTCATGCTAGGGACCAAAGGAAATTGCATTGTAGAGGACAGCTCTTGAGAATATGCCTGGCCATATTTATGTTAAGAGTCAGGTTCTAGGCTGGTTACATGTTAGTTGAAGTTTCCAAAGGTAGACTGCACTTTCTGTCCCTTTCCCAACTTATTAACATGGACACAATGTTACAGTCATTTAGATAAAAACCCACTTTTGGATAATGTGCTTGAGTCAGCAGTTTGAGTGGCTGAGGAAGAGGGATTCCCCACAAGTTTGAGGCCAGCCTTGGGTATTATATGTGTCTTTCTTTCTCTCAAAACTTAAGCATACAAGCAATAAAATAAAATGAAGCTGCCTTTGATTACCAAGTAAAACTGTTAATATAATCAATCCAACAATACCCCGTTACTTGTAATATAAGTTAATGTTGAACGTGGGTTTCTTTTCATTAAGCCATCTGCCAAGGTAGCAGAAACATATACACTACCCATGTCCTTGACAGTTCACTTCTAATAGCATCTACCTATAAGAGAACACATACATCACTGAAAATATAAAAATATTTATAGACACAGTAGCAAACATTCAGTCAGAGAAGACAATTGTTCAGGGAAAACTTCCTAGAATTCTTTTTACATATCCTGTTACTGACTGACCTACCTTGTTTTCTATTGCTATAATCAAACTATATGACCAAGGAAACTTGGAAGAAAGCATCACAGACTGCAGTCCCTTGTGAAGGAGAGTAAGGACAGAAGCTCGAGACAGGAACTGAAAGTAAGGCCACAGAAGGCTGCTGCTTACTGGCTTACTCCTGTGCCTTGCCAATCCAGCTTTCTTCCTTTCTTTCTTGTTTTTTCTTTAACTTTTTATTCTTCTCTCATATACTACATCCTGACCACAGTTTTCCTGCCCCGCCCCCAGTTTCTACCCCAGACCTTCCCTCTCTCCCGTGTGTAAATTGAGGCATTTGTGCATCTGAAGTGCCTTCTTCCTAGATGACTAAAGGTTTTGTCAAGTTGATAAAAACACAAACCAGCCAACTAAACCAGCACAATGCTGTTCCTCTTTTCAAGTTCCCCTAACAGAATCTGGGCTCATGCACATCTCTAAGTACATAGGACACTTCTTACTGTAGGTCTTCTTATTTACATGTTACCTTTAGACTACAAACATTGCTGATTTCTTTAATTTTTGTTATGCTCCTCTGCCTGTTAAGAGTAACGTGTAAATACTCATACCACCTGTCAGGATTCTAAATCACCTACTGAAGAGTGTCCCTGAGTATTTGCTTAAAATTTAGAACCGAGGGCCCCTGAGATATCTCCATCAGTTAAGTCACTTACGATCAAGATAGACAGTATGGGCTCAGTCCCTGGGATTCAGCTCACTTAGATGAGATTTGGCTTTAGCAGTTTGTTGTATGATATTGATAGATATACTATGGGATGCTTACCATTACACACACACACACACACACACACACACACACACACAAACACACACAGACAGACGCATACACAAACACACATGCATTCCTGCACAAATATATATACAATCATATACATATGTACGCACACATATACACACATATGAATGCATGTATGCACACAGACATACAATATACATATAAGCACATACGTGTCCATGCATGCTCATATACATGTGCATATACACATGCACCCACACACATATGCACATACATACTTAAATAAACACATAATACACTTATAGACATGCATATACATATTCACCCATAAAGACACATACACTTGCATAAAATCATACACATGCACATACATGCACACACACATACACACATATACACACTTGTACACATATACACCCATGCACACACAAATGCAATGTTTTTAATTATTAAAGAAAATTTTGTCAGTATTTAGATCTAATTATGTCTGGAAGAAATAGGGAGTTTACTGGTCTGAGACATCATCATTCCAAATGAATCAGACCACATCATTCCCCAAAGCAATAGGTAAAGCCCTAGTTTATATTTGCATAACTATATGGCCCTCTCTTGTACTATTTGGTTGTGCACGTGTATGTGTTTCCCCTATCCTGAAACCACTACCTACCTGCATTAAATTTAAATCTACCCTTGAGTAGAAAAGAAAAATAAATTCAGGAACCTTTGAAATGCCTTCTATTCCCATTCCAGTGTTTAAAATAATAGTTTAGTCTCAGCTTAAGATCTGGGTTATGTATGTTATTTTCAGAACTAACGATGTATAGTGTAATTTGAGCTCTGCAAATGATAATACCTATATTCGTACTATGATTTACCATTTTCAAAGCAATTTCATGTTGGCTCATTTAGTTCTCATGAGTACTTTTTAAGAAAAAAAATACACTCATTTTAGAAATGAAGAAACTGCCAGCCATATCTATTTACTGATTTTACCGAAACTCTACACAGAGTCAAGAGCAAATCTTGGGACTAGAGCCAGCCAAGGTTTCTTGACTTTTGTCCAGTGACCACTCCATGACAGCCTGCTGAGTCAGCCACAGGGGTGATTTGGCCTATTTCTATCTTTGTTTTAAATAGATTGTGTGTTTGGCCTGCTTTTCCAAATGAGAACCTTCAGTAGGTTTATCTCAGAGTGGATGCTGTTCTTTGGCATAGGACCTTCTTTTCTAGGGAATGTTCTGCATAGGGAAGGAGCTCAGCAGTTACTTAGTCCAAGACAATATCCCCACCATGTGGCTGGCTAGTCCAAAGTTGATTGTCTAAAAGGACAGAAAGCTCACTCCTTTACACACTTCCCTGTATGTGTCACATTTGCTTACGATTTATGGCAACTCACAAGACAGATGCTGTGATTGACTTGACTTTAAGAAATGGAGAAACTGAGGTGCCAAAATAAGGACCTTGTATAAGTTTATAGCATTAGTCATTTACAGACCAAGGATTGGACTCATCCAATGTATATTCCAGAGTGTCTTTACTTAGGGATCACACTATGCTGCCTATGTAGTCAAGTTGAATGGTTTCATTTCTAAAAAGGAGTTTTTCCACAGTGCTCTAATAAAATGTGAGTGCACATAGATATGTAACTAAAATAAATGAGGATTAAAGCAAGGAACTCATTATTCAGAAATTTGGGTTAGGTGATGTTTACACAGCTTGACTATGGCAGAAAAGAATTCCTCTAGTGCAGAGCAAAACAGTCGGTAAGCCATTTTCTTCTTGAAACACTCATTTCTCTCTATAACAGTTCTAGAGACTACCCCTTTAGTGTTAGCCAATGATTGAAATCAAGAGTAGTTTTCTGGTTACATTCCCAGCTTTATTTAGATCATGGAGCCAGCCCTTCACCTTGTCTTCAGTGCATTTATCTTTAAAATTGAATGTGAAGTGTAGACTACATGAAGTATCCCTTTGTATTACTCAATATCTAAATTAAACCTAGCTCAGATGTCACCTATTTTTACTTCTGATACAGAAAATGGAATTTCACAAGTGAAATTAACTGAGTAATTTTAATTTTATTCCCAATCCCTCAAATTCATTTTTCTAAGTAATTTCCATCATTTCTTTCTTTATTATTAGAGCACCACCATGGCTTAGAAGTAATCTGTTCAGACTTCTGGCCTTAGGTGGGGATGGAGTGGACAGGGAAGTGACACTTTGATACTGGCTCATTTGAGCTTCTTTCTGACCATTACTAATGTGTGCTTCCTTTGCCCTAGCAACCTTTGCCCCTTTGGAATCCATATGGTCTGCTAGCCTGCCCAATCATAGCCTTCAGTTGTAGTACCCTTGTTTTCTCCTTATCCAACATGGTGTCTGATGGTGCAGAAGTGTGTCTGGGGAATCTACTTGCCCACTAACACATACAGATGTTTCTTAGTGTCTCAGCATGGCAACCAGAGTTCCATGGGACCATGGTACAATTTGTCTTTTATCCCTATGTTTTTATTGCTTCAGCAAAATCTCCTTGCAAGGTATATGGATTTTATAAGAGGTCTGTGCTGGCCCCAGGCTGCCACCCAAGGACAGAAATTGAGAACTCCATTTTTGAAATCCTTCCAGTTAGGAATGGAAGTTTAGGATATTGATACATTACTTGTCTTGCATGCATGAAGACCAAGTTTTCATCTCTAGCACACCATACCCACCCCTACATATACACACACCATAGTTCTTTCAATTTATTGAATAATTTCTTTTCTATCATGCTTCACTTTTACCCTAAGGTAGAGCATGAAGTTAATCTGTCTGCTAACTCTCACATATTGAGACCCATCTCATCTGTAAGCCTTCGGTCTTATCTGTGTTCAGGGGAGACTCTTGTCATTTACAGAACTATTTAAAGAATCCCATGCCAGCATTTCTTCTTCCCCATCCTACAGTTGATGATAGAGCTCTGTATTCTAAGAACATCCCTTAAATAGTTATGAACAGCGAGGGCAGTGATAAAAAACCTTTTCAATTCTCAGAGCTGTTAAAATGGGATACTGAATGGGGCTTTTCCTATTGTCTTAGTGCTTTGACTAAAGTTCCAATTCTGAGAACAATAAGTTCTGACATTCTAAATAGAGCACCACATTGCAGCCAGTTTCCTCTCCCAGTGCTTGGCCAAGAAACAATTGCCACAGTAGTCTGTGACTCCCCATTCTCCCACTCTGAACAACATAGGCAAAGAAGAGATCAGAAATTCTAAGACAGCTGATTAAAGAACAAGAAAAATTCTAAGTAGTTATTTCCTTAAAGCTTACTCTTTTCTTTACCCATGGATAGGAACACACTCTCCCAAGGGCTCACCCAGAGATTTCCAAGGCATTGGCAAGAAGGGGATGGTATTCCCTTTCCCAGATGTGGCTGAATTGCAAAATTGTTCTTCATTGCAATGCAGTCCATCAGTCTGTAGGACAACTTTTAGGGAAGTTTGGTATGGGTGGTTTAGTTGCTATAGTGTGTGAGCCTCTCACTACTTGAGAATCGGCAGGTGTACAAGGATGTCATCAGAGCAAGAGAAAAGGCAGCCTGATTTCTGCTGTTAGGTGATGCATGATGTTTAGAGTCACCAAATGGGTCTTCTGGAATGTGTCTAGACTTGGGTTGTCTCTTAGATGTTTGTTAGTCTATTTTTAGGATCCAGGGAAAGCTGTCAGGGTCTATGGGATGTGTCACAAGCAGGCAGAGGTGAAGGTGAGGAGGAGAGATGAAAAGGCAAACTGTCAAAATGAGAAGTTTGTGTGGTGAGAGGATTGCCAGGAGGAATTCTGGGAAATCCATGTACTGGCTTCTTAAGAATCTACCACATATGCACAGAGGGCACATGGGAGGCACACAAAGGGCATCACAGCCGGGGAACACTAGTCTAGGAAGAGCAATAGAAACAAACTTGAACACATTGAAAAGAATTTCCTCCTGCGGGACACCAGATCCCACTCTCAAGAAAGGCCCAGAAATGTAGATGGATATTGTGTTTAGTCTAGGTTCTCTGAGGGAAGTCAGCCATGAGGTAGAACACCAAGTGATCGTTGGAACTAAAGAGAACATTTTGGATTTAATCTTAGAGTTGTAGTATGTGAAAATCTTGCTTACTAAATCAAAACTTGCTATTAGAATGAACCCAAGCCATGAGTGGGATTGAATTGTCACTAGAGACTAGGAAATGCATTTGGAGAAAAAAAAAGATTCTTTCTTTTCAAACAGGATGACAGTAAACCTCTAGTTTCCAAAAGCATATTTAGGGAGTCTCTGCTAAGGATTTCACTTATTTATTATTTCCTTATTGATTCCTTATGGACTTTATCATTTGGGGCCAGTTTCACAACTTATAGTGAGATAGTAGCCATTAAGGAAGAAAAAAAATGTTCAAATGGAAGGAAAGTCAATTAATATCTTAAAAGATTTTTCTGGTACAACCACTCTGGAAAGCAGTCTGGCGGCTCCTCAGAAAACTGGGCATGACACTTCCGGAGGATCCGGCTATACCACTCCTGGGCATATACCCAGAGACTTTACCTGCATGCAATAAGGACACATGCTCCACTATATTCATAGCAGCCTTATTTATAATAGCCAGAAGCTGGAAAGAACCCAGATGTCCCTCAACGGAGGAATGGATTCAGAAGATGTGGTATATTTACACAATGGAATACTACTCTGCAATTAAAAACAATGAATTCACGAAATTCCTAGGCAAATGGTCAGAACTTGAAAATATCATCCTTAGTGAGGTAACCCAATCACAAAAGATCACACATGGTATGAAGTCACTGATAAGGGGATATTGACCCAGAATCTCAGAATACCCTAGACACAATCAGCATATCAATAGATTTCTAAAAAGATGGAAGGAGAGACCCCTGGTCCTGGAAAGACTGGATGTAGGGGAACGCCAGGACAGAGTAATGAGAGGGGGTTGAACGGAGAAAAGAGGGAAGGAAGGGGGCTTATGGGACTTTCGGGGAGGGAGGAAACGGGAAAGGGGAAGTGATTTGGAATGTAAATTAAAAAAATAAAATAAAATTAAATTAAAAAAAAAAAAGATTTTTCCACTCTGGAACTGGGTCCAGCTGTTAGCCAAGAGGTGACTTTTTAATTTTAGTGCTTCAAGCACACCCCTGTTGCCTACTGTAATGGAATGGGTTGAGAGAAGCAAGCAATGTTGTGGGGATGTCATGATTGGGGGGGGGGTCTCCCTAAGAAGCCAAGCAGTGTTGAACTGGTTCTCTCTCTGTCTCGATTCCACTTTGTACAGTATATGTGTATGTGGGGTAGGGGTGGTGAGTGATACTCAAATATATGTGTCAATCTGCACATATGGAAGCTAGAAGAGAGCATACCACAGCTGGGTCTATCATGCTCTCTGTGGCTCTGAACTTGGAACTAGGCTAATAGCCTGCAAGCCTCAGCTACCTCTCTCTCTGCTCTTCCTCCCCAGCACTGGGTTATCAGTGAGCATAATGATCACTTGTGGGGTTTGATATTCAGGGTGGGGGAGGGATATTCAGCTAGGTCCACCCTTATTGTCTGTGTCATCTCCCCAGGCACTCACCACAGGACCGTTCTCCCTAAAATAGCCCCTCTTCTGCTACCAGGGAACTCTTCTGAGGTCTATCTTTGTTTAAAACTCATTCAGAAATTTCTATTGAAAGGTACAATATGTATACTCTATTTTAAAATAGGCTTCATATTTAGATAGTTCTGTGTCTCTTCACTCTCCCTCCTTTTATCTCACCTCCTCTATATTTGAAGATTTTGTTGCTTTCTGAAAATCCCATAGATTTAACTCCACTTTCCTGAGAGATCTACTTTTTCCCTTGTAATTCTGAATTCTTACTCCTGCTCAGCAGACACCCTACTCCTCTCCTCTCCTCTCCTCTGCTGCAGCTGCTGGCAAACTGCTTCCCAAGATCAAACTTTCAGCCCATTTATGTCAGCCTGCTCATACTCTAACCCAACACCTCCTCATTGCTGCAATACCATTCACTGCTCTGTCAGGCATTTCTCTTCCAGTAACCTGAGCATACAGGACTTTTCTTTTTATTTCTTTTTCGTTTTCTTTTTGTATGACTTTATTTCTATAGCCAAGCACACTGACTAGACCTTAGTGAAGGTATCACTGAATTGAGAGAAACAGAACACAATAGTCACAGGTATCTCAGAATCCTTATTTTGTCAGATACACACAGATACTGGGTATATCTGAAAGCCTGATTTGATATATCCTTCTACAATGAATGTATCTCTCTTTGGAGGGTCTGGAACATTTTCAGCATTTGCTTGCTTAGTGAGAAGTTAGGTTTTAAAGCAAAGGGACAAATGAAGTAAGGACAGAGCCAAAAACTCTTGCACGACTAAAAGTTATTTAATTAGATAATATAGACAATACAGCCACTGTTCTTATGTGCTGTGACTATTGTATTAGTCAATGCTAATCAATCATAGGAAAACGGGGCTTGGGGAGGGGAGTTCAAGGCCACACAAAGGTCACAGAACTATTTTTTCATATTTTAATTTGTTTGTATTTGGGTCAAATTTGTTTGGGAAGAAGACTGATAGTGACAAATCTCAAGTTCTTTCTCAGTTCGCTATTACAGGCAAGCAGCTGGGGAGAAGTTTCGCCTCCCATCTCCCAAGCTCAGTGAGGAAATGACTTTGCATAAGGTGGTCCAGACAGTGGTCCAGTTGCAAAGATCTAAAGCAACTAAGATAGTAGAATGAGTACAAGCTGTGACATGGATGAGACAGAAGGCTGGATGGAGGAAGGGATATCACTAAGGAAAGTGGAGGACATGTGATAGTGACAGTAATATGGTAATTAAAGGAAGGTACTGACAGACCTTTTCTTTTTTTTTTTTTATTTTATTTTATTTTTTTAATTTACATTCCAAATCACTTCCCCTTTCCCGTTTCCTCCCTCCCCGAAAGTCCCATAAGCCCCCTTCCCTCCCTCTTTTCTCCATTCAACCCCCTCTCATTACTCTGTCCTGGCGTTCCCCTACATCCAGTCTTTCCTAGTGAGGTAACCCAATCACAAAAGATCACACATGGTATGCAGTCACTGATAAGGGGATATTGACCCAGAATCTCAGAATACCCTAGACACAATCAGCATATCAATAGATTTCTAAAAAGATGGAGGGAGAGACCCCTGGTCCTTTTCTTTTTTTTAAAAAAGAACTTTATAGTTTGGAACAGTGATCAGTTCACAGTGACAACTGAGCAGGATGTATGGAAATTTACAATATACTCCTTGCCTCTAACACCTGTAACTTCCTTAGCCATCAGCATCCCACACTTGGGTAGTATACTCAAAACCATCCCTGCAAACCTGTAGTTTATTAAAATCAATTCTTTTTTTTTATTTTCTATATTTTTTATTTACATTCCAAATGATTTCCCCTTTCCCGTTTCCTCCCTCCCCGAAAGTCCCATAAGCCCCCTTCCCTCCCTCTGTTCCCCATTCAACCCCCTCTTGCTTCTCTGTCCTGGCATTCCCCTACATCCAGTCTTTCCAGGATGAGGAGTCTCTCCTTCTATCTTCTTGGAAATCTATTGATATGTGAATTGCATCTTGGGTATTCTGGGATTCTGGGTTAATATCCCCTTATAAGTGACTGCATACCATGTGGGTTCTTTTGTGATTGGGTTACCTCACTAAGGATGATATTTTCCAAGGACATATGCTCCACTATGTTCATAGCAGCCTTATTTATAATAGCCAGAAGCTGGAAAGAACCCAGATGTCCCTCAACGGAGGAATGGATTCAGAAGACGTGGTATATTTACACAATGGAATACTACTCTGCAATTAAAAACAATGAATTCATAACATCAGTTCTTGATGTCTTACATTCCACAGGCTTTGAGAAATGTCTAATAACACGTAGCCACCATTATGATAAGGCCACTATCACTGCTAAATATCCTCTGTGTTCTACCTATCTACCCCCTCAGTTCCCTGGAAACCAATATTTTTGTTTTGTTTTTGTTTTTTACTATCTCTATAGTTCCTAAACATTATGTTTTATACTCATAGCATGTAGCTTTACCTAATAGCCCTGTTTAGCTGAGGGACATTCACTTCATATTCGTTCATGTCTTTTCATGGCTATGTAGCTCAACTGAGTGATAACATTTCCTTATTTGGAAGAACAATGGTTTAATTATCCATTTACCTAATGAAGGACACTTGGGTTATCCAGATGTATGGAATTAGGGATGAATCTGTTTTAAACATTCAAGTTGAGGCTATTACGTAGACATAAGATTTTAGTTCTCTTCACTGAGTACCAAGAACATGGTTTATCTGTTCTCTGGAAGGATCATGCTTGGCTTTTTAAGAATGAGTCATACTTCTAAAGTGATCATGCATGGTGCATGTGTAGCAGGACTGAATGTGTATCCAGACAGCTCACATTTTCATCAGCATTAGTGAACTGCAATTCTGGATTTGGGACTTTCCAGTAGATGTGCATCAGGAAAGGCAATGCTTGGTGTTGATCTTATAGATAGCTTGTGAAGAATGGATAGATACCTCTTTTTATTACTTGCTCCGATTTTTCCCTATTCCCACCAGACCAGGGAAGCACACAGTGTGAATCTTTCTCCTCCACAATTTCTTGCAGATTTTGTTCTCTAGCATGTCTATATCTGTACATAAATCTACCGTCATATCTTTTCATTTCCTTTTCCAAAGTACGGTCCTACCAAAATTGAATTTTGCTGACTAATAAACCTCTAAGTTCTAATTTCACTATTATCTAAAAAAGAACACTTATGTGACTCACCCTGAGATTTGGGCTCAAAATAATGCTTTTAGAAAAGATTCCACTTTTTCTGAGATTGTCAAAAAGGAGTTTGGCTTGGCATTTATGCCTGTCATCTATATTAACTTCTATCCCTGATTTGTAAATGGAGCCTGTTAGACAATGTAGACTTTCCTGTATTATAGGAGTTCTACCCTGAAGATTTTGGTCCTGATGTTTTAAAAGGAAATGCTATGGATACATATTTGTACACATGTTTTAATTTTACCCCATTCTAGAAATCTGGTACTCTTCCCTGCCTTAGAAATTTATGGTTCTGGTGGAGTTGGGTTTATAGTCTGTAGCACTGGTGTCCCTTATGCAGTCTTTCAATGGTAGGAGGAGACACCTCAATAATCTTTCAAAGTGATTCACATAATGACAGCAATGGAACAAAAGATGAGAGAACCCCAAGAACATACATCAGCATTCTGTGAGAAGCACTAAACACATATACAGATCCTGAGATTTGGAACCCAGTCTCTCCTTAGAGCAATAGGGTTAGAGTAAGGTTCAAAGGAACAGAAAAACCATAGTTTTTCCTATCATTGCTGCCATATAACTTTCCTACAGCTGCCTAGAACAAAGTGCCATGGACTATGCGGATGAAAACAATAGCATCTTACCATCATTCAGATCTGGATTCTGGGAGTTTGACATTAGTTTCAGCCGATGACTTGGTGGAAGCCTTTTTGTATCCTTGAGTTGTAGCCACAGTACTCTAGTTTCTGATTTTGTCTTTGTGTGGTGTTCTTCCTGCACATCTATTTTCATATAATCTTTGCTTTTCCAAATGAGGATGCCAGTCATATTGGACTAAGGGCTATCCAACTGAGTTATGATGCCACAAGTAATATGTACACTGGTTTATTTCCTAGGGAGGTCACATTCATAGGTGCTGTGTGTTAGGACTTCAGTGTATATTTCTGGTACACATAATTCAACCATAATATATATCCATAAGTTTTGAGACATTTGACATTTAAGAATAGCTGGGGCTTGAGAGCTCAACCAAATAAACGTTCTCTTTCCCATCTCTCTTGGAGTCATTTAGTTCCAGCATTCAGGGTCTGTGGTTTTTCATTAAAAATGAATGAATCTTCTCACAGGTGCTATATGCATCTCTAGCCTCCAGCCTGTGTGTGTGTGTGTGTGTGTGTGTGTGTGTGTGTGTGTGTGTGTGTGTGTGTAAGAGAGAGACAGAGACAGAGAAACAAGATAGAACATGTGAGTGGAACTTATAAAGAACAGGGAAGAAAGCACACAGATACTTATGGGGACTGCTAGGGGGTATTATTCTTGGAGTTCAAGCTTCATACATACAGTCAGCCATACAGTTGCAGGGGACCTAGTGATTATTTCTGAAAATACTTGCATAGAAGGAATTATTTAAATTTTATAAATCTAGATTTAAGAACTAATTACTTAAGTGTCCATGGGAGAAGACAATTAGCAAAAATAATCTCATTTTACCTACTTATTCTGTGGAGCTGGAAGATGAGTATGTCTGGATGGGCTTGCAGATTTTTGCATCTGTAAGATATTGCCTGTGGGATACATTGCTGAAGGTCAAGTTCACCATGCCTATTCCAACACCTGTGACTATAGTATTTCCTAGTTCTTGACAATTTACAGCTTCTCCAGTACCTTCTGCTAAATACAAACACAAATTCTTATTTCTAAATGGGTGGAATTCATCTTATAATATATATCATGAAATTTCTAGATAAAGTCATATAGAAGCTCAACTCCATCTGAGTCTGCACTCTTCCTCAATTATCGCCTCAGTTGGATAGTGTTCTCCAGAGTGTGAGAGAAATACAGTGGTGTAGATGATAGGTAAACAGACTGACAGCTAATAGATAGATGTAAATGATACATGATAGGTATTCACCTATCATCTGAGACAAATAGTAGTCATGTTTATCTAAGTCATCAGGCATGTATAGTGAACTCACTTGTGTGATACCTGGACATACATCTAATCTAATACTTGGTAATCACATGCATCATTTTTTTTTCTTGCAATCTAAGGCTGAGGTAGATCAACCAGTGATGGATAGACATGTGCATGGATGGGTAAACAGATGCCAGATAGATCAGATAGGCTTGAGATAGGCAGGGGATTTTTCATGGGATTTGGTACATGATTATGGAATCTGAGAGTTAGAAATTAGTATTTGCTATTCATAAAAAGACCAATTCAAGTATTTTTCCTTGTCTGGAGTACTTTAAAACTATAAACATTGCCAGCATAAAAGTGAGCTGTCATATATTAAATGTGTTTTCTTTGGAACAGACATTCTTTAGAGTCTTTAAATTGGAGTGATAGGGCTGATAATAAAAAATAAAATCTATTCTACTTGTACTTTATAATTGTAACTAAACTTGTAACCCTGGACATACAATGAAAAATCAAACATATAATCTGTACTTCTTAGATAATCATTAGTCTGTCCCTCTTCTGTTAAACCTGTAAAAATAAAGAAGCAATCAGATTGCTAGTCAGTCAGACCTGTGAGATTTCCCTGACCACTGTGCCCTACACACTATTCCCTCGCTGATTCTTTGTATCCTCTTGAGGATGGCTCTGTCAAAAATGGACTAGAGAGAACCCTGGCAGTCAACCTGAAACAGACAGAAACTACTCATGTTTATCTAAATCATTGGACATGTATAGTGTTCCCTGGTATTGGACTCAGGAACATATGTATTTCTAATCTATAGTAATCATGTGCATGGTATTTCTTGCAATCTAAGTCTGAGAAAGTCACAACTTTACTTAACCCAGAGCTCAGCTTCAGTTTTATACATACTCCAATGTATTTTGCACATCTTTGCCTTATGATCTGTAGGGTCACTAATTTTCCTAAGTAGTCACATACAGTCTACTTAGAGATTAAAAACCCACAAATTGCCCATGCTAGCTTTATAATGCTCTGGGGTCATTTGTTAGAGCTTTTCCTATGTATGTTATGTATAGACACATTATTGGTGTTGTTTTCAAGTATTCACGGATCTGCCAATGCTTGCCCAGTCTGACTATAGTGTTCTGATAGCAACTCTTCTTGCATCTAAGAGTACATTTATTGTTAGCTTTTGTTTTTCCTTCCATACCCAAATGGACTTACTCAGTCACTTAGTCAACCTCATGTTCTTCTCCATTTACCCTATCCTATCTTTTGAGGAAATGAAGCATTTACCTTCACCTAATTTAAGTTTCCTCATCTCTGAAGAGGCATTAATAATGTGGTAGTTTTATGAAAAATGAAAATAAAAAAGTCCTGGATGTCTCTAAAAATTATAAATACTCCATCTTGTCACCTTCTGTCAATACTCCATCAAAACACATTTTTCCCCAGTGCTCTCAGTCATATCCACCTGTAAGGCCAAACACTAACCATAAAGAAAAGATGCTCTAAATCATATCCGCCCATAAGGCCAAACCCTAATCAAAGAAGAAAAGGTTGTTTTCTTCTTTTCTCTGACACCGGTGCCTGTGTGAGGAAAATGGGCAAGGGGTCTAGCATCTGAAGATATGCTTTGGTCTTTGTTCTCTCTACATGCTTCCCTAGGCTTGGAGCTCCTTGGCTACTAAGTCTAAGAAGAAAACAGGGGAATGATCATTTTTTTTTGCCAAGTCCTGACTGTATCTGGTTGACTGATAATGACTTATTTTCTGGCTTTAGTGTCCTTAACTATGAAATGAAAATGGAAGCAACAAACATTTCTTATAAAGGTTGACAGAAAAACTAGGAAAGTGTGTGTGATTGTGCTTAACATGAAAATGATTTTTAATAGTGGATAATGATGTATGGAATGATAAATGCCACTCATTTGTTAGATATACAAGAGGTAAAGCCCCAGAAGTTAGTTTGGGAAATGAACAGAAATTGAGAAGGTAGATTTCACCAATATGATTGATGACATATCTCTATATATATGAACAAAAAAAGTTATTTTTTGTTCATATATAGAGAGATCATTATTTTGATTCTAAAAAAGCTAGAAAATGCAAAAGTATTAGTTTATTCATTTTTAATAGATGTTAGTTAATGGATAAATAGATAGAAACCTTAAGATACCACCTTAATAACTGTTCTAAGAATCTATGAAAACAACAACTCTTATAAAAGAAAATATTTCATTGGGGCTTGATTAAAGATTCAGACATTTAGTGTGAAGTAGAAATAAATCTTTCTTTGGAGACTCAGTTGTTTCATGTGATGTTTTTATGGAAACTGTCTTATGAGAGGATGATGTTTTGCTGAGAACAGACACTTGGTGTTTTTCTGGAAACTGCCTGGAAAAAGGCCATATGATGTTTTGTTAGAGTGGATGCTTGAGAGATCACTTGATGTTTGGAAAAAGTATATATAACTAGCCAGACAGACAGAGGATGATGCTGTGTGGCATTGGTTTGCTTGCCACTCTGCTGTCTTTTGTTGGGCTTTGCTGATGCTGGTCTTGGCTGAAGATGCGATGCCCTGGTTTGCCTTGCCTTCTTTGCCGATCATCCTTTATTATGACTTCGTAGAAACAAATGTACCAATGAACTTCTTGTGGTGTTCCAGCAGCTTGGTGGATCCTTATGGTTTCTTCTGGATCGAATTGCTCTTGCTGATTCGTGAATGGTGTTTACAAATAGATCGAGCTACTACTGCTGATTCAGGTAAACTAAATTGCTACAGATTGGATTCACCCCAAAGAACTAATTTTAAACAGGTCCATATCTTCCTTTGCTCTATTAACGTTTCCTTTCCACTATCACTGGTGGGTAGTTGGCTAGAAGGGAGGTTAAAGCATTTAAGTATACATATTAAAGTAGATTTTTTTTTAATGTAAGCCTACATTAGTCCATACTCATCAAGAACGAAGCATGGCGGCATGCAGGCAGACATTGTGCTAGAGAAGTAGCTGAGAGTTCTACATCTGGATCCACAGGCAGCAGGAAGAGAGAGTCACTGGGCCTGCCTTGTACTTTTGAAACCTCAAAGCTCACTCCCAGTGACTCACTTATTCCAACAAGGTCATACCTATTCTAAAATGGCTATGTCTCCCATTTCTTTTTAAATAGTGTCATTCCTTGATGGCTAAGCATTCAAAGGAGCATATGGGGACCATTCTTTTCAAACTACCACACTAAGCAAATTTGAATAGACAACTTTTAGATGTTCCCAGTCAAGGGTAGCAATTAACTAAGCTGAGACAAAAGTGTGCCTTTCATACTGAAAGCAGAATGATAACTATGGGAATAGAAGAGGAGTTTTTCCATGGAAACTGCATTAAAAGTGAATTATGATATTGTTTGTAATTTTGGAAGGGTAAGAACATGAGAACCAGAATTGGCTTGGTTCTAGTGATACTCCAGAGAATTAGAAGACAAATTAGCCTAGAAATAATTTGAGTTCAGTTCTTGGTTTTGCTAGTGTTTGTGCAAACCTGAACAAATGGTTTACTTCTTCTGAACTTTGATTCTCTTTCTTATTTTATTTATTTACACTTCAAACGTTATTCTCCTTCCTAGTTGAACCCCCTCCCTTCTCCCCTACTCCCCTGCTTCTATGAGGGTACTCCCTCCCCACTCCTGCCTCAGTGCACTAGTATTTCCCTATGTTGAGTCATCAAGCTTCCATAGGCCCAAGTGGCTCCTCTCCCATTGATGTCAGTAATCCTTTGCTACATATATGCAACTAGGGTCATGGGTCCCTCTATGTACTCTTTGGTTGGCGGTTTAGTCCCTGTGAGCTTTGGGGGAGTCTGGTTGTTTGATAATTGTTGTTCTTTCTGTGATGTTGCTAACTCCTTCAACAACTTCAGTCCTTTCCCTAACTCCTCCATTGGGGTCCCCACGTTTAGTTCGGTGGTTGGCTGCTTGCATCCACATCTTTATTGGTTAGGCTCTGGCATAGCCTCTCAGGGAACAGCTATACCTGGCTCCTGTCAGCAAGTGCTTCTTGTTGAGATAGAGCTTATCTAAACTTAAACTACTATATTAACTCTTCCATCTATTTAGCAGAATATCTCAATAATTTAAGTTACTATACATATTAGAACTTATGAATAAATCATGAACTGAACCAAAACTTTACTGCCAAATTTTAGAGAACTTCACAGTTCTCTAAAAAATATTTCTGTTGCAATAAAACTACTATGTGAGAGATAAAATAGTTAACTATTGACATACATTTGAGTTATATACATATTAACTTGGAGAAAATAATAACTATATAATAATTTACTAAAATATGTGTCATGCAGAAATTGTATGCACAGAAAAAATTAGTTAGATCTCTATAAAAAACTAGTAAACTTATCTTAATTTTTTTGCTTTATGTATATGCATATGTTTCTTGCATGTATGTGTGTATAGCATGTGGAGTATATGAAGAGGGTAGTGAATTCTCTGGAATTAGAGTTACAGATGGCTCTGAGTTGCCATGTGGGTGCTGGGACCCAAACATGAATCAATCCTCTATAAGAGCAAAAATGTTTCTTACCACTGAGCTATTTCCTTGAACCCCAAAATTATCTTTATTAAATATCTTCAAAGGCCTAATTTATCACATTAATGTATCACCTAGGAGTTATTGCTACAAAAGATGAGAGGATAGGAGAAGTGTTCTTGGCCTTTTAAGATCTTAGGTAGAAGGAGGTTATCAGGAATCCAGGCATGATGTTTTCTTGGCCACTTACATGTTTAGTCTCATCCTGATGAGGAGTCTTTCTTCCACGATGTTACTTCTGATACACTTGAAGCATTTTAAGTTTCTTATTTTCTAGATAGTTCACTGTTTACACCATCATTGGCTTTATGTGTGTGCCCCCACTTTTGCTTTGTACCTTTTTTTTTTCTGCTACAAATATCTGCTTACCCTCAAGGTTCTCTAGGAGGCATACCTGTTAGGCAGGACTTTCCTGGTTGTAGTTGGAAACTATTATGGATATTGAAGCTCAGTTCTTTCCCCGGAAATTTTTGGGTAGTCATATCTGGCTCATGTTTTCAAAAATGCATAATTCAATTCAATTATATTCAATTGATAATTATAGATAATAGGTCAGTTCCTAATTATATAGTCCACCCTCAGGAAATGTTAACTATGACATATCTTCCCTGTCCTTATCATCACCCCATTACCCTTCAACTCAAAAGGATAAATGCCATGAACTTGAAGGAGAGCTAGGAGAGGTATATGGGAGGACTAGGAGGGAGGGAAGGGAAGGGAAAGGAAAATGATGCCATTATATTATAGTCTCAAAAAAAGAAAGAAAAACATTAACTTAAGGAAACAATCTTCTGGAATGCTCTCAGGTAAATTAGCTGCTTTTAACATATTCCCACATATTCCCATAGGCCCATGCTTTTAACACTTATTCATCAGTAAAAGCTATATTATAATTATGTCTCTGCATCTTCTTTGCCCATGAGAGGATAAAATCAAATCAAAGAGAACAAGTCTTGCATATATCTAGAGAGGGATTGAGGACAACCCTGGACCTAGACTCAACAGAATTTCCAATTGCTGTTGTTCGTTACAGTGCGGCCATGAGAACCAGGGAACAATGCTTAAGGACACAGGCTCTCGTGCCAGATGCTTTGAATTTAAATGCTGCCTTCAGAACACCCTACCTATGTGGCTTTTGTAACATTTCTGGCAAAAACTCTCTAGTGCTTCAGTTGCACTATATGTGAAATAGAGATAAAGGCATGCTCACATAGGAGGGATTCTGAGGGAACAAAATAAATTAAAAGATATAGCATATTTTAAAAGTTCCTGCACAAGCTGTAAATATTTATGAAACAATTAAACAACCTGCAAGAAAAGGAATAAACATTTTCATCTCAAAATCAGCATAAAACTTTGAGACAGAATGACATTTAACACAATGGCAGAAGGTAGTCCCCTCGTCCTCCTTCCATCTCTCATTAATAATATGCAATTTTGTTAAGAAGAAAGTCTAGCCACAAGTTTATATAATAGGACACATGTATTGGTATAGGATCACACAGTATTCATTTGCCTAAACACACTGGTAAGAGCCTTTGTAAGAGACCTAGGGAGTAGAATCACCGTTTAAAAGATATACTACCTGATCCATCAGAGATAAATACACAAGTTGAAGCAAGATTAATAATGAGCATTTGTATATATGAAACAAAGGGGTGAAGGAGTTTCTGTAATAAAGAATAATGAGTTGAGGGACCTCTCTGTGCAGAGTTCATGGACAATTTCTTTAGGTATTGATTTTGTGATGCCTAAATATGAATGAAGCAAAATGTGAAGGAGCTAAAGAGTATCCAGATGGGACATGTAGGTGTGGTCAAAGCTTTGAAAGTAGAAGTCTTAGTTGGTCTAAAAGCTAGAAAGAAGGCTTTTACAGGAGTATGTTAGACAATAGGAAAATGACTTGTTACAATGTTGAAATGGAGGTCTGTTGATCATTTGTAAGTAGTTGATACAGACACAACTTATATGTTTATATGAATGAGGACACATGGAAGAAAGGTAAATTTAATAGCAAAAGGCCATTAACAGTTAAAAGAGATCCTATCAGGGCTCAGAAGCAAGAAGAGTAGCTTGACCTGGTTTGGTGCTGATGTTGAATGAGGAAGAGTAAATTAATTGATGCTTTCAATAAATCTTTTATCTATTTCTCTTCCCTCTCATATCTGCCCTCTCTCCTTTTCGACTTCTTTCCTTCCCTCTTTCTCTTACACACACACACACACACACACACACACACACACTCATACATGCATATGCCTATCCTTTTAGAAATACAATCAGTGACATACTTCCTTTGGGATTTAAGGGGGAGAGAGAAAGAAAGAGAGAGGGAGAGATAGAGGGAGAGGGAGAGGGAGAGGGAGAGGGAGAGGGAGAGGGAGAGGGAGAGGGAGAGGGAGAGAGAGAGAGAGAGAGAGAGAGAGAGAGAGAGACAGAGACAGAGACACAGAGAGAGCACTAGATGCCTCGTCACAGTTGCTTGATCAGCTGAATGCATAGTGCCATCACTTAATGGAGTGTAGAAATATTTGGAATGATGGAGATTTCAGAAGGGTAATCGGGAATTCACTGATTCTCGTATTATATTTGAGATGTTGTGGCACTATATGGAGATATTTAGGAAATATTTGGGATTACAAGACTGGATTCTCAAGAGGATTGAGAATGAATGAAACTTTTGAATTCATAAGCAAATAAACAATGGTTCTCAAACTTTGGGTCAGGACCCTTTTGGAGTTGCATATCAGATATCCTGCATATCAGATATTTACATTGTGATTGATAATAGTAGCAAACTACAGTTATGAAGTAGCAATGAAACAATTTTATGGTTGGGGTTCACCACAGCATAAGGAACTCTATTAAAGGATCACAAAATTAGAAAAGTTAAGGACCACTAAGTAGAATCTTTAAAGCCCTGTAAATAGATGCTGTGAACAGTAACCATAGTAGCATCTTTGAAACACTTCTACTTACTTGGAAGGTAACAAGTAGAAAGTTGGCATTTGAGGGATGGGGGAAGAAGATAGGATCAGAGAAGTTAGAAAATAGGAGTATTACAAGATGTTTCAAGGTCTCTGAAAGATTGAGATGAAGGTACATTTCATTCCACTAATTAATAAAGAGAGGAATTTCATTTGGATATCATTGGAAGAAGATTGGCAAGTCAATGAGCTAGAAGAGGAATGATGGCTAGAAAAAATATAAGTAATTCAAGATACTTGATTGTGACAGAGGTAGGGGACTGCTCAGGACCTAGGGGAGAAGATGTTTTAGGGATGCATTTGTTTGGTTTTTTCTATAAGAAGACAAACTAGGTAAATTGGAAAATACTGTGAATGCTCCAGGAGTTGAACAGCAATTAAGAGCACTTGTTCTTGCATAGGGCCCGAATTCAACTCCCAGCACCCATATGTTTGCTCACAACCATGAGTAACACCAACTATAAGAGATCTTATTGTCCTCTTCTGAGTAAGCATGGACATGATGCACATATATAGATATAGACAAAACACTCAGACAAATAGATAAAATAAAATAAAATAATAAAATTCCTTACTAGATCAAGCATACTATCTAGGCTTCTTAGCTTGCAACGATGTCTACTTTATGACTTCTACTCTGAGCATCTGCCTATGGAAAGTCCTTTCTGTCATTTATTAAACACATGTTAATAACACAGTTTCATGTTACTGTGGAGGTTATGTTAGAAAGATCATTGATCAAAATATTGTATATTCGAATCAATGCTTCTGAATATTTCCTAAATCACTCAGAGCTTTAGTGATGAAACATGGGATTTGTTGTCAACCTTGAACTGTGTGAACTTTCAATGTGTGCTTTGGAATCCTGGATTTGACACTGCCAAATTTTATGCTGTTCAGTAAGAACCTATATGCTAAGTCACTTCCAAAATGGGTTAATTCAATATTAAAATAAGTGTATTCTGTACAATTTTGAAGGCTCAGGACATTATTCAGAATATTCCAGGTTTCCGAACAGAACTGTTTACCACTTCTACAGTTCAATTTGCATAGACTATGAAAAACTCAGTGGCTGTAAATTTGACTAAGAGAAGAAAAAAAAAACAAAAATCAATCTAACTTCACTAAAAGAAACCATAAATACAAACACAGTTAATATTATTTGATTTTAAATTGAGAATTCTGCCTTGTGCAATGAAAAGTATTTATAAAGCAGTTTTGATGAAAATTAAAGCTTTTTTTTTTTAAAGAAATGAATTTGCATTTTCTTTCAGGTCTGAGTTAACTAGCTGTTTTTCTTTCATGGGACATCAGACCCATCTGAAAGAACAAGGAACTAATGAATTATATTCAATTGTACTTAAATTATTTAGCATATATTATCTCATAATGTACAAAGTGAGCCTATTAATTCAAGGAAAACAAATAAAACCCTTGTCAACAGTGATTTAAAAAAGTCTAACTTTCTTGTGGAAATCAGCTTGGGAAAATTCATATTCATGTGCTTGACTGACTCCAAATATCTGTTTTTTTCCTGTTTAGATGAGTGGTGATAAATGTGGTGCCTCTTTCTGATTCCAGGTGACACATATTTCAAGCTATCAATACTCGAACATCTTAATCAGCACACACTCCTCAAATGGCCAATGCACATGAGTGAGGGGAAGAAGTTGAGTGTGACAATGACCAACATACAATGTGTGCATGTATAAGATTCTCAAAGAATGTATAAAAACATATCAAAATAATAAATAAATTAAGTAAAACAAAGAAGCTGGGTTCTTGCCATTGAGATCTTACCACTTGGGAAACTGAGGCAGAAAGTACATTGTAGTAAGTTCAAGGCCAGCCTGCACTACAGGATGGCCTCTGGTCCAGAAGAAGGATGACTGAAAATATCTATTCCAAGTAAAATATAGATCAACAAATCTTGATGGAGTGGAGTTCAAATGTGATACTCATGCATGGTACTTTTCTCACGACTGCGACACAGTATTCAGCAAAAACGCTTAACGAAGTGAAGTGGCGGTTTATGCAGGGTCACAACTGAAGACCATAGGCTGGTCATATTGTGTCCACAGTCAGAAAGCAGACAGAGAAAAGTACACTGTTCAGCTATCATTTTTTTTCCTCATTTAGACTAAAACTCCAGGCCATGAAATGTTGCTACCTATGTTTAAGGTAGAAGTTCACATGTTAATCAAACTAATCTAGATCCTCCTAGTTCATTCAGGTTGACCTTATTAGCTCTCAGAGTAAGGTTTCAGATTTACACTATACTTTGAGAAATCACTATTAGTCAGTTAGAACTATAACATAACTGTTAAAGAAGAGAGATATTCAAATCTCTGTCTTTTCCAATCACCACTTGAAAATTAGGACATATAACCATTATAAAAGATATATATATATATATATATATATATATATATATAGTCATAATTATCTAACAATTAATATTGGAAATCCAATATCAAATATCCAATCACATTTCTAGCTGAGGCTGAATTTAGTTTTACTCGAACAAAAATAATATAACATAACAAGCCGAATATAAAAGCAGAATTTTTTTACAAGACACAACTATTACATCACTCATTTGAGATGTGTGAAATTAGAAAGCTATGCTATTCTTCAAAATCATGTTTCCCTATATGCAAAGAGGTATTTTTAAACAATGTATACTCCTTATGTCAATATGTTATATTATGTTTTAAAATTAAGCACATTTAACATTCAACAGTTTTCATGCCTCTCATGTTAAATATTAATTGAATCCATACATCCTAACACTGTCTGGAGTCCTCAGAAATTTCAGCGTAGACTCTGCCCTGAGACCCAAACACTAAACATTCCTCATAGGACTATTATATAGTTTAAAGCAGTTAGTGCTCGTAATGTCCTCCAAACAGCACTCATATAGCATTGCACAGGTGCTTGTTCATGCTGCCTACAGGACACTTTGTTATTTTTTATTAGATACAAAAAGAACATGTGTAATTGGCAGAATTAGGTCATATGGCAATAACCGCAATAACACCCCATCTTCATATCCCTTCTACCTCCTTCTTAATTTGAAGCATAAATTCCTAGCAATGCATAACCTGTAAAAACAAAATCTCTTAATTTTTATTTATGGTTATTTTCCCATCTCACTTTTCTCTATTCCACTATTTCTCATTTTACTGTTTAATTTGAATACAGTAAATGAATATGTTGCTTAACTACATTTCATGTTACTGGGAGCCAAGAAGGAAATGATTTGCAAAGTCTAGGATTTTCCTAAATTCAGTCTAGCGAAGGAAATAAAAACACAAACACAAACACATAATTATAGGCTTGTATATGATATTTAGATGAAAATGAACAAGTAGCCATAGAGAAACAGGTACCTACTTATGGAACAAATATTTCAAAAGAAGAAATTAACCTTAAACTGAAATGTAAAGATAAAAAACAATTTTCCAATTAGATAAATATGAATGTATTTCCAAGAATGATTGAGCCATGAACAATGATAAGGAAACACTTAAAGTCCGTAAGTTTTAAATTTCACCTAAAAAGTTGGGTGATGCTGGGAGAGTCGTGAAAGGCAAGGGTGAACATGTTGGGGGGTCTTGATGGGGATGCTCACCTGGCCCATGCTCAATAGCTTCCTGGAGCCTTGGACTCCTGCAACAAGGCAAGTGTATGAGAAGTGAGAGCATGTTATTACTTTCCTCTTGCTTCATCCCAAGGTTGGGTCCCCTTGCTGATAAGCAGAGGAAGCTGTCTAGATTTGTCATGTTGTCACTTCTGTCCCTAATACTGGTGGTACTGTCAATGTTGGACACCCCTAGACCTCTGGACCATTCTGAAACTCACATTCAGAGTTCCTCTTGTTTCTGAAGGATTCAGGGGTGGATCAGAGAGAAGCATTAGAGGAAATTAGTGGAGCAGAGTACCAAAGAACTGCAGAAACAAGCTGCTGGGTTCTCTGTGGAGGCCAACATGGTTGGAGAAGGTAAAGAAGAGTGAGTGTGGCAATATTTGGTGGCATAACTGGGAAAATTGTGTTGGGTGGAGATATAAGAAAGTGTTCCAAAGTAACTTGTTGGGATAGAGGGAGAATAGGAGTGGGGGATGGCAGCAATCAGACTGCATTTTATACACACACACACACACACACACACACACACACACACACACACACATCTATGAAATTGCCTAAGGACAAATTTAATAAAAAATTTAATTTAAAAATGGGCCTTATTGTATTAAGTTATTCTTAATAATATAAAACATACAATATACACAAATATAATAAAGAGTCAGAGAATAAGGCAAATATAGTATACTTTTTAGGGAAATTGTGTGACAGGTACATGGAACTTTTTAAACTATTTTTACTCTTCAAAGTTTGAGTTCATTTCAAAATTAAAATTTCCCCCACATTTCTGAAGGGTTTTAAAAGGAGTAGTAGTCGATCTTTGTTCTTGTCCTTGGCTTTGTTTTATTTGTGTGGCTTCAAGCCACCTGCTGTGTGGTCCACTGTAAGCTCAAATTCAGTCTTCTGAAATATCCAGTCAAGTAACAGTGTCCCAGCACACAGGGGCAGTATAGCAGCACCCTGATCCACAGGGCAGTGCAATGGTGGCCTGGTACACAGTGGCAGTGCCAAGCATGTGGCAGCAGTACCTAGCACACAGTGGGAATACAGAAGTGTCTCAGCACACAGAGACAGTACAGCAGTATCCCAGCACACAGTGGGACTATGGCAGTGTCCCAACACACAGTGGGAATATAGCAGTGTCTCAGCACAGCACTCTGAAATACAGACATTTTTGACTTTGTCTTTGATAACTGAGAACAACATGATATTAAGATGAGAATTGACTAGTTGAGTTCATTACTTGCTTTTAAAGTTTAGGATGTTTGCTGTGTGTTTTATCACCTTCGTAAGAAATGTTGACATTTCTTTTCCTCCGGATTTCCTCAACACCATGGCCAGAGACAACAGTACAGCAACACTTTCCATTCAAGCACACTACTGAACGGAGTTCCTCTGTATCCATAGGACACATTGCTCCAGCAAGCTCCATTCTCACTTATGACAGGAGGATGCCAGATAAGTGGGAGGCAGCACTCTGACAGCCTACCAACTTAATCAGACAGTAACTCAATCTTGCACCACAGGGCTTGTGACAGCGGCTGTTGTCCTTATAATTATGTTTCCTCAGGCAGTGGAGGGGAGTCCTGTGGTCAAGCCAGTGTGACTAGCCCATACTCTCTGCCTAAGGCTTGTTTGCAGGGGAGGTGGATGAAGCTATTCTCAGCTGCCCTTACAACCAGTTATAAATTACTTTCAGAGAGCTAAGGTCAAAGACATGGGAAGAACGGAAAGTGACAATGGTAAGGATTTATATGGCCCCTTCCTACATGGAGTCCAAGCACTTCAGATATATGATCTAATTTGCGCTCCTCTGATCCCTGGGAAATAGAGGGCTTGTGGAGAGGCAGGTACGAAGCCTTTGGTTAACAACCTTGAATTATCAATAAGGCAGCAGCGAGGTTTCTCCTCTCTCTCATTTCTCCCTCTTTCTTTTAAAGACAGCAAAGCTGATTGTCGTTTCCAAGATGGTTTCTAACCTCTTTGTTTCCCTGATCTATTTGGCCAACATGGGAAAGGTAGTTAATACGATCCTACATTTAGCAGAGTGCTTTTGACTTGATTGCTTGAGAAAGTGCCATACAGAAATCAAATGCACATTTACTATTAGACTAATAAACCAATGGAGCTTGATATGAAGAAATCTCTGATATGATCATTTAAAATAAAAGTTATTAAATATTGAAGGTTAAATCCTCATGGCTGAAGTATGTGCCCAGGATTGATTTCCATTGTATTTGTATCTACTGTGAGCTTTTTGAATCCCTTCCATGAACAATGATTCCATTTTCTGTTGGTGGTACACATCTGAGCAGTCCACAGTCACTCAGAGTTTGCAGGAACATTGGCCTTGTTCTAGTTTTTCTGATTCCTGACCTTGGGCTCTGTCTTAGTATAACACTGACTGCTACTTTTTCTCACACAAAGAACAATGATGTTTAATCAGGTAGAAACATACAGCACAAAGGCAAAGTAGAAAAGTAGGATTGGAGGAGTTCACAAGTAAAGACCAGTCAGGCATTTAACTGTTTGCATACTCCTCTGCTAAGTAGGACTATATGTGCATGTGGTGTGTGTGTGTGTGTGTGTGTGTGTGTGTGTGTGTGTGTGTGTGCATGTGGTGTGTGTATGTGTTTGTGTGTGTGTGTGTGTGTGTGTATGTGATTGTTTGCAGTTGTACAGTTGTACAGAGCTACAAAATGATTTGAGGAGCCTAGCTCTGGGATAGAGTATGTGAGCATCACCAGGTTTTTAGGAAATTCATTTAAAAAAAGAAATCAGTGAGAACAAAAGGAAGTAAAAGCCAACAAGGAGATATTGAGATTGCTGAATGTGCTGTAAAAATCAGACATATTCAATTTTAGCTGCTGGGAGAGGGAAGGAATGTTTCTATAAGAGCATATTCCATAACCTTAACATGCGCAGTGGAAAACCACACATTCAAGAATATTTGAGCAGCACAAATTTGCCTTGATTTTTGTTTTTCAAGGATACAAAATTGGCAAGGTATGGGAAAAAGTAGCACTGAGAGGAGTTGGGATGGAATGAATATTATCCAAACACTCTTCATGAAACTCTAATACTTATGGTATATATGATAAATATATATGACTTACTATCTAAATCCATATTTTTGAATATGAATAATTTTTATATATGATGAATTTTTATTTATTTGTCTATTTACCATAGTCATCTAGAAACGTCCCAGTTTTCAAATAAAGAAAAGCAAATCCAAAACCACTGGGACAGAAGATAAGATGCATGTAGCCAACAGCCTAAAGGAATGTGATTAGTTGCTGATGCTGAAATTTAGCTTATAATTTTTGTTATCTAGTTGGTAGAGTTCATAGTAGGAGCAAAGGAAGAAATCAGCAGGAAATAGATGCACTAAATGAGCTATTTCGTCCATGTGTGATAGAGAGCTATGTTTTAAGAATTTTTTTTTCTTAAATCAAAACTCCTTGCTTGCAAGCAAGAGAATGTAATTCTAAGTGTTTAGAAACCCAGTATTTTCAGAGATGATCTGGACATAATAGGCTGTGTCTAATTTCAAATAAACCTTAGAATGTATTCCATGCTTTTATGCATTCTTTTTTTGTTTGTTTGTTTTTGGTTTTTTGTTTTTTTTTTAATTTCTTTATTTATTTTCTAAATTTTTTTATTTGCATTCCAAATCATTTCCCCTTTCCCGTTTCCTCCCTCCCTGAAAGTCCCATAAGTCCCCTTCCCTCCCTCTTTTCCCCATTCAATCTCCTTTCACTTCTCTGTCCAGTCATTCCCCTACATCCAATCTTTCCAGGACCAGAAGTCTCTCCTTTCATTTTCTTGGAAATCTATTGATCTGTGAATTGTGTCTAGGGTATTCCGAGATTCTGGGTTAATATCCCCTTATCAGTGACTGCATACCATGTTTGTTCTTTTGTGATTGGGTTACCTCACTAAGGATGATATTTTCAAGTTCTGACCATTTGCCCAGGAATTTCATGAATTCATTGTTTTTAATTGCAGAGTAGTATTCCATTGTGTAAATGTACCACATCTTCTGAATCCATTCCTCCATTGAGGGACATCTGGGTTCTTAATCTAATTGAAGCCTTGGACCAAATGGAACTAACAGATATATATATATATATATATATATATATATATATATAGAACATTTCATCCTAAAGCAAAAGAATACACCTTCTTTTCAGCACCTCATGGTACCTTCTCCAAAATCGACCATATAATTGGTCACAAAAGAGACCTCAACAGATATAAGAAGATTGAACTAATCCCATGCCTCCTATCAGATCGCTTTTATGCATTCTTAACTCATAATTTAGGAACAAATATGTCCCAGTATTTATTTATGCCTATTTCTAGAAATTGAGTAAGACAGTTCACCCTTAGATGTAAATCAGAATCCTGGACATAGATTACTTTATATCAAAGAACAAACTGACACCTGTAGACTGTAATTACAGGTGTATATTGGTTAGAGAAACGGATCTTAGGGAATTTATATAGATTGCATATGGGAGCTTATTAGGTTGATGTATGCAAAAGGGATTTGGTATTCTAGAAACAACTTTTCATATGCTAGAGGGCCTGAGAACCTGGGAAAGTTTGGTCCATGAAACTGGGAGCCTCAGCAATCCCAGTCTGATGCTGAAGGACTGGAAGCCTGGGTACTCATCTCAGTGAAGGATAACAGAGACAGCTAGGATGAGACAGACATGTTCCTCAGCAGGAAGCACAGACTGCATAAGTAACCTGAGTTTTCCTTAAACCTTTTCCTAGAGCTGCCTCCCACTGGAAGGTGAGATCCATTCTGGAGGCCAAGGATCTACCCTCAGTTTCTCCTTCCTGGAAATGTCCTTTCAGACTCAACAAGAGACAGAACTTAGAGGATTTTAGAGGCCATCAAGTTGACAATCATGATTAACAAGAAAATGAATCTGGAGCACAAATTGCCTGGCACATGATGAACAACTAGAGAAGTGGCACTGTGTACTTTCAGAACATGACATAAGAAAGATTGGGATTTTTGAGTTTCAGTTAGTAATATCTTTCCTTGTTCCATTATCTTTCTTTCTTCTCCTTTTTTTTGGTTTGATTATTATCTTTCTTCATCTAATACAACCACAAAAGTAATAATTTAAAAAGTTATGCACCAGGTTATTCTTATTTTTCTTACCATTTTACTTAGATTTTATTGTCATTTGAACTTTTCATTTTTTTGTCTGAAACCAATCCTATTATATATACTATGTTGTGCATTAATTATCCCATGAGAACTTGATAATTAAAGAAATAGGTTCCTGTATTTATTTAGTGAGTACAGGGTTTTTCTTGAAGTGAATTGCCTTGGTTTGAGAACACAATTGGATGGTAGTCCTTTTATAAATACCAAGAAGAATCAAACAAAACTCCATACAAAATAAAATGTAAAATGACATCATTTTTTGATGTTCCATAAAAGCCTGGGCAAAAAAAAGGTGTGTGCTGATTTAAAAACAGTATTTATAAAACACTAAAACATTTTAAAATCATAATAGTCTTGAATGAAATGAGTTAAACTGTAAACAGATGTGGTGTAATTCTAACTACTCATATCAAATGGTTTTATAAGACAAATATAACCAATTTGATATGTGAGGTTAAATGTATTGGGACTTGATTTTACAAAGAGAAATTACAAGAATCAAATAATCGCCAAGTATATTTGTAACCTGTGGTAATCACAGTTATATTGGGGATGAGGAAGGTTACCTCAACATAATAAAGCGATTGCAAATGGTGTGTGTGTGTGTGTGTGTGTGTGTGTTTGTGTATGTTGAGACTACTTCTTAAATGATACATATCTCAGCAAGTCATGGGAAAATAAAACTATTACCCCTCCTCTCAAACACACACACACACACACACACACACACACACACACACAAAAACATGAACACACACATGTCAAATTCTTTTCCATATACAGTGGTTTGCTCAGAGCAGTTAAAAGGATATTGGAGTCATGGGAGCTGGTTGAGCAGTTAAGAGTACTTGCTCTTGCCGTCCTCTGCCAGATTCATTCTGAGCACCCACATGGTGGTTCACTTCTCTTTGGTGGCTCCTGTTCAATGTCTTCTTCTGGGCTTCATGGGTACCAGTCAGGTACATGTTACACTGACATAAATGCAGGCCAAACATCCAGACACATTAAAGTAAAATTTAAAATTTAAAGGGAAAACCAACAAATAAAAATATTCTAAATAGCAGAGGTTGGTCTCATTATTCTCTTATTTGGTACACTGTTAAGCTCATTTTGGGTATCAGAGAACACCATACCCATCTACTTCTATAGTATATGGATAATTCTTTTTGAATAAACTTTTACAGTCAACTAAAAAGCAGTATAAATGGAACACATGCATAGAAATGAAGTCTATCCCACATATCTTATATTATAGACACACAATACTCTAGTAACACAAGAGTGTACTTTTGAGCTTTGTCACCAAAACCTCCAAATTAGGGCTCTGGTGAAACTTTTAACTGGGACTAGTTGATGAGTTTTTTCATTTGCATTTTTTTAATTACTATCTTTGTGCTGTTGAGGTATTTCTAGACCCATTTATTAGTTAACTTTGGACTGTGCTCTTTTGATTTTAATGTGTACTATAAAATTTTAGACTTCCCATTCATAAAACATTAGACTTAATTAGAATTTTCCTCAGCCACACATTTATTGATCAGGTTAGCTACCTGCCATCCTTCTTCACATTCATGAAAATGTAGGGAGTGGCTGGAGGAAAATCTGGCTCTTTTCTCATGCAACTGAGCCTTACCTAGCAAAGGGCTAAAGCTGAAATGTTATTTTGATTTATGCTTTCTTAAAGCTTCTTGACATTCTCTAGGAGACAGTAACTTCTGGATGAAGATAGCCAAGAAGGATGTTTGCTCAATTTCTTGACTCCACAAAAATTAGAGTGATAATGCCATCTATGTATTCCAGATAATCATAGGTGTTTAGTGTAGAAATCAAGTCTAGATATAGCCAGGAACACGATGAATATTTTCATAGGTCATAAATGATGATAATCTTTAATAATTATCTTTAATCTTTAGTCATTACCCCCTTCCTGTTCTGCCCTCCAACAGTTCGTCATGCCATTCTTCCTCCCCCATCTCCAAGAGGATGTCCCCACATCCCCACACCCCCACACCTTGCAGGCCTCCTCATTCCCTGGAGCCTCAAGTCTCTCAAAAGTTAATTGCCTCTTCTCTCACTGAAGCCAGACCAAGCAGTTCTCTGCTATATATGCATCAGGAGCTTTGGACCAACTAGTGTACGCTGCCTGGTTGGTGTCTCAGTATCTGAGATATCTCGGGGGTCCAGGTTTGTTGAGACTGCTGGACCTCCTATCAGGTAGTCCTCCTCCTCATCTTTTTCCTGCCTTTCCCTAATTCAACCACAGGATTCCCTCACTTCAGACCATTGATTGGATGTAAGTATCTGCTTTTGTCTCAGACTGCTGCTTGTTGGGCCTCTCAGAGGGCAGCCATGCAAGGCGCCTGTCTGTAACTACATCATGGCATCAGTAGTACTGTCAAGGCTTTGAGCCTCCCCTTGAGATGGGTGCCAATTGGAACTGGTCACTGGATCTCCTTTCCATCAGTCTCTTCTCCATTTTTGTCCCTACAGTTCTTTTAGACAGGAACAATTCTGGGTCAGAGTTTTTGCCCATGTAATGGTAACCCCATCCCTTCACTGCAGAGGAAAAGGGAAACATGATCAGGTATTGGGGTGTGGGGACCAAGAGTGAAGCCCTGAGAGCCAGCAGAATGAATGGATATATACAACCTCAGGAGGTGGGAGGTGGGGGACCCTCTAGAATGTACCAGAGACCTGCGAGGTGAGAAAATCATAAGACTCAAATAGAGGAACCTTAGATGAAATGCCTAAGAGTGGGGAGAGGGAACTTGTAGAATCTACCTCAAGTAATGATAACATTTAAGGTCAATGACCACTGGATGATCTAGATTGTTTTGTCCTTTTTAACATGAGAATCAAAAACAGGATGTTTAGATAAATGCCTGGTGTCATAATTACAAAAATAAACAGCATTCTAACATTTCCTCTGATTGCATCATTTTGAGTTTTACAATGTCCTCTTATCTTGCAGCGGGTAAATGTGTTATCAGGGTCCATACATAGAAGGCGTGGAACTCAGGTTGACACCACTGGGAGGTGCTGGAAAGCTCAGGCAGTGAACACTATTGGAGAGCTGTAGGCCATGGAGAGTATCTTAGTTATTTTTTCTGTGATAAAACATTTGCCAAAAGTAACTTATGGGAGAGTTTATTTTGTCCCTCAGTTTGAGGGTATGGTTCTTTGTGGTCTGGGAGCTCTGGTGGCAGGAATTAAAGGCAGATGACCACACTACACAAAGAGTCAGAAAGCAGATAAGAATAGCTCCATTCTCTCTTTTTATTTGTTTTATGCCTCATGTTTGTCTTTCTTCCTCAACTAACCTAATGTAGATAACACTCAGACTCTAACACAATCATGACATACATATGCCTTACATTAAACCCACCATAGACAATCCTTTATACATATGCTCAGACTCTAACCCAATGTAGACAATCCATCATACACACACTAAGACTATAACCTGATCTAAGCAATCCATCACACACATACACAAATATCCCTCCCAGTATCACCTGGATATTTGCCTTCTAAGTGATTCTAAATGGATTCTACAAAGTTAATGGCAAATACTAACTGTCAAAGGGTATGTGCCCTTTCAAAGGAATGCATAAAACTAGCTTCTCCTTCTGCACTGCTCCCCTGGTAGTCAATGTATGTGTTTTTCCTTTGCAGTGTGCTCTTCAACCAGCAAGAATATTAGAATTCTCTTTGTCTTGGGTGATTCCTCCAAAACTATAAGCCCAAATAAACCTTTTCTTTTCAGAAATTAGTTATTTCAGATATTTTATGACTGTAACAGAAAACCCACTTACAAATATGTGCCCACTGAAACTTCGCTATTGACATTATTTGTAGTACTTCACTGTTATCTTAGATTTCTTCACCTCTACTTTTCTTTATACTTGACAGACACTGCCCATTTATAAGCTCTTGAATGTTTACATGTTCCCATTTGAAGTTTTGAACCCTCAACCGTTACTATAAACACTAGCAAACTACACCTACTTAGTCTAAACCCATGTGGATTTTACTTAGGAACTAGACTCCTAAGTACACTTAGGGAGACTTAATTTCTTCATCAAGTTAACAACATAATGCATAGGGGAATACTTGAGGAGTTAGGAGAAGCTTTCTAAGCCTTTGTAGTTAACAACCATGATGACTTAAATGGACATTACTATTTCAATTAAAAATTATAGGAATATTCTAGTACCTAGGTACCTGATTTTAATTGTTCATCATCAAATAAGTGTGTGCTCCTTTTTCCCTTTCCAGTCAGAGATAATGAAAAGGTACAATTAGAATGTACAAAAGAAGAATAGATCATTATTTGAACAATGAAAAATAAAGCTATTTTTGCAATTCTTGGAAATCGTTTTAACATAGTAGCAAAGAGAGCAGTCTGAGTTTTTTCCAATCCAAAATAAGCATTTCTATAGCGAAACAGTGTGTGTGTGTGTGTGTGTGTGTGTGTGTGTGTGTGTGTGTGTGTGTGAATGTGTGTATATGTGTTTATCTCCATAATAACTCTCTCCATGGAAGATGTCCCCATGTTCCTTTCTCCTTGCCAATTCCTTTTTCTTCCTCCAGGCAGTTATTTCCCAGTAATGGTGAACTCACCGTTTCCTGCAGCTGTAAATGCAGCATTCTATTAGCCAATCAATTGTTGGAATTGATTGGCAGATAAGGGTTGACCATAACCAGGGAGAGGAAATGAGAGTCTATGGATTTCCCTTCTTCATTATGTTTGTAAAGTAATTTGGACTTGCTCCTGCCAGCGTTAACAGCCTTGCTCATTTTGTGTTTTGCCTTCCCAAAGGCCTTGCAGAATACAGGGCACTGTGCACATCCGACCAAGGCCCTGACTGGCTCGTTCTGCTTTGATTCTTGTCTGCCGCTAATGGCTGTGTTGAACTGTTTCTGAAACATCTTTTACTTTTCCACTCCCTTTTTAAGCAGCATCATTTCAGAAATAACTCCCTTGACTAAATCTTAAATGGTGAGCAGGAGGCAATTATACAAAGGGGTGGAAAAGAAAGGACAGGACTTTCCTGTGATTTTTCACAGGCCTTAGATATTGTTAAAGGCCTTATTTTCCATAGAGGTAAATACTTATATATCTATACTCTTTATGTATATTTTTCCAACAATCAATATCATATAAGAACATTTATACAAACACATATATACCTATATGTTATACTGGATAGGTTTTTTTTTTTGTCATGTTGACCTAAGCTAGAGTCATCTGTGAAGAAGAAATTTCAATTGAGACAATACCTTTACTAAATGATGTATATGTAAAATTGTGTGGGAATATTTTTGACTGATTATTATGTGGGAAGGGCTAACTCACTGTGTATAACCTCTTCCCTCCCCCTGTTCCCCAATTTTTTTCAAGGTCATATTTGCAACAGTTCATGAAGGAAGTTGTGCCAAATGACCCCTTATTTATTAAGATATATAAGACTTCAGGAATTTTCTTTTTTATTTAATGTCATAAGCTACAAATAGAATATTATATTCTTTGGGACTGAGTACATAGCTCAGTTGGTACCATGTTTACCTAGCTCGCAGGACACGGTGGCTCACACCCATAATCCCAGAATTATGGACCTGTGGACAAACTGACAAGAGGGTCAGAAGTTCAAGGTCATCCTCAAGGACAGTACTTTCCAGTGCAGCTTGGGATACAGGAAACTCTGTCAACAAACACACACACACACACACACACACACACACAAAACTCAAAAAAGAATGTATCAGATATCACTAGAAATGAGGACCGGCTTTTCCATAAAGCTAGGAAGAAAGGAATTTGCTTTGGATGCTTACCCAAGGCACAGTGTCTTGGTCTGACAATTTCACTACCTGTCTAACTGTTTCATCTTCCTCTGGTTCCCATATAACACCTAGAATGGAGTTCTGTCCTTTGGGATTGTGAGTATGGTAAGGAAGGGTGAAGTCTTCTTCCTCCAAGAAAGGTTGTCCCAGGTCTTTCTCTTCAGTCTTACAAAAGGACATCAGAAGTTAGGATCATAAACAAAAAGACTAACTACCTGTGTTTGTGTCCTCAGAGCACTATCTTCATTCTGCTGCTCATCTTTTGGTGAGCTCTGCCTTGCCAGACTAGATGTAGTCTTCCAGAGGGTGCTAATCCCTGTCATCCAAAGATCTCATCTTTTGTCTGCATCCAAAATGCTTTCATATCAACTACAAGATCTCTTCCTCTGAACAGGATGCCCATGGTTGAAACCTCTTCTCAAAGCTAAGTCTCTTTCCATAAAGGAAAGGATGAGGGAGGGCTGGGACCTCATGGCATTTTAGTACATTTTTATTTGTCAGAAAATAATAATTCTGTCTCATTCAAACAACAGTGGAACTTGCAAGGTTGGCAGGTTAGGTCACAATGTTTGAAAGGTATGTTATTAAGAGTTTTAGCTCTGTGTATGAAAACATGTTTTGATATTTTTAGAACAAAGTCAAGGCTATGAGTAGGAACAAACTGAGCCTCTTCTTTTAAAATATGGTCCACTTCTTCACAGAAAACTTTGGAGAGATATATGTTTACTCTTCTATCTGCTGGTGGGAAATGGAAAGCTACATTACTTCATGGATTCAAATGAATTAACCTCAGAGTACATCCAGAAATTCCTTCCTGGTACAAACAGATACATTCAATAGGTCTATAGATGCTTTTAAGATTACCATAGAATTTTAATGTCTGGTAAGGTAAAACCTGGATGGGATCAATGGATAGCTTTTATCCCTCTACCATTTACATACATGAATGTTAGCTCTAAAGGAAGGTGTAAGTCAGAAAGAACATGAGATTTCAAGTAAAGCTAAGGCCTTTAGTCCTTGACTTTATCTTTTTAGGATCTTAATGGTGTTAGTGACATTACTGTCTGCCTGAAAGATGTACAAAGATATAATGACATTATATAAGTGGGCTTTGTAAACTATATACTTTGAAAATGTTAACAATCATATCTCCTTTTCTCTTTCAAAATGAGAAAGATTTTGTGGTTTAATCTATAAGTTGTTAAAGGTGACTGAACCCTAAGCACTTGGGAGGTAGAACATAAGGACCAAGATTTTAAGAGCATCCTTGGCTAAACAGCTTATTGATTGACAGTGTAAGGCACATGAGATTGCTATCCTCAAAAGCTATCCACTGAGTGAAATGTTTATTTCTCCTTTATAAAACTTTTTTGAGCACTTCACATACATGCAGTGGATCTATATTACCATATCCTCTAACTCATTCATTTTCTCTTCTTCTCCCTCCCAAATTCATGACCACTGCAATTATTAATGTTATACTTATGCATATACAAACTACCGAGGCTGTTTAGTTGCTCAGAGGTAAGGGTGTCCAGAATAGTTACTTTGGGATGATCTATGGGGGAAACTGATTCTCCATCTCTCAACAGTAATTAATTCTTCATCTAGGAATGGGACCTTATAGAATTTTCCAAATATTCATTAGCATATTATTTTGTATTATCTTGGCAGCCATATTGATGAGGCTCATGGGTATATAATCTCTGTTATGTCTATGTAATAATTTATGTTTCTCAATGAATTAAATCAAAGGTTACTAGAAAATAGAAGTATTTTGTTATTTTACTTCATATGTTATCAGATCAGATATTTTAGTACTGCATGCTAATTGACAGTGATATCATAAATATCTATATTTGGGAGTGTGGATAAGAACTGCTAGAACTAGAGTGATCTCTAAAATCCTGGCACAAAGTCACCCTTTGCTGTTTCCATGATCTCAGATCAAGAGAAAGAGACATATTTTTCTAGTCACTAGTCTGTAGGTGGTTGACTCAGAGTCATCCTAGGTATTGCCCTATTCCTCAGTTTTATCCTTCACTAGCCCTGTGGGATTTGCACACCTTAAGAGTTTGGACCAAGTAATACTTGATGATTATACTTCCTTAGGGAGAATCTTGAGTTTTTCTGGCCCTCACTCTTTTACCATGCATGCCCACAATTCATTCCTGAGTACTTGGCAGGTTGTTTCTGCATTCATTTTTTTTTTTTTGAGATGGAGGGTGTTGCCCTGTACATGCACCTGATTATCAGTCTGTTCTAGAATGATTCTTGTAAATAACATGTCCCTGCAGAAATTTACTTGTTTGTTTATGAGTGTGTGTTAGATGTGCATATAGTATGTATGCGTGCTCATCTCTGAGTGTTCATGTGCGTGAATTTGGTCATAAGTGCAGGTGAAAGGTAACAGTTATCCTTCGGTCTTTTCTTTTTATTGCTCTTTATCTTAATTTTTGAAACAGGGTATCTCTGACTTTGGAACTCATTGATTGACTAGTTCAGTGAATGTTGGAGATACACTTGTCTTCAGTCTCTTATACTAGTTTTACAGATGTGTATTGCCCTGCCTGCCTTTTATAAAGAGGTTGGGGAATTCAAACTCAGATTTTCAAGTTTGTCCAACAGACACCCTATAAACTATGTATTTTCCCATCCCTTATTCATTTATTTTTGATTGACCATTTGCCAGTTCTTCTATGTCTCCTTTTCAAGAATGGCTTACACCTCAGGGAAGATTTTGTTGGCTTTCTATTTTGTCTTTGTAAGTAAGAATATAAGAACATTACATATTGTTTAAGGTAATAAGGGAAGGACTTAAGGACCTTTGGAAGTCCTGACTTTCTATTTATCATGTCAGTCTTTGCAAACGATAAAAACAGGAAGATGAGTTCCTGACTGACTGTGCCTGGCTAGCTAACATCCTGTAAAAGTGATGATTGTCTGGTTTTCGGCTTCTGAGTGAGAAAAATGCTCATTGACTCACAAGGTATATCAGAAGGCTTCTGTGTTCCCTAAATGCTAGCTGACAGTGCTTTGATATGAGCTACAAAGTCATAATTGCACAGAAAAGGTCCCCAAGAGAGAGGGAGAGAGAGAGTTTCTAAGACATGCCCCCAAGATTCTGTGTTTATGGCTAATGGGAATCATCAAGGTTTCTTCAAAGTGACTAACGGCCTCATTCCATTCTGATTCTAACAGGAGGAAGGGCAGTGTCGTGTAGCCCAGCACAGCCACTAATTTATAGAAGCAAAGGAAAGCATGGCCAACATTCAGAGCCTTAACTCTGACCTCTGACTCAGTCAGCTGTGAAACCTTAACATAAACATCGGTGATGGTTAACATTGGCTGTAAACTTGACAGGCTCTAGGATTCCCCACAGAACATGCTTGTGGGCATATATGTGATGATTTACCTAGACTAGAATATCCTTTGAGCATGCCTGGGAGGGATTTTGCTTTTCTTTATATGTACTGAAATGGGCAGCCTTAGCTGGAATATGTATGGCACCTTGTTCTGCTTGCCTACATCTAAAGAGAACTGAAGGAAAGCTTTTGTTTGTGTCCTGCTGATCTTTGTGGCTTGTTTATGAGTTAATCCACCCTGCTGCTGCAGATACTCTCCAGCGATCTCAGAACCTAGCTTCTTCATTCTTCCAATGTGAACTGAAAACTGATGGGTCTCCAGGAATCTGCTAAACCAACAATGCCACATGCGTTCACCCTGCTGAGGTATCCAGACTGCCAGCCTGAGCAGCTACTAGGTTTTCAGAGGCTTCAGCATGAAGACATCTATAATGCATAATCCAATCCAGTAAACTCTCCTTGAATATGTATTCATTATCATTCTGTTCTTCTAAAGAACCCTGGAAAATAGAGCATGTTATTTGGCATCTTTCAGATTCAGTTATTTTCCTTATCTCTCAGGTGGTGTCAGTAATAGTGTTGTAGTAGTGGATAGAATGTGGACCTTATAGACCCAAGACCAAGACTGAGGTCCTGTCTGCAACTGGAAGAATTTGTGTATTATACCAGGCTAAGCAATTGAATGGGTCATCTTCATTTTTAAGCTCCTCACAGTTATCAGTGTCTGGGAGGACTGAGAGCACACAAGTGACACATCTAATATTTAATAAATACATGTATTACTGCCAGTTTCCTCTTGTAGAAATATTACAAATTGATAACAAAATTACTGAATGCATTATAGAATAAAAGCATATCTAAAGAGTAACACTTTAATCAGTTATCTTTTCGCCAAACCAGAGAATGATTTATACCTAGTATAAGTAAATGATTTTCCTGGAGGTGACAATACTTGATTTTTCTTCTTTTAGCAACAGAAGTATCAGATATCTTGCTGTAAGCCATCTTGAAATTCTCAAAGGTATCCCATTAAAAGTTCTTTTTGAGTGCAGTCTCTTTTATGAGAGTGCATAGCAGACAATTGTCTTATATTGCTCAGGAGCAACACTTAATAAAACTCTTTGATCTTTGAAAATTAGAGACACAGTCTCTTTTTTTTGGTTTATTTATTTTATTTTAATATTTTTGTTTTTTTTCTTTTTTTATTGGATATATTCTTTATTTACATTTCAAATGTTATCCCCTTTCCCAGTTCCCCCACTCCTGGATAACCCTTATCCCATCCTCCCTCCCCCTACTTCTATGAGGGTGTTTCTCTACTCACCCACCTCCCACTTCCCCGGCCCTACACTGGGACATCTATTGAGTCTTCATAGGACCAAGGACTTCTTTCCCATTGATGCCTGACAAGGCAATCCTATGCTACATATGCAGCTGGAGTCATGGGTACCCCTTGGGACTTGATCAGTTGGGAGTTGGTGAGCATGGCAATTCTTGACAGCTTCTGACTTTTTTATCCAGGGATATGTAAATGGAGACTTTAATCTTGGATTGACCATTTTTCCTTTCCCTACTCCATGTATAGCCAATTGCATTTTACTTTCATGTTTCTGTAAAACTTCTAAATCTGAAACCTAAGAATAGAAGACTCTTTTGCTTTCATACAGTTGACATTTGTTTAATATCACTTTCTGTTGACTAAACAGTTGAACTTGTTAAAAGAGTAAAAAAGTTTACAGTTAGCTACATTAAGCTTTCTTCCTATATGAAATTAATTGCTTACCTTGGTCAGATTTCAGAGCTTCAAGGTTTAAGTTAGAAGTGTGAATGAGGGCAGTTGGACTTTCAATTCTTTTTTAAACCAAACCCAATGACATCAATTCAACCATCACACAACCAGGTAAGAAGAGGCGGGTAAGGGGCTTTCCACCAGTGAAAGAAAGCCAGGTTTATTGTAACACACTTAAATTTCATTTAGTTTTGCTTTTATGTTATTTTCTCTCTTTGTTTTGGCATTGTTTCATTCTTTCCCATGACTTGTTTCTAGAACCTGGTTATGGCTTATGAATTTTTCCTCTTTGATACAAACATTTATTGCCATAGAATCTCTTTCAGCATTATGTTGACTCTACCCTACAAATATTGTAAATTTTCACTTACACACACACACACACACACACACACACACACACACACACACACACAATTTCTCTCAGATATTTTTGTTGTAGCAAGTGATGACTACTACCCCATCCCAACTTCTCCTGTATCCTATCAACATATCCTCTCAAATTTATGATCCCTTAATATATATTACAACCTTTGAGTTCGTAATATTGCTTTAGTTGCATGTATTGAGGCATAAACACTTATTACCAGGGTTCTTTACTGGAATAGAGTTGAGGGAGTGCTGGTTCTTCAACCCTAAGCAACCATTTGCTGTCTTCAGCTCCTTCTCTAGGTTGGAGCCTTGTGAACTTTTCTCCCATCCAAGTTGAAATGTCTGTCTACTCACATAGTCCTTGACAATCTAGTGGTTGAGAGTTCATGGGTATGGCATTCCTTTCTTGCTCAGCAGAAATTATCACAGAGTCTTCCTGGTCTTCTATAAAGCATTTCTTAAATTTCGTTAAGATTTCTTAGAACCTTAATGTGATCTGATGTTTCTGTGCTACCACAAATTTGATTTCAAATTTTTAAAACTGTATTTAACCAATGCCTGTTAAACATCCTTTGTAACTTGTTGGCTAATAATGGTGAAATTTTATGGAGGATACAATTTTTACTCTGTCCTTTAACATTTGTCATTATCTTTCTGTTTTGCTTTTATCTCTTTTTCAGACTTCCTATGTGTCACATTACTGTTTTCATTTCACCTTTACTGGTTTGTTTTGAGGTGTATGAGTGTTCATCACTCTCAATAGTTGTCTAAGGAATTCTCTTGACGGGAGTTACTTTGTAGACAAATTTCCATAGCATTTTGATCAACTGTAATGTCATTTTGTTTGCTTTGTTTCTCAATACAGAAAATTAATTCACCAAATATGCCTTCTATCATAGTGCTCTGTCAGTAAACTACATCCTTAACCTTTCCAAGTGTCTTAACCTTTTTCTTTTCCTCTCTTCTCTTCTCTTCTCTTCTCTTCTCTTCTCTTCTCTTCTCTTCTTTTTTCTTTTCATGTGTGTATGTGTGTTTGGTATGCACACGTGTGGGACTCAGAGCTCAGTAATCTGGCTAATAATCTTGCTTGCCAGTGTTATATGGGGATCCTCATTTTGTGTCTTCACATCTTGAATTACATGTAAGCCACCACTCCCACATATACTTATATGGGTACAAGGATCTGAATTCTTTCTGACATGGCAAGTGTTTTAATTGCTGAGCTATTTCCCCAGCCAGTTTAAAAGAAAATGTTTGTTTTTAATTTACTGTAGATAGAATTCTGTGTGGTTTTTCTTTATTTAGCAAAAACGACATTCTAATTGCATTTCCCTCTCTATGTTTTCTTGTGAGAAATAAGATAACACTCAGTTTGCTTCTCCTGTTTCCAAGGTATTTTGCTCGTGATTTGTCATGATGCTGTTGTTGCTGTCTGTTTGTTTGCTTTGTTCTGTAAACTGTGTAATCTAAAGAGTAACACCTCTCCACACTGTCTACATTCTATTCACTGAAATCTGAATGTGACAAGCACCTTTGCAGACATGTTTAGACTCTTCAGGAGGGAAGATTAACAGGGCTTGTCTGGGTGGAACCAGTGCAATAACAGGAGTTCATCTAGGAGGAGTGTCAGAGACAGTGAAGGAGGCAGGAGATGCTAGAGGAGCAAAACTGGAAAGCAAGAAGGGAAAGGTGTTAGGGAGAATGGAAGATAGAGGAGAAAGTTCCATGAAGAGAGAAATGAGAATGTGGAAGCTGCCAAAAGTTGAAAGATTAAGAAAACAATATCCTATGAAGTTTTAGGAAGGAACACAGCCATCTTGATTAACTAATACTGATGCCTTTATGTTTAGGACATCTGATATAGAATATTTTTAAAGTCTTGTGATAAATTAATAGAACAGCAATGGCATGTTAATATAACATATTCTAATGTATATATTTTCTTTGGGTTATGCACTTCTTTAGGTAAAAGTCTTTTTTTTAATTTTTAAGTTTATTTTTTTAAACATATCTTTAAATAATTTCATATCTCCATGCCCTCATCATCTTCTGTTACTAACAAGGCTGGTAGAGTTTTTCTGTTATAGTTCTGTGATCTCTGAATATATATAACAGTCTAGTTCCTCTGAATTAGGCAGATTATATTTTAGCTCCAAATTCTGGTTGTTTTCCTTTGCCTTTTTCATTCTTCTGTTAAGACTATTTGCTACTAAAAGATATAGTCATTAGATATAATCCAAAGTTTTGTAAATATATTTTTGTATATTATGTTGTTTTATTGAGTGTTTCTGTCTCTCTTTCCCTCTCTCAGCTGATACAAGTCTTTCACTGTTCACTGAATTATTTTCATGATGCTACTTGTCCAAAGAATCTAGGATTTCTATTGTTTTAAATTAGGCCTTTATTGTGTTTTAGGCAGGTTTATATTTTCCATGTTATTGATAGACTATTTTGTGTCAAAACCTAGGCATTTTCATTAATTGTGAGGCTATAGGTTTTGTTACATTTGCTTTAGCTGCCTTCCTCTACCTGTTCTTCAGCTGAGGAATTAAGGCTCTCCTTTGTTAATGTGAAGTCTAAATTCTCTACTTTTCCTCTGTTGATACCAAATAGGACAGGGGCTTATCACTGTTGGACATGAGGAGCAGTTCTGGATCTCTAGCCACCTTCTGCTAAACCATGCTGGGTATGATAGGAGGGCTCTCTTGTCAATGCTCTCTCTCTGGTCTCCACTGATGCCACCTTGAGCATTTCTATTGACTTTGAGGGATGATCAAAGTCCTGACTTCTCATTAGTTCTATTTGTTGTCAGTCTGAGATGATGGAAGGAGAACCCTTGGTAATACTAGGTAGGGATGCAATCCAGGGCCCTTATTTCTTCAGGAACACATGGGTAGACGAAGTGGTTGGAATTTCTGTCAGGAGCCCTTGGAGATGCCCTTTCTTCCTTCAGCATGTTCTGCTCTGAATGCTTTATTTTTTTATTACTTTTATTTTTTTTAAAGTCCAGTCATTACCCTCATCCTGGTCTTCCCTCCCACAGTTACTCATCCCATTCCTCCCCCACCCCCATCCCCGTTTCTAGGAGAATATCTCCATCACCACCCCCAGCAGGCCTCCCCATTCTCTGGGGCCTCAAGTCTCTTGAGCATTAAATATGTTTCTCACTGAGGCTAGGCTAGAGAGTCCTCTCTTGTCTATGTGTTAGGGATCTTGGACCAGTACTTGTATGCTGCCCTGGTTCATGGCTCAGTATCTGAGAGATCTCAGCAGTCAAGGTTAGTTGATGCTGCTGGTCTTCCTATGGGGTATACTTTTATAGGGTCTGTTGAGGGGGCATTCAGGTCGTCCTATTCAGCCTTATCAGGATTAAGTGAGAACAGGTCACATTCTTTATTTTTCCACCATAATTTAGACCCCTAGACTGATTCTTTTCTTTACTTTGAATGGAAAGAATAGGGTTTTAGTTGAACTTTTGGCCTGCCTCCAGTGTCATCTTCAAGTTGCAACATATTGTGGGGAAAACCCCAGGAACATTGCTATGGATTGTCTCTTAGATCATCAGGTTATTTCTCAGCTGACTCTCTTTCCCCACTTTTCAGAGTTTCCTTTAGAATATGTAATACCCAGGGATTTGGGCTATAAAATTAGAGGACAGGGAAAATATATTTTCATTTTTCTGAAAGCTAAACTTATTCTCAGTGATTGCTTTATTGCCATGGCTATGTTTATTACTTTTCAAATCTATTTTGTTTTAACATTGCTATCCTAACATAGTTTTATATTTGAATACCTCTTTGTTTCTCTGTTCTTCCTATTGTCAATCAATTGTTTCTTTATCTCTACCAGTGAGATTTACTTGATATTCAGTGAGACTTCTTATACCTTTTCCACAAACATGTTTTGGGGAGTTGAAATGGGCATTCATGTAATTATTTGTTTTTAGAATAATTGCAGTGTTGGGATTGTTAATTAAAGTAGATGTTGGCTATAGTCTTCCCACTCTGTTTCTTTTTTTTTTTTTTTTTTTTTTTGGTTTTTCGAGACAGGGTTTCTCTGTGTAGCCCTGGCTGTCCTGGAACTCACTTTGTAGACCAGGCTGGCCTCGAACTCAGAAATCCTCCTGCCTCTGCCTCCCAAGTGCTGGGATTAAAGGCGTGCGCCACCACCGCCCGGCCCCACTCTGTTTCTAAGTTCCCACTTGCTCATGTCCAGTGGCTGCAGAGATTGGGTAATCTAATGAACAGTAATTTAATTTTGGAGACATTTTGTTTGAACTTAGCTTAAAAGTATGAGGCTTTAAGAAATCCCATGTATAATTACAATTGGCCTGACATGTATGTTGACTCATCAAGAGGTTAGAACATAGTTACAGGGCCTGAGAACTTCCTGTGTTCATACTGTTCCTCTCTGAAAGGTGTTTGTCCCTGGAAGTGAACCCATGATAGAGGCAAGAGTAGGGTTTACAACAGGAACTATTCACCTACTTGCTTAGAAAAAAAAGTCTTCTAAATCTGAGAATACATTAAAATATTCTCAAAAAAAAATACCACCCGATCATAGTCTTTACAGTTTACATGTCATTGCCAATAATTCATTATGAAGCTAAAAATAAAGTTTGTAGACTGTTAATAACAAAGAAAAATTAAATTTAGCCAACCATTGAAGAGGAAAGATTAAATTATCTTTTGATATGCTAGCCACAGGCACTACAACCCAAGCTCTTATCTTTATCAAAAATAATATTGCAAAATTGTTCTCTTGTGATGAGTGTGTGTACAAAATACATAGGAAACAAGCCTTAGAACAAGATGCCAAATAGTGATGGAACCAGACACTTTCTTTAGTTTTTGGATTTTCTTGAGTTTGTAGTGTTAAGTTCTGAAAACCTGTAGCTTGCAATAACATTCTTTTAAATATATTCATGTGTATACTTAATTTTATAACTCTTTGCTTTAAAAAATGACTCCCAAATATAAAAAAGGTTTTTAAAAAACCCTCTTGTACCTAGATTCACCTTTCTATCCAGCTCCATGAGCAGTTATGTGAGAGGAATATAAATTCATTTTAAGAAAATAGGAAAGGTGTTTTAACAATGCATATTTCCCCTTTGATCACATTTCACTGAGTACAATATGGCACTAATTATAAAATTTATTCTTATTCCAGAGATGTTAAATGATAATGTGAGCTTTAAATCAATAAATTATGGTATATCAATAGGCAGTACTCACAGACATATGGAGACATATTTGTTTTATTGGAAGAGATAATTAGGGAACTACAAAAACTTTTAGAATGAAGCTAATAATTGAGCATATGAGGAAAGTTAAAGGAATTTACTTTTAGGCATTGGTACTGCCATCCCTGTAATTCTGTTATGCGGATCTTCTCATATTCCATTGGGAACTGTGGGTTGAGGAATTTCATTTACTTTTGTTTACTCTTCACCGTGTGGCTTACTCTTTAATAGGCATTTCGTAACTGTTGATTTTAAATATTAGTAGCAACTGACAATAATTTTCCATTGCAACTATAAAAAGTCACCAGGAAGTCAGTGGCTTGATAGCAAAGAATGGGTATCCTGTGTTTCTGGAATCTGCAGGTCGGATCAGGACTGACATCAATATTGGAAGGACTAAATTCCTTCTGCAGTCCCTGGAGTCACCTGTCTATTCTATCTCTCAGAAGCTTTATATATCTCCTGTCCCCTACACTTTTCCTGTGTTCTAAAGATATGACACTTCATCCTCAGGTGTTTTTGTTTGTTTGTTTGTTTGATTTTGTTTTCTCTCATGGGTCCACCTGTTTTTGTTTTTTTTTTTTTTAAATCTCCTGCCATTCTGTGGGAGCAGGTGATCTTAGTGGGTCCATACATACACTGTGTTGTTATATTATTTTCTTAACTTTCATTAAAATTCCCATTCCCAGTTGAAATTACTGATCCCTTTCATTACAGTATTCACAGAGACATCCGATTCCTTATGAGGAAGTTCACAAACATAGCAGGGTCTGACTTTTTACCTAGTCTCTAAAAGTGGAAAGTATTTCCCAGGACCACCTTGTCAGTGTGTCTCTAACCAGTCTTTTTTTTATTTTTATTTTTTTTATTATAGTTCAAGAGAAGTACCCCGAATCTAATTCACTTCTCAAACGTTCTCTTCATCACTCTCAGCTGATAACCTACCTTCATATTTCAAACTGAAAACTGAAGTCATCAGATATGAATTGCTTTATCATTTTTGTCATGGAAGCCCTCTTAATATGTACTGTGTGACAGCTGGTGTTCATCTCTCAGATGTGTGCATCTAGGATCATAAATTCTAAGAGTAAGCTGTACCTCACTTCTCATCTTCCAAGATGTTTATACGTCCATTCTATATTTTTCTTGGGCTAAGTTCCTAACTAGGAGCTAAAGCAGATCTTTTGCCAAATAAAGGTATTCCGTTAACATCTTCACTAAAATTTTGTTCACAAGAAGTACTCATTTTCAAGACAGAGATATTATAGTTCAATAAGTTGCCAATCATTGCATAGAGGTGTGAATGTGGACCTCAGAGAAAAGGGAAGTGTGAGGTCATTAATGCTTCCTTGGAGTCTCCCATCTTTCAAAACCACCCTATTATATTCTGTATCAACTCAGCAACCTCTGGAATCCACTTCTCTCACTACATTCAATTTCAGAGGCAACAATAGAAGGTTCCTGCAGCTTTTCACTCTTCACTGGCAACAAAAGCTCCATGTAAGATGATCTTTCAAAATTAACCAGCAGACTCTCAATATTATATTCCAAATTCTATAAACTTGACCCCCATTTTCTTTCTGTACTTTTGGTGCATAAAATATTTCTATATCAGTGACTGCATTGCTATATTGAACGCCTTTCTCTTTTGCTTTTCAGTAGCACCTGTCATTAGCTAGTCATTCTCTCACTTGAATCATAAATTTCTCCAGTGAATTGTTCTCAGTTTCACAGGAATATTATTTAACATCAACCATCTAAAAAAATAAATCCATTCCTTCTCTAGCACTCAAAGTTTTATTTTACAAACTATACTATTTCTTTGGTCTCCATTAATAAATTTCTCAAGAGGCATTTTACCCATGATCTTTCTGTTCATCAAAAGTTAATATCAGAAATTCATTCACCTTCCATTTAGAATCAATAAAAATATCGCATGTTATGCTAATTATTATATTGCTTGAATACCAATCATATGATGCTTGCTCTGCTCTGCAACTTCCCTTTTGAACCTTTCTCAATATGGCTATCTGGAATTTGCTGTTCTCTATATTCATTGTACTCTAAAAATGCTCATGTGTTCATTTGACTGACACCCCACAATTATATAATTTAATATTATGAAAATAAAAAAAATCAGCTAGTAGATATTAGTTTTATGGTATTGTGTTGTATAAATATACTGCAATATTTGTTCTGCTCTAGGACTTTATTAATTTGTGAATATTTATATAGACAAAGTGAAGAGCTGAATTTCAGTGGAGTAAGATGTGTATGTTTCAATTCCATCAAATTTTTAATTATTTTCCAAATAGTTTTATAAATGTCATATTGGGTTGCTGAATTTTGCCAGTCATTTGATACATGTGCAATAGCCTCTCTTTGCTTCTGTTCACTTTTCTGATTTCCTGGGGAGCAGTGTGATATTCATATTTATTAGTTATTTTGTCTTCTGGGAATGATCTGTTTAATTCAATTAAGTCTTTTCTCATTAAATTCCTTAATCTTTGAAATATTGACTTGTGAGGACATAGGAACCGAGGAGCAGCCTGGGACAGGATCCTTCCAGTTTCTTTCTGTGCTGGGAGTTGATCCTGTGCTATAGCACCCAAAGCTGATCCTGTGCCACAGTGCTCCATACCCAAATAGTACCAGAAGAAAACTGGTCTCCCAGTAGTTCTGACAAGCCTGTGAGCACAAGACCACCATTTCTGCTCAGAGGGACCCACTGGGAAACTTCATAACACAGGAACCAAGAAGCAGTCTGGGACAGGATCCTTTCAGTTTCCTTCAGTGCCCGATGTTGATCCTGTGCCACAGCTCTCCATACCTGAACTCCTCCCAGGGAGAACTGGTCTCCCAGGAGTACTAACACACAGGATTGAAGGAGAGACACGCCAAATTCAGAAACAACAAGACCAATTAACACCACATATAACCAGATGGTGAGAGGCAAGGGTAAGAACATAAGCAACAGAAACCAAGGCTACTTGGCATCCTCAGAACCCAGTTCTCCCACCACAGCAAGCCTTGGATGCCCCAACACACAAGAAAAGCAAGACTCTGATTTAAAATTACATCTCATGATGATGATGGAGCATTTTAAGGACGTAAATAACTCCTGTAAAGAAATACAGAAGAACACAGGTAAACAGGTAGAAGCACTTAAAGAGGAAACATAAAAGTCCCTTAAATAATGACAGGAAAATACAAACAAACAGGTGAAGGAATTGAATAAAACCCATCCAGGATCTAAAAATGGAAGGAGAAACAGTTAAGAAATCAAAAAGGGAGACAACCTTGGAAATAGAAAACCTAGGAAAGAGATCAGGAGTCATAGATGCAAGCATCAACAACAGAATACAAGAGAAAGAAGAAAAAATCTCAAGTACAGAGATACCATAGAAGACATTGACACAATAGTCAAAGAAAATGCAAAATTCAAAATCTCCTAACCCAAAACATCCAGGAAATGTAGGACACAATAAGACCAAATGTAAGGAAAATATGTATAGAAGAGCAAAGATTTCCAACTTAATAGGTAAGTAAATATCTTCAATAAAATTATAGAAGAAAACTTCCCTAACCTAAAGAAAGAGATGCCCATAAACATACAAGAAGCCTACAGAACTCCAAATCAATTGGACCAGAAAAGAAATCCATCCTGTCACATAATAATCAAAACACCAATGCACAAAACAAAGAAAGAATATTCAAAGCAGTAAGGAAAAAAGTCAAGTAACATATGAAGGCATACCTATCAGAATCATACCAGACATCTCATCAGAAACTATGAAAGCTAGAAGATTCTGGGAAGATTTCATACAGACCCTAAGAGAGCACAAATGCCAGCCCAGGCCACTATACCCAACAAAACTCTCAACTAACAAAGATGGAGAAACCAAGATATTCCATTACAAAACCAAATGTATACAATATCTTTCAACAAATCCAGCCCTACAAAGTATAATAGAAGGAAAACTCCAACACAGGGAGAGAAACTATACCCTAGAAAAAGCAAGAAAGTAATCTTTCAACAAACCAAAAAGAAGATAGTCACACAAACATAATTCCACCTCTAACAACAAAAATAACAGGAAGCAACAATCACTATTCCTTAATATCTCTTAACATCAGTGGACTCAATTCCCCAATAAAGAGACAAACATTAACAGACTGGATTCATAAACAGAATCCAGCATTTTGCGGCATAGAGCAAATGCTCCTCAGTGGCAAATACAGACACTACTTCAGATTAAAAGTAGGGAAAAAAATTCCAAGCACATGGTCCCAAGAAACAAACTAGAGTAACCATTATAATATTGAATAAAATCATCTTTCAACCAAAAGTTATCAAAAAAGATAAGGAAGGAGATTTCATACTCATTAAAGGAGAAATCTACCAAGAAGCACTCTCAATTCTGAACATCTATGTTCCAAATGCAAAGGCACCCACATTCAGAAAAGAAACTTTACTAAAGCTCAAAGCACATATTGCACCTCACACAATAATAGTGGGAGACTTCAACACCCCACTCTCATCAATGAACAGATCATGGAAACAGAAACTAAACAGAGACACAGGGAAAGTAAAAGAAGTTATGAACCAAATGGATTTAATAGAGATCTATAGAACATTTCATCCTAAAACAAGAAAATATGCCTTTTTCTCCTCACCTCATGATACCTTCCCTAAAATTGACCATATAATCTGTCACAAAACGGGCCTCAATAGATACAAGAAGATTTGAATAATCCCATACATCCTGTCAGATGACCATGGACTAAGGCTGGTCTTCAACAACCAAAAAACAACAGAAAGCCTACATACACATGGAAGCTGAACAATGCCCTACTCAATGATAACTTGGTCAGGGAAGAAAAAAAGAAAGAAATTAAACACTTTTTAGAATTTAATGAAAATGAAGGAAGAACATACCCAAACCTATGGGACACAATGAAAACAGAGCTAAAAGGTAAACTCATCGCTCTGAGAGCCTCCAGAAAGAAACTGGAGAGAGCATACACTAGCAGCTTAAAAGCACACCTGAAACCTCATGAACATAAATCAACAAATACACCCAAGAGGCATAGATGATAGTAAATAATCAACTCAGGGCTGAAATCAACCAAGTAGAAATAAAAAGATTTATACAAAGAATCAACAAAACGACTAGCTGCTTCTTTGAGAAAATCAACAAGATAGATGAACTCTTAGTCAGACTAACCAGAGGGCACAAAGACAGTATCCAAATTAACAAAATCAGAAATGAACAGGGAGATATAACAACAGAAACGTAGGAAATTCAAAAAATCATCAGATCCTGCTACAAAAGCCCATATCCGACATAACTAGAAAATTTGGATGAAATGGACTATTTTCTAGACAGATACCAAATACCAGAGTTAAATCAGGATCAGATAAACCATCTAAACAGTTCCAGAATGCTTAAAGAAAAAGAAATAAAGAAATAGAAGCATTCTAAAACCCAGGAACAGTTGGGGTTATTGCAGAATACTATCAGATCTTCAAAGAAGATCTAGTACTCATACCCTTCAAACTATTCCACAAAATAGAAACAGAAGGAACACTACCCAATTCGTTCTATGAAACCACAATTAAACTAATACCAAAAGCACACAGAGAACCAGCAAAGAAGGAGAACTGCAGACCAATTTCCCTTATGAACTTCAATGCAAAAATATTCAATATAATTCTCTCAAATTGAATCCAAGAACTCATCAAAATGATTATTCACCATGATCAAGTAGGCTTTATCCCAGGGATGGAAAGATGATTCAATATATAGAAATCCATCAATGTAATCCACTATATAAAGAAACTCAAAGAAAAACCACATATTCATTCCATTAGATGTTGAAAAAGCATTTGACAAAATTCAGCATTGCTTCATGTTAAAAGTCTTGGAAAGATCAGGAATTCAAGGTCCATGCCTAAACATAGTAAAAGCAACATACAGCAAATCAGTAGCCAACCACAAACTAAATGGAGAGAAATTTGTAGCAACCCCATTATAATCAGGGACTAGACAAGGTTGCCTATTCTCTCTCTATGTATTCACTATAGTACTTGAATTTCTAGCTAGAGCAATTCGACCACAAAAGAAGATCAAAGGGATACAAATTGGAAAGGAAGAAGTCAAAATATCACTATTTGTAGATGATACGATTGTATACTTTAGTGACTCCAAACATTCTACCAGAGAACTCCTAAACCTGATAAACAACTTCAGCAGAGCAGCTGGATATAAAATTAATTCAAATAAATCAATAGCCTCTCTCTACTCAAAGGATAAACTGACTAAGAAAGCAATTAGGGAAATGACACCCTTCACAATAGTCACAAATAATCTAAAATATCTTGGTGTGACTCTATCCAAACAAGTGAAAGATCTATATGACAAGAACTTCCAGTTTCTGAAGAAAGATGTTGAAGACCTCAGAAGATATAAAGATCTCACATGCTCATGGATTTGAAGAATTAATATAAAAAAAAGAGCCATTTTGCTGAAACCAATCTACAGATTCAATGCAATCTCCATCAAAATTCCAACTCAATTCTTCATAGACTTAGAAAGAGCAATTCTCAAATTCATTTGGAATAACAACAAAGCCAGGATAGTGAAAACTATTCTTAACAATAAAAGAACTCCTGGGAGAATCACCATCCCTGACCTCAAGCTGTATTACAGAGGAAAGTGATAAAAACTGCATGGTATCAGTACAGTGACAGGCACATTGATCAATGGAATAGATTTGAAGACCCAGAAATGAACCCACACATTTATGATCACTTGATCCTTGACAAAAAGCTAAAACCATCCAGTGGAGAAAAGACATTTTCAACAAATAGTGCTGGATCAACTGGCAGTGAACATGTAGAAGGATGCAAATTGATCCATTCTTATCTCCCTGTACAAAGCTCAAGACCAAATGAATGAAGGACCTCCACATAAAACCAGATACACTGAATCTAATAGAAGAAAAAAATGGGTGAAAGTCTTGAACACAGGTGAAAAGTTCCTGAACAGAAGAGCAATGGTTCATGCTCTAATGTCAAGAATTGACAAATGGGAACTCATAAAATTTAAAAGCTGCTGTAAGGCAAAGGACACTGTCAATAGGACAAAACTGTTTCCAACAGATTGGGAAAAGATATTTACCATTCCTACATCCAATAGAGGACTAATATCCAATATATTCAAAGAACTCAAGAAGTTATACACCAATGAAGGAAATATCCCTATTAAAAATAGGGAACAGAGCTAAACAGAATTCTCAACTTAGAAAACTCGAATGGTGGAGAAGCACCTAAAGAAATGTTAAACATCTTTAGTCATAAAGCAAATGCAAATCAAAACAACCCTGAGATTCTAACTCACACCAGTCAGAATGGCTAAGATCAAAAACTTAGGTGACAGCAGATGCTGTTGAGGATGTGGAGAAAGAGGAACACTCCTCCATTGCTGGTGGGAGTGCAAGCTGGTATGATCACACTGGAAATCTGTTTGGTGGTTCCTCTGAAAATTGGACATTTTACTACCTGAGGACCCTGCTATAACACTCTTGGGCATATACCCAGAAGATGCTTCAACATGTAATAAAGACACATGCTTCACTATGTTCATAGCAGCCCTATTTATAATAGCCAGAATCTGGAAACAACCCAGATGTCCCTCAATAGAGGAATGGATACAGAAAATGTGGTACATTTACAGAATGGAATACTATTCAGCTATTAAAAACAATGACTTCATGAAATTCAGAGCAAATGAATGGAACTTGAAAATATTATCCAGAGTGAGGTAACTCATTCACAAAAGAGTATACATGGTATGCACTCACTGATAAGTGGATATTAGCCCAACAGTTTGGAATGCCCGAGATTCAATTCACAGACTATATGAAGCCCAAGACAGAAAACCAAAATGTGGATGCTTCAGTGCTTCATAGAAGGGGTAACAAAATATTCAAGGAGGAAATATGGAGACAAAATGTGGAGCAAACACTAAATGAAGGGCCATCCAGAGACTGCCCCACCTAGGGATCCATCCCATATACAGTCACCAAACCTGGAAGCTATTGTGAATCCTGGGAAGTGCTTGCTGACTGGAGCTTGATATGGCTGTCTCCTGAGAGTCTCTGCCAGATCCTGACAAATACAGAGGCGCATGGATGCTCACATGTAGAGAGCCATATTGGGGTGTCTTGTCCCTTGGCAGGAACTGGACATTGACCAAGGTGAAGTTCTCCCAGCCTGTGAGCTGAAATTCCTGTGCTAGCCATAATCCTGTTCCACCTAGGGTGGAGTGAATATGAAGTTCTTTGTTCCTCCAGGTCTACAAATTCCTGAATTAAGCAGGTGACCTGCCCAGCTGCCCAAACCAACGCCTAGTGAACAGCCAGACCAGATTTGCAGACCTGGTTCCAGCCTTTGGTGGGGAAGGACTTTTTCTCCCGCCTATATATTTGAAAAAGACCATTAAAGTTTGAGTCTTGAGCAGGAAACATAGCCTTGGCTCCATATTTCTCTTGTCACCCCGCCGTTTTCTAGCCCCAGCTCTCCATCCAGAGAACCCGATAACCCGTTCCTATGAAGCTGCAGGCGGTTTCACTCACAGCCATTGGACTGAATGCAGAGTCCCAGATGGAAGAGTTGGAGAAGGGAATGAAGGCGATGAGGGGATTTGCAGCCCCATGGAGGGAGCAAGAGTATCAAATGGCCAGACCTCCCCAGAGGCCCGGGGGACAGAACCACCAACCAAAGAGTACACATGGTTGGACCCATGGCTCTGGCCGCATATGTGACAGAGGATGGCCTTGTTGACATCAATGAGAGGAGAGGACCTTGGACCTGAGGGTGTTCGATGCCCAGTGTAGGGGAATGCCAAGGAGGGAGGCTGGAGTTGGTGGGCATGTTGTAGACCACCCTCACAGAGGCAGGGGGAGGGGGATGTGATAGGGGGGTCCCCATGGGGATAACTAGAAAGGGGAAAACAGTTGACAACTTTAATCCCACCACTTGGGAGGCAAAGGCAGGGGGGTTTCTGAGTTCAAAGCCAGCCTAGTCTACAGAGTTCCAGGACAGCCAGGGCTACACAGAGAAACCCTGTCTTGAAAATCCAAAGGGTGGAAAATATCCAATAAAAATAAATCTTGACTTGTTGACAGTTTTGCTTTACAGAGACCTAATTTCTTTGATATGCCTCATATGTGTGAAATGTCATGTGCCGATTCTTTTATAAGGACTGATTTGATTGTATTTTTTATTTTATGGGGGCCATATTTTGTTTACTCATAATTAAAAATATAAAACATATATATATGCACATATATATATTATATATGTATATATAATATGAAATATGTGGTGCAAATTTGGACCACTTGAAACAAAATTGATATTATATATAGGAATTTGTTACATATTCAAGCATATAATTTTTCTTCTCCTTTATATTATCTTGCTGAGAAATGTTTGATTTCATAACATTTCTAGAGGCATTTGCCTACCTTTTTCTAAGTGTGCTATAGAATTAGTTTCCTAAGTTTGACAGTCCATGTCTTTGGGGGTTATTTCTTCTTTTAGGGGTATAAAGCAATACCCTCGATTTTATTTTCCATGAACAGGCAACTGGATTCCATCATCATATGTGAGTTCCACATCTCCACATTGCTGTACACAGTAACCCTAATAAGCATTTGTCTGCATCTGCATTCACCATCTTTATTTCTCTGCTTCTCACGCCCTGTGCTAGTGTTATACTTACTACAATCTTTTAAAGTCCCATGTCTAAGAGAAAAATATACCTTGTGGTTAGTCCATGTTTTAGAATTAGTTTTGAAATATTGAATAATTATTGCTTCAACTAATGTTAGAATTCATTTGTTTAGTTCCAAGTAAAACCATGTTAAATTTTTGATATAAATAGCCTTGACATAGGAATTGTTTTTACGTGTCCTGGTTATTTTAGAATGGTGTAATTTTCTCCCTATGAATGTTATAAATGTTGATTTACATAATTTTTAAACAATTATTAATTGAAAAGACTTTTATTTACTAGTATTTCCTGTGTATCTGAATATGTGTGTGTTTCAGGTGTGTTATTGTGTCACAGGGCATTTGTAGAGGTCAGAGAACCTGCTTCTATCAATACCCTAGCAATTGAACTTACATTGTCTGACTTAAAGATAGCTTCCTATACCTATACCTGCTGAGCCATCTTTCAGACCTAAATTTCCTTTTATGTCTTTCCATAACATAATTTTAAATATAGATCTAGCTATTCTCTAGCTCATTTCTATGTTCCTTATATTTAAGTTGATTGCTCTTATAAATTGTATTGCATGTGATTTATTGTTTTATACTGAATATAGAGTTTATGTCTTAGTTCTGATTTTAAAGTAATTGATGGTTCTCCTTTCTAGTTAATTTTCAAATTTCTCTCTAAATTTTCAAATATGTTCTGTAATGATAAATATTTTTCTCTTTGGTTTTAAATTATAAAACTCTTTATATTATTAAATAAAACTTGGTATGGTTTTATGGATGTTTAAAGCGGGGGCAAGAATGTGTAGAAATGTATAGCCTAAGGGATGGGTCTCCCAGAGTAGGCACAGAATGTGGGTGTGCTTGTGTTTCTTGTGCTCATCAAAGGACATCTACTTGAAAACAAAACCTTGATAATTCAATGAACAGACTCTCTTCTTTTGGTGGTGACAATATTGTTAATTTTCTTGCTTTTACCACTCAATGTTTTACTGTTCATGTATATACTGTAGTTTTAGAAAAATAAAAAGGAACTGTATACAGGCTCAGCAGCATTATTTCACCAAGGATTGTGTGGCTATTACCACTGCTGAATTCCTCAGTTTCCAACAGCAGAGACCAGTACTGGCATCCAGTAAATGGGGCCATTATCTAAGAACCAGATAGGCAACTAGCAACAACTTGATTCCAATGGACTTAATCTAGAAAGGGATGGTAATTAGGTTTTCATATATGTAAGAATTATTTTATAAATGAATTGGCATTTCCAGATCATTGTATTATGCATGCCTTGCAATATATAATCTCAAAGAGAAAGTCCTAATTGCTTTGACCAAAAAAAAAAAAAAAAAAAAAACAAAAAAAAAAGAAAGAAAGAAAGAAAAGAAAAGAAATGTGTGTATGAAACCAAGGTAGAAATCAGGCTAGAACTTCTAAACTTCACTATTCTTTTTACATATGCTGTTACTCAAAAGACCTTGAAATGAACAGAACATGGAATAACCCATTTCAGGCTCAGCTATGATCAAGCAATACAAGGACACCATGGTGGTTTGAGGAAACAGTTAATCTATGGCATCCCTTCAAAAACAGAAACATGTCTCAAAAAACAAGTGTCAGATGGAGAGTGACTTTCCACTATTTACTAAAGTTTATTTATCTATCTATTTTTTTATATTAACACCCATAATGCCCTACTTGTTTTTCCTTAGGTTACAATGGGAAATATTTTCAACAAGAGACTCAATAGTGGTTTCGTTGTTTTTTAAGTTGAGATTGCCAACTTTCAAGTTGACCCTGCATAGCATCTGTTGGGAAGGATTGATTTTGTTTCTTATGAACAAAAATGGGTAAAAAGTTTAGAAATGAGATCCTTTAGAGAGAATCTAAAGCAGGTATCTTTTGAAACAGGAATAAAGGACCAACTTAGTTGGTTGTAGGAGAAAGAAACTATACTTGTTTACTAGGGCTTTATGAACAAGTATAGGTGGGAAAATATAGCAATATTTCCTTTTTTATTTGTTGTATATGTATATGTAATATATAATTTAATATAATTATGTGTAACTAAGTTGACTGAATATTTGTAGATACAAATTTTCTTTGGCAATTTTGAGTTCTGAAAGACTAAATATGAATTGAATTTATTTATATTATATGCATATATTATATGCATTAAATTATATATTTGCTTACTTTTGTTGCATTTTATGCATTAAATTATATATATAAATATATCAAATGTATGTATATATGTACATATATACATACATTTGATACTTGTCATAAAATTTCAATGAGCAAGTATAGCTTCTTTCTCTTACAACCAACTAAGTTGGTCCTTTATTCTTGTTTCAAATAATACCTGCCTTAGATTCTTTCTAAAGGATCTCATTTTTAAACTTTTTACCCATTTTTGTTTATAAGAAACAAAATCAATCCTTCCCAACAACTGCTATGCAGGGTCATCTAGAAAGATGGCAATCTCAATATGTATATAATTTGCCTACTTTTGTAGCATGTTCACTAAAATTATTAGGGTACAGACATTAGCTTGACATGGTAACAACATATACTTGCATTTCAGTTGTGTAATGGTTAACTTTATTGTCATATTGGTTGAATTAAGGAAGCGCTAGTGTATTAGTCAGGCACAATTGGTATTTGTTTATAAGTTCGTTTTTAGAGATTAATGGAAGGAAAACGATCAATCTTGTGTGTGAGTCACATTCTCTCATGAACAGGGCCTGTATTGAACAAGGAGGGAAGAAGACAGCCATCTAAGTGCTGATATTTCTCCTTTTTTGATTCTGTTTCATAATCCACCTGAGTGCAAACACATAGCTGTCATGTATTCCCCCACCATAACAGGTTGTATGTTCAAACCACAAACCCAAATAAATGCTCATTTCTTAAAGTTTCTTCTAGTCATGCACTTGATCATAGCCATGGGGAAAGCAACTACAAAGAGATAAGGTTTTTTAATAACATCTTATTTTCTATTTTAGAAGGTTTCAAGGCAGGAGGTGTGTAAAGATGACCTCCTATCACTATTATAAATTTTGTTACTTGCTTTTGGCTATATTTCTTACGTCTGAGCTTTCTTTACAGAAAAATTCAACCAGCCATTCAAAACACAGTAGGAACCTGCAAATATCTTTACTAAGATACTCTCAGAGCTTGTGCCCGGCAGCGTCTCTGCCATTTACTCTGTGTGGTGACTATGATGTCTTAAGTCATCTAAATTTCTAAGTGTGATCTTCTTACTCCTAGCAAAATCTTGCTATCTTTATAAATAAACATCCATGTATGATCAGCAAGTACATATGGTGCTTTTCAAATAGAAAGTCTTTTTGATTTGAACTATAAAGGTCCAAAATAAGGCAAGTAATAGATTTTTAAACGTAAAACCATAATAAACAAAAAGTAACACTGGGCATGCTATTAAGGTAATAATCCCCAGTTGTGCCTGAAACTGAAGAGAACAGTATAAATCCAAGCCTTCTTGTGGAAGGTAAAACAGATTTGCTAGTGTTTTTGTTTCTATATGATTTAAATTCTCAATATGTTAGCTTTATCACCTGTAGAGGACTTACATAGTAGTTCGTTGTTTCCTGTGCTTTTCCTGAGGACAAAAAGGGTTCCATATGAATAAGTAGGTGATTGTAAATTATGGCAGGATATATCTTCTGAAGTCTAAGTGTAAACAGATACATTATACCCTGATAGATTAATGCTATTATAACTATTGAGTTTTATATTTTAAATACAAATGTTGAATACAGTGATTACTTGAAGGCAGTGTTTGAAACTATTGAGGGATGTATAGCAATTTCAAAAGTTGCTTACGAATTGTCATATACTCAAAGTATAGCATACTTTTATCCAGGAGCATAAATATGAGTCACATGGCTGATCATGCCCAAGTTACTGTAAGAACGGTAGCTGAGGCATGAGATGTGAATATCCAGTGTCCAAGTACTGATATTTGCCATAGCCTCCTCAAGAGATAAAATGCTTGTTCCCATTCTAATTTTGTTTAAGTCACTTCTAAAATATTACATTCTTTTCACACTTTTAAAAGAGGCAGTTATTATTTACAATTTTGGAAGTTCAGTAGAAAATAAAAATAAGAACTCTTATCTACCTTGACTAGCATTAATATTATAAACATATTTTTGTTTTTTATGTCTACTTTGTTTATTTGTTATGTTTTTGCAGAAGCAATGTCATAGGATATGGTTAACATACAGTTTAAACTGGGAAAATTAATCCATCGTATCATCCTTATATTATTAATAATGTAGATTTCTATTTTATTTCCCTACAGAATCTTTTACCATATTTCTGTTACCCAAGTCATGCTTTTGGCTTCATGTTGATGGCAAATATTTCATTGTGAAAAAAAAACGGGTTGATGAATTCCTTTTGACATGACATTTTTCTCATTTTCAGATTGCTACACAGTGGTAAAATTACATGGTCAAAGCCAGCCACCTCTTATCTGATGCACTGGCTGACTCCTAGAAACTTAATCATCTCTAGCTTTGGCATTTTAATAATAAAATATATAATGCCAATCCATCTTCAAGTCTTGAAAAATCGATACCCTCTACTTACAGAGGACTTTGATGTTATGCACAGCATGGGTTAGCTCTACTGATAACCCTGTTAACCTTCATAAGGTCAAATTGAACATAAACTTTCCATCTCTTCCCCCAAGGAGCCTTGCTTGACAGTAGCAACATGAGTAGAATTTCTGCTCAGACCTTGCTTAGCAATCTCTTCACTAGTTGTGATTGCAAAAGCAGTGGTATATAAAAAGATAAAATGAATGACTCCAATTCTGAATCCTTTCTTAAAATTACTGTACAACAATTTTACGAAATAGTAGGTCTCATTGTGACTATATATATACATAATGTATTTCAACTATATTCTGATGAATGTACTACTCTCTTTTTTGTCCTACCATATATTTTCTTTTCTCATGCAAAAGTATTTTATTTTAAATCGTGTGTGTGTATGTTTGTGTGTGTGTGTGTGTGTGTGTGTATTTGTATGAGGAAGTGAAAGTATTCATGGAGATCAGAGAGTGCATGGGATCCTATAAAGGTTGCAAGTACATGAATGTGCTTAGAACTAAACATGAGTCCTCTACAAGAGGGGAATGTGTTTCATCGCTGAGCTGCCTCTATGACTACTCTCTCCCCAGTTTTATGTATTTTTTTAAATCTAGATTTCACACAAGAGAAATATGACATTTTTCCTTTCTTATTCATGTATATTTTACTCAATATGGTAATTAATAGTTCCTTCTATTTTCCTATAACTATCATATATTATCTTTGTAACTGAAAAAATTTCATTTTGAGTCCTTCTTAACTTCCCTTCCTTCTGAATAGAATTTAGAATAAAAATTCTTAAACTATACTTACCTTTTCTGGTCTATATTATGAATTTAGTAAGTTATATTTCCGTCTAATGGGTAAACAAATTCAGCACAAATGGTAGGATATGCATGTATGTATATATGTATGTATGTATGTATGTATGTATGTATGTATGTATGTATGTATATCATCCTTCCCAGGATCTAACTCAGTTTTCCCCAAGTTAACTCTTAGCAGGTTACAAGCAGGCCTATAAAATAGCCAAGAAATATAACGTATCATTATATTTTTATGCTTAGTCATGACGTACGTGTGTACATCATGACGTGTATGTGTGTGTGTTTGTGTGTGTGTGTAATAACAAATTCACATTTGTAATAACACATAGAGTCATAGTAATAATAGCTCTGGTTTATTATGAACCCTGCATCCCAAGTTTTATAATATACAAATTGAAGTACTTCATATTTCTAAAATTCTAACTTTTAATATTTAAGTGATGCCAGCTTTTCGTTATTAACTTATTAATATTCTGCGTGTTTGTGGGATGGCAAAAGTTAGTTCTCCTGATATCACCCTTCTGCTTAGGCTTTATCACATCTCCCTAATCATTGCCAGACTTGATCTCAGGAATGTTAAGCATATCAAATTAGTTTAAACAAAATTTTGAATTTACCCCTCTCTGCTCTATTCTACCCTTCAGTTCAGAGGTGATTTCATTTTGCAGGCTTTTACTTTGAACATCTAGAGTCAGTTTTTGCACCCCATCATACTTTCCTGTCCTTTATTCCTTCACACTGGTGGAAGAATATGTATTCCACCATTTGAAACAGAAGTAAGAGTCACAAACATTGACAAATATTTTTCTTGAGATGGATAGTTAACTTGGAGTTGATGACCATTGGGCAATCAAAGGTCACAGACACCACTGACAGGTTATATGTCTTATGAGGCTCTGATTTATATGTTCTTTGGCAGTCTTCTTGCTAGAGGTCCATCCAGGCGATCACTCCTGAATGTCACTAACTGACTAATGATGGTCTTTGTCTTCCTCAGCTTCAGCATCTTAACAGTTCTCCTGCTTCTGGAGCTAACTGACTTCTGCCAAGAGGCAGATATATGTGGATAGAGCTCTGAAGATGACTGAAGATATCAAAGTCAATATATGCTGTACGTGATAAAAACTCAAATCCTCATAACTTTGAAAGCAGAATAAAATAACCCCTTTATAAAATAAGCTTGAAGGACTCCTCACTCGATAAGCAACTTTTTTTTTATTTTATTTTTTTATTTACATTCCAAATCACTTCCCCTTTCCCGTTTTCTCCCTCCCCGAAAGTCCCATAAGCCCCCTTCCCTCCCTCTTTTCTCCATTCAACCCCCTCTCGTTACTCTGTCCTGGCATTCCCCTACATCCAGTCTTTCCAGGACCAGGGGTCTCTCCTTCCATCTTTTTAGAAATCTATTGATATGCGGATTATGTCTAGGGTATTCCGAGATTCTGGGTTAATATCCCCTTATCAGTGACTGCATACCATGTGTGTTCTTTTGTGATTGGGTTACCTCACTAAGGATGATATTTTCAAGATCTGACCATTTGCCTAGGAATTTCGTGAATTCATTGTTTTTAATTGCAGAGTAGTATTCCATTGTGTAGATATACCACATCTTCTGAATCCATTCCTCCGTTGAGGGACATCTGGGTTCTTTCCAGCTTCTGGCTATTATAAATAAGGCTGCTATGAACATAGTGGAGCATGTGTCCTTATTGCATGCAGGTAAAGTCTCTGGGTATATGCCCAGGAGTGGTATAGCCGGATCCTCCGGGAGTGTCATGCCCAGTTTTCTGAGGAACCGCCAGACTGCTTTCCAGAGTGGTTGTACCAGCTTGCAATTCCACCAGCAGTGGAGGAGTGTTCCTCTTTCTCCACATCCTCGCCAACAACTGCTGTCTCCTGTGTTTTTGATCTTAGCCATCCTGACTGGTGTGAGATGGAATCTCAGGGTTGTTTTGATTTGCATTTCGCTAATGACTAAGGATGATGAACGTCTCTTTAGGTGCTTCTCAGCCATTAGATATTCTTCAGGTGAGAACTCTTTGTGTAGCTCTGTACCCCATTTTTTAATAGGGTTACTTGCCTCTCTGGAGTTTAACTTCTTGAGTTCTTTGTATATCTTGGATATTAGCCCTCTGTCGGATGTAAGGTTGGTAAAGATCATTTCCCAGTTAGTTGGTTGCCGCTTTGTCTTTTTGACAGTGTCTTTTGCCTTGCAAAAACTTTGTAATTTAATGAGGTCCCATTTGTCTATTCTTGATCTTAGAGCATAAGCTATTGGAGTTCTGTTCAGGAAATTCTCCCCTGTGCCCATATGTTCAAGGTTCTTCCCTACTTTCCCTTCTATTAGTTTCAGTGTGTCTGGTTTTATGTGGAGATCTTTGATCCACTTAGAATTGAGCTTAGTGCAAGGAGATAAGGATGGGTCAATTTGCATTCTTCTGCATGTTGACCTCCAGCTGAGCCAGCACCATTTGTTGAAAAGGCTATCTTTTTTCCACTGGATGGTTTTAGCTCCTTTGTCAAAGATCAAGTGACCATAGGAGTGTGGATTCATTTCTGGGTCTTCAATTCTGTTCCATTGATCTACATGTCTGTTACTGTACCAATACCATGCAGTTTTTAACACTATTGCTCTGTAGTACAGCTTGAGGTCCGGGATACTGATTCCCCCAGAGGTTCTTTTACTCTTGAGAATAGTTTTAGCTATTCTGGGTTTTCTGTTATTCCAGATGAATTTTTGAATTGCTCTTTCTAACTCTATGAAGAATTGAGTTGGGATTTTGATGGGGATTGCATTGAATCTGTGTATTACTTTTGGTAAGATGCTCATTTTTACTATATTAATCCTGCCAATCCATGAGCATGGCAGATTTTTCCATCTTCTGAGGTCTTCTTCAATTTCTTTCTTCAGAGACTTGAAGTTCTTGTCATACAGATCTTTCACGTGTTTGGTTAGAGTCATGCCAAGATACTTAATATGGTTTGTGGCTATCGTGAAGGGTATTATTTCTCTTACTTCTTTCTCAGCCTGCTTATCCTTTGAGTATAGGAAGGCTTCTGACTTGCTTGAGTTGATTTTATATCCGGCCACTTTGCTGAAGTCGTTTATCAGCTGTAGGAGTTCTCTGGTGGAGTTCTTTGGGTCGCTTAAGTATACTATCATATCGTCTGCAAATAGTGATAGTTTGACTTCTTCCTTTCCAATTTGTATCCCTTTGACCTCTTTTTGTTGTCTTATTGCTCTAGCTAGAACTTCAAGTACTATATTGAAAAGATATGGAGAGAGAGGGCAGCCTTGTCTAGTCCCTGATTTTAGTGGGATTGCTTCAAGTTTCTCTCCATTTAGATGGATGCTGGCTACCGGTTTGCTGTAAATTGCTTTTACTATGTTTAGATATGGGCCTTGAATTCCTGATCTTTCCAAGACCTTTAGCATGAAAGGATGCTGAATTTTGTCAAATGCTTTCTCAGCATCTAATGAGATGACCATGTGGTTTTTTTCTTTGAGATTGTTTATGTAGTGGATTACATTGATGGATTTCCTTATATTGAACCATACCTGCATCCCTGGGATGAAGCCTACTTGATCGTGGTGAATGATCGTTTTGATGTGTTCTTGGATTCGGTTGGCAAGAATTTTATTGAGTATTTTTGCATCGATATTCATAAGAGAGATTGGCCTGAGATTCTCTTTCTTCGTCCGATCTTTGTGTGCTTTTGGTATTAGTGTAATTGTGGCTTCATAGAACGAGTTGGGTAGTGTTCCTTCTGTTTCTATTGTGTGGAACAGTTTGAAGAGTATTGGTGTTAGGTCTTCTTTGAAGGTCTGATAGAATTCTGCACTAAAACCATCTGGACCTGTGCTTTTTTTGGTTGGAAGACTTCCAATGACAACTTCTATTTCTTCAGGGGTTATAGGACGGTTTAGATGGTTTATTTGATCCTGATTTAATTTTGGTACTTGGTATCTGTCAAGGAAATTGTCCATTTCCTCAAGATTTTCTAGTTGTGTTGAATACAGGTTTTTGTAGTAGGATCTGATGGTTTTTTGAATTTCCTCAGTTTCTGTTGTTATCTCTCCCTTTTCGTTTCTGATTTTATTAATTTGGATACTATCTCTGTGCTCTCTGGTTAGTCTGGCTAAGGGCTTATCTATCTTGTTGATTTTCTCAAAGAACCAACTCCTCGTTTTGTTGATTCTTTGTATGGTTTTATTTGTTTCTACTTGATTGATTTCAGCCCTGAGTTTGATGATTTCCTGCCTTCTACTCCTCTTTGGTGTATTTGCTTCTTTTTGTTCCAGGGCTTTCAGGTGTGCCATTAAGCTGTTAGTGTATGCTGTCTCCCGTTTCTTTTTGGCGGCACTCAGTGCTATGAATTTTCCTCTTAGCACTGCTTTCATTGTGTCCCATAAATTAGGGTATGTTGTGCCTTCATTTTCATTAACTTTCAAAAAGTCTTTGATTTCTTTCTTTATTTCCACCTTGACCAAGTTATCATTGAGTAGAGCATTGTTCAGCCTCCATGTGTATGTGGGTTTTCTTTTGTTTTTGTTGCCATTGAAGACCACCCTTATTCCATAGTGATCTGATAGGAGGCATGGGATTATTTCTATCTTCTTGTATCTGTTGAGGTCTGATTTGTGACCAATTATATGGTCAATTTTGGAGAAGGTACCATGAGGAGCTGAGAAGAAGGTGTATTCTTTAGCTCTAGGATGAAATGTTCTATATATATCAGTTAGTTCCATTTGGTCCAAGGCTTCAATTAGATTCACTGTGTCCCTGTTTAGTTTCTGCTTTCCTGAACGATCCGTTTCGGAGAGCGGGGTGTTGAAGTCACCCACTATTATTGTGTGCGGTGCGATGTGTGCTTTGAGTTTTAGTAAAGTTTCTTTTACGAATGAGGGTGCCCTTGCATTTGGAGCATAGATATTCAGAATTGAGAGTTCTTGATGGTGGATTTTTCCCTTGATCAGTATGTAGTGTCCTTCTGTGTCTTTTTTGATGACTTTAGGTTGAAAATCAATTTTATCCGATATTAGGATGGCTACTCCACCTCGTTTCTTGGGGCCATTTGCTTGTAAAATTGTTTTCCAGCCTTTTACTCTGAGGTAGTGTTTGTCTTTGACACTGAGGTGCGTTTCCTGCATGCAGCAAAATGCTGGGTCCTGTTTACGTATCCAGTCTGCTAGTCTATGTCTTTTAATTGGGGAATTGAGACCATTGATATTAAGAGAGATTAAGGCATAGTGATTATTGCCATCTGCCATTCTTGACGCTATCTTTATGTTTGAGTGGTTATCTACTTTTGGGTTTGATTCAAGAAGGTTATTATCTCATTTTTTCCAGGGTGTTGTTTCTCTCCCTGTATTGGAGGTTTCCACCTATTATCTGTTGCAGGGCTGGATTTGTGGAAAGATATTGTGAAAATTTGGTTTTATCATGGAATATCTTGGTCTCTCCATCTATGGTGATTGAGAGTTTTGCTGGGTATAGTAGTCTAGGCTGGCATTTGTGCTGTCTTAGTGTCTGCATGAGATCTGCCCAGGATCTTCTGGCTTTCATAGTCTCTGGTGAGAAGTCTGATGTGATTCGGATAGGTCTTCCTTTGTATGTTACTTGGCCCTTTTCTCTTACTGCTTTTAGTATTCTTTCTTTGTTTAGAACATTCGGTGTTTTGATTATTATGTGACGGGAGGTATTTCTGTTCTGGTCCAGTCTGTTTGGAGTTCTGTAGGCTTCTTGTAAGTTCATCGGCATGTCTCTCTTTAAGTTAGGGAAGTTTTCCTCCATAATTTTGTTGAAGATGTTTACTGGCCCTTTAAGTTGCAAATCTTCACTCTCATCTATACCTATAATCCTTACGTTTGGTCTTCTCATTGTGTCCTGGATTTCCTGGATGTTTTGGGTTACACGTTTTTTGCATTTTGCATTTTCTTTGACTGTTGAGTCGATGCTTTCTATGGAGTCTTCAGCACCTGAGATTCTTTCTTCCATCTCTTGTATTCTATTGTTGATGTTTGCATCTATGACTCCTGATTTCTTCCCAAGGTTTTCTATCTCCAAAGTTGTCTCCCTTTGTGATTTCTTAGTTGTTTCTACTTCCTTTTTTAGTTCCTGGATGGATTTGCTGAGATCCTTCACTTGTTTGTTTGTATTTTCCTGTATTTCTTTAAGGTATTTTTGCATTGCCTCTTTCAGGATTTCTTCCTGATGACCCACGTTCTCCTGCATTTCTCTGAGCGATTTTTGTGTTTCCTCTTCATGGGAATCCATCTGTTTATCTATTGTCTCCTGCGTTTCTTTAAGCAGTTCTCGTGTTTCCTTTGTAAGGGCATCTAACCGTTGATTCATTTCTTTAAGCAATTTTTGTGTTGCCTCTTTATGGGCATCCGTCTGTTGACCCATATTCTTCTGCATTTCTTTATGCCAATTTGGTGATTCCTTTGTGAGTGCATCTACCCGTTGATTCATCTCGTTAAGCGATTTTTGTGTTGTCTCCTTGTGCGCCTCCATCTTTTGATCCATGTTCTCCTGCATTTCTCTAAGCGATTTTTGTGTTTCCTTTGTAAGGGCTTCTAACCGTTGATTCATGGTCTCCTGTAACTCTTTATGAGATTTATTTGTGTCCTTCTTGTGATCCTCTTATAGCATCATGAGAAGTGATTTTAAATCCAGATCTTGTCTTTCGGGTGTGGTGGGGTATCCAGGACTTGCTGCTGTTGGAGAGTTGGGTTCGGATGGTCCCACATTACTTTGATTTCTGTTAGTAACATTCCTACGTTTGCCTTTTGCCATCTGGATACCTCTGATGTTAGTTGGTCCTGCTGCCACTGGCTGTTGGTTGGACCTCCTGTGAGCCTGCAAAGCTATTTCTGCCCCCACTGGATTGCCAGGATTCCCCTGGCACCGATTTCTGGGGCCGGCCTGCTCCTGAGTGACTTTGGAGCCCTAATGTGCCTTGCCCCAAGTGATCTTATATTGGGGAGGCCTTGCACCTCCAAAGGCTCAGCCTAGTGGATTCCTGGAGCAGAGGTCGCCAAAGGGATGCTGGTAGGCTCCTGCCCTGTGCAGGGGTGAGTGATCTCTCCTAGGGGGGGGAGGGGGCGTCCCTCTGCCAGGCAGAAGTCCCACAGCAGAGCTGGCGCGCTGGTTACTGCAGATCAGCCCAGCACTTGGGAGCCGCATACACACAAGCCGCCCGAGACCCAAGCGATATTATGCCTGTCTGTCTCAGAACCTGGCTGTCCCAACTTCCCAGTCACTGGAGCAAAGATGGCGGAGTGCAATCTTGATAAGCAACTTCTTTTAAGTACTTCATATATCTATTGCAGCGGGTAGAAAAAAATAACCATAAGTTATTTTTAAATCATTCTTCCTAAACCTGTTTAGAATTTATTTCATGGAAATAGCAGTGTGGGGGTTCTTTTCCATATTTCACTCATTGTACAGTATTGAAATTGGACCTTGGGTTTCATTAAGGTCATTGGCAGTGAATAACTAATCTTATCTACACTCTTTAGAATCAGAGTGTTTTGTTTGAGCATCCTCAAGTGATGAAGGACATTTTTTTTTCTAATTTGTTTTGGTTAAGATACAACTTGTTTGTTATTTTTAAATGGATTTTCCTTTAGTATCTTGGGCTTTCTTTGCCAGTTGATATCCACTAGGATAGGAAGGACACTTAATGAAGCAAAATTATTCATGTATTCAAATGTATCCAGTGTGTCCCCATGTGGAGTCTTTTGTTTACAGCATTCTTTTCCTAGACTGCTTGGTCCATTATTCACTTATTTATCAAAAGCAAATTTATTAGGGATGGAGTCTGTGACTGGCATTGCTATGTCAAAATTCAACAAGTTCCTTAAGAGACAGAAAACTCATGATTAGAATTCCAGAATGTCGATGGCAGAAACATGAGAATTAGAAAGTTGAGGCTATCCTGGGCTTCATAGTGAGTTCAATACTGCTGAATGACAACGTGTGATCCTGTCTAAACTAAGAACAAGGGTGACAGATGTATCTCAGTGTTAGGACACTTGCTTTGAAACATGAAGCCATTTGTTTAATCCCCAATAAGCCAATAAACAAACAAACAAACAAACAAACAAATAAAATGGCTAGCTCTTCTGTAAGTCTAATCCTTTCTGCTTAGCTGGAATTAAAATTTCCCCTTTATTGGCCAAAAATAGTCTGTTTAAACAGTTGTGTACTTTGCCCACAGTATAAAAATTTTCTCATAACTGACTTCATTGATTAGAATTTCCTCTTGTTTTAATTTCAATGAATTTTAGAAGATTCATCAGCAGAATAATCTAGTATAAGACGTGAATGCAGCATCTCCTATCCTGTAGCACATAGAGCTGTCAGACCAGATATCTGATTATCATTTATTTACACTGCCTTATTATATTTTCCCATTCCCTAGTACATAGGAGACATGAAATACACCATTTTCAAATTAGCATGTAAATGGATCTTATATGAATTTGAGTTTCAGAATGTGTTAATGTGATACAATGGACAGTGACTGAGAATTGCCAGAATTTTCATATTGTAAGAAGAGTAATCCCAGAATGAGCAGAAAGATCTTGATTATTATTGATGTTGTTGTTGTTATTTTGTTATTATTTATCTTACAACATAATTTTTACTAAATTCTTAATTATCATATACTATATATTGTTTTACACTAATTGCATATTTTAATATATATTATATATGCATGCTCCTACTATCTTATAATAAACTCTAAAAAATACAAATTTTATATAGATAATGAACTTCTAAAATATTGTTAGTTGGTTATGAACACAGACTTGGTTGTCAATAAACAATCTCACCCACTTTATTTGTACAAGAAATATATTTCATGTTGTTACTGTAGTAACAACAGTCCTCTTACTTAATTTGACTGACCAAACAGGTTGTAACTATACAAAATGTTATTGTGTGGAGCCATGATTCCACCTGGGAGAGCTCTGTTAAACACCTGAAACTTCAGTGCATATTAGATATTCAATAAAAGTGGCTCTCATTTTCATGAAAGAGTTTTAGAGTATAACTGAATATCACAAACCCTTGCTGAATAGATGCTACCAAGACTAACAGCAGCCCTATAATGCTGCCAAAATACCAAGCCAGTAAACTTGAAAGTTTAGCAGCCATGATAGAGACAAGAACTGAAAGTAATATTAAAAGCTGGAGTGCGTCTATACCCGGAAAACACAGTTACAATTCAAAAACAGTACAAGTCTTGGAGACTAATTTTTTAAAAGCTCTTAAAAACCCGTCTGCCCTCAGAAACCAAGTTCTTTCCTAGATTTATGGAAAATTAGCTTCAAAATCTATTCAACCTTATAGAAGACTTCAAAAACATTACCAAAAATAAGGATACCAAGTCATAAACCTATATATAAACATATAAGCTAAGAAGAACAATATAAGTGGCATAACAATCTGTATAAACAATTTGGAAACAATAAGAATAATAAACTGATAAACTAAAAATTTATTTCTGTATAGCTCAGTCATTAAACTACAGGGTGATCTAAGGATTCATGGTTCTCTCTCTCTCTCTCTCTCTCTCTCTTTCACACACACACACACACACACACACACACACACACACACACACACGTATTCTTAATCATTGGTCTCCAAAGAGAATGGGGTAATAGTCACTAGGAACTGGAGAGGGGTAAGATTCAAACGGGGAGTATGGAAAGGAAGCAATTCAGCAAAGCTCCACAAGGTAAGCAAATTCTCTCTAGTCCTCCACAGGTTTCTAGAATGGTGTGTTTCAAGATAGCTAGGAAAACAAAGCTCCCAGCACAGAAATGCTTGAGGTTTCAGATGGAATGCTAATTATCCCGATTTGATCATTATGCATTGAATAAATATATGGAATTATAAATAAATATTGTCTCAATATGAACACTGATTACTGAGAAATGCAAGTACTTGCTGAGCTCCAGTTCCTCTTTATACAAATATGATAAGAGACTGTGTCAGAGCATAGCTTATTAGGAGGGGACAGGGAATATTTACACCTAGTGATAATAGTCAGGTGGGCCAAGTGGTGGCATGTTATTGGATGGGGCAAAAAACATATAGGGTGCTTCATTTGCATACTCAAGGGTAGCAGGGTCCAGGGAAAGGAATCTTATAAGGTCATATATAAAGAAAACCCAGTCAGGGATGTCTCAGACTCAGAGGTCAGATAAAGATTAGCGAGGCCTCATGACCCTGTAGATGCATGAGTTTATGCAAAAGGGGCATATTGGCACCCAGGATATCTTGTGGGATCTCTTGGTGCCAGAGCAAGGCAGGGTGGGGCGACTCAGGATGAGAAATTCTGGGGTTCTAGGCATTCTTTGACTCCTCAGCTCTGGGACAGCCCCACAAATGCTGTTCTAATGAAAACCAACCTAAACTGTGTTATTATTGGTGTCTTGATGCCACTGAGATTAGCATTAAGAAGGTGAGTGAGGCCCTCAATACTGTCTTGTGATAATGTGAGAAAGCATCTCTGGGCAGAGAAGGTGAACTGCAGTGAGGTTGCCTCACCACAGGTTGTAGCTAGCCAAACAAGTATCTAGATGCCTGGCACTGTGGGTAGAAAGCCAAGCATAACACCTCATCCCACATTTACCAGGCCTTGGTGTGGGCTGTACACACGGGAGGTGGTTAATGCTAAACCAAAGAGCTGATTTCAGCCAGGATCAAGGTATAGCTGTGCTCTCACTGGTCAGCATGGCAGACAGCTGGGAAGTGAGTGCCTTCATCCTGAGACCAGAGTCATGTCATGCCCACTAAATGGCTCATATACTAATTATATCAAACTGAAGCACAACCTTACAGCAAATTATTGTCATTGCAAAATTTACATCTGTATAAGAAGGCACTGGATTTTAATTGATATCCACCAGTCTTGCTTGCATACCTTCTAATTCTTTCTACTCTGTTGATTCCCTTCACTTGCCATCAATGAACGTTTGTCTGTCCTCTGATCTCTTAGCCTTACCTTCCTGCCTTGTCTAACTTTGGATTCTTTGACTCTCTTTACACTATGAAATCTTATTCTGCATCACAGAATTACAAGATCTATTATTCTGAGTGGTGATATAGATTCTAATACCATGTGGTTGGTATTTGTCCTTTGTTCCTCATCTATGCTGTCAGACAGGATGTTCTTTAGTTTTCTGATATCTCAGAATCTTCCTATGATAAATGATAGCTTATTGCCACATTTTGTCATCTGTCCACAGAGAAACACATAGGTTGATTTTGTATATTATGTATTGTGAATTCTGCTGCTTCACATATATGGGTGTAGGCATCTCTTCAGCTAGCTGGCTGTATTTCTTTTAGGTATATGTTTCCAGTGGACTTGATGAATCACAAGAAATTTCCTGAGTCGCCCCACCCTTTTAACTTATTTCTGGTGTTGGAGATTAAACCCAGGGCTAAGCATGGACTGTAATATTGAACCAAACATCCAGGTTTAGTTTTAGATATTTACAAATGAGTTTCACCTCATAAAATTGCAAAGTTTCTGTAAGGCAAAAGACACTGTCAAAAAGACAAAGAGGCAACCAACTAACTGGGAAATGATCTTTACCAACCCTACATCCGACAGAGGGCTAATATCCAATATATACAAAGAACTCAAGAAGTTAGACTCCAGAGAGCCAAGTAACCCTATTAAAAATGGGGTACAGAGCTAAACAAAGAGTTCTCACCTGAAGAATATCTAATGGCTGAGAAGTACCTAAAGAGATGTTCATCATCCTTAGTCATTAGGGAAATGCAAATCAAAACAACCCTGAGATTCCATTTCACACCAGACAGAATGACTAAGATCAAAAACACAGGAGACAGCAGTTGTTGAAGAGGATGTGGAGAAAGAGGAACACTCCTCCACTGCTGGTGGGATTGCAAGCTGATACTCTGGAAAGCAGTCTGGCGGTTCCTCAGAAAACTGGGCATGACACTCCTGGAGGATCCGGCTATACCACTCCTGGGCATATACCCAGAGGCTTTACCTGCATGCAATAAGGACACATACTCCACTATGTTCATAGCAGCTTTATTTATAATAGCCAGAAGCTGGAAAGAACCCAGATGTCCCTCAACGGAGGAATGGTTTCAGAAGATATGGTATATTTACACAATGGAATATTACTCTGCAATTAAAAACAATGAACTCATGAAATTCCTAGGCAAATGGTCAGAACTGGAAAATAAAGAACACACATGGTATGCAGTCACTGATAAGGGGATATTAACCCAGAATCTCGGAATACCCTAGACACAATTCGCATATCAATAGATTTCCAAGAAGATGGAAGGAGAGACCCCTGGTCCTGGAAAGACTGGATATAGGGGAATGCCAGGACAGAGAAACAAGAGGGGGTAGGATGGGGAAAAGAGGGAGGGAAGGGGGCTTATGGGACTTTCAGGAAGGGAGGAAACAGAAAGGGGAAATGATTTGGAATGTAAATAAAAAAACTTAGAAAATAAAAAAAGATAAATAAAAATGAGTTTCAACATTGTTTTCCATAATGACTGAGGTAATGTATATATATTCTCAGCAGTGATTCATAAGAGTTCTCCTGTTTTCACATCTATACCAGCATTTGCTCTATTTTGCATTTTTTTTATCATAAGTGTTCTACCTGATGCAAGGAAGTCTATTACTGTTCACCTAATGATCAATGATAGTCTCCAGATTTTCATGTGCTTGCTGCTATTTGCATGTTTTCTTATGAGAAATATCTACTGAGGTATTTTTCCCAGTTTGAAATTTGGTTACTGGAGCTTTGCTGTTAAGCTAAGTAAAAGCCATATGTTTTAGATATTAATCTTTGTTAGATGAACAAAAGTTACTTCCAATTTTTCAAGTTATTCTATCTTGCAATTTCTTTTTTGCTTATATATTGGCAAATTGAGCTGTATGTATTCTTATCAACTTATCTGAATCTTTTAAAATTTTATTTTATGCTCTTAACATTGTGCAAAGTAATTCCTGACATAGGTAAAATTTTTTCTATCTGGATCATATTCTTGAATTGTTTTAAATGCTGACTATCAGAACTTCCTTGTCGTTGCTTGGATCTCAGGCAGTTTCCCTATTTTATTATTTTATTTTATTTTTTATTTTATAACTTGATGTCATGCAACCCAGGTGTACGATATATTTTGTGTAGAGACTTATCTAATTCTGTAGGGCAATCAAGAGGATTGGTAAGACCTTACACTATTTTCAAAGACTCTGTGATCTCCACAGCAGCCAGCTATATAGACGGTATCCTACCTCAGGTACTATGTGATCTAGTTTAATAACCTGGTGCTTCTAGAATCAGGTTTATCAAGGATCTTTTAATTTTTAATTTTTTTTTGAGAGAGGGTTTCTCTGTGTAGCCCTGGCTGTCCTGGAACTCACTCTGTAGACCAGGCTGGCCTTGAACTCAGAAATTTGCCTGCCTCTGCCTCCCAAGTGCTGGGATTAAAGGCGTGCGCCACCACTGCCTGGCTATCAAGGATCTTTTAAAGGAAAAATATTTAGTCTGTCATTTTTACAAATTCTCCTATTATTATTCAACATTTCTTATTTCCTTCTGATTTAAACTTTCTTGTTTTAAAATTAAAACATCCATTTTTTTTTCTGTTGAGATAGTAAAAGACTTCCCTCTAAATTCTTAGAAATTAAGATCATCCCTACAGACCTTTATATATAAGATTTTATTTCAAAGTGAGGACAAGTTTTGCTTTGTTCTGTTAGCTCTGCCATTATTCTTTTATGCCTTTAATGGTTGCTTTTAGCACTTCCATAGTCAACTTCAGCTGTTAACATGACAAACTTAGAGTCGTTTGGGAAGAGGGACCTTTAGCTGAAGAAGTGCTCAGATTATTCTGGACTATAGACATATCTATGAGGCATTTTAAGTGCTAAGTGATGAAATAGAGTCCAGTTCACTGTGGGTAGTGCCATCCCTAGGCTATATAAAAAAATTAGTTAATCAAGACAGAGGAGACAAGCTATTGGGTTGTATTTTCCCATGGTTTCTGGTTCATGTACCTGCCTTTATGTCCCCAGGTGACAGTGAAATAAACCCCTTCCTCTCCAAGTTGCTTTGGCCATGCTAAAGTAACAAGAAAACACACACACACACACACACACACACACACACACACACAGAGTCTATTCTATTTTCTCCATCCAGTCTCTTCTTTCAGTGTCCCACTATATGGAAAATGACCTCGCCACGTAGTCAGCGATGTCTAGTCTTTTCTTAGGGACTTGTGGTTTTTTTGTTTGTTTGTTTGTTTTTTAAGTAATATAGTTTTTATTATGCAATTTACTTTGTAGCAAAATTTAAGCACAAGTTTATATTTATATTGTCTACTTCTAGACCCACAAAGACTAGAGTTTTTATCTGAGCTTCATTACTTTCTTTCTTTTTTTTTTTTATTAATCATTTTGTTTTTTTTAAAATATCAGTCTGGAGGTTACTCAGAAAACTGGGCATGACACTTCCAGAGGACCCTGTTATACCACTCCTGGGCATATACCCAGAGAACTCCCCGGCATGCAATAAGGACACATGCTCCACTATGTTTATAGCAGCCCTATTTATAATAGCCAGAAGCTGGAAAGAACCCAGATGTCCCTCAACGGAGGAATGGATACAGAAAATGTGGTATATCTACACAATGGAGTACTACTCAACTACTAAAAGCAATGAATCCATGAAATTCTTAGGCAAATGATTGGAACTGGAAAATATCATCCTAAGTGAGGTAACCCAATCACAAAAGAACACACATGTTATGGCAGTCACTGATAAGTGGAAATTAGCCCAGAAGCTTGTAATACCCAAAACACAATTGACATATATTGACTTCCAAGAAGAAGGAAGGAGTGGCCCCTGGTCCTGGAAAGACTTGTTGCAGCAGTGTAATGGAATACCAGGACAGAGAAGCGGGAGGATGTTAAATGGGGAACAGGGGGAGGGAGGAAGGCTTATGGGACTTTCGGGGAGGGGGGAAACCGGGAAAGGGGAAATCGTTTGAAATGTAAATAAAGAATATAGAAAGTTAAAAACAAAAATAGAAAATATCCCTAATACAAGTTTTTGAACATTAGGTATCCCCAGTTGGTGACACAGTTCAGAGAGATGGTACAACTTTACTGGAAGAAATTTGTAACTGGGTTGGACTTTGAGAATCAACCGTTTTGCTTAGCTTCAGTTTGTTGTCTCTCTGCTTTGTATTTTTGCTTAAAGATGTGATCTTCCAGCTTCCCCCTAGAGCTCCTGCTCGAGTGCTTTCTCGTGTACATACAGATTCTGCCTTTTCCATGCATGGTTCACTTTAAGTCATGGTATTTTATTACGACAGCAAAGAGTAATGAACACAGGACTCCTTTATCTTCTATTTGATAACATTGGCTTGCTAAATGAAAGTGTTTGTTTTTCTCAATGTCTGTACTGTTGTGATCATAAAAAGAGAAAGAGATTTTAGAGAATATGGTATACAGCGGTGTGGGGGAAGGGGGTGTCCCAGCAGTCCGATGCTGAGGCATCCCTTCCCCCGAGGAACCAGACACACACAGACATGGTATAGAGTAGAGTTTATTCAGGGAAGAGGATGGGAGTTAATGGGGTAGTGGAGGCAGAGAAAGGGAGAGAGTAGAGAAGTGGAGGCCAGCCATGACTATGTGGAGGTGGGGGGGAGAGCCCAAGAGGGGCAAGAGGCTGAGAGAGATAAGAGGAGAGTAAGAGAGCAAGAGAGCAAGAGAGAGAGAGAGGAGGGGCTGAGCAGCCCTTTGATAGTAGGCCAGGCCTACCTGGCTATTGCCACGTAACTGTGGGGAGGGGCATACCTGGCTGTTGCCAGGTAATTGTGGGGTGGAGCTTAGACAGAACCCTAACATGTACTATTATCTAATGAGTAGTAATATATTGATTTTTAAGTCAAACTCTTACTGTCACAGAGTCTTTGTTCTTGCTATATTTTATTCTCTTCTTAAGACCTACTAACAAATGTTTTGATTAAATTGATGACCGTTTAAATATTTTAAGATAATAAAGTCTGGTATTAATTTTCACCTGCCTAACTTCTTCTTCAGTCTTTTGAATCACTATTTCTCTTCACACATTATTTATTTATTAAATATTGTGCTTCTTTCCTGTTGTTGGTTCCTATCCATGTAGATCTGTAAATGCCAGTTTTGATGTCAATGTAGACATTTTATATTTCATTCTAGTGAAGTCACTGTACGTTTCTTCTGGCAGGAGTCCCCTCCACAGTGGCAGTGATGACAGTGATCACAGGAACCACAGGCATCACAACCCTTACAGACTGTTCCTCGTGGGGTGGACTAGCACAAATGGTCCGCCTGAAGTCCTTGGTACCGGAAGCTGGTGGAAAAACCAGTGCAAATGACCAGAACTTGATGATTTTTACACCATCAATTGTTCCTTCCTTTAGCATTGACTGGGGAGGTTTAGGGGCTGCATCTTGTAGAAGCTGGAGGTTGTGGGAAGCGGGGTGGGAGTTAGGTAGAAAGAGTACATGGTAAGTTTCCTTTCTGTCTGATGCATTGAACTGCTCTTTCTTTGCCTTGCCTTTTCTTTCTTCTTTCTTTTTTTTTCTTTTTCCTTCCCTTCAAAATTTCTCTTCTTTTGCAGTTTATCTTTTACTTTATAATCTTGATCTCTACATTAACAGCATAATGTGTTTTAAATGAATTTGAATTGCTTGAGAATTATTCAGCCTGCAAAGTCAAAGTGGCAAGATATGAACATTACACTGTGTTCCTCTGCAGCTGTGGGCTCTGCCACATTTCTCTATGCGACAACTGAGATAAAGGGAATGGAAGATACACGTTGGCATTTTGTATTAATAAGGAAAATTCCTTCTTAGTTTATTATTTAACAGTTTCAGAGTAATTTGTGTTTGCAGGAAAACACCTCCAAATATATACCCCTGCAATCATTAAACACCTTCTGTTTATGCAACAAAGAATTTACAATTAGTGAGCCAATATTGGCACATTTGGATTGACACATGTGCACATTTCATTCGGATTGCCTTAGGTTTTACATGTGATCTTACTTCTACTGGAGGATCTCATTCAAGAGATCAAAGTGGATTTTAGTGTTGTCTCTGTAAAGTTTTCTTGGTTCTGACAGTTTTCAAACTCCCTTTGTTCTTGTTGCTTTGGCAGGTTTGGAGAGCTGTTGGTAGTGTCCTGTGAATTACTAGATTGGGGTTTGTCTCATTGTTCCCTTGATTGGACTGAGGTCAGATTTTTTTTTTTTATGGAGAGTGAATTGGTGAAGGCAGAGCCTTTGTCAGGTTTCTTAACCACAGAGTTGCTCTTTGTTGTTGCTTTTTGTTCTCATGTTTCCCCCTACATTCATTGGAGAGGTAACTTTATCCAGCCAATATAAAGGAAGCATGTAGTTGCCTTCCTTCTCAATGGTGAACTACTTCCAAGAAGTATGCAGAATTTTCTTAGTTGGGGTATTTATCTCTTATTTATCTATCTATTTATTTATTTAGGCCATATTTTAATTATATTGAATGAATACATTTACTTTTATATTTTTGTTTTTTTGTGGTGGGATTATTTTTATTTCTTATTAATTATGTTATTTATTTACATTTCAAATGTTATTTCCCTTTCTGGTCCCCCCTCCACAAACTCTCTACTCCATCTCTCCTCCCCTTCACCTCTAAGAGGGTGCTCTCCCACCCACTCACCAATTCCTACCTCATTCCTCTACCATCCACCTTCTTTGGAGCATCAAGTCTCCACAGGACCAAACTCTTACCCTCCCACTGAGACCAGACAAGACAGTCCTCTGCTAGATATGTAGCTGAGCTCATCCCATCCCACTGGGGCTAGAAAAGTCAGTCCTCTGTTACACATGTATGGAGGGCCATGGACCAGTCCATATATGGACTTTGGTTGGTGACTCAGTCTCTGAGGGGTATAGTTAGTTGATATTGTTCTTCCTCTATGGTTGCAATCCTCTTCAAGTCCTTCAATTTTCCCCTTAACTCTTCAGTAGGGGTTGTAGAGCTCAGTCCAATGGTGGGCTCTAAGTATCAGCATCTGTCTCAGTCAAGTGCTGGTGGAGCTTCTCACAGTAGTAATTCCCAAATGCTATCACCCCTTCCAGTCCTCCCTCCCAGAATTCTTCAACCCTCCCTCTTCCCTTCGGAGAGGATGCTCCCTCTTCCTGGTAATCTCCCTTCCTTGGGACATCAAGTCTTTACAAGATTAGGCACATCATCTCCTGTTGAAGCCAGACAAGGCACTCCTCTTTTACATATATGTGCTGAGGGACTTTGACTAGTCCATGTATGCTATTTGGTTGATGACTGTGTCTCTGGGAGCCCCCAGTGGTCTGGGTTAGTTGACATTCTTGCTCTTCCTATGCAGTTGCCATCCCCTTCAGCTCTTTCAGTCCTTCCCATAACTCTTTCATAGAGGTCCCAGTCTTATGTTTGACTGTAAGTATCTTCATCTGTCTCCTTGTCTCCCTCCTTTTCTTTTTCTCTCCATTTCTTTCTTTCTTCTTCATTCTCTTCCTCTCCCTTCTAAACTCTTTCAATGATTCCTACTTTCTGGTACCTGGGAAGTATTCCAAGCTCATTTCCCATTTCTTTACCTAGCCAAACATCAGTCTTTTCTCCATAAAATTCTGGCTCCATTTATCGACTTACTATTATAAACCAAGATCTGGGTGCAAAGTATGTTATTTATGTTTAGAGTATTGCTTCCAATATCTCTCACATGACAGAAAGATGTTAATTTTCACATGTAAATAATCCATATAAAGTTAAAAGGTAAAAAATCAGCCCAATTCTGTAGCTTGCCTGATATCTATGCAAAACTGACTACAGCCACATTAATACTCAGAGTCAGTCTGAGCTTCTTGATAAATCAAGTGATATTCTGCAGCTTTGTCCTGTCAACTCAAAAATCTGCTCCAAGGAGAGGAATAATATAAAATGTGGAAGTCACTCTTATTCCAAGTATCTCAAATAAGTAAACTGGGACTCAGCACAAGCTTCAGTCTCTTACTTCTCATTCAGTATTGACTTTCTAATCTTGCCTCCAAGCTCCCATTTGCTACATTTCCAAGTTATCTTCTTGAAATAGTGGCTTCTTTGATTCTAGAATATTCTTTGTTTGTGTATGAACCCTTGTCATTTGCAGCTTGGACTGACCTGATTTCTGATTACTAACCTACTGTGGTTTACACTGACCCTGAAGATCACTTCAGATGGTCGAGCTCCAATTTCCATTTGCTGTTTGTTGCTTTGCCCTTCTGCTAAGGTTGACCAGTTTAGAAAAATTTTATAAGCCTAAGTTTAGCATCTTTTGATTTCAGGTAAAAACATAATTTTTAGTCGGCATTCACTCGTAACCAGATATTTTGAATTTATTCCTTAACTTTTAGCCCTAGAGAACATATCTAAGGGAGAACTCTGATGGATAGCTGAGAATTTCTTTGAAGTTTTTCACACCTTAATTTAAGCCATAATCATGAACATTTATAATATAAATATTAAATCAAGCTTTAGATCAGCACCAGTTCCATTTTGGAAGTTTTTGATGCAAGAACATCAGTGTAACAATCTGCTAATAGTTTGTGTTTAGAAACATACTTATACTGATGAAATCTCAAGTAGCTTCTAGCATTGAGTTCTACTTTCATGTAATAATTTTAGGCAAATATTAAGACCCATCATTGCCATGTTTGAGTTCTACATGACAAGGTCTCATAGATGCAAATAAAACCATCCACATTCCTACAGAAAAACAACTTCCTATTACCCCTGAGATCAAGCCTGTGTGCTTCCTCTGGCATTTTCTATCACTTCTCCACTCAGCTTGCCTGAGTATATGCACCTTACCCCACTGCAATGTTCATAGCACGTCTCTTCGCAGCTAGGTGTGTATCATAATGTCTTGCTGTGATCTGATTCTAGTAGGGTTATCGTCCAATCTTACCAATACCATTAGCTTAAAGTATGATGTACAAAAGTGCTGGTAAATTATATGAGCATCACTGTTTTTGTCAACTGTAAAAGGAGAACAACAATATTTAAGCTATCATCTTATTAAAATCTAATGAGATCACAGCACATTAGTTATTCATATTTAGGGTGGTATGTATGTTAGGTCTCTTCTTTATTTGTTGTGAACCAGTAGGCTTAATTATTAGTATTATTAGAGGGGCATGAATGACGGAGAATTTTATGGAGTATGGCCAATAGCTATACCACTGAAGAAAGTTTCTGTATCTTCCCTAACAACCATTAACTCTCTGTAAGTCTGAAAGGAAAATTGAGCTTTGTGTAGCCGCTTTCCTTCCACAGCAGAATTTTGATTAACCCAGCAGATCTCTTGCAGGTTTTGTGCAGGTCCTTACAGCTGCTGAGAATTTCTGAGCATAATGGCAATATCATGGCAGAAAGTCAATGTTCTACAACAATGTACACCTGCCTCTGACTCTTGCATTTTCTACCTCTTCTACAATACCATTTTTCTTTTATTTAAATGTTTTATTATTTATTTATTTATTTATTTATTCACTCCAGTTTTCAATCCTCTCCTGGTCCACCCTCCAACTGTTCCACATCCCATACCTCCTCCCTGCCTCTCTGTCTCCACAAGGATGTCCCCATGCCCACCCACTAGCCCACCAGACCTCTAAACTCTCTGGGGTTTCTAGTCTCTTGAGGATTAGCATATCTTCTCTGACTGAACACAGACCCACACAGTCCTCTGCTGTATATGTGGTGGGGGTCTCATATCAGCTGTTGTATGGTACATGTTTGGTGGTCCAGTGTTTGAGAGATCTCAGGGGTCCAGATTAATTGAGACTATCTTTCCTCCTACAGGGTCACCCTCCTCCTCAGTTTCTTCCAGATTTTCCCTAATTCAACCACAGGGGTCAGCAGCATCTGTTCATTGGTTGGGTGTAAGTCTGCATCTGAATTTCAGGTGCTTGTGGAGTCTTTCAGAGAGCAGTCATGCTAGGTCCCTTTTTGTGAATGCTCCATAGCCTCAGTAATAGTGTCAGGCCTTGGGGCCTCCCCTTAGGCTGGATACCACCTAGGGCCTGTTGCTGGACCTTCTTTTCCTCAGGCTCCTCTCCATTTCCATCCCCACAGTTCCTTCAGATAGGAACAATTATGGGTCAGAGTTTTGACTGTGGGATAGCAACCCCATCCCTCACTTGCTGGAGGTAGTCTCTACAAGTTACCTCTTCCCAACATAGGGCATCTCATCCAGGGTCCATCCCTTTGAGTCATGAGAGTCTCTCAACTTCCAGGTCTCTGGTACACTCTGGAGGGTTCCCCCAATCTCCTACCTCCTGAGGTTGCCTATTTCCACTCTTTCTGCTGACCCTCAGGTCTGCAGTTATTTTCTCCCACCCAATACCAGATCATGTTCCCCTCTTCCTCCAACTTGTCCACTCTCCTTCCCATATCCCTCCCTACCCCACCCCCATGTGGTTGCTTTCTTCTCCCTCTCAAGTGTCCTCACTTGGGCCCTTCAGCTTGTTGACCTTCGTGAGTTCTGTGGACTGTATTTTGGGTATTCTGTCTTTTTTTTTTTTTTTGCTACTATCCACTTATTAGTGGGTATATACTGTGCATGTCCTTTTGGGTCTGAGTTACCACTCAGGATGCTATTTTCTACTTCTATCCATTTGCCTGCAAAACTCAGGATGTCCTTGTTCTTAATAACTGAGTAGTATTTCATTGTGTAAATGAACCACATTTTCTGTCATGAGACATCAGGGTTTTTAGCTTCCGGCTATCACAAATAAGACCACTACAAATGTAGTGGGGCACAGGTCCCTATGGCATAGTGGAACATCTTTTTTGTATATTCCCAAGAGTGGTATTGTTGGGTCTTCAGGTAGCTCTATTTCCAATTTTCTGAGAAACCAACAGATTGATTTCCAGAGTGGTTGCAGCAATTTGCAATCCCACCAGCAATGGAGAAGTGTTCCTCTTTCTTCACATTCTTGCCAGCATGTGTTGTCACCTGAGGCTTTGATCTTAGCCATTCTGATTGGTGTAAGGTGGAATCACAAGGTTGTTTTGATTTGCATTTCTCTTAACACTAAGGATTTTGAACATTTCTTTAGGTGTTTCTCAGCCATTCGAGTTTCTTCTGTTGTGAATTCTTGGTTTAGTTCTATCCCCCATTTTTTGATTGGGTTGTTTGGTTTTTTTGGTGATTAGCTTCTTGAGTTCTTTATATATTTTGGATATTAGTCCTATATTGGATGTGGGTTTAGTGAAGACTTTTTTCCCAATCTGTAGGTTGCCAATTTGTCTTATTGACAGTGTCCTTTGCCTTACAGAAGCTTGCCAGTTTCATGAAGTTCCATTTATCAATTCTTGATCTTAGAGCATGAGCCACTGGAGTTCTGTTTAGAAAATTTTCCCCTGTGCCAATGAGTTCAAGGCTCTATTTTTACTTTCTCTTCTATTGAATTCAGTGTATCTGGTTATATGTTGAGGTCCTTGATCCACTTGGACATGAGCTTTGTGCAAGATAACAAATATGGCTCTATTTTCATTTTTCTCCTAACAGACAGCCAGTTAGACCAGCACCATTTATTGAAGATGCTTTCATTTTCCCAATGTATGTGTTTGGTTTCTTTGTCAAAGATCAAGTGTGCATAAGTGAGTGGTTTTATTTCTGGGTCTACAATCCTATTCCATTGATCAACCTGTCTGTCTCTGTACCAATACCATGCAGTTTTTGTCACTATTGCTCTGTGGTAGAGCTTGAGGTCAGGGATGGTAATTCCCCCAGCCATCCTTTTATTGTTAAGAATTGTTTTTGCTATTCTGGGTTTTTGCCTTTCCAGATTAATTTGAGAATTACTTTTTCTGTGACTTTGAAGAATTGTGTTGGGATTTTGTTGGGAATTGCATTGAACTTGTAGATTGCCTTTGGAAGGATAGCCATTTTTACTATGTTAATTCTGCTAATCCGTGAGCATGGAAGATCACTCCATTTTCTGAGATCTTCAATTTCTTTTTTGTGAGACTTGAAGTTATGGTTATACAGGTCTTTCACTTGCTAGAGTTACCCCAAGATATTTTATATTAGTTGTGGCTATTGTGAAGGGAATTGTTTTCCTAATCTCTTTCTCAGCCTGTTTATCTTTTGTATAAAGGAAGGCTACTGATTTATTTGAGTTAATTTTATATCTGTTCACTTTGCTGAAGTTGTTTGTCAGCTGGAAAAGTTCTCTGCTATAATTTTTGGGGTCACTTATGTATACTATCATATCATCTGTAAATATTGATACCTTTATTTCTTCTTTGACAATTTGTATTCCCTTGATCTCTTTCTGTTGTCTTATTGTTCTAGCTAGCACTTTGAGTACTATATTGAATATATATGGAGAGAGTGGGCATCCTTGTATTGTACCTTTAGATGAATTGCTTCAGGTATCTCTCCATTTAATTTGATATTGGCTGTTGGTTTGCAGTAAATTGCTTTTATTATGTTTAGGTATGGGCCTTGAATTCCTGATTTCTCCAATACTTTTAACATGACGGGGTGTTGTATTTTGTCAAATGCTTTTTCTGCATCACAGGAGATGATCGTGTGGTTTTTTTCCTTTGAGTTTGTTTATATAATGGATTATGGTATATTGAATCAACCTTGCATCGCTGGGATGAAGTTTACTTGGTTGTGGTGAATGATGGTTTTGATATGTTCTTGTATTCAGTTTACAAGAATTTTATTGAGTGAGAATATTTCAATATTCTTGTATCTGTTGAGGGTTGTTTTGTGACCAATTATATGGTTAATTTGGGAGAAGTTGCCATAAGGTGCTAAGAAGTAGGTGTATTCTTTTATTTTAGGGTGAAATGTTCTGTAGAAATATGTTAAATTCATTTGGTTCATAACTTCTATTAGTTTGACTGTATCTCTGTTTAGTTTCTGTTGCAATGACCTGTCCGTTGGTGAGAGTGGGGTGTTGAAGTCTCCCACTAGTATTGTGTAGGGTTCTATGTGTGTTTTGAGCATTAGTAAAGTTTCTTTTATGAATGTGGATACCCTTGCATTTGGGGCAAAGATGTTCAGAATTGAGACTTTCTCTTGGTAGATTTTTCCCTTTGATGAATATGAAGTGTCCTTCTGCTTCACGCTTGATAACTTTTGGTTGAAAGTCTATTTTATTCAATATTAGGGTGGCAATTCCAGCTTGTTTCTTGGGATCATTTGCTTGGAAGACATTGTTCCATCCTTTTACTCTGAGATAATGTATATCTTTGTTATTGAAGTATGTTTTTTGTATGCAGTAAAATGCTGGATTTTATTTGTGTATCCACTTATGTCTTTTTATAGGTGAGTTTATTCCATTAATATTGAGAAATATTAAAGGCAGATGACTGCTGGTTCCTGTTATATTTGGTTTTGTTGGTGACTTTATGTGCTTGTGGTTCCTTTTGGATTTGTTGTGAGATGCTTAATATCTTGTCTTTTCTTTGGTATAGGTACCTTCCTTGTTTTCAAGTTTTCCTTCTAGGATCCTCTATAGGGCTAGATTGGTAGATAGATACTGTTTGAATTTGATTTTGTCATGGAATATTATGGTTTCTCCATCTATGTTGATTGATACACCCAGAGTTTTGCTGGGTATAGTAGTCTGGGCTGGCATTTGTGTTCTCTTAGAGTCTGTGTGACCTATAACAAAGCTCTTCTGGATTTCATACTCTGTTGAGAAGTCTGCTATAACATCTATCTTTGTATGTTACTTGGCCCTTTTCCCTTGCAGCTTTTAATATTCTTTCTTTGTTCTGTGTGTCTAGTGTTTTGAATAATATGTGATGAGAGGATTTTCTTTTCTTATCCTGTTTGTTTAGTGTTCTATAGGCTTCTTGTACCTTTATGGCCATTTCTTTCTTTAGGTTGGGGAAGTTTTCTTCAATGATTTTGTTGAAAATGTTTTCACGTCTTCATTCTCCTCTATTCTAATTATTCTTAGATTTAGTCTTTTCATTGTGTCCTGAATTTCCTGGATGTTTTGGGTTAAAAATTTTTTATGTTTTCAATTTTCTTTGACACTTGTGTCAATCTCTTCTACGATATCTTCTACATCTGTAATTATTTCTTCTATCTCTTGTATTCTGTTGGTGATACTTACATCTGTAATTCCTGTCCTCTTTCCTAGGTTTTCCATTTCCAGGTTTGGCTCCATTTGTGTTTTCTTCATTGTTTCTACTTACAATTTTAGATCTTGAACTGCTTTATTCAATTCTTTCACCTGTTTGATTGTGTTTTCTGTGTTCCTTTAAGGGATTCAGTTGTTTCCTCTGTAATAACTTCTACCTGTATATCTGTGTTTTCCTGTATTTCTTTCAGTGAGTTATTTATATGCTCCTTAAAGGACTCTATTATATTCATGAGATAGGATTTTGGATCAGCTTCCTGATTTTTAGGTTGTTGGTGTATTCAGGGCCTGCTGTAGTTGGAGAACTTGGTTCTGATGATGCTTATGTATATTGGCTTCTGTTGCATATGTTGTTGAGCTTGCCTCTCACCATCTGGTTATCCCTGGTTTTTGCTGATCTGGGTGTCTCTGTCTGGAGTGTTTCTTTTGTTCCTGGGTTGCTTCAGGTCTCCTGGTAGACCTGTGGCCCTGGCTGTAGCAGACCTCCTGTGGGGCCTTCCATCTTGGGGGGGGGGCTCTTACAAGGGGCAGAGAAGCTGTTGCCCTGGCTGCAGTAGATCTCCTGGGAAGCCTTCAGACTGTTGGGTCTTCAGAGTCTTCAAGCCGTTGTCCTGTGTGAAGCTGTTCTCCGGGGGATAGGGGGATGGAGGGGTGGAGGGCTATGAACTGTGGTTTCTGTTTCACTGTGTGCAGCAGAACTCCAGGGAGGCTTTCAGTCTGTTAGGACAGTTTCTCTGCTTACCACAGAGACCCTGGGAGGTCTTCAGACTGTGGTATTTGTTGCTCAGTTGCCTTCTGTGCAGAGGAACTCCTGTGATGCCTTCCTGCTGTGGTATCTTCAAGGGAACAGACAAGATGGTGATGAGTTGATCAGTTGCCATATGTGCAGTGGATCTCCTGGGATTCCTCAGGCTGTGGTGTCAGTTACCCTGAGAGTAGTGGATCTACTGGGTTGCCTCAGGATGAATTATCAAATGCTCCAAGTGCAGAGGATCTTCTGGGAATTCTCAGGCTATGGTGTCTTTGGTGGAGCAGACTAGCTAGCAGTCTGTCCCAGCAGAAAGGACCAGGCAGAAGGGGAGAGGTATTTGGCTGGTGGGACTTTTGGCAGATTATGGTTCCCTGAGTCTACTGGACTCTCAGCAGCAGCTGTGGGACTTCAAGAAGGTTCTTACCCAATGCTCTGAGTGCAGCAGTTCTTCTGGGAATCCTCAGGATATTGTGTCTTTCGGAGAGCAGACTAGCTAGCTGTCTGTCCCAGCCGAAAGGACTGGGCAGAAGGGAACCATTTTTCTTATGTAGAAAACATCTCTAAAATGCTCCAGAGATCAGTGGAAGTTTCAAGTATCTTCAGAAGAAGGCTTCCTTCCTCTTGCCTCTATCTTGCCCACTTAATACCAATTATAAACCTAAAGAACAAGGCTTAGATATCTGTTATTTTAAAATATCCAGTGCAAATCCATTCTTTTCAGTCTATTTCAGTCTTCTTGACATTGAAATATTTATTCAAAAAAACTAAAGACTAATTCTACTGGTTAGAATATATATATGCATGCCCATATATATGTGTGTAACATTCTCTCTCTCTCTCACTCACTTTCTCTGTTAATATCACATTCAAGGTTAAGTAGCAAACAAATCAGATATTCTCATCTGAGCTCTTCAGAGTCAGTATGTTTGTATTAGTGCTGATGTAATTTTCTACCCAATTTCTCAAGTTCTGAATGAATGGGAGGATTTCTGCCTCTCTGGAATCATTATATGTTGGAATTATGGAATACATACACATTCACATATATATTTACATACATATACACACAAATACACTATATATATATATATATCCCTCAGGATAATTTCAGGTAGAGACCTCAGATGCAGATGGCCTTAAGATTTCATGGTTATGTTTGCTACAAATAAAAAAATTCTTGCATAATTGCTGTGTATGTTCTTGAGATTTTAATTCATTTATTTATTTTGTTGTAAATTTCACTCTCCTTGCAAGATATCAATGTCTTCAACAAATTCTTGAACTTTATAAAAACTTATAGGTCTATATAATTGTACTTTTGAAACACAACCAGTCTGTGTAATTATACTTTTGAAAAACAACCAATCTCAAATTGTCTCAAAATGTCTCAAACTGAGTGGACTTAAACTAAGATGAATCACTGCCACCACACTCTATGTGTTTGTAGAAAAAAAACCACTGCAATGTAATTTTTTCTGGCTATTGATTAAAAATATTGATAATTATCTAATTATCATATAAAATATATAAATTATTTTTTAGCCCAGTAGTCCAGTATCTTGTCTGATGTTAAAGAGTTCATCTAACAGGCTTAATCAGACAAATATTACTTGATCAATCCTCACCGTCTCTTTACTTATATAATAACATTTAGACTATGTTTGAGACCTCATAACAGTATCTGTATCCTTTTTTAAGATTTAAAATAAAAGTAAAAGTTATGTCCATACAAACACTGGAAACATTTTCTATTTTTTACCGATAGTCTCTCAAACAAGTGGAGAGTGGAATTTATGACAGCTACATCAGAAGTGATATTGTGGATTCTTTGAATGGAAATGAACATGTTGATGCTCACCTATAATTTCAGAAGTTAACTCTCACTACGACCACTCTGACCTATGTAAGATCCTGTCTTAAAAAAGTAAAGATAAGATTAAAAGCTCTGAACAGCCATCTGTAGCAGAGAACCAGGAAGCTCCAAAGCCTTCTGTGCATAGCCTGCCAGGAGAGAGTGATCTCCTAGCAGCACTTTCACTTCTGAGTGTGGAGGTGAGATCTCCACTTTCTCTCTGGAGGGGAACAGCTAGGAGCACACAGGCCATATGATCAGTGTTGCTGCTGGGACAGGAGTCTTCCCTTCTAGATGCCATTTGCAGCAGGGAACCAGACAGCTCCACAGCCTTCTGTGTGCAGACCCTGCCAGAAGAGAGTTGGTCTCCCATGAGAACAGACACAGGCTTACAGGCCCATAGGAGGGAAAAGCTCCAGCCAGAGACAGCAAGACCAACTAACACCAGAGATAACCAGATGGTGAAAGGCAAGCCCAAGAACCCTACCAACAGAAACCAAGGTTACTTGGCAACATCAGAGCCCAGTTCTCCCATCACAGCAAGTCCCGGATACCCCAACACACTGGAAAAGCAAGAGCTGGATTTAAAGTCTCATCTCACAATGTTGTTAGAGGACATCAAGAAGGACATAAATAACTTCCTTAAAGAAATACAGGAGAACATGGGTCAAAAGGTAAAAGCTATTAAAGAGGAAACACAAAAATCCCTTAAAGAATTACAGGAAAACACAAACAAACAAGTGAAGGAACTGAAAAAACCCATCCAGGATCTAAAATGGAGGTAGAAACAATAAAAAAATCACAAAGAGAGACATCTCTGGAAATAGAAAGTCTTGGAAAGAATTCAGGAGTCATAGATTCAAGCATCAACAACAGATTACAAGAGATAGAAGAAAGAATCTCAGGGGCTGAAGATACCATAGAAAACACTGACTCAACAGTCAAAGAAAATGCAAAATACAAAAAGATCCTGAGCCAAAACATCCAGGAAATCCATGACACAATGAGAAAACCAAACCTAAGGATTATAGATATAGAAGAGAACGAAGATTTCCAACTTTAAAGGCCAGTAAATATCTTCAACAAAATTGTAGAAAAAAACTTCCCTAACCTAAAGAAAGAGATGCCTATGAACATACATGAAGCCTAAGAACTCCAAACAGACTGGACCAGAACAGAAAGTCCTCCCAGCACATAATAATCAAAACACTAAATGCACTAAACAAATAAAGAATATTAAAAGCAGTAAGGGAAAAATGTCAAGTAACCTATAAAGGCAGGCCTATCAGAATTACACCAGACTTCTCACCTGAGACGATGAAAGCCAGAAGATCCTGAGCAGATCTTATATAGACCCTAAGAGAACACAAATGCCAGCCCAAACTATTATACCCAGCACAACTCTCAATTACCATAGATGGAGAAAACAAGATATTCTGTGATAAAACCAAATTTACACAATATCTTTCCACAAATCTAGCCCTACAAAGGATAATAGATGGAAAACACCAACACGAGGAGGGAAACTACACCTTAGAAAAAGCAAGAAAGTAATCTTTTTTCCCAAAAACCCAAAAGAAAGTAACCACACAAATATAAAAAATAACATCAAAAATAACAGGAAGCAATAATCACTATTCCTTAACGTTTTATAACATCAATGGACTCAATTCCCCATTAAAACAACATAATCTAACAAATATTTTTCATGAAAATTTTGAATTTTATCAGAAAATGTTTGTAATTATTCTTTCAATCAATTTAGTAATGTTTTTTATGTCTACCATTTAATTTTAATATTTTTTCTATGTATTTCTTCAATTTTATCAGAAATATTTTCCATGTAAATCTTCAATTTTTTCAGAAAATGTTTATAAATCCACTTTCAATCAACTTAGGAATATTTTTGTGCCTACCATTTTATCTGTATAATTTTCCATGAAATAGTCAATCTTAACGTGTTTTTCTATGTATTTCTTCTATTTTTAATGAGAGATATTTTCCATGTAAATCTTCAATTTTATTAGAAAATGTTTATAATTCCACTTTCAATCAACGTAGAAATATGTTTATTCTTACCATTTTATCTGTATAATTTTCCATGATAATCTTCAGTTTTAACATTTTTCTATATATTTCTTCAATTTTATCAGTAATATTTTCCATGTAAACCTTCGATTTTTTTCAGACAATGTCTATAATTTTATTTTCAATCAACTTAGGAATTTTTTTTTATTTTCTATATTTTTTTATTTACATTCCCAATGATTTCCCCTTTCCCAGTTCTTCCCTCCCCGAAAGTCACATAAGCCCTCTTCCCTCCCTCTCTGTTCCCCATTCAACCCCCTTTCGTTTCCCTGTCCTGATATTCCTCTGCATCCAGTCTTTCTAGAACCAGGGGTGTCTACCATTTTATCTGTTTAATTTTCCATGAAATAGTCAATCTTAACGTGTTTTTCTATATATTTCTTCTATTTTTAATCAGAGATATTTTCCATGTAAATCTTCAATTCTATTAGAAAATGTTCATAATTCCACTTTCAATCAACGTAGAAATATGTTTATGCCTACCATTTTATCTATATAATTTTCCATGATAATCTTCAGTTTTAACGTTTTTCTATATATTTTTTCAATTTTATCAGAAATATTTTCCATGTAAATCTTCAATTTTATCAGACAATATCTATAATTTTACTTTCAATCAACTTAGGAATATTTTTATGCCTACCATTTTATCTGTGTAATTTTCCATGAAATAGTTTTAACATGTTTTTCTATATATTTCTTGAATTTTATCAGAAATATTTTCCTTGTAGATCTTCAATTTTATCAGAAAATATTTTAAATTAACCCAGAATCTCGGAATACCCTAGACACAATTCACATATCAATAGATTTCCAAGAAGATGGAAGGAGAGACCCCTGGTCCTGGAAAGATTGGATGTAGGGGAATGCCAGGACAGAGAAGCGAGAGGGTGTTGAATGGGGAAAAGAGGGAGAGAAGGGGGCTTATGGGACTTTTGGGGAGGGAGGAAACAGGAAAGGGGAAATGATTTTGAATGTAAATAAAAAAAAACTTAGAAAATAAAATAAAATTAAAAAAAAAAGAAAATGTTTATAATTCCACTCTCAAACAACTTAGGAATATTTTTATGCCTACCATTTTATCTGTATAATTTTTCCATGAAATAGTCAATCTTAACCTGTTTTTCTATATATTTCTTCAATTTAATCAGAAATATTTTCCATGTAAATCTTCAATTTTATCAGACAATATCTATAATTCTACTTTCAATCAATTTAGGTATATTTTTATGCCTACTATTTTATCTGTATAATTTTTCCTGATAGTCTTCAATTGAAATGTTTTTCTACATATTTTTTCAATTTTATCAGTAATATTTTCCATGTAAATCTTCAATTATATCAGAAAATGTTAATATTTCTACTTTCAATCAACTTAGGAATATTTTTATGCCTACCATTTCACATGTATAATTTTCCATGAAATAGTTAATTTTAACATGTTTTTCTGTATATTTCTTAAATTTTATCAGAAGTATTTTCCTTGTAGATCTTCAATTTTATCAGAAAATGTTTATAATTCCATGTTCAATCAACTTAGAAATATTTTTAGGCCTACCATTTTATCAGTAATTTTCCATGATAATCTTCAATTTTAATGTTATTTTATATTTTTCTACAATTTTATTAGGAATATTTCCCATGGGAATCTTCAATTCTATCATAAAATATTTGTACTTCCTTTTCCAGTTAATTTAGCAATGTTTTTTATGTCTACATTTTACTGTTTAATTTTCCATGAAAATTGTCAATCTTAATGTATTTTTCTATATGCTTCTTCAATTTTGTCAGAAACATACTCCATGTAAATCTTTAATTTTATCATAAAATATTTTTATTTCCTTTTTCAATAAAAAAATAAAAAAAAATAAAGATAAAGATAAACCAAAACAAGAATGTGTAGTCAAAAGCAGATGTCAAAGCTATCTGGCTTCTGGTAAGCCCAGAGAAACTCAGATAAATCCAAAGTAATAGAAATCTTCAGAATAAATATTTGGTAGTCAGTAGTAATTAAAAATAGTGGCCTCTAGTTACTTTAAAGAATGATGAGTTGATATTTTAGTTTCTCATATTACTGTCAATAATACAGAAGTAGTTATTAGATGTATGTAATAAAAGAACATTTGTAGGAATCTTTAATTTTATAATCCAAACATTTTCCGAATTTTGGTACAAGGGGTCCTGAGGTCTTATGAAGAATATGTGTTTAAAAGTCATTGGTAAAGTGCTTCGTGAGCATGCATTATAGTAATCAATGACATTATTCCTACCAATATTCCATTAAGAAGGATCAATGATATGACAACTCAGAAATTAATTCAGCTGTGTACTCTTAACTGTAAAATAATAATTTTTGTCACCATGTTTAAGTCATGTAGTCTCTTCTGTCTATGATTTCAAGCTGCTGGATGAGGAATGAAATTCTGTGATGAGCGTTAAACTTTCAATTTAGTATGCTTTTAGTCAAAATGTTTTATTCTTAGCTCATTTTCTAAGCACTAGGACTGCAGAATACAAACCATAGTTGCTTTCATTAAGTATGTTGTGGTGCAATGAAAACGTGAAAATTGCTGTGTTGTTTTAACATGATGTGATGGAATAAATCAGTGAGAAGTGAAGTGGAAAGGTGGTAGGAGACCAGAGCAGAACCCACAGAGTGGTCATGAAGAGCACTCTGAAAGGTACTATGGTTAGTGGGTATTGCCAACTTGACACAGTACCGAATCACTTGGGATGGGGGAATTTTCTATGTCATGTGGACATCTATGTGGGAAATTATCTTGATTACATTAGGTAAGGTGAGAAATAACCACCACTGTGGATACTGTTTGATGGAAAGTTGATTCTGAACTGTGAACACTAACATGCATTAATTCCTTGATTTCTTCTTTTTGTCCATGTATGTATGTATGTATGTATGTATGTATGTATGTATGTATGTATCTATTCACTTCATATCCTGATCAAAACCCCCCTCTACTCCCAGTGCCCCCTTCCCAGTATAGCTCCGTCTTTACTTACCATCTCTTCTCCTTTGAGAAGGGGAAGGCCTTCCTTGGGTACCAACCCACACTGGCACATCAACTAAATATAGGGCTAGGTACATCCTCTCTCACTGAGGTCAGAAAAGGCAGGCTAGCTAGGGGAACAGGGTCCACGGGCAGGCAAGAGAGTCAGGGACAGCCCCCACTCCAATTTTTGGAGTACCTGCTCGGAAATGAAGCTGCACATCTGCTACATGTATACAGGGAGCCTTGATCAAGCCAGTATATGCTCTTTAGTTGGTGGTTCAGACCCTAAGAGGCCAGGTTAGTTGGCTCTGTTGCTCTTCTTATGGAATCTCTATCCCCTCCCACGTTCCTTAATCGTTTCCCCATCTTTTCCACAAGACTTCTCAAGCTCTGTCGAAGTTGTTCGCACTTGTTACAGTCAGCTAATGGGGGAACTTCTTAGAGGACAGTTATGCTAGGCTCCTGTATGCAGGCATATCAGAGTATCATTAATAGTGTTAGGGATTTGTTCTTGTCCATGGGAAAGGTCTCAAGTTGCATCAGTCATTGGATGGTCATTTGCACGGTCTCTGCTCCATCTTTGTTTCTGTACATCTTGTAAGAAGAAATTTTGTGTTAAAGGTTTTGTGAGTGGGTTGGTGTCTTTATCCCTTTACTGTGAGTCCTACCTGGCAACAGAAGGTGGGCACTTCTGATCTTTTCTTCTGAATATGTATATCATATGACCAGATTCCCCAAGCTCCTGATGCTGTAACCACACTGTCCCTGTCATGATGAGCTAACCTGGAACTGTAAGTTAAATGAAGCATTTTTCCATTAAGCTATCTTCATTAGAGTATTTTATCATAGTAGGAGTAGGGCAGAACATACTATATTTCAAGTCATCAGAGCACAGACTGATCTTGTAAGATTCTATTACAAGCAGATATTTGTTACTTCTAAAGGGAAATTGGAAGATGGTGTGCAGTATACTAACAACAGTCTAGAAACCAAATACAAAATGTTAAAAGCTTTGTCAGATCACCTACCTAATACCTTATGTAAAAAGACTTCATTAAAATGTTTGTGGGTGTTTGCATAATCAAATTGGACTTTCATTCATTTTGTGAATGAAACTGAATAAATATATATAAATAAATCTGAGAATGTTTAAAGGATGAATTACTATATAGTTTCCTGATAGTCTCACAAGGACTCTGTCATAATCATAACCATGTGCAAAGTCTTCATAACCTCACATGGAAATGACAAGGACATCTGACCAGCAGATGCCTGTTTCACATTTTACTGGTATCAGCCTTTACTATCAATTATTGAATTCAGAAGTATTTTTTTCAAAGTATTTTAGAATTCTCAAGAGTAAAAGAACCTCTGGGGGAATCAGTATCCCAGACCTCAAGCTGTACTACAGAGTAATAGTGTTAAAAACCGCATGGTATTGGTACAGTGACAGGCATATAGATCAATGGAACAGAATTGAAGACCCAGAAATGAATCGACACTCCTATGGTCACTTGATTTTTGACAAAGGAGCTAAAACCATCCAGTGGAAAAAAGATAGCCTTTTCAACAAATGGTGCTTGGTCAACTGGAGGTCAACATGCAGAAGAATGCAAATTGATCCATTCTTATCTCCTTGCACTAAGCTCAGTTCCAAGTGGATCAAGGACCTCCACATAAAACCAGACACACTGAAACTAATAGAAAGGAAACTAGGGAAGAACCTTGAACATATGGGTACAGGGGAGAATTTCCTGAATAGAACTGCAATAGCTTATGCTCTAAGATCAAGAATTGACAAATGGGATCTCATTAAATTACAAAGTTTTTGCAAGGCAAAAGACACTGTCAAAAAAGACAAAGCGGCAACCAACTAACTGGGAAATGATCTTTACCAACCCTACATCTGACAGAGGGCTAATATCCAATATATACAAAGAACTCAAGAAGTTAAACTCCAGAGAGGCAAGTAACCCTATTAAAAAAATGGAGTACAGAGCTAAACAAAGTGTTCTCACCTGAAGAATATCTAATGGCTGAGAAGCACCTAAAGAGATGTTCTTCATCCTTAGTCATTAGGGAAATGCAAATCAAAACAACCCTGAGATTCCATCTCAGACCAGTAAGAATGGCTAAAATCAAAAACACAAGAGACAGCAGTTGTTGGCGAGGATGTGGAGAAAGAGCAACACTCCTCCACTGCTGGTGGAATTGCAGGCTGGTACAACCACTCTGGAAAGCAGTCTGGCGGGTCCTCAGAAAACTGGGCATGACACTCCTGGAGGATCTGGCTATACCACTCCTGGGCATATACCCAGAGGCTTTGCCTGCATGCAATAAGGACACATGCTCCACTATGTTCATAGCAGCCTTATTTATAATAGCCAGAAGCTGGAAAGAACCCAGATGTCCCTCAACGGAGGAATGGATTCAGAAGATGTGGCATATTTACACAATGGAAAACTACTCTGCAATTAAAAACAATGAATTCATGAAATTCCTAGGCAAATGGTCAGAACTTGAAAATATCATCCTTAGTGAGGTAACCCAATCACAAATAACACACATGGTATGCAGTCACTGATAAGGGGATATTGACCCAGAATCTCGGAATACCCTAGACACAATTCGCATATCAATAGATTTCTAAGAAGATGGAAGGAGAGACCCCTGGTCCTGGAAAGACTGGATGTAGGGGAATGCCAGGACAGAGAAGCAAGAGGGGGTTGAATGGGGAAAAGAGGGAGGGAAGGGGGCTTATGGGACTTTCGGGGAGGGAGGAAATGGGAAAGGGGAAATGATTTTGAATGTAAATAAAAAAAAACTTAGAAAATAAAATTAAAAAAAAACAAAGTATTTTAGACAATATTCTTCACTCTTTCTTTCAAGGTCTCCCTTTGCCTCAACTCCCATGAATATATCTATTCAAGTTGACTGTAACAATGTATTTTCATTTCAGGGCTCCAAGTAAGTATCCTTGCATCATTATTTTTTGGGGATATCTTTCTTGCTTATATTTACATTGATATACTTAACTTGGAAGGGAACTTATATGTTCAAATATGTCACTTAGAAGGATAATGTATCCTCCAAAGTTCCATGCTTTCATCCTCCAAAATGCTTTGCTTTAAGGCTTAAATACTTCTTTAACAGAGAAAACTTACTTTGGTTTGCTAAGCCTAATTATGGTTCACTCCTTATTTACAGATGTAAAAATTTGCCTCTTAATTAAAATAGGCTAACCAGCAAAAAATTAGTACTGGCTGTTTCTACTTTATGTGTACAGGAGTGTGTGTATGTGTGAATGTTTATGTATCTATGTTGATTAAAGGGCATTATTCAAATTTTTCCTCAGATGCTTTCCATTTTTTTTCTTTTTGAGGCAATATCTTTTTTTTTTTTTGACCTGGAATTTGCTAAGTAGTTTAGGCTGCTTGACCTGTGACCCTCAGGCATTTAGCTATCTTTGTCTCTCATATCCTCCCATGCTCAAATTTTCACATGGATTTGGAGACTGAACCCAGTGCTCTTGCTTTGAAGGAAATAATTTTACTAATTTATCAGTTCCTCAAATTTATGAATTCATTTGACATGAAGCCCAGAGATAGATCAATCAAGTATCCATTGTTTTCAGTCTTTGGAACTCCCATCTTCAGCAAACTAGTCAGATTCCTTGTGTTGGGTCTACCAGATGGCTGCTGCAAATCTAATCATGTAGACTCTTCCTATGTTATACTTGAAAGTACAACCACTCTGGAAAGCAGTCTGGCGGTTCCTCAGAAAACTGGGCATGACCCTCCCAGAGGATCCGGCTATACCACTCCTGGGCATATACCCAGAGGCTTTACCTGCATGCAATAAGGACACATGCTCCACTATGTTCATAGCAGCCTTATTTATAATAGCCAGAAGCTGGAAAGAACCCAGATGTCCCTCAACGGAGGAATGGATTCAGAAGATGTGGTATATTTACACAATGGAATACTGTTCTGCAATTAAAAACAATGAATTCATGAAATTCCTAGGCAAATGGTCAGAACTTGAAAATATCATCCTTAGTGAGGTAACCCAATCACAAAAGAACACACATGGTATGCAGTCACTGATAAGGGGATATTGACCCAGAATCTCGGAATACCCTAGACACAATTTGCATATCAATAGATTTCTAAGAAGATGGAAGGAGAGACCCCGGTCCTGGAAAGACTGGATGTAGGGGAACGCCAGGACAGAGAAACGAGTGGGGGTTGAATGGAGAAAAGAGGGAGGGAAGGGGGCTTATGGGACTTTCGGGGAGGGGGGAAACAGGAAAGGGGAAATGATTTGGAATGTAGATAAAAAAAACTTAGAAAATAAAAAAAATAGAAAGTAGGAATGATATTTCATCTTTCTCTCTCTCTTTGATCACTAAAACTTATCCCAGAAGTCACTTTGTAGATTTATTGTGCCTCCAAGGAAGACATGTGTACCTTCTTGTTTCCTAAATAATCACTATACAAATCATGATATATACAGAATGAAGATTGGATACCATTCTGTCTGAATAGAATTAAAAATCTACTGTCAACAAAAAGGAAAGAACCATCTAGGTACGTCAAAACCCCACATTATTCCTCTTCAGCTCTTGAGTAGAAATATAGCCCTTTGACCTTAACCCTAAATCAACTTACCCTGTATTTTTCATTTATTTGTTGTTTGTATTTTATTTGTTTTTTGTTGTTGTTGCTGATGTTTTTAATCACATATTTTTATTCTGATTCCAAAATGTTGGCTCAACTACTTTACTTCTGAGACCTGATTTGATGTCCTGGCCAAATTGCAACATTTAGGATTCTAGTTGTATCCAACTCAGTATACATATATCTACCCAGATATTCCATTGCTCCACTTAGTAGGTTCTACCTTCTGGTTTCCTCTGCTTCCAGTACTTTTCCATTGAGTGTTTGAATGTCATGTTTAATGATTTCTCAAAAATCTTCACTTATTCGCAGAAATTAATGTATATTTTTAGTATGAGTTCTCTAATATTCATTACAATTTTTGCATAAGACTTTGTAAAACTTTTTAGTTATCCTCTTGAGATTAATCTTTCTAATCAAGATTTTAGACTTTAGTTTTTGAATGGTTGAAGCTTGGGAAGAACAGAACATTATAAATAAGTCCTGAGCTTTGGTCTTTCACAGGACCATGTGGTGCAGCAGAGCTCCACAAATTGTGATTCTTAGAGCAGCAGCAGCAGTAGGAGTGAATGTTGTGCATACTCAAAACATGTATCATCATCAATGAGACAGTATCCATTTCTGTGGCTGAGTTGTATGGCCATAGAAATTAAGGTTTTGTAAATCTAGAACTGACTGTTATATTCTGTATCATACTAATGCAACTTTTTGATATGTGGTTGCAATTGAGAAAAGAATACCTACTGATGATAAAATGTTCATTTTGTAAAGACTTAATAAACAAAATCTTATAAATGTCACTTAGGATATTATTGTACTTATATTTTATTTATCTTGAATCTTATTATATTTTGGATCATACTTCTTAATGTTAGTCCTAGCTACTCATAATTCAATTGTTCATAGAAAATGTTTTATCCTAGATACTCTTTGACAAGATCAGTATGTGTTAATTGCTGAAAGTTTATCCCCCTCTATTCTCCCCTCTCCAACCTGAATTTTTACTCTTCATTACCCAGTTTGTTGGTGTGATGAGGTGCCTGTGGTCTGAGGAGGTGAATGCATATGATCCTCTAAGATACATACTTTTCTATTTCTCTCTCATTTCTTGGTTAGGATTCATGCAGCTGGTATTTAATTTCCTTAAAAGTCATTTTTCTTCAGGGTGAAAATGATGCCTGGGTATGCCAAGTTTCATGGCTGTGGGATCGCAGTTGAGAAATATCACCGTCTGTTCATATCCTGCCAGAGGGTTGTTCTCCACTTCATGTTGATGGTGGCTGCAAAATGGTTTCAGTTAGCAGGACTGTAGGGCTTCCTTTATTGGCACCTGATGTCACAGCATAAAATGGCCATCATTTCTGGTGCTACACACATATTTCCAAGTAATTTCCAGCTCTGACTCTCCTTAGCAAGATGCCGGCTCTTCTCAGTAAGGGTAATGAGTGATTCTATTTCCAAATGTTTCTAGAGAAAATACAAGCAATTTTTTTCTTGAAAACGAAAATTATTTGAAGTACATCATATTAAGATCTTATATGTTCTATGCTCCTACTATATTTAGATATGATTCTACATGCTTTATCGAGACTGTCTAGATTATCTACAATAATGCTTCAAGATAAATGCGATACCGCAAACCTAACCTAATCTTTATGGTAAAGATAGAGCATTCAGAAAACATAACTACATTTTTTGAAAGTTATACAATTACTAGTTAAAGGCTCCTTATCAAAACTAAATCTCTGATCCTGCTTTCTGTGTCACCCAGAATGTTAAAACACATTATCAGGAATATATAAAGAATACTTACAAAGTAAATATTTCACCTCTCTTTCTCTGTGTGTATATGTATGTATGTATAAATGTATCTTTGTATGTATTTATAGATATACCAACTGAGAAATTCTGAATGCTATTTGCATTGCTAACATTAAGGTTCTACCATGTTATATTTCACATAATTGCTATATGTCTAGCTGAAGGGAAAAGGAAAAAAATACATATTCATTTTTCACTATTTGCTATACAACTATTATAGAACATTTAATAAATGCTATATTCCTATTAGTTAATATATTCTACACTGAGAACAGAGATGAAAGAAGAGCCCTTCCCCTGTGAGATTTGCCATTTGCTATGCTTTAAAGTCATGCAGATGATCATGTTAGGTATTTTAGAAGCTGATAATGTGTCTTGGTTTTAGGTCTGCCAGGCTAAGTGCAGGGACATTTTTTATTATTGCACCTTTAAATTTTTATTTACTTATCTATCACATGTAACACAAGAATGACCACATTGGCAACTTCACAGTTGGATGTAAGATAACATGTGAGAGCAACATGCAATTCAAAGTTACTAAATAATCAACATAACTTATTAATATTTTGGTAAGACTAACATTTTAAAATATCATTGACTTATAAATACCTCAAACTAAAAACTCGGAAAAATTTACTGATTCATGTTCTTCACACATAAATTAAGGACAGTTAGTTGAATCTTCTGTTTGTAAAATATTTTGAAGTTGTCAGGTTTCTCACTAGTCTGATTGTACTTCCTGAAAATTGATCAGAACACTAAATGTAAGGTTGAGAGGCAGTGAGAGCTAGAAGAGGAAGGAAACATGCTTACAATGCCGGAATCTGAGAGGCCAGTCAGATGACACTTTGAATAGCAGTGCTTACAACAAGCCTAACTACCTGAGTTTGGTACCTGGAATCCACATGCTGGAAACAGAGAAGCAATAGTTGTCTCTGATCTCCCCTGGACACTATGACCTGTTTGTGCCCACACATACATATATACTATGCTGGTTGGGTAGTTCTGTCATCCTGACATTAACTTGGGTCCTCAGTGGAGACGATGCATATATTTAATTGGGCTGTAAGAAAGTTTGTGGACATTTTCTCAATTAATTATTGAAAAACTCAAGCTAAAGGAGCCACAGAGACTAGTAAGCAGCCCTCCACCATGGTTCTAGTCTCTAGATTCCTGCTTAAGCTATTCCATGACTTCCTGATTGTAGAGAGGAAATGTTATGTATAGTGATAGGGAAATGTGAACCAAAAAATAGCCTTTGTCTTCCCCAAGTTACTTTTGTTGTTATAGTTTTATCACAACAGCAGAGAAATAAAAGTAAACTAGAACACACACACTCTCACACACACACACACACACACGCACACACGCACACAAGCACATACATACACACACACACGTGCACACACACACATAGTCATAATGTAAATATCAAAGGCTGGATCTGTTTTATGCTCAAAGAATCAGGAATAAAATGCAATTTTCATCAAGAAGAGGGTTAATATGTTAATTAAATACACACACACATATATATAAATGATTAATAATAAAACATGATGGATCTTTTAGTGTATTTACTAAGGTAGATTGCAAGAGGGAGCAAAGGCCTTTAGTTTTAACTTATACATTTTTGGTTCTTTCAACAAAAATCGGGATAGCTTTTATAAACCACATATTTTCCTTTTAGAAACATTTGCTGATTTGTAGCCTCTGGTTCTATTTTTAAGGGCAAAATACCATATTACACATATGATGATAAATATTACACACATACACATGCATATACATATATATGTATGCATATGTATATATATATATATATATATAAAATCATTATTGATGAGCACTTAGGTTTTTCCATATCTTGATTAATTTTTCCTCAATATGTTGTTGAATATTTTTGCCATAATATATGAAAATTTCCCTTCCAATATGCATTATAAATAGTTTCTATAATTTTATAAAAATACCACAAAATTTTCCCTTTTGGTTCGTATTTGTTGGATTCATATATTAGCTTCAACATTTTCATTAAGATGTTAGGGCTTTATACGTAGATGGTTATGCTATCTGCAGATATAATTTTACTTCCCTAATTTTATATCAGACTGTCTATTTTTCCTATTTTTCCTTTTCCTAATTTTTAAGTGATGGTTCTCAATGCTATATCTTATTAATGGGCCAAGTTGTAAAGCTGAAACTGAGAAAAAAATCTTTTGGTCTTTTGATTAATCCTCCAAACAATATTTGTTATACAAGTTAATTTAGGAAAGGGTCTTGGGTTTTCAGTAAAACCAGAGAATGAAACCCCAGCCTTAGAATAAAAATTGACCTTCTTATCTATAACTTTAGGGTACCTTATGGCCATCTGCAGCCATCTGAATAGGGCTTTTGTCAGTAGCCTTGAGGCAGATTAGAATTTAAATATAGTCATCACTAAAGTAAAAAGTCTATGCTCCCCTCAGAGGATAGACCATCAATCCTTACAGTGTCTTTTCTCTTTGCAAAGATAGAAATAGAATCTCACTGGGAGGGAGATGGGTAGAAAGGAAAGAGAGAGGAAGAAAAACAGAGACAGAGAGAGACTGAGAGAGACATACATTGAGAAACAGAGATATATAGAGAAAGATATATATATATATATATATGAGAGGCAGATGGGTAAGACCCCAGTCTTATTCTTGTGATCACACTTAATCACATTCTTAACGGTTTCATTATTCAACATTGTCACATCAGGACTAGAGACTTTAACATATGAATAGAATGGCACATAGGATTGAAAGAAATGTAATATAATTTGGAATTTTAAGTGAGCTCTACTTATTTACGGTAAAATGCTATTTTAGGTTCATGATAAAACTATGAGTATATCTTTAAAATTTTAAAATAGGTCAATTACTTCATTAAATGGATCTACAGAGAGAAGAGATATTGGGCAAGGTCCTAAGAGTAGTTGGGCCAAGCAAATGTACAACTCATTCCTCATTCTGCTTCCATTGGGTTTCTATGACCACTGGCCAACAGGTTACATGCAACCTGTAACAGCTATGAATATGGACAAAGACATTTGTAGTTGACAAAACCAACTGGCAATGTCAAAAAGTTGGCCATCCCTGGATCTCAAACCAACTGTGATATATTGAAAATAAAATATCTGTGTGTGTACAGTGTTTGTGGATGTCTGTAAGAAAGAAAATTTGCTGTGCAAGCTTAAGAACCTGAGATCAAATCCCTAGTCCTATGTAGAAATCAGGCATTGATCAGGTGTATTGATTCCTGTATCCTCAGCATTTGGGGCAGGACAATGACAGTCAGTCAGTGAGAGCTCACTGGCTGGTCAACATAGCCTAAATGGTAAGCTCCAAGTTCAGTAAGAGACACTATCTCAAAGGAATAAGGTGGAAAGAGATAAAGAAAGGGACTTGACATAATTCTTTGGCTCCTGCAGAAACAGGAACCAGCACATTCATCTACATATGTACATGCAAACACATATGCAATCACATGGTATTCACACTTACATTTGCATCCTGCTGACTCACTTTCAATGCTTATCCTCTTCTTAGCTTTTCAAATATCTGCTTTTAGCTTCAGGTAATTTTTCTAAAATTCTTGAGTCTGCATAACTCCCACCTTTTCCCATCTGTCTCTGACGTCACATTTCCAACCAGATCCCTGCCTTAGGTAACATTGCTTCCTGGGAGAGGAAATGAGCCATTATATACTCCTAAGGAGCTAGTGAAGCAATTGCTGAACTGTGGGAAAAGGAAACTAGACAAAGTAATAAAAGTTTCCCTGATCAAGTTCCAGTCTCAACATTCTTGCTGTTTCACTCATGTATCATGCTGCCCTTTCACTTACTAGCATAGAGATCAATATTATTTTCTGGAAAATGTCCAAGTTAACTTAAGGACAGAATAAGAAAGATGTAGTGGTAATACCTTTGACCCAAATAGATACTTCATCCAATGTGGTTTCCTACAAATGAGATGACTTACTCAGGGTATGACTTCATTTGAAAACAATCTTACAAACACAGAGCAGCACTGGCTACCAAATTGTCTTTATTGGTGTAAGGATCTCAGAGGCTCATATATATTCTTTTAGTATAAACCTCATTATATGTAATAAAAATATTTTCTTGTTTACCTCCTATCTGTAGACCAGCAAATATTGCTGGATACTGAAGGTAAACAGAATTGAATGGTGCTTCTTAGACATCTGACACTATTAGCTATAGACTAAAGACACATGCACTATTAAGTATTTACTGCTCTTAGAATGGATTCGTCCTATTTATCAAAGAAGCCCTGTCAGTTGGCTGATTAATTGTGGATCAGAAATAATCATTCATAGATGTCTCTTAAATTATCAGTTTTGGTTGTTTCTTTGATTTGGTCTGTCTGTCTGTCTATATATCTATGTATCAATTTATCTATGTATCTATCTATGTATCTATCTATGTATCTATGTATGTATGTGTGTATGTATGTATGTATGTATGTATCTATCTATCTATCTATCTATCTATCTATCTATCTATCTATCTATCTATCTATCTATCTATCTAAATCTATTTATTTTGCATTGTTTTCAATTTATATTCTATCACTTTTCCAATGATCCTTTCCTAGGATTCCATTCAAGATTTCTATTGACAAAGCTGCCACAGGTGGCTTTGTCACTGTAAAAGCGATTTTAGTGTGTATCACTCTTTCTTCTGCTGGTCTTGATAACACTAACCAGTGTGCTGGTCTCAGTCATTGTTTGCATTCTTCCTAATGGATTCTCTCATATCTCAGTCCCTAGCATCATTTGTGGCAATCTACATGTAGTATTACTTTTTGAAGTTTGTTGCTTTCACATGTATTTATTTTCTCCCCAGTCTCCTAACTAATGTACCATAGGTCAAAATCCAGCCAACTGCTGAGATTTTAATATGTTTTTGTAATTCAATCACTTGAAGCTTCAGGCCGAAATGTTGATTTGCTATTGAGACAGCATCACTTAGGTGCGCCCCAGAACCTCAGATTGGATTATTCAGATGTATAGTCTGATCTTTTTCAGGTCCACATTTCTATTGGCATCCCTCTTTTCTGGTGACTGCCACATAAAACCAATCAATTCTTTACAGAAATGTAGTGCTTATCCTAGTATACTTATCCTGTCATCCATGTCCCTGTAAATCTAAAACAAAACAAAAACAAACAAACAACAAAAATGTGACAAAATGTCTAAAAATCTAGGACACTATGAAAGACAAAATCCAAGAAAAATAGAAATAAAGGATAAAAAACTCATGTTAACCCCTTCAACCCCATAGGAAGAACAACAATATGAACCAACCAAACTCCCTACAACTCCCAGCAACCAAAGAGTACACATGGAATGACCCATGGACCCAGTTGTATGCAGCATAGGAGAGCCTTGTCAGGCATCAGTGAGTGGAGAGGCCCTTGGTCTTGTGAAGGCCTGATGCCCCAGCACAGGAGAATGTCAGGACAGTGAGGTGGATGTGGGTGGATGGGTAGGATAGCACCCTCATAGATGCAAGGGAAGGGGGATGGGATAGGGGTTTTGGAGAGGGGAAACCCAGAAAGGGCATAACATTTGAAATGTAAATATATAAAATATCCAATAAAAAGCACATAATCTCTCACAATAAAGCCATTTTGAACAATTTAAAAAAAAAAAGAAACACATGTCAAATTCACAGAAAATATTTTCGACAAAACAGAGAAGAAAATATTCCTAACTCAAAGAAAGAAATTCCTTTCAAGGTACAAAATGTGTACAGAATACAAAATATATTGTATCAAAAAATTCTCCTTGACACATTATAATCAAAACATTAGATATACAGAACAATATCAGAATATTAAAAACTGTGATGAAAAATAAAACAAGTAACATATATAGACAGACCAATTAGAATAACACTTGACTTTTCTATGGAGACTTTAAAATCAGTAAGGTCCTAGACAGATGTTCTATAGGTTCCATGAAGCCACACCTGCCAGCTCAAACTACTATACCCAGCAAAACTTTTAATCACATTACATGGAGAAAATAAGACATTCTATGATAAAATCAAATTTAGACATTATCTAGTTACAAATCTAGCCCTAGAATACACATTAGGAGGAAAACTCCAAAGAAAAGAGAATATAAAAATATAAATAATCTCAGTTTGCCACATTAAAAGGTCAAACACACCCCCACACATACAGAAACATACATATGCACACACTCACATAAGCACACACCATAAAACAAAATAGTCCATAAAACCAAAATCACAGTAGTCAACAAACACTCCTCTTTAATACCTCTCAAGATAAATTGTCTCAATTCCCCAGAAAAAAGACAGACTAGTAAAATGTACTTGAAAACAAGACCCACCCTTCTGAAGCATCCAAGACGCACACATTAACATCAAAGATAGGCACCATGTCAGGGTAAAGGGATAAAGAAAGATATTCTAAACAGATGGACTTAAGAAGCGAGCTGGTTGTTGGTTGGACCTCCTGTGAGCCTGCAAAGCTAGGGAAGAACCTTGAATATATGGGCACAGGGGAGAATTTCCTGAACAGAACTCCAATAGCTTATGCTCTAAGATCAAGAATAGACAAATGGGACCTCATTAAATTACAAAGTTTTTGCAAGGCAAAAGACACTGTCAAAAAGACAAAGCGGCAACCAACTAACTGGAAATGATCTTTACCAACCTTACATCCGACATAGGGCTAATATCCAAGATATACAAAGAACTCAAGAAGTTAAACTCCAGAGAGGCAAGTAACCCTATTAAAAAATGGGGTACAGAGCTAAACAAAGTGTTCTCACCTGAAGAATATCTAATGGCTGAGAAGCACCTAAAGAGATGTTCATCATCCTTAGTCATTAGGGAAATGCAAATCAAAACAACCCTGAGATTCCATCTCACACCAGTCAGGATGGCTAAGATCAAAAACACAGGAGACAGCAGTTGTTGGCGAGGATGTGGAGAAAGAGGAACACTCCTCCACTGCTGGTGGAATTGCAAGCTGGTACAACCACTCTGGAAAGCAGTCTGGTGGTTCCTCAGAAAACTGGGCATGACACTCCCGGAGGATCCGGCTATACCACTCCTGGGAATATACCCAGAGGCTTTCCCTGCATGCAATAAGGACACATGCTCCACTATGTTCATAGCAGCCTTATTTATAATAGCCAGAAGCTGGAAAGAACCCAGATGTCCCTCAACGGAGGAATGGATTCAGAAGATGTGGTATATCTACACAATGGAATACTACTCTGCAATTAAAAACAATGAATTCATGAAATTCCTAGGCAAATGGTCAGATCTTGAAAATATCATCCTTAGTGAGGTAACCCAATCACAAAAGAACACACATGGTATGCAGTCACTGATAAGGGGATATTGACCCAGAATCTCGGAATACCCTAGACACAATCCGCATATCAATAGATTTCTAAGAAGATGGAAGGAGAGACCCTGATCCTGGAAAGACTGGATGTAGGGGAACGCCAGGACAGAGTAACAAGAGGGGGTTGAATGGAGAAAAGAGGGAGGGAAGGGGGCTTATGGGACTTTCGGGGAGGGAGGAAACGGGAAAGGGGAAGTGATTGGAATGTAAATTAAAAAAATAAAATAAAATAAAATAAATAAATAAAAAAAGAAAATATTAAAAAAAGAGATGTAAATAAAGAAAATATCCAATTTAAAAAAAAAAAAAGAAGCGAGCTGGTGTGGCCAGTTTAATATTTCACAAAATAGATTTCCAACCAAAACTAAACAGAAGAAATAGGGAAAGACACTGCATACTCATCAAAGGAAAATCCACCAAGAAGACATTGTGATTCGTAATATCTGTACACCAAACACAAAGGTACCCAGGTTGATAAAATAAACAGTACTACAGTTTAAATCACCAATTGCCCTTCACAGAATGGTAGTGGGCGACGTCAATACCCCAGTCTCACCTACAGGCAGCATATTGAGACAAAAACTAAATAGAGAGGTTCTAGAGCTAACCGACCTTATAAACCAGTAGGACTTAGCATATGTTCAACAGAGCACTTCACCCATAGACGAATACACCATCTCATGGAACTTTCCACAAAATTGAAGACTTACTCTGACACAAAGCATGTCTCCACAAATAAGAGACAATTGAAATGATACCCTGCTATGACCTTCCTAAATTACAGCTGGATAGAACTGCAAAGGAAATGACAAAAACAAACTCATGGAAATTGAACTGAACATCACTGAAAATAAAATGGGTCAAGATAGAAATAAAGAAAGAACATTTAACAACTTTTTAAAATTTAAAAACTTTCTAAGAGGATGCATACAACACACCCAGGGTTAAGGTCGGTTTAGAACCACAGGATAGGCAGTTCTAAGAGAAAAGTTCATAGCACTAAGCGGCTATGTTTAAAAATAAAAAAGGAAAGATCTCATACTAGAACTTTAACACCTTACTTGCAACCTTTATAACCTGAAGAAATCATACCCCGAAGGATAGATGGCAAGAAATAATCAAACATCTGAAATCAATAAAATAGAAACAATATCATCATCATCAACAACAAAAAGCAATACAAAAAATACATGAAACAAAGAGTAGGGTTGTTGAAAAATTAGTAGATTGACAAACCCTTCTCCAAATTACTAATAGGAGAGAAAAATGTCCAAATTAGCAAAGTTAAAACATGTACTCTACCAAATTAAAAAATCTAAAAGAAACGAATAATTTTTAATACATACCACCTACCACTATTAAAATAGAAGCAGCAATTAAAATCTCCCAACCAAAGTAAAAACCAAAACCAAAAATCCAAAGTCAGATGGCTTTATTTTACAACTTGACTAGACTGTCAAAATGAGAATGACAGTGCTCCTCAAACTATTCCACAAAATAGAAACAGAAGAAACGTTGCCCAGTATAATGAAGAGTGGACATGAGGGCCTCTGTGGAGAATTTGATGGACTTCACCATGGGGAAAATTTGACTGACATTTTAACAGTGACCAGGGACTGGGAACTTGTTTATACTGAGGTAGAACAGAAGGGATATTTGAATGAAAGAAAGAGAAGCCAAGTTTCAGAATAAAAAATATTTTCACCTAAAAAATGTCATATTGATCTGTGTTATTTTATTTAAGCACTAGAATGATTGGAAGATTATGTGACTAAGGATGAGGAAGACAATGGCAGATTAAGTTTCTTACATAAAGATGCAAAAGTGTTAATAATGAATTAAAACTTGGGGTCAGAACTTTATTGAGGATTTCTCTAAATCTGCTCTCTCCTTCATTGTTTACTTCACTTTTAATACATGTCTATAATATCAAATTTCTGATTATTTTAGATTAGCTTATTTATGTTATGGATGTGAGTAAAGAGTCACTCTCATCAGACATATCAGGAGAGGGGACCGGATCCCAATACAGACGGTTGTGAGCAACCATGTGGGTGCTGGGAACTGAACTCAGGAACTCTAAAAGAGCAGTCAGTACTCTTAACTGCTGAGCCATTTCTCTAGCTCCCAATTCCTGAATTCACTATAGAGTAAATTTGTTACTTTATAGACTAATGAGATCAACTCTGTAACAAGATTCACATATACATTAATACACACTTTCATGAATATATCTATTATATATGTTCATATTGTAAACATCTTATGTTTTAATGATAATTTAAATTATTGCACTGCAATATACTAAAATACAATAAAAATCATGACTTTTGATTACCTCCTCTACCAAATAATCTTTCCAATTAAGGGAGAAGAAGAAAACCCTTGTTTACTGGAAAAGAAAAACTACTTAGGCAGTGGACATTTTATACATATATTTATTAATGTGCATATATAAGCAATGTACATAACATAGTAACATATATTGATCTTGAAAAGACATAAAGATTATTCAGTGGCAAACTCCGCAACTAATTGATTACATTATATCATGATAAGCTTACTTCAGAATTTTTGGGGTTTGTCTAAATTTACTTTTTAAAATACATTTTCATTTAAAATAGAATTACTTCACTTTCTCTCTTCCCTTTATCCCTCCAGCCTCCCCATGTATTCTTCTTCCAACTCTCTTATGATGCCACCCACTATCAAACTGATTGTCTATTTTTCTTTGATTCTTTTATATAAATATGGAATTACTTTGTAGGGAAAAATAGAGATGGTTCCTTCTTTAATTGGATATTTTATTTTTTTACATTTCAAATGTTAGTCCTTTTCCCAGTTTCCCCTCTGCAAGCCCTCAATCCCATTCCCCCTTACCCTGCTTCTATGAGGGTGCCCTTCCCCGACTCCCACCTCACCTCCCTAGCATTCTACACTGGGGCAACTAGCCTTCACAGGACCTAGGACCTCCCCTTCCATTGATGCCGTGTAAGGCCCATTCAGCTAACCCAGCATTGCTCCTGTCCAAAGGAAATACAGGGACAAAGAGTAGAGCAGAGATTGTAGGAAAGGCCACCTAGAGACTACCCCACCTGGGGATCCATCCCACATGCAGACACCAAACTCAGACACTATTGCAGATGCCAAGAAGTGCTTGCTGAGAGGAGCCTGATACAGTTGTCTCCTGAGAGGCTCTGCAAGAGCTCTACCTAGATGTAGATGCTCGAAGCCAACTATCAGACTAAGATGGTTCTGAAATAGGAACCTACATCTCACAAAGCTTGGCCTTCATTACAATATTTAACATTTTTACAGGTCAGAACCAACATAATTCATTGCATCTCCAAAAGAAACTAGCTTAATCTCTTAACAGTGAGACCGGGTTTTTTTCCATTGGGTTCAGAATGTTCTCTTTTACTTGGCAATGCAGACTTTGGAGTCCTGCTAGACTGGCCACTAGACACAGAAAGCAAAGCGGATGGCCCCCTCTAGTGGACACGGCCCACCTTGTGGTTTCTGCTTTACTCACTGCTCAAGTTTGCTTCTCTGTTGCTGTAATAAAACATTCTGACTGAAAGCAGCTTGTAAGGAAAGGGTTTATTTCAGCTTACACTTCCAGGTCATAGTCCATCACTGAGGGAAGTCCAGGTAGGAATTTAAGCAGAACCATACAACAATGTTTCCTGCTGTCTTGTTCACTCATGCAAACTCTGCTAATATTCACATTTATATTATAATTATTTTTGAAATTTTATAAAATATATTTTGAAATTTCATAAAATATACTTTGATCATATTTTTTTCCCATCCCTCAACTCTTCACAGATTCCATGCCACACAGTTTCCAACTTCCCACCCACCTAACTTCATGTTTGTTTTCTCTCCCAAGAAAAAGACAAAAAAAAAAAAAAAGTAAAAGTCGAGGACTCCAATCTGTGTTGATCAACCAGATCACTCCTGAGCGTGAGGCCTGCCTTGGCTTGGTGTGCAGCTGAAAGACACAATTCAAACCGCTGAAGCAAACTGGTTTTCCCTCTCCCAGAAGCTATTAATTGGAAATAGCTTCTAGAACTTTGTGCCCATTTCCACTTCTCTCTATTTTCAAAAGGCCATTAGTGTTAGTTATTGCTCTCCATATTTCTTTTATCTTGCTCTCCCATCCCCGACCTCAAAGCTCCCATTCCAATTTCTCTTTTCTCTCTTTAAAATACTGTATTCTATTTCACCCTCCTTGGAAGATGCCTTCTATACCTGACTCCTTTTTCCATCCTAATTATCTAACCTCTATGTGTATTCTAAAGGAAACACCCATATCTCAAGCTTAGAAGCTACCACCTATATGTAATACTGTTCTTATATAGCATAAGTCCAACTTATTAGCTCAGTTACCTATCAGAAGAATAATCCACAGACATTCACAGGCTAGTCTGATAGAGACAATTATTCATTTGAGGTCATCTTTTTTAGGACTCTAGTTTGAGTTTAGTTGACACTAAAAATAACCAATGTCAATGCCAACCTTTCCCTAAGTCTGAGCTTATTTTCCTTTGTTCACTCTGCAACCATTTCATCATTATATTTACATCGTATTTGTATGAACATCCACATAAATTGTACTAAATTATTTTTAAGGAATTAATGAAAGTGTATGTAAAATAGAAAAAGGAAGGAGAACAAAGGAGGTGGAAAAAGAAAGTAAACACAACAGGGGAGAATTTCTCTTGGATTTATAAGGAACTTTCAGAGTTAGTTACATTTTTTTTCCCAGATGCAGATGTCCTCATAACAATGTTCCTTCATGACTCTCATCTGTTGTTCTTGGGTTCATTATTACAGATGATAAAATCACTGCCTCTCTCCTTCCCTCAGAGACAGCCCACTCAACTAAAGGACAGCCTTGCTTATCTGTAAGGTCACATTTTGTTCTCTTAAAGCTGCCTGTGACAGACCTATCTTTTCCAAAACTAAAGCATTGAGTTTTATTTAGAATCATAAACATGGGAATAAACAGCTTTCTCACTTTTTTTTCCACTCTCTTTGAGATGACACAAAACCCAAAGCCCAGTTGTTATAATCAGAGGTGTTAATAGGATCTGGAGGAGAGTCACACAGTTGGATATGCTGAGCCAAAGACAGACTATCTGGACCATTTCCTCTATCAAATCTTCATTACCTACCATACTGTGTCATTACTCACCGACTTTAGCATCACCATGCAGCTCTGACATTCCTTTCCAGCCCCTCTCTCTCCATACAAATAAATGCTTATTGATCAGTAGTGGCCATATCCAAAGCTGGCGGGAATGCACACGCTTATTAAGTTTCGTTATTAAAGCTGAATATAATATGGAAAGAAGTGTTGATTCCCCCTGGATTTGGGGTCATTTGTATCTTTCATTTGTAATCCTCCATTTGTAACAATTCATTACACACTCTCTAATAGGTCCTGAGCATATTTTTGTTTGCTGAAGGATTTTTCTATCATGCTGCTTTCCTTCCCTAATCATTAAAATGTTGATAGAATGTCTACAGGGAAAGACAGGGGTGAAACTCTGCATCTCTACAAGCTTAGCATGTGCTCAATTAGATTTGCTTTCATTTAAAAGGTGATTTGAGGCTGAGTTTCTGATCTGGAGTTTAGCTATAACATTCGTTCCTTGTGTCTTAGGCATCATTTGTCTTTCACATCTCTCAAATTACTTCACAACCTTATTTCTCCCACAGAATTTGAAGCATGGGTTTTAATTTCATCCAATCTTGCTGACTCTGCTCACTGTCTCACTTTCTATTATTTCTCTGCTCTTCCATCTTTTACTCATCTTACCCAAGCAAAGTGATCCATTTAAAAGGTGAGCATGCTATGTCATCCTGGTACATAAAGTTCTCATTTTATTGAAGCCCAAATCATAAGGCATTGTCAAACTTCAGTACCTGGCCAGCTTTCCCATTCTCCCTATCATGCACATTTCTCTTTATTTTCAATAAGTTCAGCATCCTTCATGAGCCTTAATACCCAAATGGCTCTGTCCCAATCACTGATTTGCCTTCATTTGTCTAACTGTACTTATACTTTTGAAGCCAAATTTTCTACATGAATTTCTCTTCTTATCCTCCCATATGGTTCCTATGAATGTGCCCACTTTTGGAATACACACATTTGAAGATTCTATCCATGACTACGTGATCTAAGATTCCTTAATTATTGCTGTAGATTTCATACTTTATATAAAATATACTCAATAAAATTCTACTGAATTGTTCAGAGGAGAAATGAACAAATTCACGAAATAAGCTACTTGTGCAGAATTAATGCAGGTGCTAAACTCTAGAAAGCATAAGCTATAATACCCTTGTGGATAAGTGAGTTGTACAACTCTTGGAATGTTGATCTAGAAACTACATTAGTGAGATTCAAAGGAATCTAGGTCAATATAATTCAGCTTGTTAGCTAATAGGTATGGACACTGGATTGTGAAGAAGACACAGGTATTCTTGGAGTTTCATACAAATTCACAGAACAGGAGTCCAGGACTTTCAACTCCTGTTTGTGTGTGTTCTCTGAAGGTCCAATCACTCAATGTTCACTGAAATTCCAGTGACAAGGTGTCATTTTCTGCCTGCACAAAAGTCTGTATCACTCAGTAACCCATATGGTTAGAAGCAGAGATTCTAAAAGGAAACTTTCAGACAACAGAGTTTTTTCAAGCTTTCAAGTGTTACCAGGGTGAATTTTAACAGTTCTCTGAAGCATACACTCTATTCATCATGTGTTAAAGATGGCTTCAGCACACAAGTTTAGCAAAGAACATAGGTTTTACCCAGAGGTATATAGTCTAATTAAAATGTAATAAACCCAAATATCACATTTTTTATCATGACTGTTTTTATTTATATAATGAATATATGTCAGTGAAATACTTAAAATTTCACAATGAGTATCAGAAGACAGTTTGCTTTCTTATCTCCTGGGAACCATTGCAATGCTTTTGAATATAAATTATTAAAGCTTATTAATGATAATATAGGAGACTCTAGAGAAAATATTAATGCTTTCAATACTAAATTAGGCATAATATACTAGCTCTTAACATAACCATACACATTTTCTGCAATGTCAAGTTGGCTAAAATGTTTAAAATTGGAAAGAATGTAGTGAGTTATGAACTATTATAAGAAAGTGCATATTTCTTTGGCCAAGAAGAACCAGAAAGAAAAAGAGTTAAGGTTGTAGACACAAAGCATAACTGATAGGCATCAAATACCCTGTTCAAAAGACTCCCACTGAAAATAGGGACAAACAATAGTAAACAATGTTACTAATCGATTTGATTGTCCATCTATCCATCCATCCACCCATCTGCCTAACTGCCCACCCATGTTCTTAGTTGTGAGAAGTTTGATGCACTTCGTAGCAATATCACTTCCTAGGTCTCTTAATTAGAAGAAAACTCTGTGGCACAGATGTTGTTTCACTGAGGCTAGATCCCAAAGAATTGACATACTTATGACGGAGCAGAATGTTGAATTGTCTCTACAAGGATTCTTAAGATCCCAGATAACTTGTGTTTACATAGTTATAATAGAAGAATGACTTCAGAAGGGTGTCATGATTCAGCAACCTAGGAGACTTGGAGATGCCTTGCTAATAGTTACACTGCCAATGTGAAATTCAAGTAGGCAGCTACGAGCGTTGATGTGTTCAACTTTCTAATCTGCATAAGTCTTCACAGATGATCAGTGGTAGAGCACAAACAAATGCTGAATGCACAGGTCTGCAGAGAAGCAACTCTTTAATATTACAGTGAATGCAGGGCTCAGCTCAGTAAATTCAGAAATGGTAAGCTTCTGACAAATAGTTCATGGTTTGTATTGAGTACAAACCATGGAAAGATGCACATTTCTAACGAAGACATGATGTAGAAAAGTACTCTGAGGAGGAGAGTTAAAAAAAATGCCTACTTTGATCCTTCTGCTGAACTGTGGTGTGATCTTCGAAAAGTCATATCACCTCTATAATCTCAAGGTAATTTGTTACCTTTCAGATTGAATTGGGTATTGCTAAGTGTACTCAGGGGAGACATATGGCACCTTTAAAGTTGCCCTAAGAAAGAGATAAAGCAATTGTACTGAATTGAGGCCTCATTATCATCTCTTAAAGGCAGTAATCATAATATCCCATTTACACACTTTTCTGGCAAATTATTCAGCTGCATTTTCCTCTTAAATACTCTCAAATTAGTGGATACTTTGAGCATATAAATCTAATAAACTTGAACATGGAAATGAGCCTCCTACCTAAACCATGGGCTTTATTTCTATTTTTGTACTTATTCTTCCCTCATATATTACATTGGGACCACAGTTTTCCTTCCTTCCTCTCCTCACAGTCCTTCTGCCATCTTCCCCCTTCCCCAGATCCAATCATTCCCTACTTCTCTTTAGAAAAGGGCAGGCCTACCAGGGATAGCAACTAAACATGACATATAAAGTTCTAATAAGACTATGCATAGCCCCTCATATTAAGGCTGGATAAGGCAACCCAGTAGGAGGAAAAGGGTCCCAAGAGCAGATAAAAGAGTTAGAGACAGCCATCAATCCCACCATGGACAGTTTTTCCTAGGGTGAATAGTTAAGAATTTTTTTTACAAAGCTCCAACTCCTGATACTTCCCTCCCTTCTCTGATTGATTGATGATGGTAGAAAATAAAATCAGAAGGTGTGCCCCAACTGTGAAATGACTCGCACAAATGGTTCAATGCATTCTCTGTTGAAAAGCTCTTTGATTAGGCAAGTGCTTTATTGTCTTAAAATATCCCAAATGAACTGTCCAACCCACTTAGGTTGATCTAATGTTAGATATAGAAGGGCTCTTAGTCTCATTATTCAAATATATTTTTATGGATGTAAAATCTGAGGGCCAGGTCCCTCCATGATGGGAAGAGGAACTAGATAGAAAAGAAACAGCCCTATAATACATTGTATTCTGTATTAATAATTATTTTTATAGTAATGAGATATTTTAACTTTCACAAAGTACTTTCTTTCATAATTCATCCCAAATAATGTGGTTAGCAAGATAATTCATTGGTTTCAGAAAGGATGGTTTCTTTTAAGCTGGGATGAGCTCCATGTGCCAAAGAGAATATAATAGGCAATGTTGCAGTTTCAAAAGACCTAAAGGACATCAATTTAAATCCATAACATTTGTTTTGTTTTTTGTTAAAGACAAGATCTCATTGTGACACACAGTCTAGTCTAAAACTCATCATTCTACTGCCTCAACCACTCAAGTGGTAGAAGTATAGATGTGTGATATCATGCCAAACATCACACAAGAACTTATTGTGGGCATGATGAAGTAGTACTATCTAAATTGTTAAATTTATTTACATTTTACTTACTTAGATAATTTGGGGGCACAGCAGAATTTTATGTTTACAAAAGAGAAAACTCAAGAAGATTATATGATTTACCCAGGGCTGTATGATTATCAAGTTGATGCTTTAGTTGAACATTTCTGTGATTTTCTTCCTGCAGATTCATCTCATTTGCACTGGTATTCCTGTCTTGTGCTTTATCTATAATCCATTAAGCCATTATATGTCTACTGTGGTAGAGAGTATGTGAATCTCCTCATTCAGTGTCAGGAGAAAATACTTTATGTGCTCCTGGCATTCTTGAAAATTTTTTAAAAATAAAACTCTATTTAACTTCTTGTTTCTTTATATAACTAGTGATTAGTAACATGATTAACCTTTTTCTGGGCACAGAAAGAAATAGAGGTAAAGAAACTATATATTTTGTCCAGATGTCCCTCAACGGAGGAATGGATTCAGAAGATGTGGTATATTTACACAATGGAATACTACTCTGCAATTAAAAACAATGAATTCACGAAATTCCTAGGCAAATGGTCAGAACTTGAAAATATCATCCTTAGTGAGGTAACCCAATCACAAAAGATCACACATGGTATGAAGTCACTGATAAGGGGATATTGACCCAGAATCTCAGAATACCCTAGACACAATCAGCATATCAATAGATTTCTAAAAAGATGGAAGGAGAGACCCCTGGTCCTGGAAAGACTGGATGTAGGGGAACGCCAGGACAGAGTAATGAGAGGGGGTTGAATGGAGAAAAGAGGGAGGGAAGGGGGCTTATGGGACTTTCGGGGAGGGAGGAAACGGGAAAGGGGAAGTGATTTGGAATGTAAATTAAAAAAATAAAATAAAATTAAATTTAAAAAAAAAAAAAGAAACTATATATTTTGACAGTGACCTAATAAATTTCAAAGTTGAAAAGATAAATAGAATTTTTTTTTCAAAAATTAGACTTTGATATGAATTCTCATGACAAAAAGAGAAGTTTTGAATATATCAGCATATTCATATTTTCTCGCATTACTGTACTGTAAAATAATCTGGAACAAAGTAAGATGAAGAAAACTAAGTTTTGGGTACCAAAACTTGCTCCAATTACTGATCAAAGGGCTTCCTGCATCAGTTCCAATATGGATTCTCACATGCCATGGCCCCTGAAAAGCTATGGAGTCAACCTTTGAATTTGACAATGCTTAGGATGATAGAAGTAAAACAGTGGGACAAGACTTACTGGAAAGGAGGATAGTTGTGAGTCTTAAAAATATAGATGATGAAAATGTTTGGATTACTGTCTTTCCTACTTGGTAGGGAAATTAAGGGATTGTGACAGATATTCTATCTAGCAATGAAAACAGTTTCTGTAAGCCTGTGAATCTGAGAGGTGGAGTGCAGATAAGAAATGGATATATTTCAAAAAAGAAATGTTTTACCTTCCACAGCTAGAGTGAGAAACTGTGGAAAACCCCCCAGACTAGTCCACCCATACCACTATCATCACAATACCCTAATTCTTTGGGTTCCAATTTAAAAAGTATTTACTACATATAATTCATGAGTCATCATGGGCATAGTTGAATTTTAGCTCATCCACTGAGTAGCTGTATACAAAGTAAAATGATTGAGTTTTCCTATTTGCTATTGTGGCAATGGTATGAAATCTCTTGGAAATCTTAAGCTACTTCACCAGATGGAAGTTAATTTTTCTAACCTTACAGGAATGTGGTGTGAAAATTTTTGGTTAATCTTAAAATAACTCTCTTTATGAGAAGTGAAAATTTCATAATTTATTTATATATTTTTTGAAATAATTGTTCCGAGTAATAATGTAAAATAAATTTTACTTTCTGTCACTATAATATTTTTAATAGTGATAAGTAAAATAATTATAGTTAATTTTATCCTGTTTCTACCACTGGAGAGCTGTCAAATCAGCACATAAGATAAATATATATTTTCATTATACACACACACATGTACACACACATATACACACACATTATTATTACAGTCAAGCATGATTAAGGCAAGAAATAATATTATCTACATTTCATCAACTCCTTGAGAAAACTGAGGTTAAGAATGGAAAGGCACCTTATGTAATGAAGTCAGCCTGTGGCAGAACCACTCAGTATAATACTTCACATGGTAAGTTTTCATATTCCTAAGCCATGCACGTTCTCCATTGAAAAATGTTATAACTTGAAAGTAAGACATTTGCCTCTTTAACTTTGAAAGTCCAAGACATAACAGATTCAAAGTCTGGAACAGATGCTTAGGAATATTTATTGAGTTGAATTTTCTCTTTGAGCTCAGACAGTGGGGTTTCTTTCATCCACCAAGCTGGGGACACAAAAATACCATTAACACATAAAAAATGTAAATCCAACCCCACTCTGAAATTGTTGATAAGAAAAGTAGGTCTTCTCTTAAAAAGACTTTGTGTGTGCACGTGTTCATATGTGCTTGTGAGTACATGTATGTGTGTAAATGTGTGTGTGTGTGTGTATGTGTGCGTGTGTGTGCATGCACTTGCGTATGCCTATGCATGTCAGTGGGGCAAGTGGACCATGCCACAAGACAGAAGAATTCGTAAAATTGAAGCAGATTCAAAAACTCTGGGAAATCTCATAATTGAGAGTGGCAGGCATCAAACCAGCCCCTGGTCAGGCGCTACCCGTCCTGGAACATATAACCATGATACCTCATTGAGAGAACCATGACAACCAGTGGTTACATAGCATAAAAACCTAGGTCTCCATGTTAATAAGGTACCTAGATAGGCCTTGAGAGTGTTTAACTAATGAGCTTCCTTTCCTGGACATACTATCCTACAAGAGGTATTTAATCTCTTGTTCACCCTGAGTAAGATATATGCATTCACATCTTCCATAACAATGAAGCAGTTGGGACAATCAAAGACCATCTACTTCATCAAGGATTACTGTAGAGGAAGGCCTTCCTGGTAAAGAGCCATGTCCAAATCTCCTGGAGAAGGCCATCTTTCTTCCAGATCCTCAGTACTCTCAGAACTCACTTAGAACCAAATCAGATTCCACCCCAGTACTGGGCTCAACCACCCTTTTACTGCCTGGTGCTGGGTACCAGCAGCTCTCTGGCATCCCAGTGGTGAGGTAGACATACATCTTTGTGCAAGTTTGCATCTGAATGCATGTTCCCATGTATGAATGCATCTGTGTATGACAAAAGAGAGTGTCAGATCCCCAGGATCTAGAGTAACAGTTAGTTATGAGTCTTCCATAGATGCTGGAAACTGATGTCAGACCCTCTTAGTTGGTGACCAATCTCGTATGCCCTATATTAAGTCCCCTTTGAGGACTGTTTAAAACAAATACTGAAACATAAATACTAAGGTATTTGGAGGCTAATGGATTGCCCTCTTCTCTCACTTTAATATGGTAATTAACAAGTTACTATGTTGTTCAATTAAGGCAGTGGTATTGTCTGGGAGTCCAGGGTAGACTTTGAGGTTCAGTGGTCTCTGGGACAGGTGGAAGACAAATGGCCTGTTAGACCTCTCCTGCCTTTTGCTCTCTTCTCAGTGTCAGAAATCCCAAGAAGCAGGTGATCAGTTCTCTGCTCAAGGAAGATGGAGATTGTTGTATCGAGGCAGACTACATCCTGAATCTGGAGTGGGCCCATCTTTTTTCTTCCGACTTCTTGCATACTGCCTATTCGAGATCTTATACCCACCCAAGTTCACTAAGATCACTCAAAATTGGCAAGTATTCATAAATAGCAAACTTGATTGGTGAATGGTTTATATAATCTACAAAGATTTTGGTGTATAGATAACTTATTGAAAAGTAGACAAGGACTACAAGACATTATGCAGGCAAATCACAAGGAATATAACATTGCCTTAGCTATGGATAAAGAAATATCCTAAAATTAGCAGTTTTTAATTGTTGATTTTTAAAATATCCTGTTGGAACATGTTGTAGTATGAACATGTGTGTGCTCCCCATCATATACTGAAGTTTTGAAGGTGATGACTTCCTGGGTTGATCCTTTGGAGAATGATTAGGTTATGGGATCAGAGTTCTTGTAAATGGAATTTATGCTCTTATAAGAAAAAAAAAACAGCCTGCTAGCTCTCTTTATTCTGTTCTGTAGAAGACACAATAAAAAGATTGTCAAACTAGCAACAAGGCTGTGAATAGCAAATAAGATTTCAAGCCAGATATTGGGCTGCGATATGTTGTTTATATTCCTCCAATGCATATAACATTGTTTTACAACAATATGTACTAGGCACCTTCTCTTTACTGGATACCTGTATGGAAGATTATACTAGTGGCTTCTAACCTGTATTTTATGTATATATATAAATTTATGTATATATATATATATTTATGTATGTATAAATCTATGTATATATGTATATGGAGAGAAAGATAGGTAGATAGAACATATTTAGTTAGGTATAAGCTTCAAAAGAATACATAATCAATAATTCTGTTGTAATTTCCTTTTATATAATGATTTTAATTTGGTTTTGAAGATTATGTTTTTTGTGGTGATTGTTTTTAGAGAATATGTAACTTGTGGCTATGAGATAATTTTCTTCTTACATTGAGAACTTTGTCTTAGCAGGTATAAAAGGGCTAAGGGAGAAAATAAAGTTGTTGGAGCTTTCTTCATTCACTAAGTGTGTGTGTGTGTGTGTGTGTGTGTGTGTATGTGTATGTGTGTGTATGTGTGTGTTTGTGTGCATGTATATATGTGTGAGACATACACACACACACACACACACACACAGAGAGAGAGAGAGAGAGAGAGAGAGAGAGAGAGAGAGAGAGAGAGAGAGAGAGAGAGAGAGGGAGGGAGAGATTTCCCTCCCTTTTTCACTAACCCAAGACTACTAAGTTTTTTCTTCCTCAGAGAAAGTATGCTGAGTGACCAGTTGCTCACTGACCAATTGCCAACCCCACACTGAGCCCTTATCAGTTTACCATGTGGTGTTGAAAGCTGGCCTTTACATAAAGGTGATTTAAAAATGCAGAAATTTATTATGTATCAGGCAAAGCTTTCTTAATCAGCATCCAGAGGAGTTTTCTAGATTTTTCTTAATGTCACCAATGTGAATTCATATTTTTGATACTTAAGCATGTCTTTTTATTTGCAAATATTGATGTGTATGAAAGGTTCCATCCCTCATAAGCATTTTTCAAGTGACTTTATTTCTTTCTTCTTGAAAGATTGTACTAAGTGATGAACAGACAATGGGCTGAACTGCAATCATCACATTACCACTATGGTAACAGTGGTGCTTCTTCTCCTTCTATGCTACAATGGCTGCCCCCTTCCCAGCAGCATGCCTTCAATGTCAGCAAAAAGAGACCACATGGGACTCTGCATTGGAGAATAAACCGTGGGGCACTTTATACTTCACATTTGAGTAACCTTTGATCTCCATGCTCCTAATATTTTTCTATTAACTAATTTATTCACTTTATATCTGGATCACAGTCCTCCTTTACACATTCCTCCTCCATTCTTCCCTCCCTTTCTTTCTTGTGAAGGAGGAAGTCCTCCTTGGGTACCAACCTACCCTGGCACATCAAGTTACTGCAGGAATAGGTACATTCTCTCCCACTGAGGCCAGAGAATGAAGCCCAGTTAGAGGAACAGAATCCAGAGGCAGGCAACAGAGTCAGGGATAGTCTGTGATCAAGGTTTTAGGGGACCAGCATGAAAATCAAGCTACAAATCTCCTGTGTGTGTGTGTGTGTGTGTGTGTGTGTGTGTGTGTGTGTGTGTGTGTGTGTGTGTGTGTGTGTGTGTGTGTGTGTGTGTGTGTATGCTGGTGGCCTAGGTACAGCCCATGTATGCTATATGATTGGTGATTCAGTTTCTGGGAGCCTCCAAGTGTCCAGGATAGAGAGACTTTTCAACAAAGAATCCTGAATGGTTAAGAAGCACTTAAAGAAATGTTCAACATCTTTAGTCATTAGGGAAATGCAAATCAAATGACTCTGAGACTCCATCTTATACCACTCAGAATGTCTAAGATGAAAATCTCAAGCTACAGCACATGCTGATGAGGATGTGAAGCAAGAGAAACACTCCTGCATTGCTGGTGGGAATGCAAACTTTTAAAACCACTCTGGAAATCAATTTGGCAGGTTCTCAGAAATTTGCTATACAACTCCTTGGGATATACCCCAAACACTCTCTACTATCTCAGAATAATACTTGTTCAACTATGTTCATAGCAGTTTTATTAGTAATAGCCAAAAACTGGAAAAAAATCCAGATGCCCTTCAACTGAAGAATGTTAAAGAGAATGTGATTCATTTAAACAATGGAATAATAGTCAACTATTAAAAATAAAGGCATCATTAAATTTGCAGGCAAATGGATAGAAATATTCTGTGTGAGGTAACCTAGACCCAAAAGACACGAATGGTTTGTACTCACTTATAAGTGGATATTGGCAATTAATACCACACTACACTCTACAGATGCAGAGAAACTAAATAACAAGGATGGAATAAGGGAAGATGCTTGAATCTCACTCAGAAGGTAAAATAGAATAGTCATCAGAGGTAGATTGAGGGAGGAACTGGATGGGAAGGGGGATGGAAAGAGCAATGTGGATGGGTGGGCAGGTATAGGGATAGTCAGGGGAAAAGGGCCAGCCGAGTGAATGAAAATTGGTGGTATGTATGGGGAGGGGAACAGCATATCAAGGATGTAGTAGAGACATGGGATGCTGAAGTCCCTAGTAAATCTATGAGCATGACTTTAGCTGAGACTCCTAGAAGTGGGTTATATGCAGTCTGAAGTGGCCATCTCTTGTAGCCAGGCAGAACTTCTAGGGGAAAGATTATGACACCAACCCATCAACAAAACTTTTGACTCAAAATGTGTTCTTCTTACAAGGCATTCAGGGGTAAACATGTTGCGGAGTCTGAAGGAATGGTCAACCAATGACTGACACAATCTAGGACATATCCCATGGGCAAGAACACATCCCTGACACTACTGATAATACTCTGTTATACTTGAAGACAAGAGCCTAGCAAAACTGTCCTATGAGAGCTTCTACCAAGCAGCCAATTGAAACAGTTGCAGGGACCCATGCCAAACATTAGATGATGCTCAGAGAGTCTTGGGGAAGAGCTGGGAGAAGGATTGAGGGACTCAGGGTGGACAGGGACTCCATAAGAAGACCTGCTCCTTATTCTGGGATTCCACAGAAGACTTGTTTCTAATTCTTTTTTTTTAAATTTTATTTTCTAAGTTTTTTTTTTTATTTACATTCAAAATCATTTCCCCTTTCCCGTTTCCTCCCTCCCCGAAAGTCCCATAAGCCCCCTTCCCTCCCTTTTTTCCCCATTCAACCCCCTCTCACTTCTCTGTCCTGGCGTTCCCCTACATCCAGTCTTTCCAGAACCAGGGGTCTCTCCTTCCATCTTCTTAGAAATCTATTGCTATGCAAATTGTGTCTTGGGTATTCCGAGATTCTGGGTTAATATCCCCTTATCAGTGACTGCATACCATGTGTGTTCTTTTGTGATTGGGTTACCTCACTAAGGATGATATTTTCAAGTTCTGACCATTTGCCTAGGAATTTCGTGAATTCATTGTTTTTAATTGCAGAGTAGTATTCCATTGTGTAAATATACCACATCTTCTGAATCCATTCCTCCGTTGAGGGACATCTGGGTTCTTTCCAGCTTCTGGCTATTATAAATAAGGCTGCTAGGGTTACTTGCCTCTCTGGAGTTTAACTTCTTGAGTTCTTTGTATATCTTGGATATTAGCCCTCTGTCGGATGTAAGGTTGGTAAAGATCATTTCCCAGTTAGTTGGTTGCCGCTTTGTCTTTTTGACGGTGTCTTTTGCCTTGCAAAAACTTTGTAATTTAATGAGGTCCCATTTGTCTATTCTTGATCTTAGAGCATAAGCTATTGGAGTTCTGTTCAGGAAATTCTCCCCTGTGCCCATATGTTCAAGGTTCTTCCCTAGTTTCCCTTCTATTAGTTTCAGTGTGTCTGGTTTTATGTGGAGATCTTTGATCCACTTAGAATTGAGCTTAGTGCAAGGAGATAAGGATGGGTCAATTTGCATTCTTCTGCATGTTGACCTCCAGCTGAGCCAGCACCATTTGTTGAAAAGGCTATCTTTTTTCCACTGGATGGTTTTAGCTCCTTTGTCAAAGATCAAGTGACCATAGGAGTGTGGATTCATTTCTGGGTCTTACAGAGCTACACAAAGAGTTCTCACCTGAAGAATATCTAATTGCTGAGAAGCACCTAAAGAGATGTTCATCATCCTTAGTCATTAGGGAAATGCAAATCAAAACAACCCTGAGATTCCATCTCACACCAGTCAGGATGGCTAAGATCAAAAACACAGGAGACAGCAGTTGTTGGCGAGGATGTGGAGAAAGAGGAACACTCCTCCACTGCTGGTGGAATTGCAGGCTGGTACAACCACTCTGGAAAGCAGTCTGGCGGTTCCTCAGAAAACTGGGCATGACACTTCCGGAGGATCCGGCTATACCACTCCTGGGCATATACCCAGAGACTTTACCTGCATGCAATAAGGACACATGCTCCACTATATTCATAGCAGCCTTATTTATAATAGCCAGAAGCTGGAAAGAACCCAGATGTCCCTCAACGGAGGAATGGATTCAGAAGATGTGGTATATTTACACAATGGAATACTACTCTGCAATTAAAAACAATGAATTCACGAAATTCCTAGGCAAATGGTCAGAACTTGAAAATATCATCCTTAGTGAGGTAACCCAATCACAAAAATCACACATGGTATGCAGTCACTGATAAGGGGATATTGACCCAGAATCTCAGAATACCCTAGACACAATCAGCATATCAATAGATTTCTAAGAAGATGGAAGGAGAGACCCCTGGTCCTGGAAAGACTGGATGTAGGGGAACGCCAGGACAGAGTAATGAGAGGGGGTTGAATGGAGAAAAGAGGGAGGAAAGGGGGCTTATGGGACTTTCGGGGAGGGAGGAAACGAGAAAGGGGAAGTGATTTGGAATGTAAATTAAAAAAATAAAATAAAATAAAAAAAAATAAATAAGGCTGCTATGAACATAGTGGAGCATGTGTCCTTATTGCATGCAGGTAAAGTCTCTGGGTATATGCCCAGGAGTGGTATAGCCGGATCCTCTGGGTATGTCATGCCCAGTTTTCTGAGGAACCGCCAGACTGCTTTCCAGAGTGGTTGTACCAGCTTGCAATCCCACCAGCAGTGGAGGAGTGTTCCTCTTTCTCCACATCCTCGCCAACAACTGCTGTCTCCTGTGTTTTTGATCTTAGCCATTCTGACTGGTGTGAGATGGAATCTCAGGGTTGTTTTGATTTGCATTTCCCTAATAACTAAGGATGATGAACATCTCTTTAGGTGCTTCTCAGTCATTAGATATTCTTCAGGTGAGAACTCTTTGTTTAGCTCTGTACCCCATTTTTAATAGGGTAACTTGCCTCTCTGGAGTTTATCTTGTTGAGTTCTTTGTATATATTGGATACTAGCCCTCTGTCAGATGTAGGGTTGGTAAAGATCATTTCCCAGTTAGTTGGTTGCCGCTTTGTCTTTTTGACAGTGTCTTTTTCCTTGCAAAAACTTTGTAATTTAATGAGGTCCCATTTGTCAGTTCTTGATCTTAGAGCATAAGCTATTGGAGTTCTATTCAGGAAATTCTCCCCTGTGCCCATATGTTCAAGGTTCTTCCTTTCTATTAGTTTCAGTGTGTCTGGTTTTATGTGGAGGTTCTTGATCCACTTGGAATTGAGCTTAGTTCAAGGAGATAAGAATGGGTCAATTTGCATTCTTCTGCATGTTGACCTCCAGTTGAGCCAGCACCATTTGTTTAAAAGGTTATCTTTTTTCCACTGGATGGTTTTAGCTCCTTTGTCCAAGATCAAGTGACCATAGGAGTGTGGATTCATTTCTGGGTCTTCAATTCTGTTCCATTGATCTACATGTCTGTCACTGTACCAGTACCATGCGGTTTTTAACACTATTGCTCTGTAGTATAGCTTGAGGTCCGGGATACTGATTCCCCCAGAGGTTCTTTTACTCTTGAGAATAGTTTTAGCTATCCTGGGTTTTCTGTTATTCCAGATGAATTTTTGAATTGCTCTTTCAAACTCTATGAAGAATCGAGTTGGGATTTTGATGGGGATTGCATTGAATCTGTATATTGCTTTTGGCAAGATGGTCATTTTTACTATATTAATCTTGCCAATCCATGAGCATGGCAGATTTTTCCATCTTCTGAGGTCTTCTTTAATTTCTTTCTTCAGAGACTTGAAGTTCTTGTCATACAGATCTTTCACTTGTTTGGTTAGAGTCATGCCAAGATACTTTATATGGTTTGTGGCTATCATGAAAGGTATCATTTCTCTTACTTCTTTCTCAGCCAGCTTATCCTTTGAGTATAGGAAGGCTACTGACTTGCTTGAGTTGATTTTATATCCGGCCACTTTGCTGAAGTTGTTTATCAGCTGTAGGTGTTCTCTGGTGGAGTTCTTAGGGTCGCTTAAGTATACAATCATATCATCTGCAAATAGTGATAGTTTGACTTCTTCTTTTCCAATTTGTATCCCTTTGACGAGAATCTCAGGCCAATCTCTCTTATGAATATCGATGCAAAAATATTCAATAAAATTCTTGCCATCCGAATCCAAGAACACATCAAAATGATCATTCACTACGATCAAGTAGGCTTCATCCCAGGGATGCAGGGATGGTTCAATATAAGGAAATCCATCAATGTAATCCACTATATAAACAATCTCAAAGAAAAAAACCACATGGTCATCTCATTAGATGCTGAGAAAGCATTTGACAAAATTCAGCATCCTTTCATGCTAAAGGTCTTGGAAAGATCAGGATTTCGAGGCCCATATCTAAACATAGTAAAAGCAATTTACAGCAAACCGGTAGCCAGCATCAATCTAAATGGAGAGAAACTTGAAGCAATCCCACTAAAATCAGGGACTAGACAAGGCTGCCCTCTCTCTCCATATCTTTTCAACATAGTACTTGAAGTTCTAGCTAGAGCAATTAGACAACAAAAAGAGGTCAAAGGGATACAAATTGGAAAGGAAGAAGTCAAACTATCATTATTTGCATACGATATGATAGTATACTTAAGCGACCCAAAGAACTCCACCAGAGAACTCCTGTTTCTTATTCTTAAAACAACTTTGCAAAGTGGGTAGAGCTAGGAACAGTTGTTTGTAGCAGAATACCAGTTAGGCTACAAAACTCACCCAAGATGTCGCAGACAAGAGTTGTGACAAGTGGAAAAGAAATGCATGTCCTGTGTTTCTGACCATTCTTCTTAGCTGATATGAACTTGACAATGATAATTAAACAAGTAGAGACACACATGCATACACATAGAGGTACACATCCCTGGAGTATAAAGATACATGGATGTTCATCCTTGCTTTATTCTAACTGAATGAATTGTTACAATTATTTACATGATTGATTTACCTCTACTGCATTTATAGTTAACCTCTAAACTTTTCATATTGATATGTATCTATCTGTAATTAATAACTTAATCGTGACAAGGTATTATAGCTCATATATTAAAGACTCAGCACTATGCAAAAGTAATCAGTAGTTTTCATTTCTCTCAATTAGACAGCAATGTATAATAACCTTTCTTCATTCATTCATTCATTCATTCAGTTTATGTATACATCTGGAAACAGTATATCTGTGGAGGGCAGAAGACAACTTGCTGAAGATTAGTTCTTTCTTTCTATCTTGGGAATCCTTAGAATTGAAGACAGCCCTTGTCAGGATAACCATCAGGCATGTTAGTCACTGTGTCATGTCAGACCTTGACTTAACCTGTCTGTTTTCAGGTTTCTGGGTTTTACTTCTACAAGTGGGGTGATCTTCGGATCTTGAAGTTCATACTTTATGACTTTCATCATGAAGTTTAGTTCATTCTGCCAACTCTGCTTTTTCAATTCCAGTCCAGATGGTGTGCTCCCTGGGTCCTAATACAGGTCAAAATATACTTAGGTCTGTGATAATGGTACATTTCCTGTGCCTAAACTTCTTATACTTTTGTGTGTTTGTAACCTACTTTTCTGACCTTCTGACCTCTGAGATGACTTAATTCATCTGAGAAATCTTGACCTGACCACAGAAAGGCTAGGCCAAGTTCACGCTTTTAGTAGTCCATGGGATATAGTCCATAATGAGGATGAAAATCAGGGAATTAAGGTGAACCAACATCATATAATGAAGCAGCAGTGAATCTAGTCTCTTTTCCACTCTGCTCCAAGCTCTCACATATACACACTCCAGCTAGGAAACGTAGGCCTTAAACTAAGCCCAGGGGTCTTCCACCGATGCACTCCCTCAGAATGGAAGGAAGAGAGAACACTGAGTGCACAGTGTAAAACTGCACCTCTGATGAATGAGAAACAACTGAAAGTCAGAAGGCAGGAGTACCTTGGGACAGGTTCTAGTCAGGATTCTCTTTTCTGGGTCGTTCCACTCTTAGTTCCAAACAAATCCAGAGAAAGGTACTTTTGGCAAATGCTAATAACTACAAATAAAAGCTCTGTGTTTCTCACCACTTCATTTTCTATGTCTCAATCAGTGCTCTGAGAAACAAAGATGCAGACTCTACAGGCTTGGAGCTAGTCTCCTGGGACACATTGAAAATGAAAAAGAAAGCAGCAGCCCTGGATGGAATCTGTTCCATATTTGTTTCATAATGATTGTACCAGGTGGAATGCTGGAACTCAGAGGGACTTGGGGACCATTTTCAGAAGCAATTTTAAAGTTCACTTTTTAATGGAGATGCTGTATTTGGGGAAAGCAATTGGTAAACTTTTTCTCTACAGGAAAATAGTAAATACTTAGAATTTGTGATCCAAGTGGTCAGGTATAATATATCATCTACACTACCAGAGATAAGAGACACAGATCCACAGGCTGAGGCTTTTTGCCTAGGGTGGATATGGGCAATCAGGATCTAGTAACAGATATTCTTCAAAATAGGGACATGCCTGACAAGATGTTTGGGTTGAAGGATGTGCCTGCCTCAATCTCAGTGACTTCTAAATCCAGGCATGTTCCTTATTTTTCTTGTAATGTGTGCCCTTGTCCTTCTCAAGTGGGACATCGGAATAGGACAGGATGAGTCACAGAATCACTGGCTGTATACTAAAATTCCCACCACCTATCATTAGCAGTTGCCAGGCAGAATAAGCTATCCTCCATGTGTTGTATGTATGTAGGGCAGGTAAGACAAGAGTATCCCTGTAGCAAAGCATAGCTCTATTTTGGCCAGCAAGGCATAGGGTGTGATGAAGAACAAAGTAGAAGGAAACCTCAGCTTGATTTCTCCTGTTCAAATTGCTAGTCTTTTGGAGGCATCCCAGGTGAACTGACCAAGCCATGTAGTAGAATGGAGTTTGCTTGAAGGCAATCACAACTGGATTGACTGATGGTGGACAGGACACTATTATACTGAGGAGAAACACTGAAAGGACCGAGGAACCAGAGAGTGATACCCCTATACACACATATAAATTTATAGGTGGTTGAGTACAGAGCAAAAGGCAGAATTTAAAAGGTTTAGACATGGGACTTGATTAGCACCACAGGCATTGACATGAAGGATGAGGGTAATTTCCTAAGCAAGGACTTCATAGTGGCAAGAGCTCAGAAGAAGGCATGTTCCATAGTATAAACCAGTATGTTGCTCTCCACTTACCTGTGCAATGATTATCCATTCCTGTCTTGTACTGTGTGATTTGTGGGAGCTCTCTGTGGGAGGAGAGTCATAGCCTCATTATCAGCCTTGGCCATATAACTTGGCTTGACTAATGAAGCCTCAACACAGACAATACAATGCTAGGTTGGAGCAAATTTCCTCTGAATGTATTTTCTTTTCTGTCAATAATTATTTTTGTTCCTCATGGAATATAGAGTTGGTACTGAAACATAATGTCACTTAGCCCATGGATCATCTGAAAGACAAAGCTTGATTGTTTTAAATTGCTGAGTTTTATGTAACTTATTGTTGCAGCAACACTAGTATGCAAGTAAATTTATTAATGATTTTTTTAGCTGTTTTAAAATTTTTATTCTTTGGTACTTTCATACACATATACAAGGTATCACGATCATATCTAACTCTACTTTCTCCTACCTAAAACCCAGAGCATATCTGTTTCCCAATTTCGTGTCTAATTCATCCTTTCTTCATCATCTTGTTAAAACACAATGAGTCCAATTAGTGCTGCCCATACTTGCATGGATATAGGTCCATCAGTGTCTAGACTGGCTTTGAACTCCTTATGTAACTGGGGATGACCTTGATTCTTTTTTTTTTAAATTTTTAATTTTTAATTTTTTTCTATTTAAATTTCAAATGCTAAAACCTTTCCCGGTTTCCCCCCCCCCCAAAAAAAACCCAATCCCTCCTCCCACCCCCTGATTCCAAGGATATACCCTCCACCTGACCCACTCCCCCATTACCCCCTCTATTTCCCTTTGTTGGGGCATCTATTGAACCTTCACTGGACCAAGGACCACTCCTCCTACTGATGCCCAACAAGGCATTCTTCTACCACATTTTTGACTGGAACTGTGTGTACCCCTTGGTTGATGGTTTAGTCTCTGGGAGTCCTGGGGCATTTGGGTGGCCGACATCATTGTTCTTGCTATGGGGCTGTAAACCCCTTCAGCTTCTCCAGACTGTCTTCCAACTCCTCCACTGGGGACCCCACGCCCAGTCCTATGGTTGACAGCTAGCATCTGCTTCTGTATGTGTAAGGCTCTGACAGTTCCCCTCCCCCCCCGCACCCCCCGAGACAACCATGACATTCTCCTTTTGGTAAGTACTTCTTGTTGTATGCACTCACTGATAAGTGGATGTTAGCCCAAAAGCTCAAAATAAACAAGCTACAATTCAAAGACCACAGGAAGCTCAAGAAGAAGGAGAACTGAAGTGGGGGTACATTAGTTCCTCTGAGAAAGGGAGCAAAATACCCACAAAGCAATAAAGGAGACAAAGTGTGGAGCAGAGACTGAAGTAAAGGCCACCCAGAGACTGCCCTGCCTGGGGATTCATCCTATGAACAGTCACCAAACCCGGACACAATTATGGATGATGACCTTGATTATTAACTCATCACCTCTAATTCAGACGTACTAGGATTACAATACTGGTTACCTCTGTGCTTGACTTCATTGAAACAATCTGTTAATATAGAAAAAGTTGTGCCAGTGTGGTATCTGTTGCTGGCTCATCAATTCTCAGAGACCAGGCTGAGTCTTGGATATAGAGTTTTCATTTCATGATAAGATGAACTGAGGATTTATTTCCAACATACTGTGGTGTGATTTCTGAGTAGAGAGTTAAATTTCAGGGAGATATCTTAGTTGAACCACAAGATAGGACCATATTAATCTTGATTCAAAGTTGGGTCATTTGATCATCTGTCTGTATATGAAAATTCACCTGGTCTATACCATGAATTCAACCTAGAACCAGGATTCAGAGATTTATTTTTGAAGACATTGAAAACACAAACTGCATATGTATATATATATATATATATATATATATATATATATATATATACACATATATGGATATTATATGAATATAATAAAAGATTATATATATAATATATATATATATATATATATATACATATCTCCACAGATAGTGCAACACTAAGTACTATAAAGACATGAGGGCAATGGTTAGCTATTCATGGTGAAGAGACATCATAAAGTCTCTACATATAAAGATGCAGCTACTGTATCTGGATTGAGTGCTCTTTAAATACCTCTTGCTGTGTTATAATTAATATGACATTATTAACATGTAGCTCCTACATCAGAAGCAATTTCACAGCACAGTAAATTCTGTGTTCCCAACATTCCAAATCAGGATTTTTACATCAAACATTACAAAGTATGCTGTTTGAACATACTCAGGGAGTAGTACACAAATTCTCTAGATTCCTTGTTGCATACTGAAGCCGGACAGCCTGGAGAGACTATGTACCTCAAAACTAGATTCACATTTTATCATTTGGGATGTTTAAAAACATATGATGTCCAGACTCCATGCAAAATTCTAATGTGATTTATTTGATATGAGGGTTAGATATTAGCATGTTTTAGAAATTCTATAAATTTATTGTAGTACATAATCAGAGAACCATTAACCCATTAACATAGAAATGAAATAAACTCATTGTAACGTGGGATATATCCCATAATAAATGCAATTCAGGACACTGTAGTGGCTATACTGATAAAATTCATAGTAGTCTTTCATGATTGAATCTTAAAATAATACACTGTGTTGGGAAGATTGAACTTGGTGTCATGTATACTTTCAGAGCTACATGGAGAACAAATGAATGATATTTATCCAAAGATTCTTATATTCTTAATTAAGCATTCTGGGTTATTCTCTGTACACTAAACTCAAGAAGAACATAGAGAGACTCAGAGTGGAGTTGGGTAAAAAAGAAAGAGAATCCTGAATGTGGATTGGGCTCCTACTGAGGACATAGGAGCCCATATGGCCAGAAAGCAAGCAGATCTTGACAGGACAGTGTGGCTGAGAACATTCTCACAACCTTGAGGACCTAAAGTTTTCTTCATTCTGGCTTTGATATAGAACTTAGTCTTCGCATATGTGTTACCTACCAGTTTTCAGTTATGCTCGTTGCATTTGGGGGGATGAATTTTTAAGAGCAATTGCTACAATATAATTTTTGTGAACTTGGAGAACTGAACATTTCTAATTAGGTTGCTATAGCCTGTAGCCAAATTACTGCAAATGTCATCTCTGTGCTCTCTTTCTGATGTGAAAATGTAGGACAGTCAGCAATATACACAATTTAGTCTTAATGCAGGCAGATGATGATCATAACGACAGAAGGGTCTGCTTTTCATTAACCCAAATTCTACTTAGTCAAGCCGTTCCCTCACCGCTCAGCTTACTTCCAAAACGATGTCTCTGCCTTTCAAGCAAGCTGCTGCTTTAGCAATTAACTGTCCATAAAAATGTGAGTAATTACCCTCTCTCGGGATGGTTAGTGTGTTGGTCATGCCTAAGGACCAGTACTGGACAATTTGAGTGACCTCTGTTGGCACAGTCCCAGACTACAGAAATTCTACATTATTGGAATCTTTAACAACAAAGACAGCCAGCTTTTTCTTCATGTTATTGACCTCTCAAGTGTTTAGAGAGAACATTAATGTGTGGATATTCCTAGTCTGTCCAATTAATAACAGAAATCCTTCTTGCCTTTGCTCTCTAATCTCAGTTTTTCCTATAAATATGTCATTTATAGTTCCAACACCCTTGTCTAGAACAATTCATATTCAAACAGTGCATAGAAAAATGACACAAAATTAATAGAGAAAAACATGGATGACCTATATCCCTTGAATATTTCCTGTGTATATGGCATAACAATGGCCTTAGAAATCTGTTAGTCCTGTTAGTTACTCATAGCAAGTACTATGCTGTCCCACAATTCACAGATGAGAAACCTCAGTGGATATAGGGGACACTCTTGATAAGAAACCTAAGTCATGCAGTGGTTTATTCTCTATTGATCTGATTCTAGAGGCATAATGTGATTCTTTTTGAAACTTAATATCCCTGGCTTTTGAAATCCTTTACTGGATAATTGACTTTCAGGATGAATTCAAATCCCTTTATAATATCCATCTTATTTATATATTAAATTTTACTGTTTTAAAAATGCAACAGAATGTTCCCTTAGTTTTAAAATTGACAGCTGACCCCAGCCCCTCTGACATATATGTCATTTATTAAGAGGTATTGCTACCATGTCTATGCCAATGGTCCTCTCAATTTGGGGTTCTTTGAGGTCAAGGGCTGTGTCTAATTAATTGCCACTTCTTTTACTTTTAGAATAATGCATGACACTGGGTCCTCAATTTGCCAGAAGTTTGCTAAACACGTAGATGAATCAACCAATCAAGAAAACTGAGGTCAGCATCATGTTTCCTTATTTCCTGCTCCAATTGCCTTAGCAAGTATTTTTTTTCCTGTCTGTCCTTTGGATAATGATTATATTACATAGACAGTGATACCTGCATGACCAGAGAAGTTGCAGAGATTCTCTTAGATGACTTACAACTGATGCTGATGCCAACTGGCCTTTATGCTGTAGAAATACTTTCACTCTAAGTACCAACTATTTAAAAGTCAAATTGGTATCTGTCCTAAGCTTCTGAAAGCAGACAAGATGCTGCAAAATTATTATGAAACTGTGTTTCACAACTGCAGTAGATAGAGAATAAGTGAGGAGGTTGAGAATGTTTTTTCCTCCCAGAGGAATTGAAAATTTGGCTGTGGATAAAGCAAGAAGCAGTGAGTAATTTTTAATCTCTGTGACTTTAGGACAGGGCAGAATTCTGGGAAAGTCCTTGGGGTTTCTGATATCAGACTTAAAAGCAGCTACTTATTGAATACCAAGCTGTGCACAGAACTACATGAAACTTCAAGAATAAAGAACCAATCAAGATGTGCACCTTGTTCCTGGAGTGTGTGTGGGAGGGGAATTGGGGCACACAATAGATAATTATAAATGCCACGCGAAGTTTGAGAGATTTGAGAACAAATACAAATGCTCTGGGCTTTAGAACAACATGCACATCAGGCATTAAAGACCCCCCAGAGACCCTGAGAAGGCTTTTCAAAAGTGACATTCAATGGAGATGGGATATGCTGAGTAATGTCTCTGTGATATTCTTTTGGGAAAAATAGCATGCCAGACAGTGGAGGGAATTGTTTGAAGGCTTCACGAAGTGAAATAGCATGGTCAAGTAATGAAACAGAACAATAGTGATGTGAGAAAGTGGTGTGTATGTTTTATGGGAAAAGTTGGGGAAACTCACTGGTTTTTTTATATGGTGGGAACAAGTTGCCTAGGACAAATGTGAAAGAAGACATTCATTTGGGAATTCTAATGTAGTTTGTTTAGGCAACATCTAAAGGTTTAAAGTTTGGACAACTTTGGATATTTAGAAATAATGAATATCTTATATTTGTGTTTTATAATAATGTTAAGTTAAGAACATGCCTTTGAAAGGACCTCTGAAATTAAAGTGTATCAGTTTCAAGGCAAATGATCTGACTGCCTCATGGAAGGGAAACCACATTGATGCGAAGCACCCTTGGTTTTCAGTGAATTCTGAGGGTAAAGGCAATCTTGGTTCTCTTCTTGTAGACACAGAAAACGAATAGAAACTCCTTTGGAAGTAGTAAACTGGTCTGCAGAATGATGACTTCTGTCTACTTCTGAAAATGCACTGCCTCCTGTTTTATATGGAAATGACATTGTATTTTTGACAAACCAATGATCTCGTAAATGTTACCTGCTACACCTGAAAGGGACCGCTGAGTCAAGAATGTAGAAAGGCAGATGTGTAGAGATTTTAAAATTTAGATTTACCATGATTTCTGAGTTTAAATAGATGACATTAATATTTCAGGTATTAGTTCCATGAAGGAAAATGCATCTAAAGCCAACCATTCCATCCCCATTCTCTTAAACAGAATATATAAAAGTTCATTTGCACACTTGATTTCTTTCTTTAACTATGACTTCCTAGGAGAAAAATATATGTGCTGATTACTTGTATCTAAGGTTTCTTTATCTCTTGTACTTTATACCAGACAAGTGCTTTGAATTTCTGATAGTTCTTGTAGCTTCATTATCTATAGGATATTATGATATCTAAAATGTTTTAACATGAAATATATCAGAACAACAGGAAGTGGTAGATAATCCCCTACAGTGCTGATAAAGGCAGCTAACTTCCCTGAGTCTCCACAGCTCATAAACAATACCTCATATTTCAGAATCAGTCTTACAAATGACCAAACCCAGCATTCTCTCAGTAGGGATTTTAATTTTTTGAAGGTACCATGTTTTTAAAATGTGTTTGTTGCCATTGCGGCCATTGCTTAGATATCCACAAAAATTCTAATCCATTTCTACCAGCTGATTGTCTTTAGAAACAACTTGGAAATTTGCCTAACGATAATCATGAAAAATTTTAAGAATCAGCACTGATTTAATTTTCTTCACCTACCTTTCAGGGATAATATTACTTTAATGAAATTATTACAGCCCCATCTCCTGAACAAAGAAGAAGCTCCTTTTACTCATGTTGGACCTTGAGATTAATGAAAATGTTGTGTCTCAACTATTCAATACCATACGGTTCTTACAATACTTGAATTGTGTACTTATATGATATATATGTGTGTATATATATATACATGCACATATACATACATATATACACACACACACACACACACACACACACACACACACACACACACATATATATATATATATATTCCCCAGACATTTTGACTGGGGAATTAAGTTGCTTTATTTCCTTTTCCATTCTGAGCTAGGGTCAGCACTAGTTAGCCATAATATCCTGAAACATGTGTAATGTCTTCCTTAAATCATCTTATTTTAATGTATAGGATCTCATCTCCTGTGATTGACTGTAGCTTCTTCTGTATCTTGAAAATCTTTGTATCTCCTATAGCACAGACTACAGGTCTGTTTTCCTAATTGCTAGAATGAATGAGTGGATACATTAGCTATACTGACCTTTGGTAAATTTAACTGCTACTATAACATCTCTGCACAAGAAGTCAACTAGAGATAGCTCACAATTGTATAAAATCTTTTTAATTTCCACACTGCATGTTCATTCTTAACTCTAAAAGTAATTTATATACCTCAGTAGTTTGCCAAGAAGCAAAATTCTGATGGAGAGATTTATACATACAGAGCATTTCATATGTTTCTTCTCCATGTGACAGGCAGATATAATCATCTCCTTTTAAGAGGAAGGAAAGGCATATTTCCAAACATTAAGGGTTTTAACTTAAGTGCATATAAATTCATAATACCTTTGCTATAGATTAAACCTCTAACCAAATGACTTCAGGACAAGGCAGAGTTCTAGGATGATCCTTGGTGTTTTCTTGTGATCAGTATTCTTTTACTTTGACAGATACATTGACAGCTATTGAGAGTCATGTAGGCATAAAGAATAAACTCCTCTAAAGGGGTGCTAATATATGAACAGTGAAGAATACATTGCAAAAACAAGGATGAAAATTAAGGATGCTGCCATTGTCTCTGACTCTTACTCTTGTCCTCCCTCTCCTTGCTCCCTCTTCTTTCCCATCTTCCCTATTCTCTCTCCCCATCCCCTCTACCTCATCCCCACCTCCCTCCTGATCTACAGTTCCATAAATACAGCAAGTCTTAACCCCAACAGAATTTTACACTTCTTTGAATGTTTCTAGGGATAGGAAACAGATAGAAGATTCATTCAGTCAATTAAAGCCCAAAATGTACAGCTGCATTCTTATAGAATATATTTTTATTGAAATTCTACAACTCAATGTTTCTGCTGAGAAATAAGTGAAGATCTATATTATGCATAAAATTATAAACTAATAAAACTGAGAGAACATCACATGGATAATATATCATTGGACATTCCTAGTAAAATGAAAGAAAAAATATATTCTCAACCCCACAGAGTGAACTTGAAAATGAAGATATAGAATTTGAAAGCCAGAATATAAGAGGCTTTTCAAACATAATTTTGAAAGCTGGGGCTAAATAATAAGTCAATACATGTGTTGAAAAGGAGTTAAATTTCATATACATAGTTCAGTGGAAAAACCTGAACCAGTGTTAGATAGTAATTGAATTAGTTAACAATCATTATACATACTACAATCCTCATAGAAAAACATCAGAGTGGTAACCCTAAAGGTGGCTTCAGACCATGTTTATTTTCAAGGACTTCCATAACAAAGTACAACAAACTGTAGAACATAAACCAGAGAAATATATTTTCTATGGATCTTGATGCTGTAATTCTGAGAGCACAGTTTTCCTGAGATCACCATTTCAGAGTTAGTCCACTGCTTTTGTAGGTGGTAGAAAGACTGTTTTGTGGTTTTAGTAACTTTTGCATTTCTTGGTTTGTAAAAATATTGCCCTGTATATGTTTTTTCCCATTATTCTTTTTATTAGATATTTGCTTTATTTACATTTAAAATGCTATCTCCTTTCCTCATTTCCCTTTTTTTAATTTTTTATTTTATTTTATTTTTTTTTAATTTACATTCCAAATCATTTCCCCTTTCCCGTTTCCTCCCTCCCCGAAAGTCCCATAAGCCCCCTTCCCTCCCTCTTTTCTCCATTCAACCCCCTCTCGTTACTCTGTCCTGGCGTTCCCCTACATCCAGTCTTTCCAGGACCAGGGGTCTCTCCTTCCATCTTCTTAGAAATCTATTGATATGCGGATTGTGTCTAGGGTATTCCGAGATTCTGGGTCAATATCCCCTTATCAGTGACTGCATACCATGTGTGTTCTTTTGTGATTGGGTTACCTCACTAAGGATGATATTTTCAAGATCTGACCATTTGCCTAGGAATTTCGTGAATTCATTGTTTTTAATTGCAGACCATCCCCCCCTCCTCCTGATCACTATCTTATCCACTCCTGCTTCCCTGTCCTGGCATTTCTCTATACTGGGGCATCGAGCTCTCACAGGACCAAGGACCTCTCTTTTCATTGATGTCCTACAAGACCATCCTCTGCTACATATATGGTTGGAGTCATGGGTCCCTCAATGTGTACCCTTTGGTTGGTAGTTTAGTCCCTGGGAACTCTGGGGTACATATTGATGTTCCTCCTATGGGGCTGAGAATATTTTCAGCTCCTTGGGTTATCTCTAGTTTCTCCACTGGGGACCTCCTGTGCTCAGTCCAATAAGTGGCTAAAAGCATCCACCTCTGTATTTGTCAGGCACTGGCAGAGCCTCTCAGGAGATAGCTATAACTGGCTTCTGTCAGCAAGTACTTCTTGGCATCCACAATAGTGCCTGGGTTTGGTAACTGTATATGGGATGGATCCCAGGTGGGACAGTTTCTGGAAGGCCTTTCTTTCAGTCTCTGCTCCACACTTTCACTCTGTATCTCCTCCAATGGGTGTTTTGATTCCTCTTCTAAGAAGGACCGAAGTATCCACACTTTGGTCTTCCTTCTTCTTGAGCTTCATGCTGTTTGTGAATTATATCTTGGGTATTCTGAGCTTTTGGGTTAATATTCACTTATCAGTGAGTGCATACCATGTATGTTCTTTTGTGATTGTGCCACCTCACTCAGGATGATATTTTCTAGTTCCATCAATTTGCCAAAGAATTTCATGAATGCATTGTTTTTGATAGCTGAGTAGTATTCCATTGTGTAAATGTACCACATTTTCGGTATCCATTACTCTATTGAGGAGCATTTGGTTTCTTTCCAGCTTCTGGCTATTATAAATAAGGCTGCTATGAACATAGTGGAGCATGTGTCCTTATTACATGTTGGAACAACTTCTGTGTATATGCTCAGGAGTGGTATATCTGGGTCCTCAAGTAGTACTATGTCCAATATTTGGGGGAACCACCAAACTGATTTCCAGAGTGGTTGTACCAGCTTGCAATCCCACCAGCAGTAGAGGAGTGTTCCTTTTTCTCCACATGCTTGCCAGGATATGCTGTCACCTGAGTTTTTGGTTTTAGCTATTCTGACTGGTGTGATGCAGAATCTCAGGGTTGTTTTGATTTGCATTTCCCTGGTGACTGAGGATGTTGAAAATTTCTTCATGTGCTTCTCAGCCATTCAGAATTCCTCAGTTGAGAATTCTTTGTTCAGCTCTGTACCCCATTTTTAACAGGGTTATTTGGTTCTCTGGAGTCTAACTTCTTGAGTTCTTCTTATATATTGGATATTAGTCCTCTATTGGATGCAGGATTGGTCAAAATCTTTTCCCATTCTGTTGGTTGCACTTTTGTCCTGACAGTATCCTTTGCCTGATGGAAGCTTTGCAATTTTATGAGGTCCTATTTTTCAGTTCTTGATCTTAAAGTATTCGCTATTGGTGTTCTGTTCAGGAAATTTTTCCCTATGCTTATGTGCTCAAGGCTCTTCCCCACTTTCTTTCTATTAGTTTCAGCATATCTGGTCTAATGTGGAGGTTCTTGATCCACTTGAACTTGAGCTTTGTGCAAGCAGATAAGAATGGACCGATTTACATTCTTCTACATGCTAACCGCCAGTTGAATCAGCACCATTTATTGAAAATGCTGGGTTTTTTTTCCCCCACTGGATGGTTTTAGCTCCTTTGTCAAAGGTCAAGTGACCATAGGTGTGTGGATTCATTTCTGGGTCTTCAATTTTATTCCATTGATCTACTGCCTGTCACTGTACCAATACCATGAAGTTTTTTTATCATGATTGCTATGTAGTACAGCTTGAGGTCAGGGATATAAAATTAATTCAAACAAATCAGTGGCCTTCCTCTACTCAAAGGATAAACAGAGTGAGAAAGAAGTTAGGGAAACAACACCCTTCACAATAGTCACAAATAATATAAAATTCCTTGGTGTGACTCTAACTAAGAAAGTGAAATATCTGTGTCAAGATAAGACAGAGAACTTCAAGTCTCTGAAGAAAGAAATTGAAGAAGATCTCAGAAGATGAAAAAATCTCCCATACTCATGGATTAGGAGGATTAATGTAATAAAAATGGCCATCTTGCTGAAAGCAATCTACAAATTCAATGCAATCCCCATCAAAATTCCAACTCAATTCTTCATAGAGTGAGAAAGAGCAATTTCCAAATTCATCTGGAACAACAAAAAACCCAGGATAGCGATAACTATTGTCAACAAATAAAGAACTTCTGGGGGAATCACCATCCCTTACCTCAAGCTGTACTACAGAGCAATTGTGATAAAAACTGCATGATATTTGTATAATGACTGGCAGGTAGATCAATGGAATAGAATTGAAGACCTAGAAATTCTTCCATTGTTCTTGCTGTGTGTATATCTTAGTCTCAAAATTGAATCATATCCTGTCAGGGTCCAAGCAAAGGTCTTAGTTTTAACTTAAGTATATATGATACATATTTCTAAATATCACATTCTAAGGTACACTGAGTTAGAGCTTCAAGGTATTTTTCTAAAGGGAAACTACTGGACCTCATGAACGGCTGGTACTTACAAAAATTGAAGCAATTCAAGAATCCAATCAGAATTTCTCTGATTATGTTAATGACAAACAAACATTATAACAGTGGTGGTTATATTAGTTATTCTTCTGTCTGTTGTGAAAATTTACCTAATAAGAAGCAACCTACATACAGGACACCCATGCTATAATCAACAGACCCAAAGAATCCAAATAATGAGGATAGTACAAGGCAGGATGTTTGAATTTTTCTCAGAAGAGGAAACGAAATAGATATGGGAAGTTAATGGAATGAGGGACCTGGCTAGAAGAGGGGATGGGAATGAAGGTATGTGGGGAATAATTTGTTGGTAGAGCAGTATGGAGATAAGAGAGATTGGATGAGGGATGGGGGCAATCTCTAGGACATGCCAGAGGGGAGAGGTCAAAGAGTGTCTAAAGGGGGTAACTCTAGCTGAGATTCCTAGCAGTGGGGTGTATAGATCCTGAAGTGGCCACTTCCTGTAGCCAGGCAGGACTCTCATTGGAAGGATAAATATAGCAAGTCCATCTACAAAACATTCAACCCAAATTATGTCCAGCCCATGATATATTCAGGGACAAAGTGAGAACAGAGTCTGAGGGAATGAATGGCCAGTCAATGACTTCCCAATTTGAAACCCATCCCATGAGCAAGAACCAATACCCGACACTATTAATGATACTCTGTTATGTTTGCAGACAGGATAGACCCCACCTAACAGTCAATGTAAAGAGATGCGAAGACACACAAACAGTAGGTGAAGCTCAGGGAGTCTTACAGAAGAGTTGGGAGAACAATTGGGAGACCCAAGAGGACAGGGATTCCACAGGAAGAGCAGAAAAGTCAACCTACCTGAACCCTCGGGGGCTCCTAGAGACTGAATCAGCAACCGAAGAGCTAGCACATTCCCTCAGAGAAAGCAGCTTCCTGAACTCAGCCAGGAACTGTTTCCTGTTCTTCACTGTTTTTGAACATAAGTGAATTTTGTTGAGGGACCTTTTTATATAAATACACCCAAAGGTTGTCCGTTCACCTAATGTCATACACAGCTTTTAGAGGAGAAAACAACTGCACAATCTCTATCAATGAGAGTCGCTTCCTTTGAACATAGATTTGCCTAGGATTTGTTCATTCTATGTGAAGCTTATTCATCAAACTTGTTGTAGTAACCCACACCATAAAATGACATCACCACCAAAGTCCTGCATTGCAATATTGCACACAGCATGAACTGTGTCTTTGAAGCAAATCAGTTGATAACTTGAGACGAAGTATTGTGGCTTCATACATACATTCACATTATATCCCTGTGTGTTCTTTGTACTGCTACAGATAACATGAATGAAAATAAATTAAACCAAAAACCCAATGAAACTAGAACCCTGCTGTAGGAAAGCAGGTATCAAAGTTAATGGGAAGGGGAAGGTAACTGAAATAAAGAACACAAGAAATTAGTTTGATTTATAAGGATTGTTTGACCATCATATTTATTAAAATTAATGATTTTGGACAATTTTAAGAAACCTCTGTCAGATTTCAGAAGAACATAAGTTCTAGCTTTTTTTCGCCCTAAAATGATGTCTTTAACATTGTTTTTTGAACAATGACCCTCTTCAATAAATTAACTAATGTTTTGTGATCATAATTTGGGGTCCAAGAGGATGGGACATAAACGAGCAGAAAACACAGAGCAAAGGTGTGATGGTAAATGTGAGCACACAGTGCTGGCTGCACCACACAACACATTTGTGACCATGGAGCCAGTCCAACACTTAAACCTGTGGCCACTGCAAACACCAACAAAGCCTCTGTTTGCTGAATCTTAAAACCAGCAAGAGGATAAGCACACACAGAAGAAAAGGATAAGAAAGATAAACTAATTACCATTTACTCTTTTAAAATTATAAACTCACTGGAAATAGACAAATGTAATTTTCAGAGAAACATTAAATCATAGTCATTTTAAATAAGCCCACTTATCCATAGAGATATCATATGAAGATATTAAAGACTTTTAATAAGACTACAGTAAACTTCAAATTAAACTTTGGTAATATCAAACAGTGAAAACCAGATAACAGTACAAAGAGCACCCAAGAGCCTATGTCTAACTTTAGTGCTTACCAACTAATTTCTTATCTTTTATATTTCTTCTTCCCTACTTGGATTCTTCTACTATCCCAATTACGCTGATGACATTTCTTGATAGTGTCACTAAGTCTATAAACATGTACTATGATGACTGTTGATAGTATCTTTTAGTGTTCAAATTTTCAGTAAATTTCAAAATATTGGTAGATCATAAGAAAATACTGCTTTGTATATATACTAGAATGACTATAATCAAAACGACAAAATAATAAATATTGTCAGTGATCTGGAGAAACTATCCTTATATGTGACTGGTGACAATGTAAAATTGTGCAGCCTCTTTTGGAAAGCAGCTGTGAACCTCCTTGAAGTGTCCAATACCAACCACTTCTATAGAAAATCCTAATTCACTCCTGCTTATCCACTACAGAGAACAGGATACCTGAATCCACAGTTAGACGTGTCCCAAACTTATATAAATCATAAGATCTAGAAGCTGAGATAGTGACATAGCTTAGTAGGCAGTGAGTCTTCTGTGTGAGCATGAGGACCTGAACCTGGATCCCTAGCACTCAGATACTCTGAGCAAGAGAGTGAATACCAGTAACCTCAGTCCTAAGGGGTAGTAACAGTTGGAACCCAGGTGTTTGCCAGCCAGCTACTTTATGGCAAACTGTAGGCTCAGTAATCTCACAAAAAATAGTGATAGGGAATGATAGCACAAAATACCTGACATCTTCATGTGGATTCCACATGAGCACGTAAAGCACATAACTCACCCATGGAAATATACCCACTCAAACACACAATGGTACAAATGAGCGCAATATCTACCAACTGAAATCATGAATCAATAAAATATTATATGAAACATACAACACGATGTTTTTCAGGAAAGCACAAGAATGAAGAGTTGATATGTTGTATGACACAATGAACCTTGAGATGTTCAGGTAAAAAAACCAAACCAAACCAAACAAGACAACAACAAAATAACAACAACAACAACAATAAAAACAAGCTTGAAAATCTACAGAGGGAATATCCACTTCTTGGAAACCTCCACAACAGGTAGATCATGGCCTAGGAAGGAGATTCATGAGCCAGAGAAAAAGGAGGAGGTTGTGAGGGGAAGGGGAAACAGAAGGGGCACACAGTTACTTTTTTTTTTCTTTTCTTGGATAATGAATTTGTTCAAAAATGTACTATGGCAATGGTTGTAAATGCCATAAATATATTAAAAAGCCACTGACTTGCATAGTTTGGAAAGGTAAATTTCATGATACATAACACTATTAAATTGTTCTGTTGATACATGTGAATGTGTTGCTGTGAAGATTACATCTCAGCACCACTGTTATTTTAATGAATGCCAAGAAAGGAAGTTACATGGAATGGAATAAAGGCATGACATGTTCTCATTTCCAAAAGGTGTAAGATTGATGAAAACTCCAAAGTTGATTATTATATAGTTAGGTTGAATTAAATAAATATTTTCACATTATTTTTGTTAATTATTTTATTTATTTGCATTCCAAATGTTGTCCCCCTTCCAAGTCTCCCCTCTGCAAACCCCCAACTCCATTTGCCCTCCCCTTTGACTTTAAGAGGGTACTTCCCCACCCACCCACCCACTCTTGCCTCACCCCTCTAGCATCCTCATTCACTGAGGCAACAAGCCTTCACATGCCCAAGTGCATCCCTTCCCACTGATGCCATATAAAGCAGTCTTCTTCTGCATATATACTAGGAGCCATGATCTGACTCATGTATACTCTTTGTTTGGTGGTTTAGTCCCTGGGAGCTCTGATGGGTCTGTTTAGTAGATATTGTTGTTCTTTTTATGGGGTTGCAATCCCCTTCAGCTCATTCAGTCCTGGAGTCCCAAGGCTCAGTATAATGGTTAGCTGTGAGCTTCTAAATCCATCTTAGTCAGGTGCTGGCAGAGACTCTCAGAGGGCAGCTATACCTTGGCTGCTGTTTGCAAGTACTTCCTGGCATCAGGAATAGTGTTGGTGTTTGGTGTCTGCAGATGGGATGGATTCCAAGGTGGGTCAATCTCTGTGTGGCCTTTCCTTCTCTCTGCTTCATTATTTGTCCCTGCATTTCCTTTAGACAGGAAGAATACTGGGTTAAAGATTTTGAGATGAGTCTATGACTCCATCCCTCAACTGGAGGCCATATCTAAACTGGGGACACCATCTGTTGGAGGAGATCTCTTCAGGTTCTATCTACCCACTGTTGGGTATTTCTTCTAATATCATCTGAGTTGGGTCCTGGGAACCTCTTGCATCACTGGCAATGGGGACTTTCTAGTGGTTTCCGACACCCTCACACTCTCATATTTCTATTCATTCTCCTGACCCTCTGGACTTCTTTCCTGACTGTTCCCATACCTGATCGTGCCCACCACTTTTTTTTCCCTCTCCCCTCCTCCACCCAGGTCATTCTCTCCCTTTGCCTTCCCCTTCTAAGTGGGAATGAAGCATCCATACTTTGGCCTTCCTTCTTCTTGAGCTTCATGTGGTCTGAGAATTGTATATTGTTTATTCTGAGCTTTTGGGCTAATATCCACTTATCAGTGATTGTATACCATGTGTGTTCTTTTGTGATTGTGTTACCTTACTCAGGATGATATTTTATAGTTCCATCCATTTGCCTGCGAATTTCATAAAGTCATTGTTTTTAATAGTTGAGTAGTACTCCATTGGGTAAATATACCACATTTCTTCTGTTGAGGGATATCTATGTTGTTTGCAGCTTCTGGCTATTATAAATAAGGCTTCTGTGTACATAGTGGAGCTTGTGTCCTTGTTATACGTTGGAGCTTCTTTGGTATATGCCCAATAGTAGTATAGATGGGTATTCAGGTAGAACTATTTCCAGTTTCCTGAGGAACTGTCAGATTGATTTCCAATGTGGTTATATCAGCTTGCAATCCCACCAGCAATATGTAGAGGAAGGCTACTGATTAGTTTGAGATAATTTTATATCCAGCCATCTTGCTGAAGTTGTTTATCAACTATAGGAGTGCTCTAGTAGAATTTTTGGAGTTGCTTATGTATACTATCATGTCATCTGCAAATACTGATAGCTTGACTTCTTCCTTTCCAATTTATATACTTTTGACCTCCTTTTGTTGTCTAATTGCTCTAGTCATAACTTTGAGTACTATATTGAATAAATAAAGATTTTCTTGTCCATGATTTTAGTGAAATTGCTTCAAGTTTCTCTCCATTTAATTTGATGTTGGCTGTTGGTTTGCTGTACATTACTCTTATTTTGTTTAGGTATGTGCCTTGATTCCTGTTCTTTCTAAGACTTTTAACATAAAGGGTTCTTGTATATTGTCAAAAGTTTTTTCAGATGATCATGTTATTTTTTCATTAAGTTAGTTTATATAGTGGATTGCATTGATGGATTTTCATATATTAAGTCATCTCTGCATCCCTAGGATGAAGCTTACTTGATCATGGTGAATGATCATTTTGATGTGTTGTTCTTGCATTCAATTTGCCAGAATTATATTGAGTTCTTTTGCATCAATATTCATAAGCAAAATTTGTCTGAATTTCTCTTTCTTTGTTAGGTGCTTGTGTGGCATAGTTATCAGCATAACTGTGTCTTCACAGAACGAATTAGGTAGTGTTCCTTCTGTTTCTACCATTTCCATTGTAATGGTTTGAGAAATATTGATCTTAGATCATCTTTGAATATCTGATAGAATTCTGCACTAAAACAATCTGGCCCTGGTCTTTTTGTTCTTGTTGTTGGGACACTTAATGACTGCTTCTATTTCCCTAAGGGTTATGGGACTGTTTAGATGGTTTATCTAATCCTGATTTAACTTTGGTACTTGGTATCTGTCTTCAAACTCATCCATTTCATTTAGATTTTCAAGTTTTGTTGAGTATGGGCTTTTGTAGTAGGATCTGATGATTTTTTTTGAATGTCCTCATTTTATGTGGTTGTCTCCCTTTTCATTTCTGATTTTGTTAATTTTGATACTGTCTCTGTGTCCTTTTAGTTAGTTTGGCTAAGGGTTTATCTGTGTTGTTTATTTTTCCCAAATAACCAGGCCTTAGTTTGTGGATTCTTTGTAAAGTTATCTTTGTTTCAAATTGGTTGATTTCAGTCCTTAGTTTGACTATTTCCTATAGTCTACTACTCTTGGGTGTGTTTGCTTCTTTTGGTTCTAGAACTCTCAGATGTGCCATTAAGCTGCTAGTTTAGGATCTCTTCAATTTCTTTATGAAGGGACTCAGTACTTTGAATTTTCTTCTTGGTATTGCTTTCATTTTGCCCCATAAATTGTGTTATGCTGTCCCTTCATTTTCAATAAATTCTAGAAAGATTTTAATTTCTTCCCTAACCATGTTATCATTGAGTAGAGCATTGTTCAGCTTCCATGAGTACGTGGGTTTTCTGTTGTTTTTGTTTTTACTGAACACAAGCCTTAAGATCATTCTTCAAGGTGATCTTATAGAATGCATGTGATACAATATTCATATATCTGTCGAGGTTTTTATTGTGTCTGATTATATGGTTAATTTTGGAGAAGATATCATGAGGTGCTGAGAAGAAGGTATATTCTTTTGTTTTAGGGTAAAATGTTCTATAGATATCTGTTAAATCCATTTGGTACATAACTTCTGTTAGTTTCACTGTGCCTCTGCTTAGTTTCTATTTCAGTGATCTGTCAATAGGTGAGAGTGGGGTATTGAAGTCTCCCACTATTGTTGTGTCAGGTTCAATGTGTGTTTTGAGCTTTAGTAATGTTTCTTTAACAAATGTGAGTGTCCTTGCATTTGAGATGTAGATGTTCAGAACTGAGAGTTCATCTTGGTGGATTTTTCCTTTGATGAGTATGAAGTGTCCTTCTCCATCTCTTTTGAAAGTCTATTTTATTGGATATTAGAATGGATACTCCAGCTTTTTTCTTGGGACCATTTACTTGGAAATTTTATTTTCAGCCTTTTAGTCTGAGGCAGTGTTTTATCTTTGTCTCTGAGGTATTTTTCCTGCATGCAGCAAAATGCTGGGTTTTGTTTACTTATCTGTTCTATAAGCTATGTCTTTTTATTGGGAATCGACTCCATTGATATTGAGAGATACTAAAGATAAATGATTGTTGGTTCCTGTTATTTTTGTTGTTAGAGGTGGTATTATGTTTCCATGCTTATCTTCTTTTGGGTTTGTTCTGAGATAATTAATTTCTGTGTTTTTGTTGAGTGTAGTTTCCTTCCTTGTGTTGGGAGTTTTCCTCATATTAACCTCAGTAGGGATGGTTTAGTGGAAAACTATTGTTTAAATTTAGTTTTGTCATGAAATATCTTGGTTTCTCCATTTACGGTGACTGAAAGTTTTGCTGGGAATAGTAGCCTGGGCTGGCAATTGTGTTCTCTTAGGGTCTGCATGACATCTGTCCAAGATCTTCTGGCTTTTAGAATTTCAGGTGAGAAGTCTGGTGGAGCTTTGATATGTCTGCCTTTATATGTTACTTGACTTTTTCCCTTATTGTGTTTAATATTCTTTCTTTGTTCTGTGAATTTTGTGTTTTTTTATTATTATGTGATAGTAGAAATTTCTTTTTTGGCCCAATATATTTGGTGTTCTATAGGGTTCTTGTACATATATGGACATTTCTTTCTTTAGGTTAGGGAAGTTTTCTTCTCTGATTTTGTTGAAGATATTTACTGGCTTTTTGAATTGGGAATCTTCACTCTCTGCTTTACCTATCATTCTCAGGTTTAGTCATTTCATTGTGTCCTGAATTTCCTGGATGAATTTTCTGGGTTAGGAACTTTTAGCACCTTGTATTTTCTTTGACTGTTGTCTCAATATCTTCTATGGTATTTTCTACACCTGAGATTCTCTTTTCTATCTCTTGTATTCTGTTGGTGATGCTCAAATCTGTAACTCCTCATCTCTTTCCTAGGTTTTCCATTTCTAGGGTTTCCTCCCTTTGTAATGTCTTTATTGTTTCTACTTTCATTTTCAGATCCTGGGTGTTTTTGTTCAATTCTTTCACCCATTTGATTGTATTTTTCTGTATTCTTTAAGGAATTTTTGTTTTTCCTCTTTAAGGATGTCTACCTGTTTACCTGTGTTCTTCTATATTTCATTAAGGGAGTTATTTTTGACCTCCTTAAGATTCTCCTCTATCATCTTCATGAGATGGGATTTTAGATCAATATCTTGCTTTTCATCTATGTTACTGTATCCAGGGCTTGTAGTGGTGGGAGAACTGGGTTCTGATGGTTCCAATTGACTTTGGTTTCTATTGCTATTGTTATTGCTCTTGCTTCTTGCCATCCGGTTAGCTCTATTGTCAACCAGGCTTGTTATCTCTGACTAGAGCCTGTCCCTCCTGTGAAACCAGTTATAATGGACCTCCTTGAGTCAGGCTGTCTCTGGGTATGGGAGTGCCCAATCTGTGATTCTGTGTGCCTGATTGTGATAGAACTCCTGGAAGATAAGGTGCCTCTGAGTGTGGAATAGGTTCACCAGTACTCATGCAAAATTGCAGGCCTGTAAAGAAGATGGGTCTCCTCCAGGGTGAATAGGTCCCTTTTCCAGGTCTCCCTCTCTGGAAACACCCTTATCCCATCCCTCCTCCCTCTGCCTCTATGAGGATGCTCACCCTCACCACACTCCTGCCTGTTTATTTAAGTATTTAAGCCCTTCTGCCCACACCCAAATACAGCTTGTCTCCCAGGAGGTAGATTATAACCAGGCTCACAGGTGAGACACAACCCCTCTGCCCCATTTGAAATGTAAATAAAGAAAATACCCAATAAAAGGAAAATGAAAAAAAGTGAAAAGGTAAGATAAATTTTGCCACAAAGCATTTTCTTTGTCTTTCCAAATGGTTGCAAATTTGAATAATTTATGCATGCACACCTGCTGAACTTCTCCCTGTTAGTGTTCTGGCAAAAAAAAAAAAATCCAGAAAATTTTGGTGAAAATGTCACCAGTTGTCCAAATTAGTCACATAACTTGTTTGTCTTCCTAGTACAGATTCTGATCTCAGTCATATTGCCATCTCTTCATCTCTTCAGGGAATGTGGAGCTAGTCATACCTGTGTTGTCTGCTCAGGAGAATTGCTGTGAAGCATTAGCTCAGATAATTGATAAAAATAAATAAATCTTGAAAATTAGGCATGTGTCTTGTTTCTGTGCTTATTTCCATTGGGCTACATGGCAGTATGTTCACTGAAAACCAAATCTGAATTTTGACCTCTGGGGAATAGTTGAGGGTGGTTCCAGCTAGCTTACTGCAGCGTCAGTCTGAACCTTGACCCTTATCACATTGTCACTGAATCAATTCTGGCAACTGTGTTGTGGGGCTCTTTTAGGGAACATAGTAAATGCTGCATATTCATAGGTGTATCTGTTCATATGTTAATATAAGAGGTGGTAGGAAGGATGCTTATTTGTGCTTTTAAAGGGCAAGCAGATCCTCCTTAGCAGGTGGCAGCTCTGGTGAGAAGACTCATATTTGACCCTTTTAAATACATTTAATTTTTAATGACATATTTATTGGCAGTTTTTCAGAAGATAGGGCAAGAAGTAAGTATCATGGTTCCCTTAACAGAGATGATAGAAAAATTCACACACCTTTGAATCTCAAATTAGGTTTAAATTTACACAGGCCTCACTGTTCTGCTTCTGTGTTTCACAATTTGGTATTACTGTCCTTGAGTATATCACACTAAGCTAAGCTATGTCCTTCATCCTTAAAAAAAGATGTAGAAAGCAAGTCTTATAATTTATTTTATCTTGACTTGACAAGCTTTCAAATCAACTGACAGTTTCGCTTCGTAATTAAAAAATGAAATAGAACTTTTCTTTAGCTATTTTTCTCCAACTTGCCATCAGACATGAAACAAATCAGTGCCAGTATATGAATTTATATTTTCTAGAATCTGTAGATGCTTATGGGGCAGAAGATAGAAACTGACTTAAACTGAGGCTGCATGTGAAGTGGCTGCCTGATTCTGGGCAGGTTTTATTTGACCCATAAATACTTAGTGGAAGTTGGTGGTTTGAGGTCTTTGCTAGAAGGAGTGGTTCTCATTCCTATTGACTTTGATTACCGAAGTGGTCCTGAATAAAAACAGAAATGACTGTTTTATTCAGAAATGAGTGATTTATTTTTCTAACACTTGTCTCTGGATGTATACTACCTGTGATGGAATATTCCCTTCTGCTTTAGGTTGATGTGTGCAATGTGGTAGGAAAGTTTCTCTTCTGTCCCATTGGGCTCATGGAAGGAATGTCATGCAAGAAAACATGTGGTTGAGAATCCAGAGGCTTTGTCCACAAAGCATTCCAGAAGAGACAGGGTCAGAATGGAGCCATAGAAGCCAACCAAGGGCTGGTTCTAGGTGGAACTGAGGAGAAATTGCTCACTGTGTTTAAGGGGCAGTGTCAATTAAGTAGAAGTCCAGTCAAGTTCATAGTGGGAGATATACTAGAAGTAAGGATACAGGTGACAGTGCATGCTGAATGTCTGTCCTCTTTCTAGTTAGTCCAGATCTTGGATCAGTAAACTGGCCAATATCTAAAAGAGGTGTGTATATTGGGTGGGGAAGGTAGGTGTTTATTAATATAACTGTGTGTGTGTGAGAGTGAATTGAAGACAACAGGATGGGGAGAGACACAGAGAGACAGACAGAGAAACAATCAGACAGACTGACCAGAGACAGGCAATTGAGGACAGACAGACAGAGACAGACAGATGAAGATGGACACAGATGGAGCTGGCCAGACAGAGAGAAATGGAGACAGAGAGACAGGAACAGACAGACACATACATATACTGGAGAGAAGAGAAGAGAAGAGAAGAGAAGAGAAGAGAAGAGAAGAGAAGAGAAGAGAAGAGAAGAGAAGAGAGACAGAGACAGAGACACAGAGACAGAGGGGGGGAGGGAGACAGACTGAAGGTATGTAGAAGGAGAGACAAGGATAGACAAGCACACAGAAGATTCTAGCTGTCTGGAAGAGAGACTAACAAGGACTAAGAATCATGTTCAGTCATACAGGACAGAGAGAAGGAAATCAGAGATTCTAGGCAGGGGCTGAGTCCCAGAGGAGCAAAGTAGTGATAAGAGTCAAGCATATGTCTTATCAGCTGGAAGGAGAGAGACAAAATCCATCCCTTGGTGGTAGATTTAGGGCATGTGAAAAATAGTGAGGCTCAGTTCAGTTTCTTTAGGGAACTCAGCAGAGTCAAGGCTCATGGCTCAGTCTTTAAGACTACAGCTCCCAGAAGGTGTGAGGTCAAGAAGGGACTATAACAGTGAACTAGTTACCTTCATAGAGGAATAGCCAACATTCCCAGTGTGGTATTTTCAAGACTTAATTATTGATCTTATGTGGCTTTTGAAATACATCTTGGCCTTACTAGCCAGTAAAGATTATATTCTTGCTTTTGTCCTACAAATTTTAATAATTGTGGTGAAAAGCAGGTCTTTTAAAAAAATGAAACAAAAGAAAACAAAAAACCCCTAAGCAAATGTGAAGTCTAACATTTATTCCATTGAGTAGAGCTTTGGCTCAAACTACCTTTAGAGATTTAATGATGAGCATATGCCATCAAGGTAAAACTCTCAAAGGAAAATCTATTCTTAGCTGGATATGTTCAAGTGCCAGTCATTGGAGAACTTTTCACCCCAAGCATATGCTAATGCATATCCATCCCTCACAGGTCTATAATATAAAAACAGGGAAAGTAGAAGGTTTAGCACACGGGTCAAGAGTAAAAGTCTGGTGCTCCTGCTCCACTTGAATTGCTTTCTGTCTTGTCCTGCCTTTGACCCTCTGGGCTTTGCCATTATCTCATCTTCAGAAGTATGAGGCTCAGATTAGAGGGCTGGTGTGGGACAATAGAACATGTCTTTAATTCTCTGCTCAGGAAAATTGTAGAATTCAGGAAAACTAGGTATAGGTGATGGGCAGGGACCAATGAGAGGGCTAGAACTCAGAAATCTGGAAGCAAAGGAAGTCACGATTCAGCTAGACATAGGGAATGTCTTCTGGAGACAATACCAGAGAATCAGTTATGAGACTAAATGGGTAAAGAAGTGAATATATAATAGCTCCTGCCAAGAGTGGGAGGGCACAACATAGAGGCTAGTCAGGATTTAGGTCTTAAGTTCCATAGGAGAAAATGTGAATGTGGAGGATGAGGTCACAGCAAAAGGCAGAAGGCTGGTATGTGGAAGGGTAGGGAAACCAGTTTGATCTGTGCTTTGAGAGTTAGCAAGTCTTTACATTTCTCATTAAGAGCAGAATCTTGTATCTGAGGAGAATCCATATCACGTAAGAGCAGGCAACCCTGGGGTAATAGTGAGGCATAAAGTGGCTATACCAGGCAGGTCCCTTGCACTAATCCTCCTGCCACCTTCAGTGAAGCCTGTTCCCATGTCTTCACTGCCTCCTGTACCCCTTAGGCTCTGAAGTGTTTTAGGTGTCAGGACAACTGGAGTCTGCAGGAGCACATTTACTATGTGTTGTAGGTAACTAAAACTCAGTTGGAAAGATGGTAAGTGCTTCTTCCCAACGACTTCTCAATATTGGACCGTTCTTTTCTTTTCTTTTTTTTTCTTTTTTTTTAATTTTATTTTATTTTCTAAGTTTTTTTTTTATTTACATTCAAAATCATTTCCCCTTTCCCGTTTCCTCCCTCCCCGAAAGTCCCATAAGCCCCCTTCCCTCTCCCTGTTCCCCATTCAAGCCCCTCTCTCTTCTCTGTCCTGGCATTCCCCTACATCCAGTCTTTCCAGGACCAGGGGTCTCTCCTTCCATCTTCTTGGAAATCTATTAATATGCGAATTGTGTCTAGGGTATTCCGAGATTCTGGGTTAATATCCCCTTATCAGTGACTGCATACCATGTGTGTTCTTTTGTGATTGGGTTACCTCACTAAGGATGATAGTTTCAAGTTCTGACCATTTGCCTAGGAATTTCGTGAATTCATTGTTTTTAATTGCAGAGTAGTAATAGTGGACCTTTCTAGCCAGGGTAAAGCTCGTATTGAGGAGTTCGCCTGGGGAAGCAGGTCCATCAGAATGTGACACAAAGCTGTGACTGGTGCCAAGGGCTCATGATCCAAGTTATCTGGAAGCTGAAGTAGAAGGATTAAAAATTCAAGTTCTGTCTAGGCTCCTGAGCAAGTTCAAGAGTAATCTCAGGGATTTAGTGAGAATCCCCCCCCACCTCAAAAATAAATATGAAATAAGTACTGGTGATGTCCATCCATGGCAACTCATTATTAATATTGTTTATTTGTTAGATATTTTTTAGTTAATGTAACAAAGGGTCTCACTCTATCTTAGGTTGATCTAGAGTTTACTATATAGTGCAGAGTGGATAGAATTTACAAGAATCCTGTCTCGGTGTCCAGAGCTTTAGTGTTGTAGGCATGTGCTGCCATACTCTCCTGGCTGAATCCCCTCTTGGGTTATTTTAGTTTAGCACTTCACTAATGTTCCCCTTATTGGCAGTCTTGGGCCTCACCCCCAAAATTGATGGATTCAATTTGAACTCGACTTGCAGAGAAATTCCCTTAGAGTAGGAACCATCTCTTTTTATACACTCTTACTAATGAATTTTAAATACCAGTGCTTGATTTCTTAGAATATTTTAAAACTATTTTAAACTATATTTCCCTTGAAAATTATGCTGCCATGACTGAAATTGAGAAGTCTTTTCAAAGGTAGATCACAACCCATTATTTGTCTGATGAAGCTTAATAAATTGTGCCATGACTGTTGAAGAACTTTGAAATAAATTCAACAAATTTCAGTATCAACGATTTAAAGTTAGACTTGACAATCATATGAAATCCATCATATAACATGTAACTAAATCTAGCTGTATCATCTTCTGACAGATGAAGAAATGGGGTTTATTGAATGTCAGAAAACTGCTCAGAAAATGTTGATATTTTCTCGAGGAAGTAATTTGTGAAGAAGCTCAGTATTGAGGAGTCTTCCCTTCCGGCCACCATCTGCAGCAGGGAACCAGGCAGCCCCAAAGCCTTCCCTTCTTAGTCTACCAGAAGAGAGTGATCTCACAGCAGCAATTTCACGTCTGAGTGAGGAGGTGAGATCTCTACCTTTTCTCTGGAGGGATACAGCTAGGTGCACACAGGGCATATGATCAGTGGAGCTGCTAGAACAGGAGTCTTCCCTTCAGGACACCATCTGCAGCAGGAGACCAGACACCTCCACAGACCCTGTTCACAGACCCTGACTGAAGAGAGTTGGTCTCCCAGGAGTACAGACACAGGCTTATAGGCCCATAGGAGGGACAAGCTCGAGTCAGACACAGCAAGATCAACTAACACCAGAGATTACCAGATGGTAAAAGGCAAACACAAGAACCCTAACAACAGAAACCAAGGCTACTTGGCAACATCAGAGCCCAGTTCCCGCACCAGAGCAAGTCCTGAATACTCCAACACACCAGAAAAGGAAGAGTTGGATTTAAAGGCTCATCTCACGATACTGTTAAAGGACATCAAGAAGGGCATAAATAACTTCCTTAAGGAAATACAAGAGAACATGGGTCAAATGGTAAAATCCCTTAAAGAGGAAACACAAAAATACCTGAAAGAAATACAGGAGAGCATGGGTGATCAGGTAGAGGCCCTTAAAGAGGAAACACAAAAGTCCCTTAAAGAATTATGGGAAAACACAAACAAACAAGTAAAGGAACTGAACAAAACCATCCAGGATCTAAAAATGGAAGTAGAAACAATAAAGAAATCGAATCACAAAGTGAGACATCTCTGGAGATAGAAAATCTTCAAAAGAATTCAGGAGTCATAGATGCAAGCATCAACAACAGAATACAAGAGATAGAAGAAAATCTCAGGGGCTGAACATACCATAGAAAACATTGACTCAACAGTCAAAGAAAATGCAAAATGCAAAAAAGATCCTGAGCCAAAACATCCAGGAAATCCAGGACACAATGAGAAGATCGAACCTAAGGATTATAGGTACAGAAGAGAGTGAAGATTTCCAACTTAAAGGGCCAGTAAATATCATCAACAAAATTATAGAAGAAAACTTCCCTAACCTAAAGAAAGAGATGTCCATGAACATACAAGAAGCCTACAGAACTCCAAACAGACTGGACCAGAACAGAAAGTCCTCCCGGCACATAATAATCAAACTACCAAATGCACTAAACAAATAAAATATTAAAAGTAGTAAGGGAATAAGGTCAAGTAACGTATAAAGGCAGGTCTATCAGAATTACACCAGACTTCTCACCTGAGATGATGAAAGCTAGAAGATCCTGGGCAGATCTCATTCAGACCCCAAGAGAACACAAATGCCAGCCCAAACTACTATACCCAGCAAAACTCTCAATTACCATAGATGGAGAAAATAAGATATTCCATGATAAAATCAAATTTACACAAAATCTTTCCACAAATCCAGCCCTACAAAGGATAATAGATGGAAAATGCCAACACGAGGAGGGAAACTACACCCTAGAAAAAGCAAGAAAGTAATCTTTTTCTAACAACCCCCAAAGAAAATAGCCACACAAACATAAAAATAACACCAAAAATAATAGGAAGTAACAATCACTATTCCTTAATATCTTATAACATCAATGGACTCAATTCCACAACAAAAAACATAGTCTAACAGAAATATTTTTCATGTAAATCTTGAATTTTATCAGAAAATGTTTGTAATTCCTCTTTCAATCAATTTAGCAACATTTTTATGTCTACAATTTTAACCGTATTATTTTTCCATGAAATAGTCAATCTTAACATCTTTTTCTATATATTTCTTCTATTTTATCAGAGATATTTTCCATGTAAATCTTCAAATTTGTCAGAAAATGCTTATAATTCCATTTTCAATCAACCTAGGAACATTTTTTGCCTACCGTTTATCTGTAATTTTCCATGATAATCTTCAATTTTAATGTAATTCTATATTTTTCTACAATTTTATTAGAAATATTTCCCATGTAAATCTTCAATTCTATCATAAAATATTTCTACTTCCTTTTTCTTTTTTTTATTTTCTATATTTTTTTATTTACATTCCAAATCATTTCCCTTTTTCCTTTTCCTTGCTCCCCGAAAGTCCCATAAGCCCTCTTCCCTCTCCCTGTTCCCCATTCAACCCCCTCTCTCATCTTTGTCCTGGTATTCCCCTACATCCAGTCTTTCCAGGTACAGGGTTCTCTCCTTCCATCTTCTTGGAAATCTATTGATATGTGAATTGTGTCTAGGGTATTCCGAGATTCTGGGTTAATATCCTCTTATCAGTGAGTGCGTACCATGTGTGTTCTTTTGTGATTGGGTTACCTCACTAAGGATGATATTTTCTAGGTGCAGGTCCCTCTGCAGGGCAGATGTCCCACAGCAGAGCTGGCGTGTAGGTGACCACAGAACTGCCCAGCTCTTGGGTGCAGGGAGCACACAAGCTGGCCAAGTCCCAAGTGATGTAATGCTCGGTTATCCCTGAGCCTTGAGGTCCCAACTGCTCTGTTGCCAGAACAAAGATGGCTGAGTGCACTGTGCATCCTCTCTGTGCAGATCACTCTGCAGGGCAGATGGCCCACAGCAGAGCTGGCACCCAGACGACCACAGAGCTGCCCCGCTCTTGGGCGCAGATAGAAGCCCAGCAGGCTATTTCCCAAGTGATGTTATATTGGGGAATCGCTGCGTACCTGGAGGCTCAGCTTAGTCAACCCCCGGAGCAGAGGTAGCCAAGGGGAGGCTGGTGTGCTCCCTCCCTGTGCGGGTGTGCTCTCTACTTTCTTTTTCAATTAATTTAGTAATGTTTTCTTTTCTTTTTTTTTTATTTTTTTTTAATTTACATTCCAAATCACTTCCTCTTTGTAATGTTTTTTATGTTTACCATTTTACTCTTTAATTTTCCATGATAATCTTCAATTTTAATGTAATTTTATATTTTTCTACAATTTTATTAGAAATATTTCCCCTGCAAATCTTCAATTCTATCATAAAATGTTTCTACTTCCTTTTTCAATTAATTTAGTAATGTTTTTTATGTTTACCATTTTACTCTTTAATTTTCCATGAAAATTGTCAACTTAATGTGTTTTTCTATACGCTTCTTCAGTTTTGTCAGAAATATTTTCATGTAAATCTTTAATTTTATCATGCAATGTTCTTACTTCCTTTTTCATTAAAAAATAAAAAAAAGAAGCTCAGAACTTGTCTATTAATCCCACAGGGTCTTTTAATATATGTCTTTGAAGTCTGAACATATCCCTGGGATTTAATTACTACCAACCAAAGACAGTTAATGTTGTGTAAAAATTTTCTGGGAACTTGAGTGCCCATATAGTCACCATAGATCAGGCACTGATGATGTACCAAAGAAACAGTACCAAACAAATCTAGACTGCAAATCATTTAATTTATAGTTACTAGCAATATGAGTGAGGAATTAATTTTGAGAATATAGGTGATGGTTTACTTTCAAGAGTATATGCAATTAACAAATGTCTATACCACTGAAGGAAATATGATTATTTTTCCTAGCAATGTTTAACACATTATATATCCTCTGTGATGGGTAGATTTTTAAACCACTTTTCCATCTATTGTCAACTACATGTATAGTGCAAGTGAGGGTCAGGGCTCACATGAATGCCTGTCTCTTCTCTGCAATAGAATATAAATGCCTCAATCTGTGGGTCTAATGCTGGCTGGAAATCAACAGCTCCTAAGCACATAAGAGCACGAAACCAAGCACTTTTAAACAGAGTGTCATACCAAGTAACAGAGGAATCAGTACCTAGAATGTTTTGTTCATTGTTGAAACTCAATCCAAATGGAGCAAGGATGGCTAGTTATTTAAAGAGAGCTCCACATTGTATTGTAAGCCTATGAGCTAAACATGCCTTCCTTGCTTGGCTTGAGGGCAATGTTTACCAAGACCTGAAATATTCCTGCTATAATTTTATTTCATTTTACTAATTTTAAAACAATACTCTTAGTTCTTCTAAAATTGCATTTTTAACTATTTGCTTATTCATTAGGCAAAGAGAAAATGTGCTTATTTCTAAATTAGTGTTTTGGGTTTTTTTTTCAGTTTTTTTTAATAGACCTTAGAGCATGTTTTAGTTGGGGAAAAACACTCTGTTGACTCTAAGTCCTCAAAAAATAAAGTTTATTGCCTCTAAGACTTCTTTGTGAAATGTCAAAGCTAATAGTTTTATAAGCCTTGTGTTCAGGACTCTTAATTAATCTCCTTACAAGTGGACCTGAATCAGCCATGTAGCCTCTGATACTGAGTAGGCTCAATCAGGGCCAATGCCTAAAAAGGCATTGATATGATTTAAGTGGTTCAATAATGTACATTAAGTGTTCTTGTCCCCTAGCATTAGAATGGCCACATGAGCAGAAATAAGCCCTTGTGTTGCTAATGTTGGATAAGCATTAAACATCTTCCATGTTATAGATAAGCTTACTGGGAAGTGTGTGGCAGACATCTAGACAATCCCTACTCTAAATAATCTAGCAAGTGCCTCCTAAGATAATAAGAGCATCGCTCATCCAACCACAAAACCATCATCAGACCCATAACTCCATCATATTTATCTAACAAATAGATCACTTTTAAATTTCTCTGATCATTGCAAAACTATTTTCTAGATACTTTTCTGTTGGTTAGTTTTATTCAATCCAAAATCCAGTCTTTTTATTCTTGTACTCTAGAAATTCTACATATTTTCAATCTGCTTTTCTTTTTTTTCCAGTCTAGGTAGGTGGTATCATGGCATGTCTCAAAATATGAATGCACCTGTTTCTTCTTGGATACATTCATATTATTAACTACTTGAAAGTTTTCTCTACAACCTTTCCTCCAGTGCCAATGTCACTTATATAATGTTCCTTCTTGATGTAACTTGTCATGAATTATCCCTTAGGTCATCCGTAACAAGAGCTTCTGCTATTGACTGTGTGGCAACATCCCTTGGATGGCACCTGCTTCATATCATCTCCTAGAACTACTTCTTCAACCATCATACCACACAATGTTTATTTTTAAGATTTGATTTTTTTATTTTTGTGTTTATCTGCGTGTTCCTATATGTAAGCAAGCACATATCCATGCAGTGCCCACAAAGGCCATGGAGAGACATCAGATCTCCTGGAGTTAGAGTCTCCAAGAGGTTATGAGTTACCCAATGGTACCGGGAACTGGACTCTGGTCCTTTACAAGCATAGCAAGCTCTTTTAACTACTGCACCAGCACACATACAGCGTCTTAAGTAACTTTGAATTCCATGTTCAGGGTGCTTTTATATGGTTGGAAAACATTTTTAATAGTAATATGAACATCAACATTTCACCACTGTGAGGAAAATATGACAGCAACAACAATTACAACAACTACAACAACAACAAAACAAAGAACACACTCGGAAAACTCGGCTTTGCCCTGTGCTTGGGTTATGAACAATTCCTGCTTAGGTGTGCCCAGCTTGTAGTGGCTTCATCGCTCTACATAGGTCTCACACATTGTAATATCAGTCAAAATATCCAACTGAAATATTTTCTTAGATTTTAAAAATTATGTAACTTTACTGTGTGATCTGGGGAGGAAACCTGCCATAGTATGCCTGTGGAGGGCAGGGAACAGGCAGTCTCTGGGTTCAGTTTTCTTCTTATTTGTGTGGGTTCCAAGAATTCAACTTAGGTCATTGGGCTTATACAATAAGTACTTTTGTTTTAAACCATATGGAGCCATATTCTTTAAAGATTGTAATTGTATGTTGATAGATTTATATTTGATTTATATATGCATTTTTATAGTATTGCAGGACTAAATTCTAAGATGTGTGTGTATAAGTGTGTGTGTGTGTATGTGTGTATGTGTGTGTGTGTGTGGTATGTGTGTATGTGTGTGTGTGTGGTATGTGTGTGTGTGTGTGTGTGTGAGAGAGAGAGAGAGAGAGAGAGAGAGAGAGAGAGAGAGAGAGAGAGAGAGAGAGAGAGGTTTCTAAATGTGATGTCCCCTTCCTGAGTTTTTTACTATGATGCCATGTTGATCCTTAAAGTTGACTATGAAATAAAGACTAGTTTGTACCCTGAAACTAAGAAAATGATATAAAACAGGGCATTTTTCTTTCTTTTCTTTGATATCTGTTGCTAACATTGAACATCACGGCAACAGATCCCAATTAACAGCTCTCCTAAGTACAGTCTAAACAGGAGTGTCCTACTAGAAGTTATATAGTCTTTGGTGGAATCTATTGGCATTCAAACAAGAATGAGTGTCTGGGAGGCCCTTTTCGGAATATGGTAAACTCCAGTGGTGTTGGTAGGAGCCAATGCTAGCACACAGCTTGCTTAGAGCCAGACTCCTACTTTCTAATTTAGTCAGGTCTGGAGTGAAACCAATTAGTTTGTATTATTTTGTCATTTAAGTTGCTATGATGCTGATGCTGGGATCTCCACTCTAGGAGATCTACTGCCTTTGGGTAACCAGATGGAGAGCAAGGTGGCTGATGGGTGTTCTCATAGTCTTTTTATTCTGATTCATCAGCAGGAAATTAAGTCTTATCTTGTGTAGTTTGAATTCTGTGTAGACTGAACTGCAAGGCATTCTGAAGGAAACGTAAGACACAGAAGAAAATGTATACACCTTTGCATGTAATATTACTAAAACTTAGCCCCAAAGGAGATAAAATGTTAAATGCAGTGAACTTGCCTGCAAGGATAGCCAGGTGCAGTCAATACCATAACTCTTCCATTTTTGAAATCAGCCAGGAATTATTCTATTCTCCTGAATTCTGAAGTTAGCATTTTATGTCTTGCTTCACCATTGTAATACTACCTTTCCTTTTAGCCATTTGTGTTGTAACTGCTTTAAAATTTCAAACAGCTCTAGCTTCTTATAACCTCATTAAATAGGATTTCATCAAGAAATCTTGGGAACCTTTTTAAGGACCTAGAAAGTTGTTTTTCTTCTCTTTTATCTGCCTGTGCAATTTTCTTGTAGTTTGATTTCTGCAGCTAGACATTGCTAGTTCTTTTTCTGAGAGTGATCTCATGTCAGAATAGCTAGTTCATCTTCTCTTGTGCTCACATGTCTATTCTTCTTTTTTGTAAGAAAGGATAAGACATAGGTTAATCATAGTCATGTGTTTGAACTTTTTCTATGAGTTGTTCAGGCTGGACTAACTAATCCCATTACCCTTTTTCATGCCCTTGGGAATGTGAAACCAGAGTCTTTTGCCTTTTACCGTCTGAAATATTTTGACATATTAATAGGATGAAGATGAAAAGAAATGGAGATTTTCTTTTTTATCATTTAGTTTTATTGCCAATTTATTTTTTAGGAAGCTAAAATTTTGATAATACTCAATATATGCAGGTACAGCATCAGATGATTTATATACATTGCTTCAGATAATTACACATGAACACTATTAAGTGAAATTTGACTGCTATAATAAATGTCTCCTGGAGAATTTCTAGTACATCATGTCACATAGTATATGGCATCTTCAATGTGTCTTTGGATTATATGGAAAACACGTACAACAAATGTACTAACCAAACTCTGAGTACTTTAGAGTCTGAGTACAGAAGAAAGCAATATATTTCAACATTTTCAAATGCAAATTGATTTGCACTTTAATATTTCAAAACTAGAGATATCACAGTGAAGGAGTTTTCAAAATTGCAAGCATCCAGTTGACCATTGTGACACAGCTACCATTGCTTGCTTGAGTATGAATATTTACAATGTTAGCTTCAGTGGTAGCTTGAATGAGCATGACCCCCATAGGCTCATATATGTGAATGCTTGGTTTCCAGTTGGCAGAACGACTTGAGCAGGACTATGAAACATGCCTTTGTTGGAGAAAGTGTGTCACAAGAGTGGGCTTTGGGACTTCGGAAACCTTCTGCTGTCTCCAGGGCACTCTTTATCTCTGAATTGCTATTTGAGAAGTGATCTCTCACTTGTTTATACCATCCTGCCTTAATCCACCAGAATACACTCCAATCCTCTGAAACCATAAGCCCAATTAAGCACTTTCTTTGAAATGTCTTCATCCTCAAGGGTTCCAAACTCCATTATAATATTACTTACTTCATGAATTTCATCCTATATCTCACAGATTTTTCTCGAAGGTGGTTCCCACTCACTCATAACTATTTATAAGCAACATTTAAAAATATCTACAGCACAAAATCCGCTGGTGTTACTCCACTCTCACTTGAGTCATCCTCTTCAAATTTCTTTTTGAAGTGCTTGTTAAGTAAACTTTAACTTAAACTGCCTATGTCTCTTGGCCAGATTTATCCATTCTAAATCTGAAAAGAAGCCCCTAACACTATCATTTAGGTGTTTGTTTTCTCTATTTCTTGTCTTTTCCTATAGCCCAACTGAGTTGACTATAACTTGAACCTTAAAGTTCCTTTTCACTGGATATTTGCATTATTCCTTAGAGAAAATGAACCTTGATTTGTATAACTTTAATCTGGGCCTTTCCTCACAGAGTCAACAGTTGAAAGTTCCATTTACTGAATCTCACAATTCACTGGGTTCATCATCTGGTATCTAATCTAAAGGGTTGGACTAACTATGTCTATCCTGCATGAGGGTTTTCTTCTTTATTGAAAACAAGTTCTGCTTGCTGGACCAGGAGAGAGTCCTACTTAAATCATCTCTCTAGAAGATTCCTGAATGTCACCATTTTCCCTTTGTATATTGTGAAAACAAAAAGGGTGACTTGAAAAAGTTGATGTAGCTTTTCAATATTCAGGCAACCAATCAAAAAAATCAACCAGAGTTTTAGCTAAAATGTGAGATGTCTCCCAATGAAGAGGGAGTATTACAGCATTCTGATCAGTGGACAAGGTTTGTGGGGACCTCTTGCCACCAGGTTCCACCTTTCCTGTTACCTATGCAAGAATGATGGTCAGAGGTTGTCACAAAAATCTAGATCGTTGTGAATGTTTTGCTCACATTCTTGTTTTATTTTTATTGGTAAGTGCAATTATAACTGTGGAAAACTGTTACAACTGTAACAAGGAAGTGTCCAAATAGAAAGGAGAGAAACACAGTCACATTTGGAGTCAGCACACGAGTTATTAGTCATACTGGAAAAGATAGGATATTAAAAGCATGAGTTTTATATGTTGATTTGGTAAAAGTTCAACATATCGACTGCTTCCTAAGCTGAGACCTTGACCAGTTACAACTAACAGGTGTGTGAAGATCCGTGGAGCAGAGATAAAATTTCTAATGATTATGCACTTAATAATAAACCTTATCATATTGAAATATTAAGCTACTTTATTAAAATAACTCAGCTATTTTAATGTAGCTACTAAAAGTTTTAAGACTTCAACCACAGCTTGTTTTACAATAGCAGACAATACTATCTCAGACACTGTGCAGGGTATTTGCCTCACAGCATTATTAAATCCATTTATAGAGAACTAAATAGAGGTTCAGAGATATCAGAACACTCCCAGCTATCAAGCCTTTGCCCAGTTCCTTTTGTGTTTTGACTACAAGTATAGTGAATTTTCTTTTCAACCACCACAGCTTCCTCTTATTAGTCAATCTGCCTCTCTCTCTCTCTCTCTCTCTCTCTCTCTCTCTCTCTCTCTCTCTCTCTCTCTCTCCCTCCCTCTCTCTCTCTCTCTTTCCTTTTTTTGCCCCATCTCCCTTCTCTAAGGGAGAGTTTGAACTCAAGCTAACATGGTACCACCTTCCCCAGATAACTGAAACTAAGTAGATAGAAAAGGATTTTTTAGGAAACTGCTTTCTTGTTTTATGAAAGACTCAATAACTGATTCTCAGAAAATGAGGATTGCTTCAGAAAAATCTGAGAAGGAAACATACTTAAATAAGCATGTTAACCCTTTCAGTATTTCTTACCAGCCTTTAAATCACCATCCCTGACCTCAAACTGTACTACAGAGCAAGTATGATAAAAACTGCATGGTACTGGTACAGTGGCAAGCAAGTAGATCAATGGAATAGAATTGAAGGCCCAGAAATGAAGCCACACACCTATGGTCACTTGATCTTTGACAACAGAGCTAAAACCATCTAGTGGAAAAAAGAAAGTATTTTCAATAAATGGTGCAGGTTCCACTGGCAGTTAGCACATAGAAGAATGGAAATTGATCCATTCTTATCCCCTTGTACAAAGCTCAAGTCCAAGTGGATCAAGGACCTCCACATAAAACCAGACACACTGAAACTAATAGAAAAGAAAGTAGGGGAAGATTCCCAAGCACATGGGCACAGGGTAAAAGTTCCTGAACAGAACACCAATAGCTTATGCTCCAAGATCAAGAATCTACAAATGGGACCTCATAAATGACAGAGCTTCTGTAAGGCAAAGGATACTCTCAGTAGGGCAAAATGGCAACCAACAGACTAGGAAAAGATCTTTACCAATCCTATATCCAATTGAGGGCTAATATCCAATGTATACAAATAACTCAAGAAGTTAGACTCCAGAGAAACAAATAACCCTATTAAAAATGGGGTACAGAGCTAAACAAATGATTCTCCACTGAGGAATACTGGATGGCTGAGAAGCACTTGAAGAAATGTTCAACATCCTTAGTCATCAGGGAAATGCAAATCAAAACAACCTTGAGATTTCACCTCACACCAGTCAGAATAGCTAAGATAAAAAACTCAGGTGACAGCAGATGCTGGCAAGGATGTGGAGAAAGAGGAACACTCCTCCATTGCTGGTGGGATTGCAAGCTGGTACAACCACTCTGGAAATCAGTTTGGTGCTACATCAGAAAATTGGACATAATATTACCAGAGGACCTAGCTATACCACCCCTGGGCATATACCCAGAAGATGCTCCAACATGTAGTAAGGACACATACTCCACTATGTTCATAGCAGCCTTATTTATAATAGCCAGAAACTGGAAAGAACCCACATGTCCCTCGACAGAGGAATGGATACAGAAAATATGGTACATTTACACAATGGAGTACTACTCAACTATCAAAAACAATGAATTCATGAAATTCTTAGGCAAATGAATGGAACTAGAAAATATCATCCTGAGTGAGATAACCCAGTCTCAAAAGAACACACACAGTATGCACTCACAAGTGGATATTAGCCCAGAAGCTTGGAATTCCCAAGATACAATTCAGAGACCAAATGAAGCTCAAGAAGAAGTAAATCCAAAGTATGGATACGCTGGTCTTTCTTAGATGGGGGAACAAAATACCCATAAGAGGAGATACAGAGACAAATGTGGAGCAGAGACTCAAGGAAAGGCCATCCAGAAACTGTCCCACCTGGGGATCCATCCCATATACAGTTACTAAACCCAGGCACTATTGTGGATGCCAACAAGTACTTGCTGACAGGAGCCAGATATAGATATCTCCTGAGAGGCTCTGCCAGAGCATGGCAAATACAGAGGCGGATGCTTGCAGTCAAACATTGGACTGGGGTCCCAGATGGAGGAGTTCAAGAAGGGACTGTAGGAGCTGAGGTTGGTTTGAAGCCCCATGGGGGATGCAACAGTGTCAACTAGCATTACCCCCACTCCTTCCGGAGCTCATGGGGATTGGACTGCCAACCAAAGAGTAAGCATGGAGGAACCCATGGCTCTGGCTGCATATGTGGCAGAGGATGGCCTCGTTGGACATCCGTGGGAGGAGTGAGGTTGGACGGAGGTGGTTTAATGCCCCAGTGTAGAGGAATGCCAGGTTGGGAAGGTGAAAGTGGGTGGTTGGGTGGGTGGGGAAGCACCCTCATAGAGGCAGGAGGAGGTGGGATGGGACAGGGGGTTTCCGGAGGGGAAACCTGGAAAGGTGATAACATTTGAAATTTAAATAAAGAAAATATCTAATAAAGAAAAAAAGAAAGAAAGAAAGAAAGAAAGAAAGAAAGAAAGAAAGAAAGAAAGAAAGAAAGAAAGAAAGAAAGAAAGAAAGAGAACTGGGAATGTATTAGAAAGTGTTCTCTCCTGCCCTGTGCTCTCCCAACATAAAAATCAAGAAAGAATTTTGATTAATGTTTGGAAATACATCTAAAAAATCTAATAAAGCTTTTGGGATTTAGAAAAGAGAGATAAATCCTGGGTTTGGCCTCTAAATTTTGTCCCATATCTAGTATAAAAGAAATGCCTTAAGGTACTTTCTTGTGTACAATGTTACCACTTCATTTTAAGCCAGTCCATTCACAAAATACCATGAGAATCATAATTCTCTTTTTCATCATTGAATTCTAGTCCTTTTCAATATAATAATATAAAACATAATGATTATAAGGATAACCTTTGGAAAAGTGACACCTTCTGCTTCTCTTTTTAAACAGCTTCCATAACAAACACTATAGGTGACTTACACATTAATCATGCACAGTGTAACTTCTGGGAAGAAGGGATGGAGATGTTTGAGGAAAGGAAATTGATTGTGGTCTATGAAATTAAATGTGTTCAAGGCTCCAATCTTCCATTATATGGCTGTATCATTTAAATTCACTGATCTTGCCATTTCTAATGATACAATGGGGTAATAATGCTACTTACACAGGGATGACAAAAAGATTAAGTACTACTCAAAAGGTGATATCAGCCATCACAGAATTAGGCAGCTCATAGTTTGCAATGAGCTTTTGTATCCTCTACAAATGTTGACCCACTGCCTGAGAATAATTCTTAAAAGTAAATGTATATTGATGAGCCAGTACCAGACTTGTGGCACTTATTAAACAGACAAATGTGGCTAATAAAATCTGTGAGCTCTTGATACATAGAGGAAACTAAAGAGGTAACTTCTATATTTTGTCTTTTTGGAAGCTTGGGATATGACTAAATTTTTAATCTTTTCATGTAGGCCTAAAGATAATGAAACACTGATGTCTAAGTTGCAGTGATGGAGATGTTTATATTTTCTAGTTCCATCACATTTTGCAAAACCTGGATTTTAATAATAGTTTGTTTAATTTCCCATTGTGGACCTTGTCTGCCTTGCTTGGTAAATGTACTTAGGATAAATAAAGATCATAAGCTGACCATACTGAACTTGCAACTTGTCAACTTTGCAATATATCTTTAATATGTAATGCCAAATACTGACCCTTTGAATGTACAACAGAATGTGATAACTTGAGAGGGATTTTTGTATCATAAAACAAGCATTGATCTAGGGGAAACTTTAGACACTTATTTCAAACAGATAAATCTATTCTTTATATAATTGTGCTATTCGTGCAAGTAATTTTCACCACAAAGTCACATTTGACATGGTAAAATCTGTAAGGTGTCCATAGAGTTTATAGGCATTTATCTTTTATTTTTTACTGCTCTAATTTATGTTCCTCCTCACATACCTGATTTTTTCAATACAAACTTTGCATCCTCATCTTACTCTTTCATTCAGCCTTGTCTTTCTGGCCAGAGAAGGCAATTCAGAAATCGATCAACAACATAGCACATTTCAGCCTTGATGCTTTTGATCATCCTTTTCTCTACTCATAATTATCTGTGATTACTTGTGCTGATTAAAAGTTCTTATTATGTCTCTGAGGTTCAGTGCAAATTCCCCCTCTCAGACAGACTCCCAACAGTGCTTCTACAACACAAATGGATCACTCTAACCCAGAGATAATCTTCTAATTTATTTCTATTGACAATAATATAGGAGAATGATTAGGTTTACATGCAATCCCTGCTTCACCATGTGAGACTTCTGGGAAGGACACTCATCTTTTTCAGTGATTAACTAGTAAACAATCAATTTTGTTTAGTCTGCCAATCAATACAAGATGATCTAGATACAGTCTATGGAGGCAAATTAATTTATGTCAGAGAACTATCATATCTTAAACTAGAAGGCAAAAGTAAGATTGTAAATTGTCTATAATATTTAGGAGGAACTAGGGAATGGAATGATGAATGATGTATGGGCAAGACATAAAAGGATGGATGATATAGAGGGTTTATTCTTGGACATTTAGGAAATAGAAGAGGAAATGGAAGGCTTAATATTTTAATAAAACCTACACAGCATCATACCATATCATACTTACCTCTTCCATATAACCTGAGCATATTTAAGAGACTATTAACTTTAGAAAAATAAATGAAAAACATTTAATTCATAATGAGAAAACACATAGAACTTTTTGCTTAGGGAGTCTTGGAGACTTTTACATATTATTTAACTTAAAACAACTGAAGGAAATGTGTATAGAAAATTGACACTTTAAGAGGAGATAATTTAATTTCAAAAATTTTATTCAGCCTTCCTTTTTTTTCATCAAGATCCTATACATATAATATGTGCAGCAAATTCTAAAAATAGTAATTTACCATTATGTTGCAGCTATAGCTGTTTCTAAATTAGAGTGCAAAACTTCTGATGAGTCACATTAATATTTGTTAAGATGTTTGTTCTTTGGATCATTTGTCTATGCTATGAAAAATTAGTAATGAATTGCAGGTGAGATGCTCAGTGGAAAAAGCCCTTTTAGGGCAAGTGTAAGGACCACAGTTCAATCCTTAGAACCCACATGAAATCAGTATGTGTAGTAGCAAGCTGGCTGGCTTAGGCTACTGCTAGAAAGCTCTAGGTTCAGTTAAAAAACAGCTATAGTTTTCATAAATAAATGAGTTGAAGAGATGTTAAAAGATAATACTAGCATCAACCTTGGTTTACTGCATGCATGAACATACATATGAACTTACATCGGTATACACAAATGCATATACACATATACACACACGTGAAAACACATATGTGCATGCTGAAATCAATCATCAATAAATAAATTGTGACCTCCATTTTCAAAATATCTTTCTATTTCAATTAAAAAAATAACACTTTACACCTGTATGTTGAAATAGAGAGTCTGGTTTGTAATGAAACTTCACATTACTATTGGAAATATATATATATATATATATATATGTGTGTGTGTGTGTGTGTGTGTGTGTGTGTGTGTGCGTATTAAAATCTGCATATTGGCTACTTAAACATCTATGATTTTTTGGATTATGAATATAAATTATTCATTTCTAAAGGGCTTGCATCAGAGTCATGAACGTAGGACCAGTTTTGTCACTGGTTCACATCATTTGCCCATTCATTTGTTCTCTCTGTAGAGAGTGATCGTTATGACTCAAGGGCTATAGAATTTGGTGCACTAGCTGGCTGCAAGTTTATGGTGACTGTGGACATGTTGCAATGAACAAGAGGATGATTCATTATTTGAACAAGCCATTAAAGACATCCATTTTCCTGATCATCTAATATTTACATTCAGCAGCCATTTACCAGTTCTCTATCTTCAGGAGTAACAGAAACTTGGGTCTTGGGTTGAACTCTGTTTCTATTGTTCATTTTCACTGTGAATCAGACATTCTCACATATACTTTTATTCATATTTAATTATTTTAATTTTCTATAAATTATTTTTGTGTATTTTTCCCTGAACATTGACAAATGCATTTAATTGAAATTCAAAAAGGAGGACTTTGTGTATTCTTTGCTTTTACAGAAAGTTGGGAATCTGTCTCTTCCTTAGCCTCATCATTGCCAGTTATTAACATCTAGACTTCCAAAAATCGAACCTTTGAAACTTTTATCTCTCTTGAACAGTTAGCATTTACTGGGAATGGTGTTCTAGGTTTTTGCTCTGTATCTGCAATTTCCTTCAAACATGAATTGACACTAGACATATCTGTAGGACTTTGCCTAAAACAGGGGTTTAGGACCAGTTTAACCAGCTGCTAACATTTCCTTGTGCATTAACTCACATAATTAATCACACTTATTGATTAGTAATTGCAGGAAATGTATTCTCTTCAGGTACTGATGAATGAGATATCCACAGTCTCTGCTGCTCTTGTGGCTTGAATGAAAATGGCCTCCAAAGACTCATATATTTGAATGGTTGATTTCCAGTCATGAGAACTGTGTTGGAATTACTAGGAGGTATATTCATTATTTGAGGAGGTGTATTCTTTGTTGGAGGAGATATATCACTGTGGGTGGGCTTTGAAATTTCAAATGCCCAAGCCATTGCCTGTTAACTATCTCCCTGTTTCTAATTTTCAGACAAAGATATAAATTCTCAGCTAATTTTTTAAAGTAATACAGGACTCCAAGCATTTAAGTATCTATTACTTGTCAGAAAAACAGAAACAAAGCAGAAATATTTGGCCAAAGAAAGACTTGCAAAAGAAAATATTAAATGACAGGAAGTATCTAATGGATAATTTATTATTACAGAGATAAACATGATTCTGAGCTTACATGTACCTAACTCCAAAATCTCACATTTCTCTTCACTTTCATGTGGCCCAGCATATCTCTAGGTTCCCTTACTAGCATTCCTTCTTGATCTCTCATGTTCCCTTATATATAAGGTTTCTATTCCATTAAGAACATTGTCTAAGTACTTCTGCATTTTTCTGTCCCATTATAAAGTTCCCAGTGTAACTTTAATCTCAGTTCATCTTAGATACAGTAGATGCTTCTCCATCTTTCTGACTCTTTGATCTTCCTTTCCTTGTGCTCTCCTCCAGATGTAGTAACAAGCACAAAATCAAACAAATGAACCAAATACACACACACACACACACACACACACACACACACACACACACACACACTACATAGGTCTTAAAACGATCCATAAATAGTATGTCACAATAGGGTTGCAATCTAATCATTTTAAGTAACTATCCAGTAGGTCTTAGCCTCCTTAGTTTTACCTTGGATTTTCAGTAGTTGTCAATTTCTAGAAGTTTATGTTCAGTTTCAGTTCATAGCCCCTAATCCTATCCCATACAAAGACAAAACATGGCTGTGTATAGAGATCCTTACTACATAGCAATTGCACCACACTTTTGTGCATCTTTCATTTCGTTACACACAGTAGTATTCTCCTCTAAATACCATTACTGCTTTTTTTTTTTTTTGAGGATATTTGCCTTTAAGACTCTTGACTCATTTTAAAGAGTATCTACAGTCTAGTATTATATCTGATACTTTTATTACAAGTAACCACTCCCTTTGCCTTTGTTTCCACTTGGATACCTAATGAATGCTAATGGCTTCTCTCACCTTCTTGGGTATCACTCCATATATCAGTTCTTTGTTTTGCTACCTGTGTTCATAATCCTTCTTCCATCTGGAAGAATCCACCTCTAACTTTTTTCCCCATGAAGGATATTAGATTACTTACTAGACTCAATAATTCACTTTTCTGTTTTACTTTTGATGATTGCAATCATGTAAAATTAGTTCTTGTAGTCTGAGAAGCACATATGAATATCATAGTCCATATAACTGGATACTTTGTATCTATTGCACCTTGGTGAAGTCACACAGATACATATCTTGCAATAGAGTCTTAATGATCTTGATAAAAAGAAACATTTGTCATTCAAGGATATATGCTGTAGGTTTGATGAGAAAATACAATCTAGCAGTGTATATTTGGATCATATCACCCATAGACTAAAGGTATGGAAATGATTATATCAAGGAAGCTTAGCCTGACTGAAGTAGAGTAAGCCTTGTTGAAAAACCATCCTGAAGTGTATCAGTTATTTCTTCAGAGTGAATGTTTACTTTTTTTTCTAGTGTATTGGAATTTCAAGTTAGAAAAAAATCAATATAATGTACAAGTTTCAAATTTTCCACAATAACTGAAATTTAGATTTGAGCAATAAATATAAATTGAAGCAGCTGATGATGTAAAATCATCTCCATCTTCTTTTCAAAGCATTTTATTTCATTATGAAGTTATATATGTTTGGCTTGAGTGACTGCTTTTCATTATGCATGTAGTATTTCATCCATTTATATAAATGACTACCTTGATTTTTATTATAGAAACATGTTTGTTATATCTTAAAGAGATCATTACACTTGCATATCTCTGACAAAAATCTTGGAGAAAGTTAGAAAAAAAGGCATGAGAAGCAATGTTAACCAGATTTGGTTGGTCTGTCTTAATATGCTTTCCCCTTCGCTTTCATTGCCTGAGTCTATAATATACTGTCTATATAGTATGAGAGATTAGAAAGTTACTTCCTTATCTTCTGACATAAATCTTAGAAAGAAGTCTCAAGAAGATTAAGAAATGACTACTAGAATAATCAAAGAGATCAGTCAGAAGATACATGTTTCCAGGAAATGCTTCCAAGTAAGGACACATGTGAGGCTTGTATGGTAAAGCCAAAGCATTATGAGAAAGGAGTATATTGCTTTACAAAACAGCTATTCACATGAAGAACAGAGATTACTATAGGCATGGTGGATTTAAATAGTGTTGAGGGATTAAGAGTGTATATAGCAGATAGCAGTACATTTGCAGGAAAAGAGTAAGTAAGCATTGGTGTTCTGCAGAAGAGTATGATGCAGGTTCTAATTCACAATAATCTTTTATGTATTTTATGAATATCTACAAGGAATGGAAAATGTCTTCAAAAAACAGGGAATAATAGGTATGAAAATATTAACTACTCTTATTTTTATCACTATCAAAAATAATACAATAAACATAATAAATAAAAATAGAAAATAAAAAAAATACGCTTATGACCTACAATCATAAGAGGACTTGCGGTATGGTCAGTGGTAGAAGCCTTGTCTTGTATGCCCATATTTCAAACTTAGTTAGTCAAAACACTATATAATTATTAATTAAAAATACAATGAGAAGGAAAGGATATTTGCATGTTTCCTTCAATCTTACATTCCAGTTCTTTTCAGAAGAATCAAACACTTTGGTGAGACAGTTAAATTATAGCTTTCTTAGAAGAGAGACCATGATGGTTAAGGTTGCAAGAGTGAGACCTCTTTTTTTCCTCTAAAGCTGTTACATTGGGAAGAGTCTTTCCTGCCCTTTACTTAACATCCAGATGTTATAATAGACGTGACTGATACCATGTAGTACAAATCTGGTTTGACTTCTGTTCAACTTCCTATTCTTGGCTTCTATATGGGTAGAGAATAGGATTCATCCAATAGATGGATACTGTGCATGTTAAATAGTAACATTAATAGTGAGGCTGAATGTGAGGGCTGTGGTGGTTTTGTAAAAGTGAGTAGTCAAGAATGAAAGTAAGCTTTACAAGCATTTTATTGACTATTTTTTATAGCAGTGCTCATCAATTATACCATATAATGTCTTGTGGTTTTTTTTTTTGTTTTTGTTTTTGGGTTTTTTTTGTTTGTTTGGTTGGTTGGTTGGATATTTTTTGTTTTGATTTTTTTGTTTGTTTTTTACAGGTTTGGGGTATTCGGTAATTACTAGCTTCATAGAAGGAGTTTTGGAGTCCTTCTGCTTATATTTTTTTCTGGCCATTAGTTTACCTCAAGCATGACCTACTATATGATTTTTGATCTAACATTTAGCTTTCCTATAGTTGGTGTGTATGAACACAGATTCCTACAATGGAGATTCATCACAGTGAACAAACTTCCATTTCCTAGCCTCTGAACAAGTTAATATTTTAATTTCATTAGTTTCAATTCTGCCTAACTAGAAGACTTTTAAATCTTTTTAGTTTAAATAAAATATATTTTATGTATATACTAGAATGTTCTTAAATTTTATGTACTTTCTAATTTAATGTATTCATGGAAATGCATTCTTTTACTCTAAAATATAATATCATAAGATATGGTTTATAAATTTTCAAAGTTATTAGGAATTAAAGATGATCAGCACTGGTTACAGGTAAAGGGAAATTCTGTCATCTGATTCAGGACTCCTTTGATAATCCCTTTCATGACAAAGTTCTGAGCTTCTTTTATGAATCATACTTCTTTTAGTGTCCTTCATTGCTCTTTTATTGTAAACGCCAAGATTATAGGCAGATATTCTATCATCTATCTATCTATCTATCTATCTATCTATCTATCTATCTATCTATCAATCTATCTACCATCTATATCTACCATCTGTATATCATTTATTTATTTACAGTATCAATGTAAAGGCACTATGGAACTTGCCCCAGTTGTGTGATCACTAGCTTCATGATCATAAGTGTCTTGTCATTTATCAAAGTGAGAAAACTGGCACCACAGAAATAAAAAAAAATGCTTGAAATTACTGAGAGCAATTTGTTTCTAGATGTCACAGAAACTTAGAGTAGCAATGTAGTCATGGGCCAGGAAACCCATTGTCCTTACAGAAATAGAATCTAAGATGGAATGGAAAGACTTTGAGTATTGGTGAAGACTGATAATTACAATGCAATAGACAGGATAATTAAGAAGTGATCAAGGAAACAGTTCATGCTTTGAGCAAAGCATTATAATTAGACCCAAAACATGCAGTCTCAGCTGAAAAAAAAAGAGAGCACAAAGCAGGGATTACAGTTCTCAACACAAAGGTGGTAGTACCACCCTTGGACAATGTCAGTAGATATTTGACATTTTGATATGTTTTCTTTTTAAAAGAAGGTATCTTTCTTTAAATATATGTCTATATGCATATATGTATGTGTATGTGTACATATACAAATATATCACATGTGTATGAATTACAGATATCATATGTAATACAAACACATGCATATATATTATATACATATGCATATATATGGTGATTATTGGTTATCTCAATTTTATCCGTATGATACCCTAATGTTTATTTATATAAGGTTGAAATTAATATGTGTATCAGATTCTCTTTAATGGTCTTGAAAAAAGACTTAGTATGTATTCCACAGTATTGTAGGATTGTCAACTCACTCACATGAACAAGTGGAGAAAATTAACATTTAGTAAGCACTGATAACCCATTTTATTTCCAAAGACATATGATGCAAGTAATTTCCCTCCAGTATTCTGAAAGGAAAACCAGACCAGGAACAAAGTAAAGTAGTGAGTTCTGAGCACACAGAATATTCACCCATTTCCTGCAACTATTTCACTTATTCTCGTTTATGGTAATGAAATGAAGACATCAACAATATAAAAACCATTAGTATGAATGTACTGAAATGAGTGTCAGGAATGTTGGTGAGCAAGATCAGGAACTAAAGCACTTCTTCCATGCCTGAGGATCCGAGTTCAAAGTCCACCACTAACATTATGGAAGGAGAGGACCATTCCTACAGGTTGTCTCCAACTTTCACATCTTGCTTTATGTGTGTAACTATGCACATGTGTGCATATTTGAAAACACACACAAATAGTTATAAAAAGTTAAGAAAAGAATGATAGTGTCAAGATTTCAAAACACGTCTGTACTTGTGCTCCACTCACTAAACATATATTTTCTGCATGCATGTCACCTACCAAAAGGACTGTTGGTATGGTTAGTATGACAGTATCCCTCTCTTCAAAGGACATTTATGCTATTCATTGAGAACAAGATACACATAATACATTGGTAATTGTAACTCTGTACATGATTCTTATAGATGACAGCATTACAGGAACTTTTGAGTTTTCAGTGACTGTGATCAATGTGGTCCTCAGAGCACACTGCAGGCATCTGGGCATATTCTAATTCATAATCTAAGGACAAACTGGAACTATTCAGGTGAAATGACTAAACATGGTGAGTGAATAACAAATCATGCTGAGAGATAAAATGCAGACTGCTTGGACCAAGGGCATATAGCAAGTTCATCATGATAGGGCATAGCAAATTTATTGATCACTTCTAATGATTTAGTCTTTTAAACCTTTATAGAAGCCATGGGGAGACCTTGTCATTATAAATGATGTTGTTTGAACTTCTGGAATGAATAGATTGTGAATTTTCATGTCATTACAAGATGACTGTAATTTGATCTAAAATGTGGCATATTCCAGACAGGGAAATAATATAGTCAAAGTCATATTTAGTTTTAGTGGGTATTTATGTATGTGCAGTGTGTGTGTGTGTGTGTGTGTGTGTGTGTGTGTGTGTGCATGTGTGTGTGATTGTTTACGTGTATGAATATAGGTACATGCATGCCAGAGCACATATATACAGGTCAGAGGATAACCTTGAGTATAAGGTCTTGCTTTCCATATTATTTGAAATATTATTACTGTCATGTTCACAGGTATCTGGCCTATGGGCTTTTGTCACTGCCTCTTATCTCCTTATAGAAGCACTTAGATCACAGACATATGCTACTGCACTCAGGGATGAGAAACCCATCACTTACACTTGAGTAAAAAGCACTTTACCCACTGAGCTCTCCACAGCCTCTGGATCCACATTTTGGAATTAATGACCAATTTTATGTAACAAGTAAAACTCTGACTGATAGCTACCTTATTTACAAAATCTCTTGTTTCTACCATACTGTGAGTTTAGGCAAGAACGGTTGGATCATACATGTTGAGTACTAAGAGATTACTGACATGAGATGAGTCCTGCAGAGATGCTGTTATGAGTTGCACTCATTCTTCCAAGAGCTCTCCTCTACTGGCCTTCAACCCCATTTGTCACACTCATCTTGGCCTATATCATGGCATACCAAATCTCCTTTGTTCTTCTACATAAACTACCTATTGTACTCCCAGGACATTGTCATAATAACAGAGGTCAAACAAGAGGCAATATCTGGGTGAACAGTTTGTATAGCACCCACATGGCGGGAATCAAAGAGAGAAGAGTGGGGAGGAAACTTTCAGAGAGGCCACCCAAGCATCTGTGTAAACAATAGGTTATGAAAAGCAGCCAGCACTGGGGAGGTAGAATCCTGCAATAACAAGATATATTCCTATTTCCTTACTCTTAGCTTTGCTTTCTCTTTTGTAAACCTGGGAGGCTCAGCCTTGAGATGGCAAAATGAATAAATAAATAAATTAATTAATTAATAAAAGTTGTGAAAGAAGTAGGAAATTCCAATTTACTTTATTAATCCTAACTAGTTAAGGAGAGACACATTAAACTGCTGGCAATTAGCTGTAGGAATAATTTATATAGAATGGCTTTCCTATAGTATTGAGCCAATGCTCTAATTTAATGTTAACACAAAGCCTGTGTAACCTCACCCTTTTGATGTCTCCCTATAGAAGACTGGCCTGCTGGCCTAGATCATACTGTCTAGTTCAGGTGGAATGCAAATCCAAAGTGATTCCCTTGTATCTGCCACTCGAAGGCTGAGTTCACAGGCACGCACCCTGCTCTTGTATTATTTGTAGGTGAGTGCAGAAGTTGAAGAATTGCAAGCATTTGTATAGAGTGAACTCAATAAATCCCCCACTGAATAGATTTTTCTATGAAAAAGTAGAAAACAAAATCCAGCTATATTTTTATTATGCTCAATAAATCATACACTTTTCAAAGCCTTAAAAATAAAGACATTTTCCTGTACCAAACTTTATGGGGTTAGTTTGAAATACAGAAATCAGAAAAGCTGACAAATTTTTGAAACATAATGTCACCGCAGAACTTCAGACCTAAATTTTCTTTAAATGATTATGTTGAAATAATAATGGAAAAAGAAAATGCATAATTTATGAGTGATTCTCCAAGACTATATTAAAGATTAATCAGCGAGGTCACAAGCCAAAGACTCAGTGATTAGAATACCAGAAAAAACGAATTGAAGCCACTCATCTTTTCACTTATCTGACTCCAGAAACTCAATGTATTTGTCTTCTCTCTCCTGGCTCCTTGACATGTTTAAATCATTTGTAGAGTATCCCACACCAATCTAGATCACTCTGTCACCTCCATGGCAACCTCATCCTGTATCCTACTGAGTCTATTTAGTTTGCTTGCATGCACATGTGTTTGTGATCACCTGGAACTAGATGTCCTGTCAAGGAGTCACATGAGGAGAAAACTGATTTCCTTTCGCTTAGCAGCCATTGATTGACTGTAGTACATCCTATAGAGGATTTTGGAATTTCCCCATCTATATTGGCATGTCCACTGGTATTGTTATAAGACAGGTATTGTTTAGGAACCTCTGATGCTGAGATTTCATGGGTTCAGCCGCCTTTTTATACTGGTAAGGCAGCAATCATCCAAGACATTTGATTCCTACAATCTTTCCATTTCTTCTGTGATTTTTTTTTCTAAGTGCCAACTATAGGGGATATATTGTATACACAACAATGTAGGCTGGATACCCCAAGGCCATTTCTTTTTTACTTTTTGACCTGTTGTCTCCATAGTTCACTTGTTTGGACATGTTCCCCTGCCTTATTGCTGAAACTTCATTTTTTCCCAACTTATGATTTTTCTCCAGACCACATTCCTTTACTTTCCATGCAGCTACTTCTCATTTTGTACTATAATAGGATATTTTTCCTTATCTTCACGGACTGTGGGTCACTTTGGATCACAAAATGTGAAGAAGCTTTCAACATTTACAAGCAGTCTCTGAGTGTCAGGAAAGATTCTAGGGCTTCTGCAAAATATCTTACTTTATCTTTCAAATGACCTTGTAGCAAAGTGTATCCTCTCCATGATACAGGTGAGTTACTCTGCTCAATAAGTCAATTATCTCATACAAAAGGACATTGCTGCTGAGGATTTCTAGAAGAAATCACATCTGAATCAAAGCCCATTTGATTCAGTTATAATAAGGAATCATAAGTGTGGCTTCTTTATTCCTGTGCTAGATTTTTTTCTTTTATGTAAATAGGGTTTGCATGGCAGTCCTATATCATTTTATATGTGTGTATGCCTATATTTAGCTGTTGGTTGTTATTTATTCCTTTTCTAAAGATTTTATCACAGTGGTCTAACATTAAATAAAGTACTTACTACACAAGCACAATGGTCTAAGTTCAGATGTTCAGTCTAGAATTCCAGTGTTGGGAAGATAGAGGCAGGTGGATCCCTGGAGCTTGCTGGACAATGAGTCATACAGTTTGGTAAGCTTCAGGTTCAGTGAGAGACCCTGAAGGTTTCCTGCAGTGTAGTAGGAGAGACTCTCAGACATCCAGTAGTGTTCTACTTTGAAAAGCACATGGCGACACCAGTTCCCAATCCTTGGTAATTAATTTCTCTAATGATAGTGAAATTTCCTCCAGTAGGCATATCCATCTACTTCTGCTCCTTCCCATATCATTGAATGTAAAAGAGTGTAGATCAGGGACATAGGCCCGATATAGTTTCCTATCATCATTGTCAGAGCACTCTGCAAGCTCACAATCAGCATCATTCTTTGTCCCAGCATCAGCGTGTCTCACCAACCACTCTGGCAGCTAGTATGCTCCTTCAGCCTCCTGCAGAAAAAAAACGCAAACATGCCTTCTTCCCCATATTAAGACCTTAGCAGGATCATGCCGTATGTCACCATGTAGGTCCTTCTATTTCACCTAGGCATAAGTATGCCTAGTTGTAGAGTGCTATAGACACTCAAAGAGTTCCTTGGCATCCAAATTAAAAAAAAAATTAGAATAAAAAGAGCATGATTTAAATAATTTTGTAGTACACGGGGATATAATGCAAAGATGGTTTAAATGGCATTTGAGTAACTTTACCCACTGGCCTAGAGGGATACCAGGCACAGCAGCATTTTTCAAATTGTGGGATGAGGAAATGAACAAATATCACAATTCCCTGGAAAAGAAGTGTGTGGAATAAGCCTGTGCTTTATCAACCTCATGGGAATGACTTCAAGATTTTGGACTTGTAGGAATATAGGGGAGTGCCTAGTATGCCTAATTATGCTACTGGCTCTCTGTTTCCACCTATCCTCCACTCATCAACTTTGTCTGCTAGACTCTGGTGGACTCACACAGGCTATCAGCAAGGATATGTATGGAAGTTGGGTGCTGCCTTAGATGATGTGAGTGCTCAGCCTGAAAGATCAGGTCCAGCTTGGATGAAAGGGCCTAATGCAACCTGTGTCCACATGCCTTATGCCCTATTAGTAGAAAATATTAGCATTAGTCTACATTCTGAAAAATATATTTTGATGTGTCTTGTGTTGGCTGTAAAAGAAAAGTAAAAAGAAAGAAAGGAAGAAAGGAAGGAAGGAAAAAGGAAGGGGAAGGGGAAGGGAAGGGAAGGGAAAGGAAGGAAGGAAAGAAGGAAGGAAGGAAGGAAGGAAGGAAGGAAAGTGATTGAGGAAGATGTACAATTAAACCTCTTACGTTAACATGCACTCATATACACTAACATGGACACACCACATGCACACATACACATACACACACACACACATACACACACATATGTGTATGAGGGTCAAATGAAGAATTCACCACTGATAAAGCAGAAAAACAACATCAGAGCAGAAGCAAAGGGTGAAAAGTGAGTGGCTGAAGACTAACCACTGCAGTGACTAGCCCCAGAGAGTGGTAACACTATAGAGCCAATGAGTAGATTCAAAATGAAGTTCCATGTAACACAGCCAATGATTGAATAGCAGCAGATTTTAGTTCGATATCTAGGGCCATATCTGAAGCTATCACAGAAATGTAGTCACCACCTCTGTGAAGATGAATAACAGCACATCCATTAGTAAGAGAAATTGTCTACAATCCTGTTTGCTGGTCTCTGGCTTAATCATCTCTGATTTCCCTCAATGACAGGAGAGAATTACTCTACCTAACAGACTCCCTCTCCCTCTCCCTCTCCCTCTACCCCTCCCTCTACGTCTCCCTCTCCCTCTACCTTTCCCTCTCTGTTTTGCTCTCCCTCTCCCCTTTACTCTTCTACTCCCTGTCCTTTGGTGAAAGTGCTATCTTCCATATCCATGTTACAGTATTTTAAAGGCATATTGCAAATACATAAAAGTGACATCCTGTTCATATTATTAGTAGAGGAATTTGAGTCTTTGAAAAATAAAGAGACCCTTGAAGTCACATCAAGACAGTAACAAAGACATGATATTGTCCTAGGTCTCTGGACATTTGGATTAATGCTTTTCCCCATTCTCTGTCTGTAAATTAAGAAAAAATGAATAAAAAGGAGAATCCTGAATTGATTTTTTTTAACATGCTTATATGCAGGGTGTCATTACTGGAAGCTTAGCATCTATGATTCTTTTATTTTATGACAGCTCTGCTGATGAAGGTTTGAACAGTCCAGAATAGAAGTAGTAATGTAAACAGTAGCTTGTGTAACACAAATCAGATCTTCAAAAATTTCAGTATATATCTAGACCATCCATGTAATGTGACAATTTACACAAAGCTAAAAGAAGCTGATATCACTGAGTCTTCTATAGAATATTTGTAGTGGCAAAATGGTGACAGCAAGGAACATTCTTCTTCAAATTAAAAAAAAAAGCTTTGCCAGAGGACACACACACATGCACACACACACAAACACATACAAAAAGAACCAACTAACCTGGGTTCATAAAGACTAAACCACCAACCAGGGAGCATGGATGGGACTAATCTAGGTCCTCTGCACATATGTTAAAGTTCTATAGCTTTGTCTTCTTGTAATACTCCTAACAGTGGGTGCAAGGGTTGTCTATGACTCTGTTGCCTGCTTTTGGTACCCTCTCCTTCTACAGAGTTGCCTCATCTAGCCTTAATAGGAGAGGAGGTGCCTAGTCTTACTGCAACTTGATATGACAATGGTTGGTTGATGTCCGTGGGAGGCCAGCCCTTTTCTGAAGGGAAACAGAGAAAGAGTAGATAGAGGGGGGAAAGAGGGAAGATGACAGGGGAGGCACTTGAAGAACAGGAGGCAGGATGTAAAATTAAACAAATAAATAAAAGTAAAACTTTGAATAGGAGGTGAAAGTATGTTTGATTTATGGTAGAAAACATTCATTAAAATCTATTTTCTTTTTTTCTCAGCATGACTCTTGGCATTGTGTTCATTTATTCAGTTCATAATGAATCTCAGAAAAGTGTCAATCTGCAAGTTCAGACAATGGAGTCTGTCTATACCACTATCATTTAGTTGAAATTCAAACCATTAGAAGGAGTACCACCAAAAGACAGATCCTGTATTCATGGTTTTGGTAGTTCTCAAATTCTTACTCTTTGGATATCACATTTATTAATTTGCAACCCTTACCTTAATTTTTATGGGATGGTAAAGTACCAAAGTATACTGACATTTGTAACCATGGGTCTTTCTATGCCCTTCCTGTTCTGAACAATGACACAGGGACTTGTTTTTATATATGAATGTCTAGGCCTTAAGTTAGGCTTGTTCCCAACTAGCTTTTAACTCAATTATACCATTTATAATAATCTAAGTTCTGCCATGTGGCTGGTTACCTCTGATCAGTTTCATATATCCAACTTGCTCTATGTCTCCGTGGTGAATCTTACACCACCCTTTTTGCCCATAGTTCCTCTTTCTGTCCAGCAGTTCCACCATATTATTCTGCCCTTTGCTATAGGCCATAGTTTTAATTTTTTTACTTTAACCCATCAGAAGGGCAGAGGACCCATCTTAATCCAGTGTACAAAAACATCACTCACACAGATTTAATTTCCCTAGTGCATTCTAAGATATCTGGAATATTTTTCTGTAAACAAATGCATTCTATTGACATAATTATGTAATGCCTTCAAGATTTCTCTATTATACAGTTAAACCATACATTAAAATAAATAAATAACAAAACCATTAAATGGGCTCATTGTTTTATTAATTCCTTCATTTGTCCACTGAGCTACTTGGACTCCTGAGTTCTTTCACCTCTTCTGTGTGGCTTGTGAATACTATAACACTATATGCTTTAATATTTGCCTAAATATACTTAATTTCTATGTTATAATGTTTGACAATCTTTTTCTGATTTCTTTGTTCCTATAATATTCATGCCTATTCTTTGCAAATATAGAAAACCTCATTGCTGTCTTTAGGAGAAACCTTGATAATTGGGGAAACATCTTTAATTTTCTGAGGCTTATCCATATCAATTTCAGTTCTTCCAGGCTTGATTTAGAGTTTTCCCTGTTCATTCTACAGTCTTGATTTGCTTCCTAAGGCCTTTCAAGATTGTCTTCTTTTTTTCCCTGTCTTTTGGAGTTAATTTTGCACTGTAATTATTTCCCTAAAACTTCTCTATAAATGTCCTAGCAGTCACTTTCTTTAATCAAGACTGATTTTCTAATCTCAATTCCAACTCTGTATCTGTTAGAGCCCAATCAAAAAGAATTACATAAGTGGAACAGAAAATTTTAATATAAAGAATTGTTATTGATAGCCTTAATGAGGATAACTTTTAAATGTTATAGAGAATGTTTAAAATAATTTATGTTGGCTGGTTATATAATTCACTGGGTAAAGCACTTCTGACCCATGCCTGAATTCAGTTCCTGGTTCCCAGTAATTGAGATTATTATATGCATGACTGATATTGGTGTTTTATGACAAGACTTTTCCTAGGAAGATGCAACACAGACATCTCCTCTTTACAGATAGGGAGCTCATGACAGAACAGCACACGAATATCGCCAAGTTCCAAATTGAAGAAGCAATCAGATTTATTGGGGTTACTTTTAGGAATGTGGGTGAGGGGTTAATAATAGGAGCAGAAATTACTCAAAGACAGCTGCATGTCTAGAGCCTAGCACCACATGGGTGACATTTCATCAAAGCGTTGAACCTGCTGCACACTGCATAACCTATAGGAAACTCATTAAGTTGGGGAGTGTCCTTTCCAATTTCTCAATTTGTCTAAACAACTTTCAGGAAGCTCAACTGGTTTCTGCTTCTTCCTGGCTTACTTGTGTCTTCCTTGTAGCATTTTCTTCTTGGTCTTCTTTTAAGCTTGATGGGTCTGAGAAGGTCTCTCAGCATTACTTATTTCTTACTGTGGGAGGGGGAGGGCATCTAGTGAATCTGCTCAGTTTCAGGGATTTCCTGGGTTGTCTAATTTCCTGCATAAGGAACTTCCCTTAAAGATAGAATGTTTCAACTACAGAGGAAACTGTGACACAACAATAGGTAAATTCTGAAGGTTTTGAAGCTCTGTTGTGTATGACATCATGATAGGCCAGAAGTATATTGCAAAATTGGGACTAAATAATAGATGAAAATGGAAAGAATTGACTCTACAAAGTTATTCTCTGACATATACTCATGCCAGGCTGTATGTCAGGAACCCCTCTCCCCACAGTGATCATAAGTGAAATACTACAAATAATTAACTATTTCCTCAAAAATTATAGCTTTGGAATAAAATGAAGTGATCCATTCCAAGAAAGAGGAGTACATCATTTATTCAGAGAAACTGGAAAGAATTTCAGCAAAGGTTTGGCCACCTCAGGATAGTAAAACATTGTATTCAGCATCTATTCAGTCATCCCAGATTTTTCTCTGAGAAGCTGTCACAGACAACTGAGGAAGAGTTTACTTTTAGGAGATCCATACAAAGTATCATTACTGAGACTATGAAAGACAAAAAAATATGCTTTTATATCAAACAGATCATCTGCAGGGCTTCCAGTCTGTTCTCTTCCTGAGTTAAAGGCATCTTACATCAGAATTAGATGAAATCTCCATGTTAGTGGAGTCCGCATAGTGTGACCAAAACAAACAAGAAAAACATGCACATTAGTTCTTATTCTGTTTTCTTGTTCTGGTTTCTGGGGTTTTAGTCCATTGTTGATTGGGCCCTTGTATTTGGAAAAGCATTATGTTGTGGGAGTCTGTGAGAGACAGACATCTGTACTTCATTGTGAACAAGAAGCACAAAACAAGTCTTAGAAGTACTGTTATTCAATGTAATTCATCAGGGTTCATGAATAAGAGAAGACACTAGTAGGATTTTCTCAGTTGGCACAGTGAAAATTAATTGGAAATTTATTCATAATTAAAAAATCCACATTAAAGTAGCCATCCTGGGAAAGTCCTTTATATTCACCAAAGACATCTAGGAAAGACCCACTTCAAATGCTTTGCTTGATAGTTTGTGATGTTGTTAAACACACAATGTCCTTTCTCTAATATTTATAAACAGATATCCCTTCCTTTAAAAACAGGATTCTCCTAGGGAATTGCTTCTTTATGGTAGTTTATACATTCTATCTCTATATTTCACTATTATTCTTAACTCACTGGAGCCCAGCACCCTTATATAACACCTAATCCCAGAAGTCTCAGGGGCCAAAACATTTTTCTTTGTAAATCAAACCCTCTGCATGGTTTCTTCCCATGTACCTTTAACTCTGCAAGTACCTGAATCCCTTTTGCAACTTCCTTAGAGCTCTGGATAGTCTGGTAGTTCAGACATTATTTTTTATTAGGTCTCCAAGTAATTTCATATCTAAGCAATGTTGTATTGTCAAAATTATAGGGAAGAGAAATTTAATAATAAGATTGTCTCACCAAGTTTAAACTTGCTCTGGAAGCTCCAATATTTTCTATCTTTTCCTATGTTAGAGTATTTCTATAAACAATTGCACTACCTTTCTGCTTAGGCAGAATCTAGCTTTTTTCACTCTTCTCATAGCTCCTTGTTTGGTACTGTATGATGCTTATCAGAGTTGAGGTTTTGACTCTGCATTTTCAATATGATTATTTGTATACTTTGTCCAGCTATTGGTATGCTTTATCTTCAAAGTAATACTACTGTTAGAGTAGATGTTACATGGTATTATGGTTAGGTTTATTACCAACTTTACCCAATGTAGAGTCACCTAGAAAGATGAAACCTCAAGTGAATAATTGTCTAGAATAGATTGGCCAATGGCCTTTTCTGTATAATATTGTCTTTATTAGTAATAGATGTGAAAGGGCCAAGCTCATGTGGGTAGCACTATTTCTACTGAGGAGGGCCAGGGGCTATAAAAGAACACTTGGCAAGGGAGCCTGTAAAACAGGCAATATGTACTCTTACTCAATAATTGCTGGCTTCAGATCTTACTGGAGTTCCTGTTGTGACTTTCTTCAATGATGGACTATTACCATGAAGTAAGTATAAGCTGAAATAAACTCTTCCTTCCTCCAAGAAAAAGTTTCTGTTTTTCATGGCATTTATCACAGCAAAAGACACAGTTTCGAAATGTAGTATATGAATGAATGCATGTATGTATGAGAGAGAAAAGTGTTTGTGTTTGTGTGTGTGCATGTGTGTGTGTGTGTGTGTGTGTGTGTGTGTGTGTGTTCATTCTTGCTGGTAGAGGCCAAAGACCAAAGATAGATATCTTATTCATTCTTTGTAGAGAGTCATATTGGGGTGTCTTGTCGCCTGGCAGAAACTTGACATTGACCAAGGTGAAGTTCTCCCAGCCTGTGAGTTGAAATTCCTGTGCTAGTCATAATCCTGCTCCCCTAGGGTGGAGTGAAGGAAGTTCTTTGTTCCTCCAGGTCTACAAATTCCTGAATTAAGCAGGTGACCTGCCCAGCTGCCCAAGCCAATGCTGAGTGAACAGCCAGACCAGATCTGCAGACGTGGTTCCAGTTTGGGAAGGGCTTTTTCTCCTGCCTATATATTTGAAAAGACCATTAAAAGTTTGAGCCTTGAGCAGGAAATGTAGCCTTGACTCCATGTGTTTCTCTTGTCACCCCATCATTTTCTAGCCCCAGTTCTCCATCCAGAGAACCTGAGTTCCTATGAAGCCGCAGGCGGTTTCAATTCTTCACCTTATTTTTTTTTTTGATTCGGGGTCTCTCAGAGAATTTGAACTTCATGGATTGGCTAGATCATCTGACCAGCAAACTCTAGAGATTCTTCTTTCTCTATCTCCCCAGCATGGGAATACTGAGGTTACTGTATCTGAATTGTGTGTTTGTGTCTGTATGTAAGGGATCAACTTTGTTCTCCACTTTACCAACTGAGACATTGCCATCTATTTTTTCTCTTTAAGCAAGAAAATATAGTCTAAACAATTGCATTGGCTGCGTCTGGCAACTGAACTCCATGAAACAATGTTACCTACCTGGGCTCATGTTTCATGTTCTTTTATAACATACACACATAGAATAAGTATCTTCATATATAATATATGCATAATATTTATCTATTTATTTAGTCAGTACTGTTTACTAATACACCATATGAGGCTGTATCAGAAGTGTCATATAAGCCTGTTCTGAGAACTAAAGGAGTTTCTGTATGAAGTATGTTAAATGTACTAGTTTTTGTTTTTTGTTTGTTCATTTGGGTTTTGTTTTTCTGCTTTCTCTTCTTCATTGTGTGGCAGCATTGCCAAGCAGGATGTGAGACTCATCAAATGTGTTCATTTTGCATTACCTTTGACCCTGACATGAGGCCTTCATGTATAAACAACCCAGTGTTCTTGAAAAAAGTGTGCATAAAATGATCAGTTAAAGGACTAACAGTGGCTCTTCCCTGCTGTGGACATGAGCCTGCATCTATCTTTAGTGGGGCCATATGCTGAGATTGTCGCAGGCTCTGAACAGCACTTTCAAAGTTCCAGATGCTCAAGGAACATTCAGGCGGTGAGTTGCTTTTCTTTCTTGTGTGGTAGTGAAATAAATATGTTTTGGTAAAAGAACACTGGGAGGGTATCAGCAGGATGGCTTTACCATTGGGTCTTTGATGTTCACTCTGAGAGTTCTTTCCTTTTCAGTGAAACCATAGTGCTGTGCCATAAATTTGCAGGAAGGATTTTGATTACTCAGTATAATATTTTCTTTTTTTTCATGTACTTTGAAAACAATGCAATTTTAAAATCTAATGATAATGAGAGGTAATACTGATGACCTATTATAATATGTGACACTGAGAAATTTCATACTAGCTTTTATGGTGACTACGATAAAAATACCATGACTAAAAGCAATGAAGTTGAGGATAGAGTGTATTACAATTCCATATCACAATCCATCATTAAAGGGAAGTCAAGTCATGAAATGAAAGCTGAGATCTAAAATCAGGTCTACTTGCTCTTTCACACAGGAATACTCTGAACCAGTGAATTAATATTATAGGCTAAGAAGCAGGGCAGTAGCTCTGGAGGATGCTATATGGTTGCTGGGTAGCATGCTGAGTTATACTTAGTTTGCTTTCTTAAACAGTTTAGAACCACCTGCCTAGAGAATGGTGCTGCCCACAGTAGTCTTCCTGTATCTATTAATAATGGCGACAATCCCCCAATAACATACTCATAGTCTAATCTGGTCTAGGCAATCTGCCAACTGAGGTTTTTTTCTTCCTACATAGGTTCTGCCTAATTGAGTTAAACCTGACTAGGACACTAGAAATTAAATCTTTCCCAAAATTTGTGAAAAGAGGTCACAGGTCAAACTAGATGGCCTTTAAGGATCTCCTAATCCATAGACCCCTGAGGTCCAACTGTATCAGCAGAGACCATAATTATAACTATGACTACATAACTATAACCCCACTCCTATCCTTTGTTTATCAATTTACTATATGCTGAGCATTGCTTGATGTATTTCATGTAGGTTAATCTTTTATCTTCTACAACAAAGACTGGTTGCATTATTATCTATGTTTCTCAGTGAAGAAACAAATGTTGACAAATGATTAGTATTTAAGACAATGAGCCACTAACAGCAGAAACAATATTTGGATTTGAGAAGTCTAAGTTCAATCTAAATCACTGTATATCTTTCGCAGACTAAGAAGCCAAAATCATTTTGTCAAAGTTAATTCTATTCTTCCTCTCCCTTCCTCTCTCTTCCCTTTCCCTACACAAAGCAAGATGCACACCAAATTAACATTTCAGAAAGAAAGATTTTACTCACAACCTGAATCTTTTCAATTTTGTTTAACAATATCTCAGAATATGCATCCTTGATATGTCCAGCATGTAGGACCACTCATGAACTCAGTACTTTGTGAGTACCGATTCTCTTGATTACTGAGCTAGCATGAGAGTGATGAATAAGACATACGGATGATCTGTAAAATTGTCAGAATCTTTTTGTATGGTATGTGTGTATGTTTCTCTGAGGGTACACGTGCCCATATTTTTGAATATATAAGGATATATAGAGAGCAAAGAAGAATTTTAAGTGTCTTCTGTAGTTCTCTATCATGTGTGTGATTCTCTGCCTTGTGTGTGTGGTTCTCTCTCTCTCTCTCTCTCTCTCTCTCTCTCTCTCTCTCTCTCTCTCTCTCCCCCCTCTCTCCTCCACCGTGTGCACGTTTGTATGTATGTGTGTATGATAAAAATCTTGATCAGTAGGACTGACCAAGAATAACATCAAGCAGTAGGGGACAGTTGGTGCTTTGGCGATTTAAAATGTGCATGACCCTCTAGACTCCATGATCTACTAGAAGTTGTTCTAGTGTATACCTGTAATTTGACCACATACACCCCTGAATAGTCTGCTTAGAATAAAATTGTCATAGTAAATTATATTATCATTCTTTTCATTTTCTGACTCTCACCTTCCAAGTGAAAGCTTTAGGTGGTAAATTTATTAAGAAATTCATAAAGAAATTAAGAATGCATTAAGGTATAAATCTAGAGCATATATTCAGTAACATGTATGATTATATTGTAAAGAAGGTAGAAAATGAAGCTATGGAAGTCTAGCTACCAGCCTAGCGAATTCTACAAGACTATACATGTTTCTGATATTTTGGAAAAGAAGATATAAAAATGGTGACATGAGTCACATTATCAAAAATTGGGGGAAAGGGCAAGCTTCAGTAGTGAATAAGGTGGACAAAGTTCTCAAGACTCGCGTTTAAATCTCACAGAAAGACAGTTAAAGGACGTGTTTATATCATCATTATGGACCTAAACGTCCTTGTTTCAGAATTCTATATGTGCTCTAACATTGGTCTGTTAAGTATGTAATGTTTTACTTAATTGCCTGCCTTCAAATACAGGGAACTCTAGAGCAGGTTTCTCCCCACCTATTTTGATTACATTATACTCAGACTTGCTCAGGTGGAAGTGTGAAGGTGAAGTTTAGTTACTCAGAGTGTAGATAAGCATCCAGCCATGGGAAGGTAACACAGTGACTTTTGAAGTATAAATTAAATCTTTAAGTTGAGGTTTCAGAGTCCAAAGCATAATCCCTTAGGTCTAGGTTCAACACAGTACCACACATTCTGAACTACACTCCTGGGCCTCAGTATGGGTTTTGCATTTTTGTAAAGTAACAAATGTACAAGTGGGTGTGTGTGTGTGTGTGTGTGTGTGTGTGTGTGTGTGTGTGTGTGTGTGTGTGAAAATGGGAATCAGGTAGGAGAGAGAAATGAGAAGAATAATAGATGAGAGACAGAATCCTGTCTTCTCTTTTCAGCGGTAATAAAGAGATGGCATTAGGCAGGGCAGTCGTAACTATGCATTATGTATATACATTGTGCAGTAGTCTTAGAACAACTTGGAATTAACAAAAAAGAATAAAAGATTGTCAACATTATTTTAAATAGGCTCTTGATATTTAATAAGTTTCTTAATTACTCTGAGAATAATGTACTATGTGGTATACTAATTGGGTGGTTGGTGCTAATTACATGATTTTTATTTATTTAAAGACTTACAAATAGCCCCATTATTCCTTTATAAGATTAAATAAAGCTAAGATTTTTTTTGGTTCCTTCAGTTACTTCCATTTTTCTGTCTCAACCCTTTCATCCCTTTACTGCTTGCTATTTTCCTGACTTGAGAGGGATAAGAATTAGTCTTCTGAGGTATTGCATCCAAAACTTGATCATAACACAACCGAGTGGGTAATAGAAAAGGCCAAGTGATTTAGAGCTTCCACTCTGAGTGTCTAAAAACCCCAAGTATGTCCTTTAAATTGTACAGCTTCTACTTTACTATGTAGTAAAACTTGGCAGGAATGAAGCCAGATAATACAAGACTAGGGTATTCTATACTTATAGATGGGAGACACCACCAAAAAGTGCTTTCTCCAATAAAAGCAGAGCAGCAGAAAACCTCCACCAGATGTCCAAAGTAATTGCAGTGCAGATCTTATGACTGCAGAAAGTCACTGACCAGATAGTTCTTTAGCTCCATTCCACCTTTCCTGGAAAGGATTTCTTTCAATATTTGCTCCACCATTTGTAGATTGCAAACCATACCAGTTTCTCCCTTTGCCTTCTGTATTATTTTCTTGTATTTAATTTTCCTAATGCCATCATGTAATTTGAAGTGTAATCTTAAATTATTCTCTTATATTTTCAGAACAAGATATGGTAGCATATTCTCCCCACAAGAGGATTCAAATAGCCCAAAGGATATGCCACACTTATATAGTTTGTTAAAATGATCTCTTCACATCCTTATCTTACCATGTTTTATATTTTTCGTTTTGTTTTGTTTTGTATTCAAAATTCTTGCTGCTGTGATGAGTCCCAGCCTGCCCTGTGTTACCTGGTAGTATACAGAACAGCTTTCTGGACTTGCTTATGTTTGAGTTATACCATTTTATAGAGCAACTGTTTTGATCAGTCACTCTATTGTGAATATGGATATCAACATAGAATAGATAACATTTTTTGTTTGTTGGTGGATTTTTTTTTCTGTTTTTGACATGTACACTTATTAGTATTTTGTTGTTGTTATTGTTGTTGATTAGGTATTTATTTTCTTTACATCCAGATTGAAGCTTCCCTGTCCTCCTCTCTTCTATTCCCTCCTTCTCACTTCCCCTTTCTGCCATTCCCCACTCCTCCCCTTCTCCTCAGAAAAAGGAGGCATGCCATGGATATCAACCAGCCTTGGGATATCAAGTTTCAGTAATACTAGGCACATCTTCTATTGGAGCTAGACAAGACAGCCAAGTTAGGGAAAAGGGATCCAAAGGTAGGCAATGTAATCAGAGACAGTACCTGTTCCCATTTTAGGAGTTTCACATGAAGACCCAGATATATAACTGTTATATAAGTGCAGACATCCTAGGTCCATCTCAGGCATGCTCTCTAGTTTAGTCTCTATGAGGACTTATGGGCCCAGATTAGTAGATTCTCTAGGTTTTCTTATGGTGTCTTTGACCCCTCTGGCTCCTTCAATTCCTCCTCTCCCTCTTCCACAGGATTTTACAAGCTCCACTTAGTCTTTAGCTATGGGTTTCTGAACCCGTTTCTATTGGTTGCTGGGTGAAGTCTCTCAGATGACAATTATGCCAGTATCCTATCTGCAAGTATAGCAGAATATCAGTTATAGTGTCAGGCATGAGTTTCCTCTCATGGTGTAAAGGCTGGTTTTGTGCATCAACTTGACACAAACTGGAGTTATCACTGAGAAAGGAGACTCCCTTGAGGAAATGCCTCCATAAGATCCAACTGTAAATCATTTTCCCAATTAGTGATCAAGAGTGGGAAGGTCCATTGTGGGTGGTACCATCCCTGGGCTAGCAGTCCTGGGTTCTATAAGAAAGCAAGCTGAGCAAGCCAGGGGAAGCAAGCCAGTAAGCAGCATTGCTCCATGGCTTCTGCATGCACTCCTGCCTCCAAGTTCCTACCCTGTATGAGTTCTTGTCCTGACTTCCTTTGGTGATGAACAGCAATGTGGAAGTGTAAGCTGAATAAATCCTTTCCTCCCAAAATTGTTTCTTGGTTATGATGTTTTATGCAGGAATAGAAACCCTGATTAAGACAAATTGGCTTCAACATAGTGGGGTATTACGGTGATACCCTGACCATATTTTTGGGAAGACAGTGCAAAGATTTTGGAACTTTGAGCTTGAAGAGCCATTGGGATTTTAAGAGCTCTGTGGAATATTGTATAGGAGCTTGGAAGAGAATGTTGCTAATGTGCAAATGATGGAGGCCTGGCTTGTGAAATTCCAGAGGAAAGATTAAGACTCTTATCAGGGCTATTGCTGTTTTGATTGTGAAAAGTCTGTGGTTTTGTTTAGCTGAGACTGAAGAATCAGCTGTGATTAACAAGATAACAGAACTACTAAAGCAAAACCTTTGTATTACTGGGACTATTGATGGTGCTTAGCTAGAGCTAAGAAATCAGAAGTAATTAAGAGGAGACCAGCATCACTAAGGTGAAATCTTTTGGGAAGTGTTTCCTGAGAGGACAGAGAAGCTATGTTCCAGATGCAGCCTTGATTGTTCCTCCTGTCAGCGACCAGACTTGGTAATGTGTAAAAGTCACTCAAGTGGTACTGGTTTTGAAACATGAAGGAGTAACACCTGATGCTTGGCACAGTGAGAGACCTGGAGAGGCCATTGGTAAAGATGCAGCCTCAGTGTCAGTTGAAGGCCCAGGACTGAAGGGTTCACACAGAGAGGTTCAGGCTTAGCACCATGAAAAGAGTCTATGAGAAGCTATTTGTGAAAACACAGTCCAGTCGCAGTGTAAGACAGCAGTGTTTTGGAGATGCCAATACCATGAGATGACCAAGAACAGCAGCAGCAGTGGAGTACAGGCAGCTGGAGTCTAGAAAACAAGGCATGTGCTACAATGAGCAGAGCTGGAGAAGTGATTCAAACCCTTGGAGGAGCCAAGATCATAAGTGAATCCCAGACATTGGATGGTTAGTTTGATTTTGCTTTTGTGACTGTCCCTGATATTTTTCCATCTTGAAGAAAGTATTTTAGTGGAGCCCACAGTTAAGAAACTTTAAATTGTAAAGACTTTGAGTTTAAAAAGAGATTAGATATTTTAAAGGAATTGACATTTTATTTTACTTAAATTTTTATTAATTATTTCATTCATTTACATCTCAAATGAATCCCACTTCCTGGTTACCCTCTCCAACAACTCCCCATCCCATGATATCCCACTTCCCTGTTACCCCTTCACCAAACCCACATCCCATATCTGCCCTGCCCCCTCCCCTTTGCCTGTATGAGGGTGTGCCCCCATCTACCCACACTCCAGCTTCCCCCTACAATGGGGCATCAAACCTAACTGGGACCCAGTGTCTCCTCTCCCATTGTTGTCAGGCAAGGCCATCCTCTGCTACATATGTATCTGGAGCCATGGATCCCTCCAGATACACTTCTTGTTTGTTGGTCTAGACTCTGGGAGAACTGGGAGGTCAGGCCAGTCTATGTTGTTCTTCCAATGAGGTTGCTATACCCCTCTGATCCTCCAGTCCTTCCACCAGCTCTGCCACCAAGTTCCCTGAACTCAGTCTGATGGTTGGAACCAAACATCCACATGTGCACTGGTCAGTAGCTGGCTGTCCCTCTCAAGGAACCACCATATTAGGTTCCTGTCATCAAGTACCTTTTGACCACAGCAACAGCGTTGCCTTTGGTGTCTGAAGGATCCACAGGTGGGGCAATCCCGTTTGCCCATCCTTCAGTCTCTGTTCTGTTTTGTTTTGTTGTTGTTGTTGTTGTTTTGTTTTTTTTTTTTTTTTTGTCCCTGTTCTTCCTTTGGACAGGAACATTTCTGGGTAAAAAACTTTGAGATGGGTGGGTGGCCTCATCCCTCAACCAGAGGCCATGGTCTCAAAAGTTTCTAGCTCCCTCTTTTCTGTACATTTTAGTTAAAGTAATCCCCTTTGGGTCTCAGGAGCCTCATGTTTCCCTAGTTTATGGGACCCTCCAGTGGCTATCCCCAGTTCCTCATCCTCCCTGCTTCATATTTTTGATTGATTTTCTAACCCTCTGTACTTCTCTCACATCTCCTCCAGTTCCTGATACTGTCCACTTATTTCCTCGCCTTTTCTCTTGCTTCCAGGTATCCCTGTCCCTCCATCTCCCACAATTGCCCTGTTACCCCCTTAATGCAAGACTGAAGCATCCACATCCTGGTCTTGCTTCCTTCTGTGATATATGGTCTGAGGGTGGTATCATGGGCATTGTGAGCTTTTGGGCTAACATCCAGTTATTAGTGAGTGCATACCATATGTGTTTTTTTTTTGTATCTGGGTTACTTCACTGGGGTTGATATTTTCAATTTCCATTCATTTGCCTGTGAATTTCTTGAAGTCATTGTTTTTGATAGCTGAGTAGTACTCCATTGTGTATATGTACCACATTTTCTGTATCCATTCTTCTATTGAGGGACATCTGGGTTATTTCCAGGTTTGGCTGTTGTAAATAAAGCTGCTATGAACATAGTGGAGCATGTGTCCTTGTTATATATTGGAGCATCTTATGGGTATATGCCAAGGAGTAGTATAGCTGGGTCCTCAACCAGAACTATTTCCAAATTTCTCAGGAACTGCCAGACTGATTTCCAAAATGTTTTAACCAGCTTGCAATACTACCAGAAATGGAGGAGTGTTCATCTTTCTCCACATTCTCATCAACATCTGCTGTTACTTGAGTTTTTGATCTTAACAATTCTGATTGGTGTAAGGTGGAAACTCAGGGTAGTTTTGATATGCATTTCCCAGATAGCTAAGGATGTTGAACATTTCTTTAAGTGCTTCTAAGCTATTTGAGATTCCTCAGTTGAGAATTCTCTATTTTGCTCTGTACTTGACTTTTTTAATTGGGTTATTTTGTTCTCTGGAGTCTACCTTCTTGAGTTCTTTGTATATTCTGGATATTAGCCCTCTATCAGTTGTAGAGTTGGTAATTATCTGTGATTTACTGATTTGTTCTATTGACAGTATACTTAGCTTTACAGAAGCTTTTCAGTTATCTGAGGATCCATTTATCTATTGTTGTTCTTAAACAATATGCCTTTGGTGTTCTGTTCAGGAAATTTCCCCCTGTGACTAAGTATTCCAGGCTCTTTCCCACTTTCTCTTCTATTAGATTCAGCATACCTCATTTTATGTGGAGGTCCTCAATCTGCTTCGACTTGAGCTTTGTACAAGGAGATAAGAATAAATTAATTTGCATTCTCCTACTTGCAGACTGCCAGTTGAACCAGCACCATTTGTTGAAAATGCTGTCTTTTTTCCCACTGAATGGTTTTAGCTACTTTGCCAAAGACCAAGTGTCCGTAGTTGTGTGGGTTCATTTCTGGGTCTTCAATTCCATCCCATTGATCTACCTGCCTGTCCCAGTACTAATATGCAGTTTTTATCACTATTGCTCTATAGTATAGCTTGAGGTAAGGGATGGTGACTCCCCCAGAAGTTCTTTTATTGTTGAGAATAGATTTCATTATCCTAGTTTTTTGTTATTCCAAATGAATTTGAGAATTGTTCTTTCTAAGTCTAGGAAGAATTGAGTTGAAATTTTGATGGGGATTGCATTGAATTTCTAGATTGTTTTTGGTAAGATGACCATCTTTTACTCTATTTATCCTACCAATTCATGAGCATGGGAGACCTTTCCATCTTCTGATGTCTTCTTTGATAGTTTATCAGCTGTAGGAGCTCTCTGGTAGAATATTTGGGGTCGCTTATATATACTATCATATCATCTGCAAATAGTGATATCTTGACTCCCTCCCTTCCAATTAGTATCCTTTGATCTCTTTTTGTTGTTTAATTGCTCTGGCTAGAACTTTTGAGTACTATATTGAATATAGTAGGGAGAGAGTGGTCAGCCTTGTCTTATCCATGATTTAATCGGATTACTTTGAGTTCCTCTCCATTTAGTTTGATGTGGGCTATTGGTTAGCTGTATATTGCTTTTTATTACATTTAGGTATGCACCCTTAATTCCTGATCTATCCAATACTTTAACCATGAATGAGTGTTGTATTTTATCAAAGCCTTTTGTAGTATCTAATGTGAAGATCATGTGGCTTTTTGCTTTGGTTTTGTTTATATAGTGGATTACATTGATGGACTTCCATATATTGAACCATCCCTGCATTCCTGGGATGAAGGCTACTTAATCATGGTGAATGATCATTTTGGTGTGTTCTTGGATTTGGTTTGTGAGAATTTTATTGAGTAGTTTTGCATCATTTTTCATAAGGGAAATTGGTCTCTAGTTCTCTTTCTTTGTTGGGTTATGGTTTAGGTATCAGTGTAACTGTGGCTTTATAGAAAGAATTGGGTAGTGTTCCTTTTGTTCCTATTTTGTGGAATAGTTTGAGAAGCATTGGTATTAGATTTTCTTTGAAGGTCTGATAGAATTCTGCACTAAAACCATCTATCCCTGAACTTTTTTTGGTTTGGAGTCTTCTAATGACTGCTTGTGTTTTTTTGGGGGTTATGGAGCTGTTTAAATGGTTTATCTGATCCTGATTTAACTTTGGTACCTGGTATCTGTCTAGAAAATCATCCATTTCATGCAGGTTTTCCATATTTTTTGAGTATAGACTTTTGTAGTAAGATCTGATTATTTTTTGAATTTCCTCAGTTTCTGTTATTATGTCTCCCTTTTCATTCCTAATTTTGTTAATTTGGATACTGTCTCTGTGCTGTCTGGTTAATCTGGCTAATGGTTTATTTATCTTGTTGATTTTCTCAAAGAACCATCTCCTAGTTTTGTTGATTCTTTTCATAGTTGTTTTTGTTTCTACAGGGTTGCTTTCAGCTCTGAGTTTGATTATTTCCTGTTGTCTACTACTCTTGGGTATATTTGCTTCCTTTTGTACTAGAGTTTTCAAATGAGCTGTTTAAGTTTCTAGTGAATGATCTCTCCACTTTCTTTACGAGGCACTGAGAGCCATGAGTTTTCCTCTTAGCATTGCTTTCATTGTGTCCCATAAGTTTGGATAGGTTGTGTTTTCATTTTAATTGAATTTTAAAATGTTTTTAATTTCTTTATTTCTTTTTAGCGTCTCTGCTGAGAAGTTTGGTGTAATTCTGATAGGTCTGCCTTTATATGTTACTTGACCTTTTTCTCTTACTGCTTTCAATATTCTCTCTTTGTTCTGTGATTTGGTGTTCTAATTATTATGTGATGATAGCAATTTCTTTTCTGGTGCCATCTGTTTGGTGTTCTGTATGTTTCTTGTATGTTTATGGGCATTTCTTTCTTTAGGTTAGGAAACTTTTCTTCTATACGTTTGTTGAAGATGTTTGCTGACCCTTTTAGTTGGGACCCTTCACTCTCTTCTATACCTATTATTCTCAGGTTTAGTCTTTTCATTGTGTACTGGATTTCTTGAATGTTTTGAGATGGAACTTTTTGCTTTTTTTAATTTTTCTTGACTGCTGTGTCAATGTCTTCTATTGTATCTTCTGCCACTGAGATTTTCTCTTTCACCTCTTGTATTCTGTTGGTGATGCTCCTGTCTGTGACTCCTGTTCTTTTTCCTAGGTATTCTATCTCCACGGCTGTCTCCCTTTGAGTTTTCCTTAATGATTCTATTTCCATTTTTATATCCTGGATGGTTTTGTTCAATTTCTTCACCTGTTTGATTGTATTCTTCTATATTTCTTTAAGGGAGTTATATATTTCCTCTTTAAGGACTTCTACTTGTTTACTTGTGTTCTCCTGTATTTATTTAAGGGAGTTATTTTATTCTTAAAGTCTTCTATCATTTTCATGAAATTCTCAGTGTGTTGTGGTATACAGGACTTGCTGTGTTGGGAGAATTGGGTTCTGATATTTCTAAGTAGCCTTGGTTTCCATTGGTCAGGTTCTCACCATCTAGTTATCTCCAGTGTTATCTGGCCTCCCTGTCTGACTGAAGCCTGTCCTTCTTGGGAGTCTGAATCCTGTGATCCTGTGATCCTTTGATCCTGGATATGTCAGAATACCTGAGGTGTCAAGCAGCAGCTTGGGTGTGGGCTGTATAGGTTCAGGTCCAGCGCTGGAGCTCTGTTCCTAGCACAGGCAGGAACATGAAGGCACACAGGTCTCTGGCTGGGTAGGAAATCTTCATCCAGGTCGCAGGGGTCCAGGTACACTGTGTATTGAGGCAGGATTTAGTGTCTCACCTGTGAATATGGATGTGTCAAAATACCTAGGGAATTGAGCTGCAACTGGGGTATGAGCTGTGTGTATTCAGGTCCAGCACTGGGGCTCTGCTCCTGGCATAGGTGGGAACTGGAAAGCCAGAATTTAAATTTTAATATGTAAGAATTTGTAAAGAATGTGGGAATTTTAATGTGTTTTAAATCTAGGAGATGAATAAAAAAGTAAGTGTTGAAGTTTAATAGTTATGTGTTTGTGGGTCAAGTTAACAAGTTATCAGTTGTACTGGCTGGTTTTGTGTGTCAACTTGACACAAGCTAGAGTTCTCACAGAGAAAGGAGTCTCCCTTGAGGAAATGCATCCATAAGATCCAACTGTAAGTCATTTCTCAATTAGTGATTAAAGGTAGGAGGGCCCATTGTGGGTGGTGCTATCCCTGGGCTGGTAGTCCAGGATTCTATAAGAGAGTAAGCTTGAGCAAGGCAGAGGAAGCAAGCTAGTAAGCAGCAGTCTTCCATGGTTTGCATGTACACCTGCCTCAAAATTCCTACCCTGTGTGAGTTCCTGTCCTGACTTCCTTTGGTGATGAAGAGAAATATGGAAATGTAAGATGAATAAATCCTTTATTCCCCAGCTTGCTTCGTGGTCATGATGTTTTTTGCAGGAAGAGAAACCGTGACTAAGACACATGGCATGTGTCTCAAGCTGGGACAAGCTTTGACACTTCCCTCAAATTTTGCTCCATCTTTTACCCCTGCACATCTTGTAGGCAAGGCAAATTTATAGGGTCGCAACATTAAAAAAAATTAAAAATGTTGAAAATCACTGAAATTTAGGAATTTCATGCTACACTATACTATAGAGCTATATAAGAACCTATCTGAAAAACAAAAACCAAATAAAGAAATGAAAATAATTATCAAGCTTATTTGTTTTTAAAAAAACATTTTAAAACTAGACCGTGACTTCTGGGTCTGTCTGTGTATGTATGTGTGTTTATGATTTCTTCCTGCTATGACAATTGGAAGTCACCCTGTCCTGTGTAATCAGAAAATACCTCAGATTCTTGTGCTTGGGCAGAGAATTTTGACATTAGAATGTGTTTTCAATCAGATACATGGCCTATAAATTACAAAGACAACATTCTCTATTTAAGTGAATGATTCAGTGTGACTGTAAAGTCCTGTAACCTTTACTTATTCAAAACTGAAGGCACTTCTGCCTCCTCAGTCATTCTGTTTGTGTTGACATTGCAGTGATATACTGGTGTATTGATCCTTTACTCAACATGGTGTATAAGAGATTGGTCCTACAGTGGCGTAAGTCAGCCTTCCATTGTGTTCTCTAGCTGAGTCATTTCCCCCAAATGTATGTAGCACAAATCATTTTTTGCCCATTAAATGAATTTTGTTTTCCTCTAGTTTTTGTCTTTTATCCATAGTGTGCACACTTATGTGTAATAACTTAATTGAATATATGAATTAATTTTTCTTGGGGACATATGTTGATTATTTCACTGTGCTTTTGTGTGCATTTATTTGATGATTAATTATGTAGAGACTTCTAACAAGCTTCTTGGATCCATCTACTTAGAACAAGAATAATTTTACTTTTTAATTTTTATGTTGAGTATTCTGTTCTTGAGTTGTATATTTTAGAAAACTAATTTTTATTCTATGATCACATATTCACTGATGTAGCAAATACCAGAGAAAGTGAAGTACTTGTCACAAATGTTGAATTTTCTTTCCTTCTGGGGTTTCTCAATTCTTTCCTTCTTCTTTCCCTTCTTTCCTCCCTGCTTCCCTCCCTCCCTTCCTTGCACTCTTCTTTCAGTTCCTTTGTTGAAACAATGTGTATCTGTCTCTCTCTCTCTCTCTCTCTCTCTCTCTGTGTGTGTGTGTGTGTATCTCCCTCTCATCCCCACCCCCCGCCTATACACCCCAGGCAGGGATTGAACTCGCAAGTAGATTTCAACCTTATCCTTAACAGTGTTTATCAATTCCTCCAAAGCTTAGAAGGTTGTTTTTATAATACAGTATAATTACTAATTTATTTCTATAGTTTGTGTATCTTGTGTGCCAAGACATTTTTACTTTCTCCAAGATCATAAATACCTCCCTATTTCTCATCTATAAAGATTAGAGCATAGGCTGCATAGAATGTTCTCTTTTCTAATACAAAGAATTTAATATAACAATTAACAACCATGAGCTGTCAATAGTGTCCCATTAATTCTGACACAATTTCATTAGTAATTCAAAATAGATTCTCATTATTTCATTATTTTTCTTTGATGGATTGATTGTGCCTCTTAGAGAAAGCTATGTCACTTTAAGGAATGTGTGACATTCATGCTATTTAACATGCTTACTGTTGCTTGTAAGTTTTATCCTTTTATCATTAAAAAATATACTTCATGTATGTATCATGTATTCCTGTATTAAAAGGTGAAATAAACTTATAGAACATAGTGTACATTTGTTTTTATCTTGGGTTTGATAATCATTAATTGCAGGCACATCTAAGCCCCATGACAGCACACTAAATATCCGTAATCATCTATACTCCAAGTCCCTTCCCCCTTTATCTTCGGGAAATTTTCTTCAAAATGGCTCTTACTACTACTTTTTCTAAAGCCTACTTTATTCTGTAACTATAAGCACTTCAGCTATCTCATTACTTGGTATTGATTATCCCTTTCTAGTTTACTTTTAGACTATCCACAATGTTATACTGAAATTGACTTTCATGTAGCCAGCCTGTTGTGCCTTGCTTTTATATCCTTCTTGGTTAGCACATGTTTTATGGCAGTATAGTTTTTAATTGCTATGTTTAGAATATCTCATAGAATTTGTATTATTTGATTTATATTGACAACCATGTTTTTTATTTTTTGTTTATTTTATCTTCTCTTTGTCCCTTTTCTTCTTCTTGAAAAAAAAATTTATCATTTTAAAGATTATACTATATCTCTATTGTTAGTTTTTATTACAACATTTTATTTCATTATACTGGTTTCTGGAAGTTTCTGTAAATTTTCCTTTAGATTAAGTATTACTTTCAAACAATATTTTGCAAGTTTTCTGCTAGTGAACTTTAAAAGCTGCCTCTTATTTTTGAGCTACTGTCTGAGGTTTTAGATTCCCCATAAGTTGTAAAATCTACAATTGAGGGCTGCTATTACTGTCTTTTATATATCAGTGATCTAACAGGAAAATTAAAATTGGAAATACATCTTTGTATGTGTTTGTTTTTCAAAGGAGATTCACAATTCCAATATAGGCTGGCCTCTCAAGTCATGACAACCCTACTGTCTCAGCCACCTGAATGCTATGCCTCTTAACAGAAATATGTTTCATAGTGAGCACACATTTATTGTGTATCCCATCTCCCATATAATAGCATTTTCCATTGATTGGAGGTAATTCATTTAAAATTTTGCCTTGGGAAAATGATGCTTTTCAAACTATCTCCTTAGTTTCCCTTTGTTTTGGAGAGACATCTATATATGGTTTAGCATTGCAGCTTGGTTATTTAAAACATTCCAGCACTCTCCAGATCTTTCTATTGATCTCTCTTGCTTACCAGCTTCAGATCATTATCATTATTTCTCAAAAAAAAAATAGTTGATTTTCAGTTTTTCCTTAAAAGTGGTTTTCAGTAATTAAAATATGATTTGTGAGTACATGTAAATTTCTTGGATGTATAGTCTTATAGTTCTTATCTGATGTTGAATATTTTGATTATTGTTTTAAGTACATTTCTGTCCTCTCTCTCTTTTTGGGTATTTTTGGGCTCATAGAAGCAATTCCCACTTTTCTTTATAGTCCTTACAGAGCCTCATTTTCATCAATTTTTAATTGTTCATTGGTCTTTTTGTTTTTTAATTATTCAATACTGCTAATTCTAGTCTTTAATATCTAAAATTTCAGATTCTACACCTTTTTATAAAGTCTCACTAAGATCATTTCATTATATTCATGCTCTTATTTTAGAGTATTATTTTATGCCAGTCATCAGGACAATAATTTTTTGCCTATGTTAGCGAATCATGAAGCATCCTGTTTTCAGATACAGTTTTGAAATACCATGAATATGTTTTTTGAAAACGCATGTAGCACCCTCTTGTGCTTGAACAACTCTCTTGCTTTCTTCTTCATACTTAGGGGAATAGTGTTTTGTTACTAGGAAGTAATCCTGTGTTCTGTTGTGATGTTCATTTATTTGATTTTCTGTGGCATAAGATATTGCTGTGTAATTTAGAATTACATTTGGCTCACTATATATTCTAGATTTACCTTGGACAGCACAGATTACCCTGTCTCACTCAACTGAGTGCTGAGAGTACAGGCATTCACAATCTTAGTTAATAGTTCCTATTTGCTTGCAACTAATCAAATAACTATGTTGGCTTCAATATAATCATGCTAATTAGAATGTGACTAAATATAATTGCTAAATATAATTTGTAGAAACACGTATCTACCTTTTAATAACACATTTGTTAAATGTGTTTCTGGCTTTTTAATGTTTTATTTTTATTTTTAATTATGTGTGCACATGTATGCTTTTATGTGGGTATGTACCTACAAGTGTAGGTCTTGTGGAGTCCAGAAGATGGCATCAGGTCTCCTAGAGCTAGAGTTATAAGTGACTATAAATTATATGAACCATCAGAGGTGTGTTCTGGGAAGTAAAGTGGAGTCTCCTGGAACAGCCCTCATTGCCATCCCTTCAGCCTGTAGCTGTTGTCTTGTATTCCTATTTAAATTATCTCATGTGATACTAACAACAACCTGTGAAAGACAATGTTCCTTTCTGGGCTTGGTAATTTTACTTTAATACTTTTAGAGTCTAAAAGTTGGGGGCTCTGGGGTTTGTAGAATGCTTATTATTGTAATATTTTAGTATCTTGTGTAATATTCTACTTCAAAATTGTTTCATTATATCATTAGGTGCATTGGTGGGAGCAACAGTAAGAAAAAGTTAACTGTTCCTTACTTAAGATTATTGTTGTTACAAATGATTGAGATGCCATTAAATTTTCTCTAATGTAGCACATGGCCTATGGTACCTGTTCATTAAACATTTTTGTAATTATCTTAAAAATTAGATGTTAATTAATATTTTTAAAAAATTGCAAATACACAGAAGGAATTTTGGACTACCATGGCAACTAACTTGATACTTAGTGGATTATTTTACTCTTTTAAAACATAGAGCCCAGACAGAAAAATAGTCAAGTCAGGAATGTATAACTCAATTATGAATTATGGAGTGACTTCAGAAAAGAAAGTCTTTTCCAACCCATGGTTTCTCCATGAACAAAGCAATAGCAAGTTGAATTGCTTTTTTCTATCTTTCCGTTTCATAGAGACAATACACTCTGGTATAATGATTCAAACCCATGAGAAGTTGTACTAAATTCAGCTGACAAGGGATGACATTTTTCATGGAGGAATTATGGGCAAGGAAGCACACAGGGTGGTGAGAAGTTGTGGTTTGATTAGCATCATCATGTGCCTGCTTCAACCCCAGAGCATGGCAGGTGTTTAATTGGACATTTTCTTTTTTGTTTTTCTCACACAGAATAATGTTGGTGATCTTCGGAGACCTGCCCCTCTTCTTCCACAGGGGGTAACAGGTACTGTTTCTTTAAAGTTGCCAAGTGATTCACTTCTGGATAGTACCTTACCACTCCTCCTATACCCCAACATAATGCAGCAGCTCCCAACCTTTATGTAGCGTTCTTCATGAAGAGAACAGTCTTCAGTTATCTATATACCCTGAATCCTCTTATACAGTATTTCAGATTGCTTTTTATTGAGCTCATATGGAGATTCCAGAAGTATACCAGAAGAGTTAAGAACTCTCTGTGCTTTCATTGTTTATGTGCTTTGAGGTCACATCTAGAAATCATGATGATCCTTAGGTAGGTCAGTGGAACTAGAAATGCAGCCAGCCACTTGAGTCTGAGATCTGGTTTGGATTCAAAGGTGACCAAACTTTCAAGAGTGACTGCCTGGTAGGGCCTCAGTTGGAGAGGATGTGCCTAATCCTGCTGAGACTCAAGGTCCCAGGATGGGGTGGTACCCAAGGGTTGTTCCTCCTTCTTGTTCATTTTTCTGATGGGGGAAATGGGGGAAGGGATTACTAAGGATGGAAATTGGGATGAGAGAGGAGGGAGAGGAGCTATGATTGAGATGGAAAATGAATAAAAAATAAATTGGTGAAGAAAAAAATAAATGATATTCTGTCCTTTACCCAGTACTTAGAAACCCATGGGGGAGTGCAGAGAAAACCCAGAGCCTTTTTCCCAAGAAATTGAAGAACGAGAGAAAAAAATGAAGTTCAGAGAAATCTAAAGTTCCAAGGAAATTGCCTGGCTAGAAAAGGTTTGGTCTTTTGGCCAGCAGTCTTTGCTGAATAGGGAAATAATTCAGCATGGTTTGAGGTTGAAGTCTGTGACAATTTTGGAAATATTCATTTTATCTCTTGCATAAAAGTAGGATTTCAAAATAAATGGATTTTCAGAAATAGAATTTTATTGATGAAATGATGTTTTGGCTCTGTCTTCAGAGAAATTTCACAGAGCTCATCAAGGTGTGATTTAGAATAAACTGCATTCACACTGAGAGCCATCTTGAGATTCTAGCCACCTTGTGTGTCTCAGTCCTATTAAATCAAATAGAGGAGGTATGGGAAAGCTTCTAGTAATGCTTATATTTTGTTATGTAATAGTACTTTAGGCTAAGCCACAAGAACCAAGTATCAGATTCCAGATATAGTGATTGCCACATGTCACTCTACATGTAGGAGAAAACTAGAATCATTCTATCAAGATGAGAGCACTGGGGATGCTTTGGTTAGGCTGACTTTCCTCAAGACCAGCAATAATGCTGTCTATCCTGGTAAAATCTATTATAAAAGAAAAACAAACAATCACAACAAAAACAACAAATGTGTTCTGAAAAATTATGTTTCTGGGTGGGGAATCATGACTAAATATTTAAGCCAAGCTTTCTTTACTCTAAACATGCCCACAAGTAGAAGGGGGTGATTGCAGTTGTTTAATGATGCATTGTAAGAATAGCTTTAGAACAAGAATATAATCTTAACTCCTGATCTTATTTGTTCCCCACTGAACCTATGACCACTAAACTGTCTCTTGTCCCATTCTCACATCTACCTTATCTTTATAATGAACGTGTTCCTTAAATTAGATAATGAAAGTCAGAACAAGTTAAAGGCATACTTAAATCTAGTTAGTATATTTATGAATTATTAAGTAGTATTTTAAGTACATAAAAAGATTGTTAGGCCACTGCCACTCTCACTTGAGACCATAATCCATATGTAACACACAGAGAGCCACACTGGCATTTCAAGTACATTTTAAGTGAGTTTAGGAATCCTATCTGCATTGCCAAGACAAATCTAGCTTTCTATATTCAGATATTTTCAAATAATGGTCAATTTATATATACTTAACCTGGTAAGGACTTTATATTTTTCACATGTTTTTTAAAAATCTCACATTTTTTATTGTATATTGGAAAATAACCCCAGTTTTCTGTTGGTAATCATAAACATTGCAGTGCTGTTGGTTAAGCTAACATTGTTGTTTAGAGCTCTATCATGTGGAAATCTCTGTTTGTCATATACTGTAAGCTAGGATATAAGATTATATGATAATGTATAGCATTCTTAAAATATTGAAAATAATATTTGTCTAAGATGACAGAACATTTTAGTGGTTGAATACCTGTTGTCTTTCTGCAGCCCTTTTATTTCATCCTCCATAAACAGAGTACACATACACATACACATCTTTATGTGTAACTAATTTTATTGCTTCACCTTTTTATATAGTTTGACCAGTTCTGACAAATGAACTTGTGAGACCATCATGAGAGTGAACATCTACATCGAACCCTTATATTTCTTGTTGCTTTTTTAAGCTCTTGTCTACCATCAGGTCTCGTCCTTAATGACATAATAGATTATTTCATACTTTCCAGAAATTGCATAAATTGAATCATATTGTATATATTTTTATGTCTGGTTTTCAATCAATGTAATTATTTTGAGATTTGTTTATGTGTTGACATTCGCCAACATTTTATTCTGTTATTTTGCTGAGTAATGTTCCACTGTGTGGGTCTAAAAATAACCATCATTTGTTTAATCTTTCACTCATTAACTTTTTTCAATATGGGAGTATTGCAAATAAACTAATGTGAATGTTCATGCTTGAGCATCTATGATAACATATACTATCATTATCATAATTAAATAATCTAGCAGTGAGATGGGTGAATTTCACAAGAAGCACATCATTCTACACTCTTTGAGTGAATGGAGGGAGAAGACAGTAACAGAGAAATTGGGATATTGAGATTTAGACCATTCATGTACAGAAAATTTTGGTTATAGTATTTTAAAATTGTGTGTGTGTGTGTGTGTGTGTGTGTGTGTGTGTGTGTGTGTGTGTGTGTGTGTATGTATGTATGTATGTGATGTGCAAATGAGAACAGATGCCCATGATGACCAGAAGAACTGTGAAATTCTCTGGAGCTAAACTTGCAAGCAGTTGTGACCTGTATGAAATGAGTTCTAGAATCCAAAGTTGCGTCCCTGGCAAATGCAGTAATTGCTCTTAACCAATGAACTACCTCTCCAGCCCCTTGGTTATAGTATTATAGATTATAATTTTTACTTTGTATTTAAGGTGAATGTAATGTAAAATTAAGGAATTGATCACTGCTGCTATTGTCAGCATGTAACACAGACTTTATTACATACTGTATTACTGTATTTTGAAGAACAGAATTCTCTCTTGTGACTGGTGCTTTCCTAATTGCTGAAGGTGTGGTGGAGCATAAAGCACCTTCTTCCTCCCTCTTGCTACTTATCTTCTGATGTTGGAACTTTCTGGAGTGAAAGGTTTAATTTTTAACACAGTAATTTTTTTGGATCATCCTGAACAATAATTTTCTCAGTCTCTTCTACTTTTGAATATTATGGCACAAAGAAAAACGAAGGCAGATTTAGCATAGACTATATTGGTCATGCCAGCTCTATATGGGAAATGATCCCTGCCTCTCAGTCGTTCTTTGGTTGTGATCCTTTGACCTTTGAAGAAACTCCCCATGGTAACTTGTTATTTGTAACAAAGCAATTATTATTTTGTCTGAATCAACAAGATCTCAAATATTTGCTTAGCTTCTCAGAGGGTAGAGCCAAGAATGTCAGGAGCCTCTATCTACCACAATGTTGAAAAAGTACCTATGGCTGCAAACGTTCATAGACTCTAAAATATTGCCATTTCTATTGCATGGCATGATAAATCATTGCCTTTTTTGATGTTATCATAAAAGTTGAAACCCAATTCTTCTGACTTTAGAATCAGATATTAGCACTGTATCTCTTTATAAAAATAAATTAACAAGATTTCACTCCTTTGAGTAGCCAACATCATAATGATGGAGATTAATTAATTGATTAATTTGTGTGCATGTATGTATATGCCATTTAAGTATCTTTGTACAGCCATGTTTGTTCCCGTGTGTGGATATAGACATACAGGGGTCTACAGATGGCCATGCAGGTGTATGCATATTTATGTGGAACTTAGAGTTGAGCATTTAAGTATTTTCCTTGATCACTCACCTCCTTATATATTGGTCTTTTACTTGAATCCAAAACTTTACAGTTAAGTTAGGTTACCTGGCCGGTTAGGCTCCAGGAATCCCTGTCTCTGCTGTCAAAAACCCAGGATTACAGATGGAGCGTGACACTGACATCTTCATCTGGGGTCTGGCGTTTAGTAAGTACCATTGCCCACTGCAACATCCTCCAAGTCTCATCCTTTCTTTTATTTAGTATATGTATTTTGATTTGCATTAATGTATACTGAGGATATGCCTGACTCATACCATATCCTGCAAGTGTTTCAGAAACCCTTATGGCTCTAAGATACTTATGTTTGAGGAACAAACTTCTTTAGACAATTTCATAACCAGGGTATTTCTGTTCACCTCATCTTTGTCAGGGCTCTGTTGTCAGAAACTGTTTTCTATGTCATCAGCAAAATTATGAGACAATGACTGCTATTGTGTAAGGTGCATATCAATTTTGTACTGAGGGGTTAGGCTTTCAGACATGGATTTAACATTGAAGAAGGGATAACATGGATAAAATGTAAAATATTTGGAGTGACAGTATAACAGACTGACCAGCATTCTGGTGATGTGGAAGGACTGAGCTGAGAATCTTGATTTGAAAATGAAGCATTATGCTGCTGAATGATGGTGAGTCTCAGTTAAGCCACTACAAACTAAAACACTATTGTTGGTGTGACCCCCTCCTCGCCCCCCCCAACCCCCCAAAAAAACTCTCAATTCTTTCTACTTATCTGGGCACTGATTTCCTTACTTTCTGAATCTTTGCTTCTTTTCATTCTATCTCTGACTATCCTTGTTGAAAATACTTTTACTTCTGAGGGACAAATCCCCTCCTCCACCCTCAATATTATATACCCAGAATGCCACAGTGCCTGTGGGCTCCTCTCTCCCATCTATCCATTCTTGCCTTTGTATAGGGGCAGGTTGCTTCAGAAGTATGAAAGCCCAGTTTTATTGCCCTCATCTGCACATAATACAAAGGTAAAATTATTTACATTTATATGACTTCTTGGTCCTTGATGAGACACACTGACCTAAAATCTGTGTGTACCTTTCTCAGTTCCTGTTTTCCTTCTCTTATGTCATCACTAGCTTCTCACAGTATGGTGTCTTTAAGAATCTCTTTACCTGCATGCAATAAGGACACATGCTCCACTATGTTCATAGCAGCCTTATTTATAATAGCCAGAAGCTAGAAAGAACCCAGATGTCCCTCAACGGAGGAATGGATTCAGAAGATGTGGTATATCTACACAATGGAATACTACTCTGCAATTAAAAACAATGAATTCACGAAATTCCTAGGCAAATGGTCAGATCTTGAAAATATCATCCTTAGTGAGGTAACCCAATCGCAAAAGAACACACATGGTATGCAGTCACTGATAAGGGGATATTGACCCAGAATCTTGGAATACCCTAGACACAATCCGCATATCAATAGATTTCTAAAAAGATGGAAGGAGAGACCCCTGGTCCTGGAAAGACTGGATGTAGGGGAACGCCAGGACAGAGTAACAAGAGGGGGTTGAATGGAGAAAAGAGGGAGGGAAGGGGGCTTATGGGACTTTCGGGGAGGGAGGAAACGGGAAAGGGGAAGTGATTTGGAATGTAAATTAAAAAAATAAAATAAAATAAATAAAAAAAAAGAATCTCTTATGCTTAAATCACCCTATCAGGATTAAGTTCTTTGGAACTCTGTCCAACTCATTGAAGAGTAAATAATCATTTAACCAACACAGAAAATTCATCTTTAATTATTTTTTATTGTACTTGAAAGAATGCTTGTGAACTCCCATGCTGAGGCTCCTATGTCTACACTTTACACATCAGTGTAGCTCTAAGTGAATATCCCACACTTTGCTGTCCAGATTCAAGTGAAAAAGAGTTATAGTTTCACTTTATGTATTCGGATCACCAGTATATTTTTTAGCGGGGAGAAATTTTGTTCCAGTTCAAGACAATAGGTAGAACTCCAAAAGGTCCTATTACCTGGCCATCTATGGAGAATTTGCTTGTAACATTAAAACCTGTGATTTCCATGTCCAAAATTAAAGTTTTGATTGCTGCAGACACATCTATAAGGTGCACATTGCTCCCTAGTTTTCTTTTTATGCTTTTGCAGCCTCTGCTGAAGCCTCAACATCATCTTTAACTTTGAAGACATATTTTATGTATCAACTGAAATGGTACCAGTTAAGTCCTAGAGATATTTTTGATGGGATTATTACTAAAATTTAAACTATTCCTAAATAGCAAAAATCAAAGCTGAAATGATAAACAAGATCTTTACAAGTTCTTCTAAAATCAAGATGTGTGTATAATGTAAAGACGGTGGTATACACCTGTACCCCCAGCATTCCTGAGGCAGAGACAAGAGGATCAGTTCAAAACTATCTTTTGATGGTCTCAGTGCACTCTGAGGTACAAGAGACTCCGTACCCAAAACAAAAACAAAAACAAACAAACAAAAACAACTAATCAAACAACCAACCAATCAAAACTCAAAACAATAACCGCAACAGCAGCAGCAACAACAAACCTCCTCAAAACCCAACAATCTCCCAGCTTTAAAAAAAGGCAATTTGTATTATCGTTTATGGAATGTAGTCTTTGTAACTGTGTTTGCTCTTCAAATAACTTGGCTACTAAATATGCTTTTTACAAACCTGATCCCTTTAAGAAGCCAATAATTAAAGAAATATTTGTAAAGAAAGAGTAGGAGCAAGGCAAGTCAACTAAGCTTCAATGAAAGCTTCTTTTTTTTAACTGGAGTCTTTTTCTTTTTTTTTTTTTTTTTTGGTTTTTCAAGTCAGGGTTTCTCTGTGTGGCCCTGGCTGTCCTGTAACTCGCTCTGTAGACCAGGCTGGCCTCGAACTCAGAAAACTGCCTGCCTCTGCCTCCCAAGTGCTGGGATTAAAGGCATGTGCCACCACTGCCAGTCTTAACTGGAGTCTTACAGCAATAGTATAGCATTCACTGCTAAGGTGCCTATTAGTGATCAAAGGACAGTGTTCCCAGTCAGGAGAGAGAAGTCAGTCTTACCTGGGAAGTGGATGTATAATGAGTAGTCAGCATGCTTCTTCCAACTGACAGCTAACTGAAGGTCTGAATCCACCAAGGTGGTAAGAAAAACAAACAAACAAACAACAACAACAAAAAACAAAGGCTTTAAGTCCTTGGTTCTACTCAGAGCTTCATGAATCTCTGGGCAGCTGGGGGAAAATGCAGATTCTCCACCCTGTCTACCAGGTCTTAGGAGTATAAGGAAGGTGTCTGCATCTGTAACATGAATGGAGTCTCTTTCATGTAGAAATGGAAATGGTGAGATATTACTATTACTTTAGGAGCCTAGTATGTCTGACAAAGGAAATGTGTGTTTATTTTGTTATATTTTATCTTGATATCTTGTGACAGAAATATGTTGTAAAATAAAAACCTTTTGGCATGGAGTAAACACATCAAGATGGGAAAACTTTATTTCTTCACTCCCAAGGAGAAATTTAAATAAATGACACACAGAGAAGAACAGAGTAGAGCAGATAGTCACTGTCGGCTGTTGTTCTGTTCAAATGAGCTACTGAGGAGTTATTTAATTAATTATCAGATAGTTTTGCACATATATCTTTGATAAAATAACTGAAGATCAGTGAGTAGACATAATGGGTAGATGATCCACACACATAGATTTTTGAATAGTGAAGTTATCCCAACCAGATTACTTAAAAGGAAGTGAGCTCTTTTGACCTCAGTCCAGTGTGAGGTCGGGGTGGGAGGTGGAGTGAGGAAGATCATTGGGATTTGCTAGTCTCTGGTTTAACTTCAGATTCAATGTGAGACTTAATCTCAAGGGAAACAAAACAGAGTTATAGAACAGGATATCCAATGATCTCTGGCTTCTTTAGATGCACCTCTACCAAGGCAGCCAACCACACTAGCTAGCTAATTAACTAAATACATAAATAATAAAAATGGTAAAAGTCATTGAATAACTACCACTTCCAAAATTACTGCAAAGTCAATAGTAGATTTAGTAACATGATAATGTAATATAAATTAAATTAATGAGGAATATTATTATGCCATTTACATGTACTGCAGTATTTATTGTTGGGAACATAGAGAAATGCTTACTCCTGCTCATCAGAATGAACACTGTTTCATTTACTGCTTCCTTACTGCTAAAATTTAGTGTGCGTATATTTTTAAATTCACTAATATGTTATTTATAAATATGTATATTAAACAGAAATTAAAGATCTGTGTAAAATGGCTTTCTTACAATGTTATGCATATAGGAAAAAGATAGAACATATTTTTTCTTTTTTGCCATCTTTATTATTTTTTCTTTTTTTTCAATTTTTATTGAATATATTCTTCATTTACATTTCAAATGTTATACCCTTTTTGGTTCCCCCCCCCCGCTCCCTGAAAATCCTCAACCCACCCAACCCCTGCCTCCAAGAATATACCCCTCCACCCAATCCACTCCCACTTACCCCCTTCCCCCTCGATTTCCCCATGCCAGTGCATCCATTGAGCCTTCATAGGACCAAGGACCTCTCCTCTTCTGGTTGCCCAACAAGGCATTTCTCTGCCACTCTCTTGGCTGGAACCATATGTACCCCTTGGTTGATGACTTAGTCCCTGGGAGCCCTGGGGCATCTGGTTAGCTGACATCATCGTTCTTCCTATGGGGCTGCAAACCCCTTCAGCTCCTCCAGCCCGGCCTTCAACTCCTCCATTGGGGACCCTGAGCTCAGTTCAATGGTTGGCTGCTAACATCTGCCTCTGAATCTATAAGGCTCTGGCAGGGCCCCTCTGGAGACAACCATAGCAGGCTCCTTTAGGTGTGCACTTCTTGTCATCCATAGTAGTGTCGTGGTTTGGTGACTTTTTATAGGATGAATCCCCAGGTAGGACAGTCTCTGGGTGGCCTTTCCTTCAGTCTCTGATCCACACTTTTTCTCCATAATTGCTCTGGTGAGTATTTTGTTCCCTTTCTCAGAGAACCAGAGCTCCCCCACTTTGGTCTTCCTTCTTCTTAAGCTTCCTGTGGTCTGTGAATTGTCACTTGTTTATTTTGAGGTTTTGGGCTAATATCCACTTATCAGTGAGTGCATACTAACTGTGTATTCTTTTGTGATTGGGTTACCTCACTCAGGATGATACTTTATAGTGCCATCCATTTGCCTAAGAATTTCATGAATTCATTGTTTTTAATAGCTGAATAGTATTCCATTGTGTATATATGCCACAATTTCTGTATCCATTGCTCTGTTGAAGGACATCTGGGTCCAGGTTCTGGCTATTATAAATAAGACTGTTATGAACATAGTGGAGCATATTTTTCAATAAAAATATAGTCATATAATTTATATCCTATGCTACCAAGTATAGAGGTAATAGAAAGAATGGAGTAGTTTTTAACTATTTACTGAAAAGAATTGTTAATAACTTTAAAGTAAAGTTTATCTAAATACTTGAATTGTTATATCACTATTCAAACATGATTTTATATTTTTACATTTAAAATAAGTATGTCAGTATATCTAACATAAACTGTTGTATGGAAGACTTGGTTGGCTTTATTTAAAGGCTGGTAATACACGTGATAGGGAGATGAAAAAGGCTTGCAGAGAGTAAACTAAATGCAAACATGAACTTAGAAATAGCATATGGGTTATTTAAATTATTTCTTTTATTTTTTGAGATGATAATATAATAACATCATTTCTGCCTTCCCTTTCCTCATTCTAATCTCTCCCATAAACTCCCTCCTTACTCTCAAATTCACACTTTTTCTTCTAGGTGTTGTTACATGCATACATGTATAAGTATAAACATATATATTCTTAAATATAACATGTTCATTCTGTATAATGTTACTTGTATGTATGTTTTCAGGTCTAATCAGTTGGTAATTCGTGTGCTCCAATTAAGGAAAACTATTTCTCTTCTTCTCCTAGTTCTTGATGTCCAGTTAATGCCTTCCCACACACACAAACGCACACACACACACACACTCACACACACACACACACACTTATGCATACCATTTTCTTTAGAGTGTGAGGAAGATACGTATTCCTACTCTCATAGACTCATTTTAAGATGATACCTAATATTTCAGTAACAACCATAAATATTAATGTTGGATTCAACTCAGCAGTATTTTTACTTACGTGTTTGAATCCTTGCTCATTTCATCAGTGACTTAATACAACTTATAATGAAAAATGTAGCACAACATGGAAAGTAATTGGGGAAACCCTTAGAATATGGACTTCAGATGCATGCTTTCAGTTCTATTTTTATGAACAATAACGAGATATCACATTAGGTATGTGGACAGCCATTCATGACTGAAGCATTTATGCACTCAAGCAGAACACTATCAATATTCTTACTGGGTTGGGCCCTTGATGAATATGCCTCATTTATCTCTATGACAGAGCAGTTAATTCTCTCACTGGGAGAAACTACAAAGCATTGTTGAGTATTGTCAAACTCAATAAGTCAATGGTAATTTCAGGCAAGGAAAAAGGTGTTTGTGTTAATTGAATCCCAGCAGAAGACCTAAAGAAAAAAAAAAGGTCTGTGGCATAGGAGCTTGATTGCTTGAATCTTTTCATCTGTACTTTTGTTTAATTGGACACTTGACTGAGCTACCCAGTAGAAGAAATCATACCACATGAAGCATTGCCTAACTCTTTCTAGGGCAGGTAAACGTTTAAAGATTCTGATGTAGAACAGTATGTCTGCATCCACATATGTATACTCTGATAATCCATGTATCACCAAGTGTACCAAATGATAATTGTGTTCCTGAAACTAATAGAAATGAGAATATGTTGAATATGGCATTATTGGGTTAGGCCAGTAGTTAAATACCTAAGTGAGTTTCTCTTATTCACCTTGGCTGGCTCATGACCTCCTACAGCTACAATTTCATGTAACTCTCTGGTTTCCACAGACAGCTTCAAGCCACATGTACCTTTACTCACACAACAAACATAAATAAAATAAATTATTTAAATGTCCTAGATGTAACATTGTCCTTAGTGATGGGGTTCTTAGCTCGACTGTCAGACAAAAACAAGTGAGCTTCATGAGGCAGAGAAGAGAGTCAACCCTACCCAGGAAGCCTGTCCTCCCCTTCCAGTTACTGAAGCAGGCCTACAAGCATGGCCAGTGGGAAGAGCCCCTCCACCTGACACCCAAGCTTTCTCTTATAACAGCTTGTAACTCAAGAGCAAGTGTTCGGTCAAGGTGAGAGAAAGAGATTAACAATTAATTTATAACAATAAAATCTTAAATTTTCTCATTGAAGAAGACAGGAACATGCCTATTCCAGTAAATATGGAAACATCATTTTATATCTAACAGTTTTGCCATCTATTTGTCCTTTCTTTCCTACTGAACTTCCTTCTTTTTTTCCTTCTAACAATTACCAAACATTTGTTGATTTTCTATTGCAAGTCAGGTACTGATCTAGTTATTGGATACATTGATTTCCCCCTTGAAATATATAATGTCCCTTTTGTCATAGAAGGTAACATTCTTGGGATTAACCATTTGGGATCCAGGTATCATTAAGGACAGATATTCAGTCTGCCTTAATGGAAATAAATATGCAGCATGCTTCTGCTCTCTGCCCAGTCTCACTATATCTTGTTGAGCTCTTGTTGAGCCATGCTCTGTGGATATTCATAGGAGGCCTGCTCTGTGTGTGTGTGTGTGTGTGTGTGTGTGTGTGTGTTATTTTTTTAATTTTTGCAAACCAAATAAAAATCATTTTCTGGAAGGAAATGATTTAGAATTAATGCCTTCCAAGTACAAGTTTCAGTTCCATTGAGTAAAACACCAATCAAACAAAAAGAATCAACATTTACTTGGATAGATAAAAGCATATTTAAATCCAGTACAAGGATAGGTGCCTTTCTATGTCAGTCATAGACTGGACAAAGATCATGCATGCAGACATCACACATGTACACATCACATACTCACACAAACACAATACATAAAAAAACAGTCACATTATACACATACATACACACATCACACACATACTACACAATCACACATACAAATATATACACATTATGCACGCTCATACAACTCATGTATACAAGCATATGTTACACACATACACAAACATACATATCACACATCACACATCACACATTCATACACACTCTCAGGCCTAGTCCACAGATCCTGTAGATATTTATTTAGCAATATGTTTTCTTTCTACCAATGATGCTGAAATGAGGTAATTGTTCTGAATTCAAGCTAGCCTTAAGTATAAACACAGATACTTTTATAAGAATGAGAGGGAGAAAGGTATATGGACACAGAAGACAGGAAGGTAAAGTGGTCCTCTAACTTAAACATAAAGATAAGAGGCTTCTGCCTCTGGAGATGGAGGAAGATGTTGCCTTGAAACAAATCATTCAAGGAACACAGCTTTCAATCTTACAAAGTCAAGCAATACACCTTCTCTAGAGTCTTTGGATGGAGCACAGCACTAACAACCTTAATATGAGTCCAGTGAACTGATCAGGGACATTTAATATTCAGAACTAACATAAGTAAATGTATATTGTCTTAAGTCAACAGATTGTTTTTTAACTTATTAAAGTCACAGTATTAATTAATACAACTGTTTTAAGGTCTGAATCTTTTTTTTTAATTTGATGTACCAGAAAGCACATAGCTGCTGCTTTCTCACCAAGCATAGACCAATTTCTTCTTAAGCCCACATCTTCTGTCTCTACCATGTATAGCACGACTTCTTTTCACAGACTAATTAAATGAAAGGAATCCCTACATTTAATCTCCTATGTATTATAAATATTTAAACACCAGGTACAGAGTAATCCAACCAGGAAAACAACATTACTGTAATTTACCTATCCCTACACTGAACTTTCTGCCAGACAGAGAGAAGTAATAAGACAATCTATGCTATTCTACACATAGTCTGGAGACCCAGTTCCAGTGAAGAGCCCAAGTCAGGAACACACATTGTATCTACTTTTCACGGCTCATTAATCTCCTTCATTCTGGAACAGCTCCTCTGTAATTCTGGGATTTTCATCACTTGTAATTTTAAAGAGTAATGCCCAGTTGTTTTGTGCTGAGTCCCTTAGAGTGGATTAACCTGATTGTTTCCCTTTATTATTGTACTTAGGGATTCATTGTAGGTATAAATCACATAGAAAGAATGCCTTGTCCTTGCCAGTCATTGTATCAGAATGCACATGCAGTCATCTAATTCTACTTGCAGAATGTGAGCAGGAAGTATGTGAAAGTTCATCATAAAATATTGTAATTTTGCATAAAAATAAATTAATTTCAACTTTAAAATTATATCCTTAATATTGTAGAAACTGGTAAGTGTATATACATGTAATATTTAGCATGTGGCATAACATGTAACAATTTGCAGATATTTAAATTTGCTTACATATGAAAATCATGAAGTTTGGAGAAGAGAACAATGAATAAATGAAGGGCAAAGAATGGTGGATTAGAACTAGTACTGTTTTACTTTTCTCAAGCATATGTGAAGAAACCTCAGTTTATGCTAGATAAGGAATACATGATGGAATAAATTAACTATTAAACCTCAGTTTATGCTAGATAAGGAATACATGATGGAATAAATTAACTATTCTACCAAAGTCCAAATTTGTAATAAATGTGTGTATTTGGTAGCTTACAAGAGTATAAGTGGGTTATTATTTACAAGACATCTATAACACAAAGGCCACTACACAACCTAACAGCTCACCCAAGCATGAAAGCTGCAACTCTGAAACTCCTTGGACAACTTGTAGGTAGCTGAGCTGGTCAAAGTCTTACATGAGTAACTTGACTGCCCAGGTGGAGTATCCTCTTCGGCCATCTTCACTGTGAGTGGTGCCTAAGGGTTTTTTGTAAATTTTAGAAACTTCCTGAGACTTGTAAATTTACTTTCTGAGTCTTAAGGAGTCTTCTTTTAGGGTAGGCTATTTTAATTTGGATTAAATTGCTGAACACTTGCTAGGGATCCCAGAACACAGCATTAATTTGCTGTATCTTGGATAATACAGAACTATGATGACAATTAATCAATATTTATTAATAATTGCAGTGTTCTATGTGGTGTCTGGAGTGATGTATGTTCTTCCACTTAATCCTTGTAATAACAATATGAACTTTCTGATGCTTTTATTCTCATTTTTAAAGTGAGGTAACAGCAGTATAATGTCAATTAACTTTAACATAAAAAAGCTAGGAAGTATTGGAGCCAAGAATTAACACATTGTAGTGTTATTATGGTTTGCATGCCTCTTCTACAACATTGCTAACCATGCATCTATGATCTAAAACTGGTGGCAAAAACCTACTTGTATTGTAGAATCTATGATTAAATGAAGAATATCTTTAAATTCGTGACTGTCTCTGCTTAGGCACATGATAAACAATAATCTTACTGTTTTGCAGTTGTCATTGTGCCTTTGCATTCTTGAGGGGGGAAGAAAAGAAGTACCAATATGCTTAACTATTTCCCTGCAGAAGAATTGTGTACAAATACAAATTAAACAGTAACCAATAAGTCCTTCAGTGCCGCTTTCCTTTCTATACGAACACTTCCCTCTAAAGTAATTGTTATAAAGAGGTGAATCTTCACCTAGTCATGTAATGAGTCCACATTTGTCAACTGAAATAATCTATTCTGAGCTCAACACCTAATGATGGGTAGAAAAAGCACCTTTGACCCAGAAACTAATGAAAGCTCCTAGTAGTAGCTTGATTTTGGAAAGTATTTCTGGATTCCCCAGTGATTACCTTATTTCAAGATGAGACTTGAATTAGAAATAGCTTGAAGTCATTATTTACAAGCCAATTCCTTTCATTAGTCCACCTTCCATCATCACAAAAGGAAGGCACTGAGCCAGAGAAATTCTAATGCAGGTTGAACTAATAATTGTGTTATATTTTGAAATGCATGATTGTTAACTTTCTTGGAAGGTTTGGCTTTCAGAACAGACATTGAGAAATCAATCAGATATTAATTAATCTTTATCTTAGTGCTATGTTAAATATTCATGTTTTCATACATTACACAGTATTTTCAGCAGAATATCTGGAGTTACAAATATGAGTGTCCCTGTGCTTGTCTTTTACACAATACCTTCTTGGGCTGCTCATAATCTGGATTTTTTGGAATGCTTATTCAAAAACTCAACTTCTATAAAGTATCAGAGGTTTCTGTATTAACTTTTATTTGGTAAATCCACACAAATTCTTTTGTTTCTTTTTTTCATTTTTTATTGGACATTTTATTTATTTACATTTCAAACGTTATCCCCTTTCCCAATTTCCCACTTAGAAACCCCCTATCCCATCTCCCCTCCTCCTACTTCTATGAGTGTGTGCCACCAACCACCCACCCATTCCTGCCTCCTCGACCTCACATTCCCCTACACTGGGGCATCAAGACTTTACAGGACCAAGGGCTTCTTCTCCCATTGATGCCCAAAAAGGACATCCTTTGCTACATATACAGCTGGAGCCATGGGTCCCTTCACGTGTACTCCTTGGTTGGTGGTTTAGATCCTGGGAGGTCTGGTTGGTTGATATTGTTGTTCTTTCTATAGGGTTGAAAACTCCTTCAGCTCCTTTAGTCCTTTCTCTAACTCCTCCATTGGTGACCCAGTGATAAGTCCAATGGTTAGCTGCAAGCATCCACTTCTATATATGTCAGGCTCTGGCAGAGCCTCTCAGGAGACAGCTATAGCAGCCTCCTGTCAGCATGCACTTCTTGGCATCCACATTAGTATGTGGGTCTAGTAACTGTATATGGGATGGATCCCCAGATGGAGCAGTCTCTGGATGGCCTTTCATTCAGTCTCTGCTCCACACTTTGTCTCTGTATTTCCTCCCATGAGTATTTTGTTCCCCTTTCTATGAAGAATCGAAGCACTCACACTGGTCTTCCTTCTTCTTGAGCTTCATGTGGCCTGTGAATTGTATTTTGGGTATTCTGAGCTTTCGGGCAAATATCCACTTATAAGTCAGTACATACCATATGTTCTTCTTGGTATTTCAATCTTCTTATATCCGCTGAGGCCTGTTTTGTTACAGAATATATGATATGTTTTGGAGAAGGTACCATCCGGTGCTGAGAAGAAGGTATATTCTTTTGTTTTAGGATAAAAATCTGTAGATATCTGTTAAATCTCTTTGGTTCATAACTTCTGTTAGTATCTCTGTTTAGTATCTGTTTCCATGATCTGCCCATTGATGAGAGTGGGGTACTTCTGTCTCCCATTCTTATTGTGTGAGGTGCAATGTGTGCTTTGAGCTTTAGTAAAGTTTCTTTTATAAATGTGGGTGCCCTTGCATTTGGAGCATAGATGTTCAGAATTGAGAGATCATCTTTGTAGATTTTTCCCTTGACCAGTATGAAGTGTCCTTCCTTATCTTTTTTGATAACTTTTGGTTGAAAGTCGATTTTATTTGATATTATAATGGCTACTCCAGCTGGTTTCTTGGGAACATTTGTTTGAAAAATTGTTTTCCGGCCTTTTCCTCTGAGGTAGTCTCTCTCTTTGTCACTGAGGTGCATTTCCTGTATGCAGCAAAATCATGGTTCCTGTATACTTATCCAGTATATTAGTCTATGTCTTTTTATTGGGGAATTGAGTCCATTGATATTAAGAGATATTATGGAAAAGTTATTGTTGCTTCCTGTCACTTTTGCTGTTAGAGATGGAATTATGTTTGTGTGACTATCTTATTTTGGGTTTGTTGAAAAAAGATTAATTTCTTGCTTTTTCTAGGGTGTAGTTTCCATGCTTATGTTGGAGTTTTCTATTATCCTTTGTAGGGCTGGATTCGTGGAAAGATATTATGTAAATTTGTTTTTGTCATGGAATATCATGGTTTCCCCTCTCTGGTAAATGAGAGTTTTGCTTGGTATTGTAACCTGGGCTGGTTTTGTGTTCTTTTAGGTTCTGTATGACATTTGCCCAGGATCTTCTGGCTTTTAATGTCTCTGATGAGAAGTCTGGTGTAATTCTGATAGGTCTGCCTTTGTATGTTACTTGACCTTTTCCCCTTACTGCTTTTAATCTTCTTTCTTTGTTTTGTGCATTTGGTGTTTTGATTATTATGGGACAGAAGGACTTTCTGTTCTGGTCCAATCTGTTTGGAGTTCTGTAGGCTTCTTGTATGTTCATGGGCATCTCTTTCTTTAGGTTAAGGAAGTTTTTTTTTCTTCTATAATTTTGTTGAAGATATTTACTAGCCCTTCTGTTGTAAATCTTTGCTCTCTTCTATACCTACTATTCTTAGGTTTGGTTTTCTCATTGTATCCTGGATTTCCTGGATGTTTTGGTTTAGGAGATTTTTGCATTTTGCATTTTCTTTGACTGTTGTGTCAATGTTTTCTGTGGTATCTTCTGCACCTGAAATTCTCTCTTCTATATCTTGTATTCTGTTGGTGATGTTTATATCTATGACTCCTAATCTCTTTCCTAGGTTTTCTGTCTCCAGGGTTGTCTCCCTTTGGGATTTCTTTATTGTTTCTATTTCCATTTTTAGATCCTGGATGATTTTGTTCAATTTCTTCACCTGTTTGCTTGTGTTTTCCTCTAATTGTTTAAGGGATTTTGGGTTTCCTCTTTAAGGGCTTCTTCCTGTTTATCTGTGTTCTCCTGTATTTCTTTAAGGGAGTTACTATGTCCTTCTTAAAGTCCTCTGTCACCATCATGATATTTGGTTTTCAATCCTAATCTTGCTTTTCCAGTGTGTCGGGGTATCCAGTATTTGCTGTGGTGGGATAAATGGGTTCTAATGATGCCAAGAAAACTTGGTTTCTGTTGCTTAAGATCCTCTGCTTGTTTCTTGCCATCTGCTTACCTCTGGTGTGACTTGGTTTTGCTGTTTCTGATAGGACCTTGTCCATCCTGTGGGCCTGTGAGCCTGTGGTCTTGGATGTGTCAGCACTCCTAAGGAGACCAGATCTCTTCTGGCCAGGATTTTAGTGCAGAGGGCTGTGGGTCAGCCTTAGCTCAGTAATGTAGATAGAGACCAGAAGGATCTTCTCCTTAGCTTCTATGATGTTCCTGTGCCCTGTGAGCTCCTGGTGGGTCCCTCTTTAGACAGCTATTGGAGTAAAAATGGTAATCTCACCTCTGGGCTTAGGACTGAGAGCACTTCTGGGAGACCAGCTCTCTCGTAGGTAGGAATTTGGTGCAGAAGGTTGTGGTACAGCCTTAGCTCTGGGGAACAGATGGAGTCCCTAACAACTACTCTTTTTTAAATAGATATATTCTTTATTTACATTTCAAATGTTGTCCCCTTTCCGGCCCTCCCGAAAATCCCCTAATCTATCACCCATCCCCCTGTTCCCCAATAAACCCACTCCCACTTCCCTGCCCTGGTATTCCCCTACACGGCAGCATCGAGCCTTCCTAGGACCAAAGGCCTCTCCTCCCTTTGAGGTCCAACAAGGCCATCCTCTGCTGCCTATACGTCTGGAGTCATGGGTAACTCTATGTGTACTGTTTGATTGATGGTTTAGCCCTAGGGAGCTCTGGGGTACTGGGTTGTTCATATTGTTCCTCATATGGTACTACAAACCCCTTCATCTCCTTGGGTCCTTTCTCTAGCTCCTCCATTGGGGACCCTGTGCTCAGTTCAATGGATGGCTGAGAGGGTCCCTCTCTGTATTTGTCATGCACTAGCAGAGCCTCCCGGTTGATAGCTACATCAGGCTTCAGTCAGCAAGCATTTGTGGGCAGCCACAAGAGTGTCTTGGTTTTGTAACTGTATATGGGATGGATCCCTAGGTGGGGCAGTCTCTGGATGGTCATTCCCTCAGACTCTGTTCCACCCTTTATCTCTGTACCTACTTCTGTGGGTATTTTGTTCCCCCTTCTAAGAAGGATGAGAGTATCCATATTTTGTTCTTCCTTCTTGATAAGTTTCATTTGATCTGTGAATTGTGTCTTTGGTATTCCAAGCTTCTGGGCTAATAGCCACTTATCAGTGAGTACACACCATGTGTGTTCTTTTGTGATTGGGTTACCTCAATTAGGATGATTTTTTCCAGTTTCACCCGTTTGCCTAAGAATTTCATGAATTCATTGTTTTTAATAGCTGAGTAGTATTCCATTGTTTAAATATACCACATTTTCTGTATTCATTCCTCTGTTGAAGGACATTTGGGTTCTTTCCAGCTTCTGGCTATTATAAATAAGGCTGCTATAAACATAGTGAAGCATGTGTCCTTATTACATGCTGGAGAATCCTCTGGGTATATGCCAAGGTATATGCATAGTCTTCAGGTAATACTATGTTCAATTTTCTGAAGAACCTCCAAACTGATTTTCAGAGTAGTTTTACCAGCTTGCAATCCCAACAGCAGTGAAGAAGTGCTCCTCTTTCTCCACATCCTTGCCAGCACCTGCTGTCTCCTAAGTTTTAATGTTAACCATTTTGACTAGTGTGAGGTGAAATCTCAGGGTTGTTTTGATTTGCATTTCCCTGAAGACTAAGGATGTTGAACATTTCTTTAGGTGATTCTCAGCCATCGATATTCCTCAGTTGAAAATTCTTTGTTTAGCTCTGTATACCAGTTTTTAATAGGGATATTTGGTTCTCTGGAGACTAACTTCTTGAGTTCTTTGAATATATTGGATATTAGCCCTCTGTCGAATGTAGGGTTGGTAGAGATTTTTTCCAAATTTGTTGGTTGCTGTTTTGTCCTATTGATAGTATCCTTTGACTTACAGAAACGTTGTAATTTGATGAGGTCCCATTTGTCAATTCATGATCTTAGAGCATAAGCTATTGGTATTCTGTTCAGGAAATTTTCCCCTGTTCCTATGTGCTCAAGGCACTTCCCCAGATTCTTTTCTATTAGTTTCAGTGTATCTGGTTTTATGTGGAGGTCCTTGAATTTCTTGGATTTGAGTTTTGTACAAGGAAATAAGAATGGATCTATTTGCATTCATCTACTTGAGGTCCAGGTTATTGATTCTCCCAGAAGTTCTTTTACTGTTGAGAATAGTTTTAGCTATCCTGAGTTTTTTGTTATTCCAGATGAATTTGAGAATTGCTTTTTCTAACTCTACGAAGAATTGAGTTGGAATTTTGATGGGGATTGCATTGAATCTGTAGATTGCTTTTGGCAAGATAGTCATTTTTACTATATTAATCCTGCCAATCCACGAGCAAGGGAGCTCTTTCCATCTTCTGACGTCTTCTTTGATTTCTTTCTTCAGAGACTTAAAGTTCTTGTCAGAGAGATCATTCACTTGTTTGGTTAGAGTCACACCAAGGTATTTTATACTGTTTGTGACTATTGTGAAGGGTGTCATTTCCCTAATTTCTTTCTTAGCCTGTTTATATTTTGAGTATAGGAAGGCTACTGATTTGTTTGAGTTAATTTTTTTATCCATTCACTTTGCTGAAGTTGTAAACCAGCTGTAGGAGTTCTCTGGTGGAGTTTTTGGGACGCTTAAGTATACTATCATATCATCTGCAAATAGTGATGGTTTGACTTCTTCCTTTCCAATTTGTATTCCTTTGACCTTCTTTTGTTGTCTAATTGCTCTCACTAGAACTTGAAGAAAAATATTGAATAGATGGAGAGAGAGAGCAGCCTTGTCTAGTACCTGATTTTAGTGGGATTGCTTCATGTTTCTTTCCATTTAGTTTAATGTTGACTACTCATTTGCTGTAAATTGCTTTTGCTATGTTTAGGTATGGGCCTTGAATTCCTGATATTTCCAAGACTTTTAACATGAAAGGATGCTGAATTTTGTTAATTTTTTTCTTTGAGTTTGTTTGTGTAGTGGATTTTATTGATAGATTCCTGTATATTGAACCTTCCCTGCATCCCTAGGATGAAGCCTACTTGATCGTGGTGAATGATTGTTTTGATGTGTTCTTGGATTCGGGTGGCAGGAATTTTATTGAGTATTTTTGCACTGGTATTCATAAGGGAAGTTGGTCTGAAGTACTCTTTCTTTGTTGGATCTCTGTGTGGTTTTGGTATCAGCGTAATTGTAGCTTCATAGAATGAGTTGGGCAGTGTTCCTTCTGTTTCTGTTTTGTGAAATAGTTTGAGGAGTATTGGTGTTATGTCTTCTTTGAAGATCTGATAGAATTCTGCACTAAAACCATCTGGTCTTGTCCTTTTTTCATTGGGGACTTTCAGTGACTGCTTCTATTACTTTATGGGTTATGGGACTGTTTAGAAAGTCTATCTGATCCTGATTTAACTTTGGTATTTTGTATCTGTCTAGAAAATTGTCCATTTCATCCAGATTTTTCAGTTGTGTTGAGTATAGGCTTTTGTAGTAGGATCTGTTGATTTTTTGAATTTCTTCAGTTTCTGTTGTTTTATCTCCCTTTTCGTTTCTGATTTTGTTAATTTGGATACTGTCTCTGTGCCCTCTGACTAGTCCGGCTAAGGGTTTATTTATTTTGCTTATTTTCTCAAAGAACCAGCTTCTAGTTTTGTTGATTCTTTCCATAGTTCTTTTTGTTTCTACTTGGTTCATTTCAGACCCGAGTTTGATGATTTCCTGAAGTCTACTCCTCTTGGGTGTATTAGCTTCTTTCTGTTCTAGAGCTTTCAGGTGTGCTGATAAGCTACTAGTGTGTGCTCATGCAAGCTTCTTTTTGGAGGCACTCAGCTATGAGTTTTCCTCTTGGTACTGCTTTCATTGGGTCCCACAAGTTTGGGTATGTTGTGCCTTCATTTTCATTAAATTCTAAAAACTTTTTGATTTTTTTCTTCATTTCTTCCTTGACCAAGTTATCACTGAGTAGAGCATTGTTCAGCTTCCATGTGTATGTGGCCTTCTGTTGTTTTGTTGCTATTGAAGACCATCCTTACTCCATAGTGATGTGATAGGAGGCATGGGATTGTTTCAATCTTCTTACATCTGTTGATGTCCGTTTTGTGATCAATTATATGGTCAATTTTGGAGAAGGTATCATGAGGTGTTGAGAAGAAGGTATATTCTTTTGCTTTAGGCTGAAATGTTCTATAGATTTCTGTTAAATCCATTTGGTCCATAACTTCTGTTAGTTTCACCGTGTCTGTTAAATTTGTGTTTCCCTGGTCTGTCCATTGATGAGAGGTGGGTGTTGAAGTCACCCACAGTTATTATGTGAGGTACAATGTGTGCTTTGAGCTTTAGTTAAATTTCTTTTATGAATGTTGGTGCCCTGGCATTGGGAGCACAAATGTTCAGAATTGAGAGTTCTTCTTGGTAGATTTTTCCTTTGATGAGTGTGAAGTGTTCTTCCACATCTTTTTTGATGAATTTTAGTTTAAAGTTAATTTTATTTGATATTAGAATGGCTATTCTAGATTGATTCCTGGGAACATTTACTTGGAAAGTTGTTTTCCAGCCTTTTACTCTGAGGTAATATTTCCTCTATACACTGAGGTGTGTTTCCTGTATGCAACAAAATGCTGGGTCCTATTTACGGATCCAGTTGGTTAGTATATGACTTTTTATTGGGGAATTGAGTCTATTGATGTTAAGAGATATTAAGGAATAGTGATTGTTGCTTCCTGTTATTTTTATGTTATTTTTAAGTTTGTTTGTTTATCTTCTTTTTGTTTGTTGAAAGACATTACTATCTTGCTTTTTCTTTTATTTTTCTTTTTTTTAAATTTTATTTTATTTTCTAAGTTTTTTCTTTTATTTACATTCAAAATCATTTCCCCTTTGCTGTTTCCTCCCTCCCCGAAAGTCCCATAAGCCCCCTTCTCTCCCTCTTTTCCCCATTCAACCCCCTCTCGCTTCTCTGTCTTGGCATTCCCCTACATTCAGTCTTTCCAGGACCAGGGTCTCTCCTTCCATCTTCTTGGAAATCTATTGATATGCGAATTGTGTCTAGGGTATTCCAAGATTCTGGGTTAATATCCCCTTAACAGTGACTGCATACCATGTGTGTTCTTTTGTGATTGGGTTACCTCACTAAGGATGATATTTTCAAGTTCTGACCATTTGCCTAGGAATTTCGTGAATTCATTGTTTTTAATTGCTGAGTAGTATTCCATTGTGTAAATATACCACATCTTCTGAATCCATTCCTCCGTTGAGGGACATCTGGGTTCTTTCCAGCTTCTGGCTATTATAAATAAGGCTGCTATGAACATAGTGGAGCATGTGTCCTTATTTCATGCAGGTAAAGTCTCTGGGTATATGCCCAGGAGTGGTATAACCAGATCCTCTGGGAGTGTCATGTCCAGTTTTCTGAGGAACCGCCGGACTGCTTTCCAGAATGGTTGTAACAGCTTGCAATCCCACCAGCAGTGGAGGAGTGTTCCTCTTTCTCCACATCCTCTCCAACAACTGCTGTCTCCTGTGTTTTTGATCTTAGCCACTTTGACTGGTGTGAGATGGAATCTCAGGGTTGTTTTGATTTGCATTTCCCTAATGACTAAGGCTATTGAATATCTCTTTAGGTGCTTCTCAGCCATTAGATATTCTTCAGGTGAGAAATCTTTGTTTAGCTCTGTACCCCATTTTTAATAGGGTTACTTGCCTCTCTGGAGTTTAACTTCTTGAGTTCTTTTTATATATTGGATATTAACCCTCTGTCAGATGTAGGGTTGGTAAAGATCATTTCCCAGTTAGTTGGTTGCTGCTTTATCTTTGTGACAGTGTCTTTTGCCTTGCAAAACCACATGGTCATTTCATTAGATGCTGAGAAAGCATTTGACAAAATTCAGCATCCTTTCATGCTAAAGGTCTTGGAAAGATCAGGAATTCGAGGCCCATATCTAAACATAGTAAAAGCAATTTACAGCAAACCGGTAGCCAACATCAATCTAAATGGAGAGAAACTTGAAGCAATCCCACTAAAATCAGGGACTAGACAAGGCTGCCCTCTCTCTCCATATCTTTTCAATATAGTACTTGAAGTTCTAGCTAGAGCAATTAGACAACAAAAGGAGGTCAAAGGGATACAAATTGGAAAGGAAGAAGTCAAACTCTGATTTGACTATATTTGCAGACAATATGATAATATACTTAAGCGACCCAAAGAACTCCACCAGAGAACTCCTACAGCTGATAAACAACTTCAGTGGCTGGATATAAAATCAACTCAGTGGCCCGATATAAAATTAACTCAAGCAATTCAGTAGCCTTTCTATACTCAAAGGATAAGCAGGCTGAGAAAGAAATAAGAGAAATGATAGCCTTCATGATAGCCACAAACCATATAAAGTATCTTGGTGTGACTCTAACCAAACAAGTGAAAGATCTGTATGACAAGAACTTCAAGTCTCTGAAGAAAGAAATTGAAGAAGACCCCAGAAGATGGAAAAATCTGCCATGCTCATGGAATGTCAGGATTAATATAGTAAAAATGACCATCTTGCCAAAAGCAATATACAGAGTCAATGCAATCCCCATCAAAATCCCAACTCAATTCTTCATAGAGTTAGAAAGAGCAATTCAAAAATTCATCTAGAATAACAGAAAACCCAGGATAGCTAAAACTATTCTCAAGAGTAAAAGAACTTCTGGGGGAATCAATATCCCGGACCTCAAGCTGTACTAAAGAGTAATAGTGCTAAAAACTGCATGGTATTGGTACAGTGACAGGCATGTAGATCAATGGAACAGAATTGAAGACCCAGAAATGAATCCACACTCCTATGGTCACTTGATCTTTGACAAAGGAGCTAAAACCATCCAGTGGAAAAAAGATAGCCTTTTCAACAAATGGTGCTGGCTCAGCTGGAGGTCAACATGCAGAAGAATGCAAATTGACCCATTCTTATCTCCTTGCACTAAGCTCAATTCCAAGTGGATCAAGGACCTCCACATAAAACCAGACACACTGAAACTAATAGAAAGGAAACTAGGGAAGAACCTTGATCATATGGGCACAGGGGAGAATTTCCTGAATAGAACTGCAATAGCTTATGCTCTAAGATCAAGAATTGACAAATGGGACCTCATTATCTTGCTTTTTCTAGGACATGTTTGCCCTCTTTATATTGGTGTTTTCCATCTATGATCCTTTGTAGGGCTGGATTTGTGGAAAGATATTATGTAAATTTGGTTTTTATCATAGAATATCTTGATTTCTCCATCTGTGGTGATTGAGAGTTTTGCTGGGTATAGTAGTCTGGGCTGGCATTTATCTTCTCTTAGGGTCTGTATGAGATCTACCCAGGATTTTTTTGCTTACATGCTCTTTGATGAGAAGTCTGCTGTAACTCTTATAGGTCTGCCTTTATATGTTACTTGGCTTTTTTCCCTTACTGCTTTTAATACTTTTTCTTTGTTTAGTACATTTCCTGTTTTGATTATTATGTGTCAGGAGAAGTTCTGTTCTGTTCCAGTCTGTTTGGAGTTCTATAGGATTCTTGTATGTTCATGGGCATCTCTTTCTTTAGGTTAGGGAAGTTTTCTTCTATATTTTGTTGAATATATTTGCTGGCCCTTTAAATTGTAAATCCTCAATCTCTTCTTTACCTATAATCCTTAGTTTTGGTCTTTTCATTGCGTCCTGGATTTCCTGGATGTTTTGGGTTCTATGCTTTTTGCATTTTGCATTTTCTTTGACTGTTGAGTCAGTGTTTTCTATGGTAACTTCTGCACCTCAAATTCTCTCTTCTATCTCTTGTATTCTGTTGTTAATGTTTGCATGTATGACTCTTGTTTTCTTTCCAAGTTTTTCTATCTCCAAAGTTGTCCCCCTTTGTGATTTCTTTGTTGTTTCTACTTCCATTTTTAGATCCTGGATGAGTTTGTTAAATTCCTTCAGTTGTTTTTTTGTGTTTTCTTGTAATTCTTTAGGGGATTTTGTGTTTCCTCTTTAAGGTCTTCTACTTGTTGTCCCATGATCTCCTATGTTTCTTTAAGGGATTTTTGTGTTTCTTTTTAAGGGCTACTTCCTGTTGACTCATGCTGTCCTGTATTTCTTTAATGGAGTTATTTATGTCCTTTTTGAAGTTCTCTATTCAGCATCATGAGATGTAATTTTAAATCCAGATCTTGCTTTTCTGGTGTGTTTTGATATCTAGGACTTGCTGTTGTGGGATAACTTGGTTCAGATGCTGCCTTGTTGCCTTTTTTTCTGATGGTAATGTTCTTGTGTTTGCCTTTTGCCATCTGATTATCTCTGGTGTTAGATGGTGTTGCTGTCTCTGACTATGGCTTATCTGTCCTGTAAGCCTCTGTGTCTGTATTCCTAGGAAACTGGTTCTCTCTGAGTACACAGGTATATAGGTACTCCTTGGAGACCAGCTCTCCTGTGTTTTTATTTGGGTATGTAGGTCTGTAGACCCTAATTAGCTTTGGGTGCAGGTGGAAATTGGAAGCCTCCTGTCCCAGGCTGCTCCTAGGCTTTTATGTCCTCAGTGTTTCTGGCTGTTTCCTCTGAGCAGCAGGGGAGGTCTTACCTGTGCTGACTGGCCTCTCTATACTCCTGGGTGTTAGCTATCTCCCTGTGCTACCTGGATATGGTGCTCTGTGGTAGAGGAAGTTCCCGAGCTGGAGACAGAAACCATTATGCTCCTGCATGAGGGTTCTGGACATGATCCTCTGAGCAGCAGGGGTGGTTCTACCTGTGCTGTCTTTCCTCTCTGTACTCCTGGGTGGTTAGCTACCTCCATGTGCCACTTGGGTATGCTGAGCTGTGGCAGAGAACAACTGTTCTTTGTTTTTTTCTTTTGATCTTTTTTTTTTATTGAATATATCCTTCAGTTACATTTCAAATGTTATAGACTTTCCCAGTTTCCCCCCTCCCTGAAAACCCCCAACCCATCCTCCCACCCCCTGTATCCAAGAATATGCCCCTCTAGCCAACCCACTCACACCTACCCCACATTGATTTCCCCACACTAGGGCTTTTATTGAACCTTTATAGGACCAAGTCTCTCTCTTCCCTCTGATGCCTGACAAGGCATTCCTCTGCCACTCTTTGGACTGGAACCATGTGTACTGCTTGGTTGATGACTTAGTCCCTGGGAGCCCTGGGGCATCTGGTTGGCTGACATTGTCGTTCTTCCTATGGGGCTGCAGAACCCTTCACTTCCTGCAGTCCTGCCTCCAACTCCTCCATTGGGGACCCAGCATTCAGTTCAATGGTTGGCTGCTAGCATCTGCCTCTGAATCTGTAATGCTCTGACAGGGCCCCTCCAGAGACAACCATAACAGTCTCCTTTTGGTATGCACTTGTTTTCATCCACAGTAGTGTTGGGGTTTGGTGACTATTTATAGGATGAATCCCCAGGTAGGACAGTCTCTGGGTGGCCTTTCCTTCAGTGTTTGCTCCACACTTTGTCTTCATAATTGCTTCTGTGAATATTTTGTTCCCTTTCTCAGAGGAACCAGAGTACCTGTACTTTGGTCTTCTTTCTTTTTGAGCTTCCTGTGGTCTGTGAATTGTCACTCGTTTATTTGAGCTTTTGGGCTAATAACCACTTATCAATGAGTGCATACTATGTGTGTTATTTGGGATTGGGTAACCTCACTTAGGATGATACTTTCTAGTTCCATCCATTTTCCTAAGAATTTCATGAAGTCATTGTTTTTAATACTTGAATAGTACTCCATTGTGTATATATACCACAATTTCTGTATCGATTCCTCTGTCGAAAGACATCTGGGTTCTTTCAAGCTTCTGGCTATTATAAATAAGCTTGCTATGAACATAGTGAATCATGTGTCCTTATTACATGTTGGAGAATTTTCTGGGTATATGTACAGGAGTGGTATAGCTGTGTCATCAGGTAGTACTGTGTCTAATTTTCTGAGGAATGGCTGAACTGATTTTCAGAGTGGTTTTACCAGCTTGCAACCCCACCAGCAATGGAGAAGTATTCCTCTTTCTGCATATCCTCTCCAACATCTTCTGTCTCCTGAGTCTTTCCTTTTAGCCATTCTGACTGCTGTGAGGTGGAATCTCAGGGTTGTTTCGATTTGTATTTCCCTGATAACTAAGGATGCTGAACATTTCTTTAGGTCCTTCAGAGTCATTCGAGTGTCTTCAGTTGAAAATTCATTGTTTAGCTATGTACCACATTTTTTTTTATTTTATTTTTTTAATTTACATTCCAAATCACTTCCCCTTTCCCGTTTCCTCTCTCCCCGAAAGTCCCATAAGCCCCCTTCCCTCCCTCTTTTCTCCATTCAACCCCCTCTCGTTACTCTGTCCTGGCGTTCCCCTACATCCAGTCTTTCCAGGACCAGGAGGAATGGATTCAGAAGATGTGGTATATCTACACAATGGAATACTACTCTGTACCACATTTTTTAATAGGGTCATTTGACTCTCTGGAGTCTAACTTCTTGAGTTCTTTGTATACATTGGATATTAGCCCTCTATGGGATGTAGGATTGGTATAGATATTTTCCCTGTCTGTTGGTTGCCATTTTGTCCTATTGACAGTGTCCTTTGCCTTACAGAAGCGTTGTAGTTTTATGAGGTCCCATTTGTCAATTCTTGTTCTTAGAGCATAAGCCATTGATGTTCTATTCATGAAAATTTCCCGTGTACCCATGTGTTCTAGGTTCTTCCCCATATTCTCCTCTATAACCTTCAGTGTATCTGGTTTTATGTGGAGGTCCTTGATCCACTTGGACTTGAGACTTGTACAAGGAGATAAGAATGGATCAATTTGCATTTTTCTGTATGCTGACCTCTAGTTGATCTAGCACCATTTGTTTTGTTAAAAATGCTGTCTTTTTTCTACTGAATATTTTTAGATCCTTTGTCAAATATCAAGTGACCATAAGTGTGTGGGTTCATTTCTGCATCTTCAATTCTATTTCATTGATCTTCCTGCCTGTCTCCATACCAATACCAAACAGTTTTTATCACTATTGCTCTGTAGTAAAGCTTGAGGTCCAGGATGGTGATTCTCCCAGGATATCTTTTGTTGTGGAGAATAGCTTTTGCTATCCTTTTCTATTTTTTCCTGTTATTCCAAATGAATTTGGAGATTACTCTTTCTAGCGCTATGAAGAATTGATTTGGAATTTTGATGGGGATTGCATTGAATCTATAGATTGCTTTCAGCAAGAGGACCATTTTTACTATATTAATCCTGCCAATTCATGAGCAGCATGGGAGATCTTTCCATCTTCTGAGATCTTCTACAATTTCTTTCTTCAGTGGCTTGATGTTCTTGTCATTCACATCTTTTACTTGCTTGGTTAGAGTCACACCAAGATATGTAATATTTTTTGTGACTATTTTGAAGGGTGTCATTCTCCTCATTTCTTTCTCAGCTTGTTTACTCTTTGAGTAGAGGAAGGCTACTTATTTGTTTGAGTTGATTTTATATTCAGTCATTTTGCTGAAGTTTTTTATCAGCTTTAAGAGTTCTCTGGTGGGAAATTTTGGGTTGCTTAAGTATACGATTGTGTCATCTACATATAGTGATATTTTGACCTCTTCCTTTCCAGTTTGTAAACATTTGACCTCTTTTTCTTGTCTAATTGCTCTGGCTCGGACCTCAATACTATATTGAATAGACAGGGAGAGAGTGGGCAGCCCCGATTTTAGTGGGATTGCTTCAATTTTCTATTTACTTTTTTTAAATTTTGGCTACCGGATTGCAGTATATTGTTTTCACTCTGTTTATGTATGGGCCTTGAATTCCTGATCTCTCTAAGACTTTTATCATGAAGGGATGCTGCTGCATTCTTCGATTTGGTTGACCAGAATTTTATTGAGTATTTTTTCATTAGTGTTCATAAGGGAAATTGGTCTGAAGTTCTCTTTCTTCTTGGTCTTTGTTTGGTTTAGGTATAAGTGTTATTCCGGCATCGTACAATGACTTGGGTAGTGTTCCTAGAGTTTCTATTTTGTGGACTAGTTTGAAGAGTATAAATATTAGCTATTCTTTGAGGATCTGATAGAATTATAGAATTCCTCATAGAATTACCCAGTAAACCCATCTGGTCCTGGGCTTTTTTTTTTTTTTTTTGAATTGGGAGACTATTAACAAGTCCTTCTATTTCCTCAGGACTTATGGGACTATTTAGATGGTTTATCTGATCATGTTTTAATGTTAGTACCTGGTATATATCTAGAAAATTGTCCACTTTTTCCAGATTTTCAAATTTTATTGAGTATAAGCTCTTGTAGTAGTATCTGATGATTCTTTGAATTTCCACAGTTTCTATTGTTTTGTCTCCCTTTTCATTATTATTGATTTTATTAATTTGGGTTGTGCCTCTGTGCCTTCTGGTAAGTATGGCTAAGGGTTTATCCATCTTGTTGATTTTCTTGAAGAACCAGCTCCTGATATTGTTGATACTTTGTATAGTTCTTTTTGTTTCTATTGGTTGATTTCAGCCCTGAGTTTAATTATTTCCTGCAGTCTACTTCTCTTGGGTATATTTGCTTCTTTTTGTTCTACAGCTTTCAGGAGTGTTGTCAAGCTGCTAGTGTAAGCATTCTCCATTTTCTTTTGAGGTCCTTAGAGCTATGAGTTTTCCTCTTAGCACTGCTTTCATTATGTCCTATAAGTTTTGGTATGATGTGTGCTTATTTTCATTAAATTCTGAAAAGTCTTTAATTTCTTTCTTTATTTCTTCCATTACCAAACTATCATTGAGTAGAGCATTGTTCAATGTCCATGTGTATATGTGTTTTCCGCTGTTTTTGTTTGAACTTAAGACCACCTTTAGATCATGGTGATCTGATATGGTGCATGGAATTATTTCAATATTCCTGTATTTTTTGAGGTCTGTTTTGTGACCAATTATATGGTCAATTTTGGAGGAGGTGTCAATAGGTACTGAGAAGAAGGTATATTCTTTTGCTTTAGGATGGAATGTTCTAAATATATCTGTTAGATCCATTTGGTCCATAACTTCTGTTAGTTTCACTGTGTCTCTGTTTAGTTTGTGTTTCCATGATTTGTCCATTACTGAGAGTGGGGTGTTGAAGTCTCCCACTGTTATTGTATAGGGTGCAATTTGTATTATGAGCTTTAGTAAAGTTTCTTTTATGAATGTGAGTGCCCTTGCATTTGGACCTTAGAAGTTCAAATTGAGAGTTCATCTTGGTAGATTTTTCCTTTTACCAGTATGAAGTGTCCCTCCTTATCTTTTTTGACAACTTTTGGTTGAAAGTTGATTTTATACGATATAAGAATGGCCACTCCAGCTTGTTTCTTGGGACCCTTTTCTTGGAAAATTGTTTTCCAACCTTTGACTCTGAGGTAGTGACTGTTGTTGTCACTGAGGTGGGTTTCTTGTATGCAAAAAATTTTGGTTCCTGTTTACGTATCCAATCTGTTAGTCTATGTCTTTTTATTGGGAAATTGAGTCCATTGATATTAAGAGATATTAAGGAAAAGTGATCATTACTTCCTGTTAATTTCATTTTTTTTTAGAGTGGAGAATGATAGCACTTCATTGTTTAAAACATTAATAGCCAGGTTATCCTTTTCAATATACATATATATATATATATATATATATATATATATATATATATATATGTATATGTTTTATTTACATACCGAATGATTTCCCCTTTCCCGGTTCCTCCCTCCCCGAAAGTCCCATAAGCCCACTTCCCTAAGCCTGCTCCTCATTCAATCCCCTCTCACTTCTCTGTCCTGGTATTCCCCTACATCCAGTCTTTCCAGGACCAGGGGTCTCTCCTTCCATCTTCTTGGAAATCTATTGATAAGTGAATTGTGTCTTAGATATTCCGAGTTTCTGGGTTAATATCCCCTTATCAGTGACTGCATACCATCTGTGTTCTTTTGTGATTGGGTTACCTCACTAAGGATGATATTTTCAAGTTCTGACCATTTGCCTAAGGGTTTCGTGGATTCATTGTTTTTAATTGCAGAGTAGTATTCCATTGTGTAAATATACCACATCTTCTGAATCCATTCCTCTGTTGAGGGACATCTGGGTTTTTTCCAGCTTCTGGCTATTATAAATAAGGCTGCTATGAACATAGTGGAGCATGTGTCCTTATTGCATGAAGGTAAAGACTCTGTGTATATGCCCAGGAGTGGTATAGCCAGATCCTCTGGGAGTGTCATGCCCAGTTTTCTGAGGAACCACCAGACTGCTTTCCAGAGTGGTTGTACCAGCTTGCAATCCCATCAGCAGTGGAGGAGTGTTCCTCTTTCTCCACATCCTTGCCAACAACTGCTGTCTCTTGTGTATTTGATCTTAGCCATTCTGACTGGTGTGAGGTGGAATCTCAGGGTTGTTTTGATTTGCATTTCCCTAATGAATAAGGCTATTGAACATTTCTTTAGGTGCTTCTCAGCCATTAGATATTCTTCAGGTGAGAACTCTTTGTTTAACTCTGTACCCCATTTTTTAATAGGATTATTTGTCTCTCTGGAGTCTAACTTTTTGAGTTCTTTGTATATCTTCGATATTAACCCTCTGTCGGATGTAGGGTTGTTAAAGATCTTTTCCCAGTTTGTTGGTTGCTGCTTTGTCCTTTTGACAGTGTCCTTTGCCTTACAGAAACTTTGCAATTTGATGAGGTCCTATTTGTCAATTCTTGATCTTAGAGCATAAGGTATTGGTGTTCTGTTCAGGAAATTTTCCCCTGTGCCCATATGCTCAAGGTTCTTCCCTAGTTTCCTTTCTATTAGTTTCAGTGTGTTTGGTTTTATGTGGAGGTCCTTGATTCACTTGGACTTGAACTTAGTACAAGGAGATAAGAATGGATCGATTTGCATTCTTCTGCATGCTGACCTCCAGTTGAACCAGCACCATTTGTTGAAAGGGCTATCATTTTTCCCACTGGGTGGTTGTAGCTCCTTTGTCAAAGATCAAGTGACCATAGGAGTGTGGATTCATTTCTGGGTCTTCAATTCTGTTCATTTGATCTACATTCCTGTCATTGTACCAATACCATGAGGTGGAAATCTGTTTGTGTGGCTATCTTCTTTTGGATTTGTTGAAAGAATATTACTTTATTGAATTCTCTAGGGTGTAGTTTCCCTCCTTGTGTTGGTATTTTCCACCTATTATCCTTTGTAGATAGAGCTGGGTTTGTGGAAAGATATTGTGTAAATTTGATTTTGTCCTGGAATGTCTTGTTTTCTGTCTATGGCAATTGTGAGTTTTGCTGGGTATAGTAGTCTGGGCTGGCATTTGTATTCTTTTAGGGTCTGTATGACATCTGCCTATGATCTTCTAGCTTTCCTAGTTTCTGGTGGGAAGTCTGGTGTAATTCTGTTATGTCTGCCTTTATACTTTACTTGGCCTTTTTTTCTTACTACTTTTAATATTCTTTCTTTGTTTAGTGCATTTCATGTTTTGATTTTTATGTGTTGGGAGGAGTTTCTGTTCTGGTCCAGTCTGTTTGGAGTTTTGTAAGCTTCCTGTATGTTCAAGGGCATCTCTTTCTTTAGGTTAGGGAAGCTTTCTTCTATAAATTTGTTGAAGATATTTACTTGTCTTTTAAGTTGTAAATATCTCTCTTCTATACCTATAATCCTTAAGTTTGGTCTTCTTATTGTGTCCTGAATTTCCTAGATGTTTTGGGTTACATGCTTTTTGCATTTTGCATTTTCTTTAACTGTTGAGTCAATGTTTTCTATGGTATTTTCAGCACCTGAGATTCTTTCTTCTATCTCTTGTATTCTGTTGTTGATGCTTGCATCTATGACTTCTGATTTCTTTCCAAGGTCTTCTATCTCCAGAGTTGTCTCCCTTTGTGATTTTCTTATTGCTTCTACTTCTATTTGTAGATCCTAGATTCTTTTGTTCAGTGCCTTTACTTGTTTGTTTGTGTTTTCCTGTAATTATTTAAGGGATTTTTGTTTTTCCTCTTTCAGGGCTTCTACTTATTGACCCATGTTCTCCTGTATTTCTTTAAGGGAGTTATTTATGTTCCTGAAGTCCTTTATCAACATCATGAGAAGTGATCCTTAAATCTAGTTCTTGCTTTTCCAGTGTGTCAGGGTATCCAGGATTTGCTCTTGTGGGAGAACTGGGTTCAGATGGTACCATGTTGTCTTGGTTTCTGTTGGTAATATTCTTGCATTTGCCTTTTTTCATCTGGTTATCTTTAGAGTTAGGTGGTCTTGCTGTCTTGGACTGTTGCTTATCTATTCTTCAAGCCTGTGTATCTGTACTCCTGAGATTCCCATTCTCTCTGTGCACACAGGTATGTAGGCACTCCTGGGAGACCAGCTCTCCTGTAGTGGTGGTTTTGCAAGTAGCCTTATGGCCCAGGATTGGCTCTGTGCTCTCAGGCCTCTCCACAGTCCTGGGAGGTTAGCTATCTCTCTGGATATGGTGCACTGTGCTCCCAGGCGTCTCTGCCCTCCAAATGCCCTTATCGCAGCTGGTTCTCAAATGTCCTGAGTGCAGCTGGTTCTCTAGGATGTATCAGGAAATGGTGTCTTCACTGTGGCAGATCTGGCAAGAGTATGTCCCATCAGAAAGGAAAGATGGGGCAAGGGGCAGAAGGAATGAACGGGGAATGGTATTTAGGAAGGCAGGGGTTTTAGTGTTTGATGGGTATTGAGTCCACTGGATCCCCAGCAGCAGCTCTGGGACTCCAGAGGTGAGAGGGGTTTCTTACCAAATGCCCTGAGTACAGCTGGTTCCCTAAGATGAATTAGGAAATGGTGTCTTCACTGAGGCAGAGCTGGCAAGAGTCTGCCCCACAAATACTCTTTAATATATGCTTTTGCTTGTAATTTCTTAGACAAGTTACTAAAAAGTTAACCAGAAGTCAATTATCTTCCTTAAATTTAATGTCTTGCTTCCTTCTAAGATGAAAATTCTCAGTGCCATTTTAATATTTTATTCATGTGAATTTGGCTCTCATCAACAATAGACTTCCTGAGCTTGTGATTGCTTTGGGGGAAGAATGTAAATTCTTGCATAACCAAGAATCACTGACTCCATTTGATACAAAGAATTCTCTTAAATTGAAACACAGGACTGCGAGGGAAGAGTTCAGAAAAGACAGCCACAATCTTATGCCCAGTTTGCTGAGATCGATCAGGGAAAGGTAGACTCAGATTAACAAATTGCCAAGTAAGCAGTGCCATATAATCTCTTATGTTCAGATAATACTTGGGGTTATTCAACCGAAAGTAAATATGTCCTTATTGCATGCTGGGGAAGACTCTGGGTATATGCCCAGGAGTGGTATAACAGGATCCTCCGGGACTCCACTATGTTCATAGCAGCCTTATTTATAATAGCCAGATGCTGGAAAGAACCCAGATGTCCCTCAACGGAGGAATGGATTCAGAAGATGTGGTATATTTACACAATGGAATACTACTCTGCAATTAAAAACAATGAATTCATGAAATTCTTGGGCATATGGTCAGAACTGGAAAATATCATCCTTAGTGAGGTAACCCAATCACAAAAGAACACAGATGGTATGCAGTCACTGATAAGGGGATATTAACCCAGAAACTCGGAATATCTAAGACACAATTCACTTATCAATAGATTTCCAAGAAGATGGAAGGAGAGACCCCTGGTCCTGGAAAGACTGGATGTAGGGAAATACCAGGACAGAGAAGCGAGAGGTGATCGAATGGGGAACAGGGGGATAGGAGAGGGCTTATGAGACTTTCGTGGAGGGAGGAACCTGGAAAGGGTAAATCATTGGGAATGTAAATAAAAAAAATGTAGAAAATAAAAATATGAAAGTAAATATTTCTGATTAATTCTGGGACATTAGAAAAACCTCTGGACATAGGAGAACATATACATTGGATCTTGGAAAACTGTTGAAGTTTGGACTTAGACAAATTCAAGGTAAAGATGTTTGAAGGAGAATAGATGGATTATGAAGATTAAAATTATATATCACTTGAAATAAGGATATAATTTAACTAGAGCTCAGATAGTAAACTAATCCTGTGGGTGACTTTAAATATGGGTGGGTACAGTAATGGAAATAAAGTGGTTATAAGGGATAAATTCTAATACCAAATTTTATCCTTGTGCTGTTTAGAGTATGTTTGCCTTATTTATTTATTTAATAAAAGAGAGCTAGGCACAACTCAGAGAATGACAGGTAAGATGTTTAATCTGCCTCAGTATTTTCCCCTAGAACAAATTTTATAAGAAATCATTATAGGCAGAAACATCTCTTTAATACTCTTGTAGGCAGAAAGAATATTGCAAAGGAAAAGAGAATATCAAATTCTAGAATTGTGTTTACTTGCAAAGCAGCAGTGTCACTGGAGTTGCCTAGAGTGTTAAGTTTTACTTTGTGAAAGATGCCCACAGAAAGACAAAGTCGGGATGCAATTCTGGGAGAAGAATAGGTTTGTGGACCCTATCATCTCTTCATTTTGGCTCTATGCATAGAAAATTGTATCTTACATTCCAAGTCACAGTACATTTGTCTGCAGATTGTTTTATGCCATAGTCACTGCCACCAATTTTCTGTCAAAATGTTTACATTATTTGTGGATCTATTTCAGAAACTTACAAAAATTGTTAGGATGAAAGAAAGAGGTTCCACTGAGCTTAAGATATACTTTGGCTTTCTCACAAAGATCAAATGCTGCTCTTAAGTTTTGTACCACTGAAACACTGTCTGCATGATTATTTACAAGAGCTTCAAATCCCAAGTTTTACTGTTTTAATTGTGCAAATTATTGGTAAACATGACCTTGAACTATGTCAATGGGGATTGTGCTTTTCTTAAATGGCTGATTAGATAAAACAAATACTGTTTCCCTTTTTTCCTCATAATTTTTAAAATAACCACCCACAGTTATGTAGCTTTTCTTGTGAGGAGTGACTTATTTCAGACCCATTGATGACAGATGAGCTCTTCCTGATTAGAATGCTTACTTTTCCCACATCGGGCTATGGCAGATGGGTACACATATACAAACAGAAACTAAGCCCAGGGTTGACTTGTGTGGTTTTAGTCCTTGTCTTTCTTCACAACTTTTTATTTTTATTTTATTTTGATTTATTTTTATCTCAGTGGTTCTAAAAATGTTTGATTGAATGATTTAAACTTCTTGACTCCAAAGTTCAGTGCTTCATTTTGACAGTGGTAGGAGCTTTTAGTTCACATTTGGATATCTTACATTGTCCGTTTACTTTAGATGCTTGGATCCTGTTGATACTTGGATTGTAACAACCATAGATATGATATTCTAACTCCTTAGAATTACCAGAGGCAAGGAATCATTTCCTTGGAAGATTAGATCAACTACAAATAATTAAAGATGCAATTTATGGTTTCTATATGCTTTTTCTACAATATCTTTCAATACTATTATAATTACCTTATATAAATAAACTACATGAATGTTATTTGGAATGCCTTCAATGAAGTTTTATAGAATAAGGAATCTTGCTAAATAGAAATATTAAGTGCCAGCTATGTGGCATATACCTGTAATCCCACCACCTATGGGACTGAAAATGGAGGATGGAGATCTTGGGACCAGTTTGGCCAAAGTAGGGATATTATCTCAAAACAACAGCCTGAATGAATATTAGTAGAAAAAATCATTAAATGAGACAGGCTAGATGTTATGATATAAAAGCACAGACACATTTTAAGGAGTAGTTTTAAAAAGAGGTCTTTACAACAGGGTAGTATATGGACAAGAATCACAGAAATATGCTTCTAGCTTTATAGTTTTTCTTTTATTTTCTAGGATAATTAGAATTAGCAGTGCCTATACAAGCAGTGACTTCTGTCCTAAGTCAGCCTGCTATTTGTTGTGCCTTAGCTATATTGTTCTGAACATGATTCATCCATTGCTGAACACATTATTCATTCTTCCTTCATGATCAATGAATTCAGATTATGACTGCTGCTCATATTAGATGTTAATTCCTGTAATTTCATCGACATGAGGTACTTTTGTTCTGATATTTGTTTATCACAATGCAATCTCCCTGACTCAGCTCTGAATTCCTATGCTACCAATCTCGATATGAACTTCTGGTGCATTGAAAGGACAGAAGAAAGCGTTTTCTCCCTCTTTATGTATAGCTTATGAGAGTATCAGAATTTTGTAGTCTGAAAGTTTTCTTGTGTTTGGTGGTTGGAGTATAAATTTTCCATGGTAATATATATCAGAAAAAGAAAATTACTTTTGGTACGTATTATCTCTCTTTACTTGGAAAGTCCTCTCCTCTTTGCTTACTCCTTTGGTTACTATTGTTTGAGTTGTGGAAGATTGCATGGGAGAGGGAAAAACAGTCTGCTTGCTGGATTTAGCAAGTTGAATACACAGAAGCATAGAGAGAAGTTTGTTCAGGCACATTTGTGCTATCTGTGGAACAATTTAGTGGAAATGTTATCTGTAAATTAGATATCTAAACTTGGAGGGTGGAGACTCTTCCACGTTCATTAGGAGCTATTGCAATGGACATTAAAGCAAGGGTCCAGATGATAACACCAAAAGAAGGAGTAAAAACAAAGAAAAGCAGAAATTAATCCTGAGTAATAGCAACATATGCCTGAACAATAGCAATACACAAGATTTTGAGTATGGGTACAGTGAGCTCACATTGGCCTAAAGCTATATTTTTGGACGATGGTTTCTTTGATTGTTTATTTGTTTGAGAGAATGGGGAATATATTTTATTTGGAGTTCCCATGTACATGGAGACATGTGGTAATACTTAGCTCATCAGAGTGTTTTGTAACAGGATCAGGACCCTTAGCAGGTCTGAACCTGGGCGATAATGAACAGAAGAATTACAGTTGGTTTCTATTGTGTAGCAGGTGCTTATTCATATTCTGCAGGTGAGGGAAGGCTGGCTTCAGGCACTGAGGCTTTAAGTAATTTCCCTGTTTTCGAAACACCCAAATCATCTTTCTTCTGTTATTCATTCAGTGAGCTTCTCTCCATCTGAAGGGAGATGTCTTGGCAAGTGTGAACGTGCTTCCATTTTCTTTCTTGTTAATTCCTTTCACATGATAAATTGCAGGAAACTCTACAGAAATCCCTTGGAATTGAAAAGTCAGCCTTCATGAATGCTTAGGAGCAAAGGTTTAAAACATAATAAGTCTGTATATATTCAGCAAAGAGAGTTTTCTGAAGCATTTGCAGCAGATTGCTGCCTCTTATAGGCCCATAGAAATTCCCATACATACCTTTTTTTGTATTTCCTCTTTGTTTGACCAATTAGAATTATATAAAATAACTGTAATTCTCTACTCAGGATTACCAAAATTATTTCATAGTTTTGAAGATAGCCTTATTCGTACAATAGCCATGTCTCTAAAATCTTGCATGTTAAAAAGAGAAAAATATCTTTGGATTTCTACCTTTCTGTCTATACATGACAAAGAGCCTTTGTTTTATAGCAGGCCTCACTGTCTTTCTTTGCCTTCTGCTCCTAACAGAAGTCATCAATCTGTATTTTTTAAATGGATTGTGTTCACAAAAATCATCAAAGCACTCTTCACCTATTTTGGCATTTCAAAACATTTCATTATTTCTAAACCAAAGTTCTATAGACTAATGTAAGGCACCAAAACAAAACAAAAAAAAAATCAATGTTAAGTTTAAAAAGGCAAAATTTAAAAATATCTACTAAATTTCATACCTGTATTTTTGCATACTCATTTTATATATACATATCAATACTCATAATGTAAAATAATGAAAGAATACAAAGTAATACAACACAACCAGAACAGAGAACTTTAACTATTGAGGGAAAGAGCAGTAGGGCAATATTAAATAGTATTAAATCAACTTCAAATCATAGCCTTGGAATTTATTGATGATGAAAAGAAAAGCATATTACTATAGAAAGTTAAAAAGTATGAGATACAATAGATGATGGGTAAAACTTCAGATTATTATAGTGGGTGAAGTGGTGGATGTTTCTCTTTAGAAAAACTGGGAAGCAAAAACCGTGTTTCATAAAGCTTGCTGATGCAAATGTCTCATATTTAAACAAGATGAAATATCAGGAAATATCAGTGGGATGTGTAGCTCAGTGGTGAAGTATTTACCTGACTTTATTGGGCACAAGCTGCATCACTGATAACCATACACTAAACATAGCCTGTTCTTTAAATGGATATCAAATATGTGATAAAAGTAAAGATATTCTCTAATCGAAGAAAATTAACAGGAAAGACTTCTGTGATCCTTATTAAATTTTAGGTAGAATGTTTTAATGTATATTTCTTTAATGATATTGTTATCTCAATGGAAAGTTGGGGACTGATTATAGAATGACAGATATTGAGGACAGCTTTTTTTAGATGTTCAGTTAGTATTGTAGTGCAGAGATGTCTTCAATTCACATTCACAAACTTTTACAGTCATAAATAAATACATATAGGAATAGAAGGAGACTAGAGAAAGTATGAGCAAATTTGAAGTGTAACAGTATTTGTGAAGGACTCAGCAGTGTTCTTTTGTGGTCCTTCAAAACTTGAGGAAATAGATACATTATATCTGAAAGGAAAACAGAATTAGAAAATAATTCCCCCTTATAGATGGCCTCAACTACAGTAGTCATTATAATAAATCTTGCTTATGACAACTTATGTCTCATATAATGCTACATTCTATTCCAGACACCGTTAATTTATTGGGTGCTCAAACACTTGGGCTGAAAGATGACTCAGCAGTTAAGAACACTGGTTGTTGTTCCAGAGGATCTGAGTTCAATTCCAAGCAACCACATGGCACACATTGCATGCATGCAGATAGAGCACTCATATAATACATAAAATCAATAATTAAATCTTTAAAAGAACTTGACAGCTGTCATGTTAAACATCTCTATATATATCTATAAAATTTTATCTATCTCTTTATCTCTATCTCTCTTTATCTCATTACACACACACACACACACACACACACACACACTCATTGGCTTTGTAGGCAGATGTGTAGCTATTGGAATATCTAATGTTCCAGTTTTTTTTCTCAGTGTGTCTGTCTCTTTCTCTCCAGACTCACTGAGAGGGAGAGAGAGAGAGAGAGAGAGAGAGAGAGAGAGAGAGAGAGAGAGAGAGAGAGATTGTTTTTAATTTGTGTTAATCCAGTACTACTTAATTACTGTTATAAAAATCAATGGTATTTTTATTCAGTGGCCAGGCCATCAGAAAATGTTGTTCAAAGGAAACCTCTCTCTCTTTCTCTCTCTCTCTGAAATGAGAATCTTCAATTAATGGAGCTAAACAAATTATATATGCACACAGGGAAGAATGAATCCAGACTACTTACAAATACTTTCTGTAGATGATTAGAGACTTCAAACTAATAACTGAAACTGTAAAAATATTAAAAGAAAGCAAAGATAGAGGAACAGGAAACACTCATTTTTCAAAGGAAGATTGTACAATTCAATATTTCATTATTTTGAAAACCCTTTGATTTGTACATTACTTTGAGCAACAAATTCACTAAATGAAAGACCTTTCTAAATATCCAATTTCAAATGTGTCTGTCATCATATTTTAACATATTTTATATAAATGGAAATTCAAAGAAACATGAGTACATGGCTATATCCACCTAAAAAGTGTTTGCATAACCAAGAGACAGTCCAATATAAACATACAACTTGCTAATATACAAAATATTTGAAATGCATATACATACTGAAGGACTGGGATTTATAAGAACCTCAGAGACAGCAAACCCCAAATAATTTAATAGTGGACTACAAACCTGAACAGGTATTTCTCAAAGGAAGTAATATAAATGATAAAGAGGTACATGGACAAATGCTGGATATTATTATTCATCAACATGGGTCACAATCACAAGGAAAACCCATTTACTCTAGTAAGCATTTGTCAGTTGATATTAAAGACTGGCTACATTCAAAAAATGTTTTCAAACTAGGCTAAATGTTCTGAGCCACTTGGCAAAATCTGCTTATTGTGATTTTAGATACTAAGCAAAGTAAATGCCTTTGTACAGGCAGGTGTTCTATGGAAATTATTTCCAGTCTAAGAATTATGATAATTAAAGCTATGGATTATAAATATGTATGTACCAGTATATGTCCAATACATGATCAGTTTATTCTTAAGAGTTTCTTGTCATGAACAGAGATACAGGATAGAGGACATTGAAAACTCTTTGTTATCTATATTCCTGATAGTTTCCTCAGGTTAGGTAATCTTGAACGACTTATCTACAGGCTGGCTGTGGTATGCTCCTGTATGATTTATCATCAACTTTGGACAATTTAATAGTTATTTACTAAACCTGTCTTCAGAGAATCAGCTCCATAAATGGTCAAATGTAGTTTACCTATCAATGTTACTACATGGAGAAAAGACAGAGGACACTTCCAAAGATTCTTTGCATGGAACACTTATAAACAAATTCTTAGCAAAGCATCTACTTTCCCTTTTGATGACTCGAACCAGGAAGGTGCAGGGCTTTTGGCAAAGTCTAGGTGTTCAACTCTTGGCTTCCAGTAAACTAATGCCACCCAAACATACAAACGAAAAATTATGGTGAAAAACATAAAAGCAACTTCATCAGTATAATTACAATGAAATGATGAAAAGAATCAAATGCCAGTACTATTTTTATGGGGCCTGGCACAGGACTTAGTCTTAATAGAGGAAAAATTGGGCACTGGATGAAAGTTGTGTGTATTAGACACAGTTGGTCAAACTGGGGTCTGAATGATAACTGTTTTGTCTTGTTCTGTGTGGTGTCTCTGTAGAAGTGATTCTTGAGGGAGCAATCAGGTTCCTTGATGAAGCTTGCTCCAGCTAAAGATATGGGTCTGGCAGGATTTATATCTCAGAGTAATTATTCTTATTTGGTGATGTAATAGGACATGAGATAGTCTGACTGCAAGGCTTTAACTAGATTTTTCTCTAGAGAATCAAATTAATGAATGGTCAAATGTTGTACACCTGCAAATGCTGTGTGTGTATTTGTGTGTGTAGGTGTGCATGTGTTTGTGTGTGTGTGCATTTTGTAATATTAAGCTATGTTTTAAAATTGTTATGTATATTCTTAAAAAAATTAACCTATATATTATATTTTCTTTATAATGTACTTGATGTCTAGGTCAGGTTGTGTAAAAGAAAAAAAGACAGAACAACAACAAAAACAACAACAAAACCACATAAAATAAGAAACCACGCTAACAAGAGAGGCATGCTAATATGAGAGGAAGAATACTAGACATTAAACTGCTAATAGTGTGAGAGGAACATTCCTCCCCAGAAAGAAATCATCAATTTGATATTCAATATAAAATGGTCAGCTCTGAAAACAGGTACATTATATTAACATTATCTAAAGGTTCCCAAATGAAACATACACATATGCATGCACACACACACACACACACACACACACACACACTGCCTTTATATATTTTGATATCCTTTTTTTTCTAAGTTTTTTATTTACATTCCAAATCATTTCCCCTTTCCCGTTTCCTCCCTCCCCGAAAGTCCCATAAGCCCCCTTCCCTCCCTCTTTTCCCCATTCAACCCCCTCTCGCTTCTCTGTCCTGGCATTCCCCTACATCCAGTCTTTCCAGGACCAGGGGTCTCTCCTTCCATCTTCTTGGATATACTTTAAACAGCTCAATGGCTTCCTAAACTCCATATGGTGGCTTATGTACATTTGTGTGTGTGTGTGAGTGTGTGTGTGTTTACAAGCATAGATGCTCTTTTTTTTTTTTAAATTTTATTTACAGTTCAAATGTTATCCCCTTTCCTGGTTCCCCTCTAGAACCCCCCATCCCATACCCCCTTACCCAGCTTCTATGAGGGTGCTCCCCCACCCACCTACCCACTACCTCCTCACCGCCCTAGCATTCCTCTACACCGGGGCATCAAGCCTTCATAGGACCAAGGGCCTCCCTCCCATTGATGCCGGATAAGGCCCCTTCAGCTCCTTCATTCCTTCCCCTAACTCCTCCATTGGGTCCCTGTAATAATCCCAACTCACCACTTACTAAAACTTGTAATACTTCTTGGCTGTCCCAGACCCAGACCTGCAGCCCTCTCCGGCTGTGTTCAGCACCTACATGAAGTCTATGCTCTCTGCCCTCTGCACCTCTCAGGCATGATGTCTCTCTTCTCTTTCTCCTCCATGGCAGTGCTCTCTCTTCACACCTAAGTCCCTTGCCTTAGAATCCTAAAAGCCCCACTTGCCTCTCTCTTCCTGTCTGCCCATTGGTCGCTGGCAACTTTATTTACCAATCAAAAATCAACCGGGGGCAGGGTCTCTCAGTCTTACATGTGGTACTCTGTAAAGAGGTTTTGGGGAAACCTAATTAGCATGAGAATACAAACAGCTACAACAAATTTTACAAAGAGATCCTATATTTGAAATAGAGCAAGGGGGTTCTTGGGAGGAGTTAGAGGATGAAAAGGGTGAAGTCTTACTATAATTCCAAGATTTTTCTAAGAATTATAATAGAAAACAATTAAGAATAGACTCACTAAAGTGAGTATCTTTATAGCAATAATGGAATTCAAAATGAAAAAGAGCAATAGATCCCAAAAATAATGAAGAAAACAATGATTAAAAAAGGTAGACAATTAACGAAGGAAATAGTCGAAGTCACTCTAATAAGTTATGTTTATATGTCATCTGGAAATGAGACATACTCCCTTACTTCATTTCCCCTTGACTTCCCTAAGTTGTGCTTTGTCATTATCTTGAGAAAATGTTTGGAAAATAACAACCACTATAAAATTGACTATTGTTTAAAAACACAAGTTTGTCCAAATATTTTAATCACAATTTTATAAACATGAACCACATAAAAGCTTTCTACATAGAAATGTTTACATAATATTTTTCAATATTGAAAAATGATAGCATTTGATAGTTTAGCTATTGCTTCTAAAATTATACTGTGATTTAAAAAATAAGTAAAATAGAAAATCTCTCAGATTTGAATATCAATTTATGAAAAATGAATAATATATATGTAAATGTGTTCAAACTGTGCATTTCTCAGTGAAATAAAATGAAAATAAGAAGTGCTATTTTAATGTATCATATTTTCTAAGACCAAATCTAGCACACTAGCCAGTATTATTAAGTCTATAGTGAATATAGTACCTCCATAGATTGAAGTGAAATTGGTACAACAGTTTTAGATAGCAACTTGTCAGTCTCTATCAAATACAAAATATATAAAACTGCTGACCAGCGAATTCTACATGCAAGTTAAAATTACTCAGAAGCATTCCAGGAGTTGTGAAGATGTTCATAGCAGCTATGGATTGTCAAAAATACTGCAGAAAACCTACATTTTCTTTAGCAAATAATTATAATTATGATTCAAATAGGGAGGAATATTAGTCACTGAATAGAATGAACCGTATATAATATATATTCCATTTCATTAAATAGAACTAACTTAGTTCTATTTAATGAAATGGAATATATATTATATACGGTTGAAAAATTTGCAAGTCACACAAAGCAAAATGTGTGTCACCTGTGCTTCTTCACACAGGTCTATTTGTATATCTGCCCCTAATGTTCTCTATCATCTACCAATCATTCAGCACTTGTCCATCTATCAATCACTTATCTAAAGTCCTATTTATATATCTATCATCTATCTGTCAATCATTTATCTCTGTTAACCACATCTTATTTATACTTATATATCATCTCTCTAGCAATCATCTGTGTATGTCATTAATCTATCTAACATCATTTATCTATCAATTATCTTTCTATATACCTATCTACATAATTATATGCTTTTCATCCCTGTTTGAGAATTTGGAAATACATGTATGAACTATACAAGCTAAGAGGTAAGGACTTGACAAAATAATTCCCTTCTGTTTATTCTTGTTTTATTTATTATGATCAAAATAATCAAGAGAAAAAGGAGCATAATATTCTCAGGAGATATGTACAGCATTGTAATTTAAGTTTATATTGCTCAGTGTGAACAAGGAGGAATAGTAAAGTGGTTATGCTCATATAATAAATAATTATACATTTAAACTAAAAAAATACAAAACCACTAGCATGAAAATGGAGAAGTATACACACTTAAGTACTGAATGTACATATTGCTGAGACTCAACTGTTCAGAATTAAGGGCACTATTTGTGTATTTTGCAAATATTGAATAATATTACATTAGTAAAAATATTATAACAATAAAAATAAGAATTTATGATAGTGCTGATCAGTTAATTTGCATAAAGTGAAGTTGTCAGTAAAAGTAGGCAACTGGACTAATGAGCAAACAGAACAAAAATCTTGTATTCTGATGTGAATAGGAACAATCAGTTTCACATCCTATAAGAATTAAATTAATGTAAAATATATGTGCCTTGTGACTGCTATGACATCCTTTAATTAGAGATTCATCAAAATTCCATCTTTCTTTTTTATCAGGCTTTTTCTTCTCAGGCTAAAATTGTGCTATTATGCCCTAGATATCTAGAAATGATCTGCACTCTTTGGACATCAGGCTTCCTCCCCACCCTCCCACCCCCTTGCACTGTAGAATGAAACTACTGAGTCCTGGTCTTTGTTCTATCTTTAAAGCAGTAAAAAGCCTGCTTCACACTTCATACCACCTCTTTCAGTGTTAAATCACCCTCATTTCTTCTCCTTAGAAGCACACTTAAGCTGTATTTAGTACTCACTTGGAAAAATGGGGATAATCTCTCCATTTTACCGTCCTCACCCTAGTCAAAGATGCTCCATCCCTGGAGCACACAAGGTAACAGTCATAGCCTACTGTTCAGACACAAAGATGCTATTTTCCAGCTTGTCGGATGCATGCACTGGGGACAATGTCTCCATTATAGAAAAGCTGAGTAAATGCTTATCATTACCACTTAAAGGTAGTTTATGATAGAGTGATACAGAAACCCCAGTAAAGTGCTAGGGCTCTAAATGGCAATTTTGTGGGGTCAGGCTTTACTCTTATCTGGAGACATTACAAATAACTCAATAACATAGTAAGAACCACTGATGATGGTCTTCAAAACAAGGGTCACCAGGGTCGAAAGGGTTAATCAGCTCAGCAATCTCTTCTCCCTCCAACATACACCCACCTCTCTTGGTGCAAAAATATCAGTGAGGCTACAATCTGTGCACCTGTGTTTAACTTTCCTCTCAATACATTATTTTATGTTTCAGAACATTACCATCATCCTCTATATGATGGAAATTGAAGTACCTCCCTTGCAAGGTTTTGTTTGTAAATGGCAATTTAGTCCTCAGATATCTTTTTTTCTACTGTATTCATAAGAATATATAGCCTGCGCTGTTCTCAGAATAACACAATCGTTATCATTAGAATCTGATCAAAAGTATGGATTCATAGTTACAATGATTCAGACTATTAAGAACATCAACGAAAAGAAAAAAATACTAGGGCTGATTGTAAAAATAAACTTAAAACGTTTTGCTAAAATAATGAACATGCACCTAAATGACTGGCTGGGGCAAATATAAAATCTAATCCTAAATGAATACACATATTAACTCATTGCCATTAAAACTCACAGTTTGATTATTTTTATAATTGTTCTCAAGTCATTGTTTTTTATTTATTTATTTATTTATTTATTTATTTATTTATTTATTTATTTATTCACTTTAAGTTCAGCCACAGCACCTCTCCTACTCCCACCTCAAAAATTTCTCCTCCTGTTCCCCCTTCAGTATAGAGGAGCTCCCCATGGAAACCAACCCATTCTGGCCCATCAAGTCCCATAAAGACTAAGTATATTATTTTCCACGAAGGCCAGACAAGGCAGCCCAGCTAGGGGAAAGGTATCCAAAGTCAGGCAACAGAGTATGTCAGAGGAAGCCTCAGCTTTAGTTGTTAAGGGATGCTCATGGAGACCAAGTTGCACATCTGCTACATATGTGTAGGATGCCTAAGTCCAAACCATGCATACTCTTTGTTTGGTGGTTCAGTCTCTGTGAGGCCCCATGGGACCAGGTTAGTTGGCACTATAGGTCTCAGAGATATCCTTGACCTCTGCCTCCCTCAATCCTTCAACTAATTCTTCCACAAGATTCCCTGAGCTCCACCTAATGTTTCACTGTGAGTCTCTGCATCTGTTTCCATCAGCTGTTGGATGAAGCCTCTCAGAGGCTCCAGTATGCAAGCATAGCAGAGTATCAATAATGTCAGCGGTTGGCTCACTTCCATGGGTTAGTCTTTAGTTGGGCCAGTGACTGGTTGGTCATTCTGTCAATCTTTACCCCACATGTATTCCTGCACGTTTTGTAGGCAGAGCAAATTTGGGGTTGAATGTTTTATGGGAGGATTGGTGCCCATCTTCCTCCACTGGAAGTCCTGCCTGGCTACAGGAGAGGGCCACCTCTGGCTCTATATTCTCTACTACTAGTAGTCTCAGCTAGGGTCACCCCCATAACTTACCAGGTACCTCCCCTGCTGCAGGTCTAGCTTTTCCCAGAAATGCCTGCCCACTGATTTCCCTTCTCTTTCCCTGCCCTTTCACCCCACCACTGTCCCCACATTTGAACCCCACTCCTATTCCCCTCCCCACCCCCCTCTCCTACCTAGTTTTCTCCCTCCATCTACTTCCAATGTCTATTTTACTTCCCCTTCTGGTGAAATTCAAGTATCCTCCCTTGGGCCTTCCTTGCTATTTAGCTTCTTTGGGCCTGTGGATTAGAGCATGGTTAACCTGTACTTTAATATCCACTTATAAGTGTGCCCTCCCCCAGCCATTGAGCAGGAAATTCAGACCTCATTGTTTGCCATAGTCTCCTAGCCCACCTATGGCAGTCTTCTCATTCAGGTGAAGGCCTAGTCTCTGAAGATCTCCAGCTTCCCTGAGATGAGCCAACCTCCCACTGAGCAGTTGAACAGGTTTAATTTAAATTCTCACTTAATTATTAAACATTGAGCCTCCATCAGAACTTTGTCTTGGCTTCATTATTCTTCTCACCTGTACATTCTCCTTACTGCTGCCACTTTACTTCCAGGTGGAATCCCTTCAGCCAAGCTGCAGGACAGCTACATTTAAGTGTGTAGATACTGTGTGTGTCTTTCTGGATCAGATTACCTCACTCAGAATATTTTCCAATTCCATCCATTTGCCTGTAGATTTCATTATGTCCTTGCTTTTAATAGCTGAATAGTATTCCATTGTGCGAATGTATCACATCTTCAGTTGAGGGTTATCTACATTCTTTTTTCTAATTCCTAGCTAGCACAAATAAAGCTGTTATGAACATTTTGGAGAATGTGTCCTTGTGGGTTGGAGAAGCATCTTTAAGGTATATGATGAGGAGTGGTGTAGTTGGGTTTTGAGGTAGAACTATTCCAATTTTTCTGAGAAATTGCAAGTTTGATTTCCAAAGTGGTTGTACAAATTTGCAGTCCTGCCTGCAATGAAGGAATGTTCTTCTTCCTCTACATCCTCACCAGCAAGTGCTGTAACTTGAATTTTTTTTTATTGTTTATTTTATTTTATTTTTTTAATTTACATTCCAAATCACTTCCCTTTCCCGTTTCCTCCCTCCCCGAAAGTCCCATAAGCCCCCTTCCCTCCCTCTTTTCTCCATTCAACCCCCTCTCGTTACTCTGTCCTGGTGTTCCCCTACATCCAGTCTTTCCAGGACCAGGGGTCTCTCCTTCCATCTTCTTAGAAATCTATTGATATGCGGATTGTGTCTAGGGTATTCCGAGATTCTGGGTCAATATCCCCTTATCAGTGACTGCATACCATGTGTGTTCTTTTGTGATTGTGTTACCTCACTAAGGATGATATTTTCAAGATCTGACCATTTGCCTAGGAATTTCGTGAATTCATTGTTTTTAATTGCAGAGTAGTATTCCATTGTGTAGATATACCACATCTTCTGAATCCATTCCTCCGTTGAGGGACATCTGGGTTCTTTCCAGCTTCTGGCTATTATAAATAAGGCTGCTATGAACATATCTCAGAGTCATTTTGATTTCCTGTTTTGTCCTATTAATGATGTCTTTTGCCTTAGAGAGGCTTTTCAGTTTATGAGGTTCCATTAATTAATTGTTGATATTAGTGCCTGAGCTGCTGGTGTTCAAGGCTATTCCCTACATTTGCTTCTCTTGGATTTAGTGTATCCAGTTTTATGTTGAGGACTTTTGATCCATTTGTACTTGAATTTTGTGCAGGATGATAAATGTGGTTCTATTTGTATTCTTCTACATGTAGACATCTAGTTAGACCAGCACCATTTATCAAAGATGGTTTCTTTTCTCCATTGCATGATTTTGGTTTTGGCTTCTTTGTTAAAAACTGAGTGTCTATATGTTGGGGGGTTATTTCTGAGTCTTTCATCCTATTCCATTAATGAATCTCTCTGCTTTTATACCAATACATTATTTTTTTATTACTATTGCTCTGTAGTACAGCTTGAAATCAGGGATGGTGATATCTCCAGAAGTTGTTGTACAGGATTGTTTTAACTATCCTGGCTGGATTTTTTGTTTTTCTATACTAAGCTGAGAATTATTCTTTTAAGATTTGTAAAGAATTGTGTTGGCATTTTCATGGCAATTATGTTGACTCTGTAGCTTACTTTTTGTAAGATGGCCATTTTTACTATGTTAATCCTACTGATTCATGAGCATTGAGTATGTTTCTATCTTCTGATATCTTCTTCAATTTCTTTCTTCAGTAATTTGAAGTTATTATACAGGCTTCTCACTTGCTTGATTAGAGTTACACCAAGATATTTTATATTACTTGTAGCTATTGTGAAGGCTGTTATTTCCCTGATTTCTTTCTCAGTCTGTTTATTGTTTGTATAAAGGAGGGCTACTGATATTTTGAGTTAATTTTGTATCCAGCAACTTTGGTGAAGGTGTTTATCAGCTGTAGTTGTTCTTTGATACAACTTGGGGTCACATATGTACACTATCATATAATCTGTGAATAGAGTTACTTTGACTACTTCTTTTCCAATTTGTATCTCCCATGATCTCCTGTAGTTGTCTTATTGATCTAGCTAGACTTTCAAGCAGTATATTGAATAGATATAAAAGAGTGGATAGCCTTTTCTTGTTCCTGATTTTAGTGGGATTCGTTTTCCCTTCTCTCCTTTTAATTTAATGTTGGCTATTGGCTTGCTGTACATTGCTTTTATTATGTTTGGGTATGTACCTTGCATTCCTGATCTCTCCAAGACTTTTAACAAGCTGTGTTTGATTTTGTCAAAGGATTTTCAGTATCTAATGAGATAATAATGTGATTTTTTCTTTCAGTTTGTTTATATGGTGAATTACAATGATGGATTTTGGTATATTAAATCATCCGTTCATCTCTAGGATGAGGCCTAGTTGATCATGTTGGGTGATGTTTTTCATGTGTTGTTGGTTTGAGCTTGTGAGTATTTTATTGGGTATTTTTGCATCATAGTCATAAGGGAACTTGGTTTGAACTTGTCTTTCTTTGTTGAGTTTTTGTGTGGTTTAGGTATCAGGGTGACAGTGATCTCACAGAATGTTTGGCAATGTCCCTTCTGTTTCAACTTTGTGGAATAGTTTGAAGAATATTGGTATTAGGTCTTTTTTGAAAATCTTGTAGAATTCTGGCCTAAAACAGCTGGGCCTAGGCTATTTTTTTAATTAGTTTAATTTATTTACATTCTAGCTGTTACTCATCTCATTCTCCTCCCCTCTTGCCTTTAAGAGGGTGCCTGCCCCGCTGGGTATCCCCATTCCCTGGGGCCTCAAGTCTATCCAGGATTAATTTCATCTTCTCCCACTGAGGCCAGACCAGGCAGTCCTTTGCTACGTATGTGCTGGGGGCCTTGGACCAGTCTGTGTATGCTGCCTAGTTGGTAGCTTAGTCTCTGGGAAATCTCAGTGGTACAGATTAGTTGAGACTGCTGGTCTTCCTGTGGGATTACCCTCGCCTTCAGCTCTTTTAATTTTTCCCCTAATTCCTCCACAGGGGTTCTGGACTTCAGTCCAATGATTGAGAAAAAAAATCTACATTTGTTTCAGTCAGCTGCTGGTAGGATCTCTGAGAAGACAGCCATGCTAGGCTCCTGTCTGTAAACAATAGCATCAGTGATAGTGTCAGGTTTTTGTGTCCTCCTCCTCTTCTCCCGCCTGAGATGGATTCCAAGTTGGAATGATCACTGGACAGCCTTTCCTTCAGGCCCTTTTCCAGTTTTGTCCCTTCAGTTCTTTTAGACAGGAACAATTCTGGGTCAGAAATTTTGACTGTGGTTTGGTATGTGCTTCCCACCACTTGGGGCCCTGTCTATCCACTGGATATGGAATTTTGAGTTCCCTCTCTCCACTGTTGGGCATTTTAACTAAAGCCACACCCCACTGAGAACTGAAGGTCTCTTTCTAGAGAGTTCCTCCACCTCCCATCCCCAGAAACTGCATATTTCCATTCATTCTCCTGGCATTCTGGGTTTCTCTCCTGTTCCTCCATAAACCTGATCCTGTTTCCCTTTTCCTCTCCCAGTTCCCTCTCAATCAGGTCCCTCCCTCCCTCTGCCTACTATGATTATTTCCTTCCCTCTTCTAAGTGGAATTGAAACATCATCACTTTGGCCTTCCTGCTTGTTAAGCTTCTTAAGGTCTATGGGTTGTATCCTGGGTATTCTGTACATTTTGGCTAATATTCACTTATCAGTGAGTAGAGATTGTACATAGCCTTTTGGGTCTAGGTTACCTCACTCAGGATATTCTTTTCTAGTTACATCCAATTGCCTGCAAAATTTATGATGTCTTAGTTTTAAATTGCTGATTATTATTCCATTGTGTAAATGAACCACATTTTCTGTATCTGTTCTTTGTTTGAGGGACATCTGGGTTGTTTCCAGCTTCTGGCTATTACAAATAAGACTGCTATGAACATATGAGCATGAGGCCTTATGGTATGGTGGAGCATCTTTTGGGTATATGCCCAGGAGTGGTATAGCTGGGTCTTCATGTAGAACTACTAACACTTTTCTGAGGAACCTCCAAATGAATTTCCACAGTGTTTATAATAGTTTGTAATCACAGGAGCACTGGAGGAGTGTTCTACTTTCTCTACATCCTCAGTTGGGCGCCTCTATTTCCTTAGGGGTTATAGGCTATCTAAATTGTTTAGCAAATCTTCATTTAACCTTGGTAAGTGGTATCTATCAAGAAAATTGTTTCATTTAGATTTTCTAATATATATATATATATATATATATATATATATATCCTGTTGAAGGAAAATCAAAGATTCTTATGATTTTCTCAGTGTAGGTTATTATGATTCCCTTTTCATTTTTGATTTTGCTAATTTGAATAATGTCTCTGCCTTTTTGTTAGTTTGGCTAAGGGTTTGTCTCTCTTGTTGATTTTCTCAAAGAATCAGCTCATGGATTCATTATATTGTTCTCATTCTTTCTAATTCATTGATTTGCACCCAGTTTGATTGTTTGCTATGGTGTATTCGTCTTGAGTATGTTTACTTCTTTTTGGTTTGGAGCATTCAGGTATTCTTCTAAATTGGTAATCTGTGAACTTCTCAGTTTTCTTCAGAAGGCACTTAGGACTTTGAATTTTCCTCTTAGCACTGCATTCATTGTGTTCCATAAGTTTAGCTATGTTTTGCCTTCATTATTGAATTCTAAAATGTCTTTAATTTCTTTCTTTATTTCTTCCCTGACTAAGTGGTCATTGGGCAGAAAAATTTTCAGTTTCTAGGAGTTCACACCCTTCCTTTTGTTGTTGAGGACCAGCTTTAATCTTGAGGTCTGAAAAGATATAAGGGGTTATTTTAATTTTCTTGTATCTGTTGAGACTTGCTTTGTAACCAAGTATATGGTCAATTTACAGGAGGTCCTGAGAAGAAGCTATATTCCTTTGTATTTTGGTGAAATATTCTGTAGATATCTGTTAGGTCCATTTGAATGATAACCTCTGTTAGGTTTATTATTTCTGTTTAGTTTCTGTCTCGATGACCTGTCCATTGGTGATAATGGGTATTAAATTCTCTCACTATTAAGATATGGGATTCATGTATGATTTAATCTTCAGTAATTTTTTTAAATGACTGTGTATAGCCTTTGCTTTTGTGGTATAGAAATTCAGAATTGAGACATTATCTTAGTATATTTTTCCTTTGAGGAGTATGAAGTGTCCTTCCCCATTTGATTTGATAAATTTTGACTAAGTGTCTATTTTACTATTAGAATGGCTACTCCAGATTGCTTCTTGGATCTGTTTGTGTGGAAAAAACATTTTCCAGCCCTATACTCTGAGGTATTGTCTATTGTTGTTGCTGAAATGTGTTTCTTTATGCAGCAGAATAATGGGACCTATTTCCACATCCATTCGGCTAACCTGTGTCTTTTTATTGGTAAATTGAGTCCATTGATGATGAGAGATATTATTGACAAATGATTGTTAATTCATTTTATTTTGATGGTGGTGGCACTGTGTGTGTGTGTGTGTGTGTGTGTGTGTCTGTGTGTGTGTGTGTCTGTGTGTGTGTGTGTGTGTATTTCCTTTCTTTTGGTCTTGCCGGTATGGGTTTATTTATTTATTTTCTGTGGTTGCTTGTATGTGGTAGCCTCCTTAGGTTGGAGTTTTACTTTTAGAATCTTCTGTAAGGCTGCATTTATGAATATATATTGTTTAAATTTGGTTTTGTCATGAATGTCTTATTTTCTCCATCTATGGTGATTAAAAGTTTTGTTGGGTATAGAATTCTCACCTGAAATCTATGGTCTCTTAGGGTCTGCAAGATATCTGCCCAGGATCTACTGGCATCTCTTTCTTTAGGTTGGAGAAATTTTCTTCCATGATTTTGTTAAAAATATTATCTGGAACTCATATCCTTCTTCTATTTCATTCTTTATTTTTTATTAGATATTTTCTTTGTTTACATTTCAAATGTTATCGCATTTCCTCATTTCCCCTCCAAAACTCCTATATTCCATCACCCTGCCCCTGCTCACCAACTCACTCACTCCTGATTCCCTGTCCTGGCATTTTCCTGCACTGGGGCATTGAGCCTTCACTGGATCAAGGGCCTCTTCTCTCATTGATGTCTTACAAGGTCATCCTCTGCTACATATGCCAACTGGAGACATGCATCAATCCATGTGTACACTTTGGTTGGTGGTGTAGTCCCTAGAAGCTCTAGGGATACTGGTTGGTTCATACTGCAGTTCCGCCTATGGGACTGCAAATACTTCATCTCTTTGGATTCTTTCTCTAGCTCCTCCATTGGGGTCCCTTTGCTCAGCCCAATGGTTGGATGAGAGCATCTACCTCTGTATTTGTCAGACACTAGCAGAGCCTCTCAGGAGACAGCTATATCAGGCTCCTGTCAGCATGCACTTCTTGGCATCCACAATGGTGTCTGGGTTTGGTGACTGTGTATGGGATGGATCCCCAGGTAGGGCAGACTCTGGTGACCTTTTCTTCAGACTCTGCTCGACACTTTGTCTCTTTATCTCCTCCCATGGGTATTTTGTTACTCCTTCTAAGAATGACTGAAATATCCACTCTTTGGCCTTCCTTCTTCTTGAGCTTGTGGTCTGTGAATTGTATCTTGGGTATTCCAAGCTTTTGGGCTATTATCCACTTATCAGTGAGTGTATACCATGTGTGTTCTTTTGTCATTGGGTTACCTCACTCAGGATGATATTTTCTAGTTCCATCCATTTGCCTAAGAATTTCATGAATTCGTTGTTTATAATAGCTGAGTAGTACTCCATTGTGTAAATATACCACATTTTCTGTATCCATTCCTCTGTTAAGGGACATCTGGGTTCTTTCCAGCATTTGGCTATTATAAATAAGGCTGCAATGAGCACAGTGAAGCATGTTTTCTTATTACACTTTGGAGCATCTTCTGGGTATATGCCTAGGAGTGATATAGCTGGATCTTCAGGTAGTAGTACTATGTCTAATTTTCTGAGGAACCACTAAACTGATTTCAAGATTGGTTATGCCAGCTTGTAATCTACCAGCAATGTTTCTTCTTTCTCCAAATCCTTGACAGCACCTGCTGTCACCTGAGTTTTTCATCTTAGCCATTCTGACCGGTGTGAGGTGGAAAATCAGGGTTGTTTCAATTTGCATTTCCCTGATGACTAAAGATGTTGAACATTTCTTTAGGTGCTTCTCAGTCATTCAGTATTCCTCAGTCAAGAATTTTCTGTTTAGCTGTGTACCCTATTTTTTCATAGTGTTATTTGATTCTCTGGAGTCTAACTTCTTGATTTCCTCGTATATATATCTCGGATATTAGCCCTCTATTGGAGGTAGGATTGGTAAATATCTTTTCCCAATCTGTTGGTTGCCGTTTTGTCCTATTAGCAGTGTACTTTGCCTTACAGAAGCTTTGGAATTTTATGAGGTACCATTTGTCAATTCTTGCTCTTAGAGCATAAGCTATTGGTGTTCTGTTCAGGAAATTTCCCCCTGTGCCCATGTGCTCAAGGCTCTTCCTCACTTTCTTTTCTATTAGTTTCAGTGTATATGGTTTTATGTAGAGGTCCTTGATCCACTTGGAACTGAGGTTTGTACAAGGAGATAAGAATGGATCTATTTGCATTATTCACATGCTAACAGTCAGTTGAACCAGTACCATTTGTTGAAAATGCTGTTGTTTTCCCACTGGATGGTTTTGGCTACGTTGTCAAAGATCAAGTGACTATAGGTGTGTGGGTTCATTTCTGGGTCTTCAATTCTATTCCATTGATCTACCTACCTGTGGCTGTACCAATACCATGTTTTTATCACTATTGCTCTGCGGTATAGCTTAAGGTCAGGGATGGTGATTCTGTCAGAAGTTCTTTTATTGTTGAGAACTGTTTCCGCTATCCTGGGTTTTTTGTTATTGCAGATGAATTTGCAAATTGCTCTTTCTAACTATGAAGAATTGAGTTGGAACTTTGATGGGGATTGCACTGAATCTGTAGATTGCTTTTGACAAGATGGCCATTTTTACTGTATTAATCCTGCCAAACCATGAGCATGGGAAATCATTCCATCACTGAGATCTTCAATTTCTGTCTTCAGAGACTTGAAGTTCTTGTCATACAGATCTTTCACTTGCTTAGTTAGAGTCACACCAAGGTATTTTATATTATGTGTGACTATTGTGAAGTGTGTTGTTTCCCTAATTTCTTTCTCATCCTGTTTATCCTGTTTGTAGGGGAAGACCACTGATTTGCTTGAGTTGATTTTATAACCGGCCACTTTGCTGAAGTTGTTTTATCACCTTTAGGCGTTCTCTGGTGGAATTTTTGGAGTTGTTTAAGTATACTATCATAGCATCTGCAAATAGTGATATTCTGATATCTTCTTTTCCAATTTGAATCCCTTTGACCTCCTTTTTCTTCTAATTGTTCTGGCTAGGACTTCAAGTACTATATTGAATAGGTAGGAAGATAGTGTGTAACCTTGTCTAGTTCCTGATTTTAGTGGGTTTGCTTCAAGTTTCTCTACTTTAGATTGATGTTTGCTACTGGTTTGCTGTATATTGTTTTTACTATGTTAGTATGGGCCTTGAGCTCCTGATCTTTCCAATACTTTTATAATGAAGGGATGTTGGATTTTGTCAAATGCTTTCCCAGCATCTAATGAGAATCATGCGTTTTTTGTTCTTTGAGTTCGTTTATATAGTGGATTACGTTGACAGATTTCCATATATTGCACCATCCCTGCATCTCTGGGATTACTTGATCATGATGGATGATTGTTTTGATGTATTCTTGGATTCAGTTAGTCAGAATTTTATTGACTATTTTTGCATCGATATTCATAAGAGAAATTGGACTGAAGTTCCCTTTCCTTTTTGGGACTTTGTGTGGTTTAGGTATCAGTAATTGTGGCTTCATAGAATGAATTGGGTATTGCTCTTTTTCTTTCTATTTTATGGAATAGTTTGAAGAATGTTGCTATTAGATCTTCTTTGAAGGACTGATAGAACTCTGCACTAAACCCTTTAGGTCCTGGGCTTTTTTTTTTGGTTGGGAGACTATTAATGACTGCTTCTATTTCTTTAGGGGTTATGGGAATGTTTAGCTGGCTTATCTGATCCTGATTTAACTTTGGTACCTGGTATCTGTCTTGAAAAATGTCCATTTCATCCAGATTTTCCAGTTTTGTTGAGTATAGACTTTCAAGGTAGCATCTGATGATTTTTGAATTTCCACAGTTTCTGTTGTTATGTCTCCCTTTCCATTTCTTATTTTGTTGATTTGGATTCTGTCTCTGTGTTCTCTGGTTAGTCTAGCTAAGGGTTTATCTATCTTGTTGATTTTCTCAAAGAACCAGCTCTTGGTTTTGTTGATTCTTTGTATAGTTCTTTTTGTTTCTACTTGGTTGATTCTAGCTCCGAATTTGATTATTTCCTGCTGTCTACTCCTGTTGGGTATATTTGCTTCTCTTTGTTCTCGCACATTCAGATGTGCTGTTAAGATGCTAGTGTGTGCTCTCTCCAGTTTCTTTTTGGAGGCACTCAGAGCTATGAGTTTTCCTGTTAGCACTGCTTTTATTGTGTTTCATAAGTTTGGGTATTGTTGTGCTTTCATTTTCACTGAATTTTAAAAAGTCTTTAATTTCTTTCTTTATTTCTTCCTTGACAAAGTTATCATTGAGTATTGTTTAGCTTCCATTTGTATGTGGGATTTCTATTGTTTTCATTGTTATTGAAGACCACCCTTAGTCAGTGGTGATCTGATAGGATGCATGGGATTATTTCAATCTTATTATATCTATTGAGGCCTATTTTGTGACTGATTATATTGTCAGTTTTGGAGAAGGTACCATGAGGTGTTGAGAGGAAGGTATATTCTTTTGCTTTAGGATAAAATGTTCTTGATATCTGTTAAATCCATTTGGATCATTACTTCTGTTAATTTCACTGTGTCTCTGTTTAGTTTCTGTTTCCATGATCTGTCCATTGCTGAGAGTGGGTGTTGAAGTCTCCCACTATTATTCTGTGGGTTGAGATATGTGCTTTGAGCTTTAGTAAAGTTTCTTTTATGAATGTGGGTGTCCTTGCATTTGGAGCAAAGATGTTCAGAATTGATAGTTCATCTTGGTAGATTTTTCCTATGATGAGTATGAAGTGTTCTTATCTGTTTTGATAACTTTAGGTTGAAAGTTGATTTTATTTGATATTAGAATGGCTACTCCAGCTTCTTTCTTGGAACCGTTTGCTTGGAAAATTGTTTTCAAGCCTTTTACTCTGAGGTAGTGTCTGTCTTTGTCATTGAGGTTGGTTTCTTGAATGCAGGAAAATGTTGGATCTTGTTTACATACCCAGTCTATTAGTCTATGTATTTTTTTTTTCTGTTTTTTCGAGACAGGGTTTCTCTGTATAGCCCTGGCTGTCCTGGAACTCACTTTGTAGACCAGGCTGGCCTCGAACTCAGAAATCCTCCTGCCTCCGCCTCCCAAGTGCTGGGATTAAAGGCGTGCGCCACCACCGCCCGGCAGTCTATGTATTTTTAATGAGGAATTGAGTCTATTGATATTAAGAGATATTAATGAATAGTGATTGTTTCTTCTTGTTATTTTTGTTGTTAGAGATAGAATTATATTTATGTGTCTATCTTTTTGGTTTGCCTAAAGAAGATTTTTTTTTTCTTTTTGCTTTATCTAGGGTGTAGTTTTCCTCCCTGGAATGGCGTTGTCCATTTATTATCCTTTGAATGGATAGATTTGTGCAAAGATATTGTGTAAATTTGTTTTTGTCATGGAATATCTTGTTTTTTCCGTCTATGGTATTTGAGAGATTTGCTAGGTATAGTAACCTGGGCTGGCATTTGTGTTCTCTTAGGGTCTGTATGACATCTTCTCAGGATCTTCTGGTTTTTATAGTCTCTGTCTAGAAGTCTGGTGTAATTCTGATAGGTCTGCCTTTATGTTACTTGACCTTTTTTCCCCTACTGTTTTTAATATTCTTTTCTTTGTTTTCTGCATTTGGTGTTTTAATTATTTTGTGCTGGGAGTCTTTTCTGGTACAATCTATTTGGAGCGCTGTAGGCTTCTTATATGTCCATGGGCATCTCTTTCTTTAGGTTAGGGAAGTTTTCTTCTATAATTTTGTCGAAGATATTTACTGGCCCTTTAAGTTGGGTATCTTCACTCTCTTCTATACCTATTTTCCTTAGGTTTGGTCTTTTCATTGTATCCTGGATTTCCTGGATGTTTTGGGTTAGGAGCTTTCTGCATTTTGTATTTTCTTTGACTGTTGTTTCATTGTCTTCTATGGTATCTCTATACTTGAGATTCTCTCGTCCATCTCTTATATTCTGCTGGTGATGCTTGCATCTATGTCTCCTAATCTCTTTCCTGGGATTTCTATCTCCAGAGTTGTCTCCCTTTGTAATTTCTTTATTATTTCTACTTCCATTTTTACTTCCTCGATGGTTTTGTTTAATTCTATCACCTATTTGCTTGTGTTTCCCTATAATTCTTTAAGGAATTTTTATGTTTCCTTTTTAAGGGCTTTTACCAGTTTACCTGTGTTCTCCTGTATTTCTTTATGGGAGTTATTTATGTCCTTCTTAAAATCCTCTATCATCATCATAAGATGTGATTTTAAATCCAAATATTGCTTTTTTGGTGTGTTGGGGGTATCCATGACTTGCTGTGGTAGAAGAACTGGGTTCTGATGATGCCAAATAACATTGGTTTCTGTTGGTAAGGTTCTTGTCCTTGTCTTTTTCCATATGGTTATCTCTGCTATTAGTTGTTCTTGATGTCTCTGGATGGGGCTTGTCCCTCCCGTGGGCCTGTAAGTCTGTGTCAGCACTCCTGGGAGACCAGTTCTTTTCTGATGGGGCCTGTGCACAGAGGGCTCTGGAATGACTCTACTGTTCCTGCACCCTGTGTGCTCCTGGCAGGTCTTGCCCTTGATAGTCATCCGAGAGAAAACAGAGATCTCACCCCTGAGCCTGGTAGTGAAAGAACTTCTGGGAGACTAGTTCTCCCCTGGTTAGACCCATGTACAGAGCTCCTTCTATTTTTAATATTCATAGGTTTGGCATTTTCCTAATTTCCTCAATTTTGGATATTTTGCATCAGGAAGATTTTAGATTTAACATTTTCTTTGGCTGGTGTATCAATTTCTTCAATTGCATCTTCTATGCCTGTGATTGTTTCTTCCATTCTTAATATTCTGCTGGTGATGCTCTTCCATATTCAGGATTCCCTTAGTTTATGTTTTCTTTATTGCTTCTATTTTCATATTCAGCTTTTAAACAGTTTTATTCATTTTTGTAACATGTTTAACTGTATTCCATGTATTCCATGTATTGCTTTAAGGGACTTATTTAGTTCCTCTTTAAAGGCCTATATCATCTTTATAAAATTATATTTAGGGACATCTTTTTGTGCTTTGGATGTGTTAGGATATTCAGGGCTTGCTGTACTAGGATAGCTAGGCTCTGATATTGTCATATTGCCCTGGATCTTGTTGATTGCTTTTTTTTTCTTTTTCCACTAATTTATTTAGTCACTTTATAACCTGATCACAACTCCCCCATCTCCTCCCAGTTCACCCCCATATGACCCCTCCCCCACCAACTATCCCCAAATATATTTCTATTTGAAAAGTAAAATATCAGCAGTTGAAAAGAATCCATCTAAATTTGGAGAGACTGTGGCTCCTTTTGGTCTTATAGATAATTTTTAAAAGTCTCTAGGTTGTTTCTTATTTATATTCTCTTTTCTTATTGCTTTCTTTTTTTTTATTTTCTATATTTTTTTATTTACATTCCGAATGATTTCCCCTTTCCCATTTCCTCCCTCCCCGAAAGTCCCATAAGCTCTCTTCCCTCCCCCTGTTTCCCATTTAACCCCCCTCTCTTCTCTGTCCTTTGACATCTAGTTGTTCCCAGTCTTGACTGAATGTTCCTGTTGCTGACAGGACTCCTTGGAGAGGCAGGCAGAGGTGTGAGCCTGACAGTGGAGTTCAGGGAAGAGCATGCTTCTCACCTCTGGTGGCTGTGCCTCAGGTAAAAGTGAATATTCCTTGGGTCGCAGGGTCCTCCTCTGTAAGGGAGGCAGAGCTGTGGGCTTATCATGGAGTCTGGGGACAGAGCACTGTTCACCTCTGCTGGCTGTGCCCCAGGTAGGACCCAAACAGGCAAGAGATAGGTGGGATGGGGTCTTACAGGATTGGATGCTCCTGGAGCTTGGAAATCCTCCTCTGGTGAAAGGTCAATGGAGCTGAGGGGAAGGGGCACACATCAATCTGTACCTCACCTCTGCTTAGTGTCTTCTTTTCATGTTTTAATGCCAAAAAGATTTTTATCCAAACTTGTTGTTCTCTCTAGATAAATTATTTGGAATCAGTTTCACCCTTTCTTTGATAACTCTGATATAAGACCTAAAAATTTTCTTCTGTTAAGTTTCATGGAACCATGTAACTTTCTTGTCTCAGTGGGTGGTTATGGTCAACCATGAGTTTCCAAGAATAGCTCCCCCAAGTTGTTGAAGACAATAGGTTGAATAACATGTGAATAGTGCCCTTGTGGATCTTACATGGGAGATCACTACAATTGTAAACTTTTAGCTGTACTAATTAAAAAGACATTTCTGATTCTCTTGCTGTGCAAGAAAATGTTTCAAGTTAACTAGAATCAGTTAATGGAACATGAGCCATAATGAATGGTGAAGGTGAGCCAGTGACTTATACAGAGTAAGGACCTGAATTAATCTTTATTTCTACTCTCGAGTGGGGAACTCTGTACTTGCCCCCATCCTTTTCTTTTTGTTTTTAGAAAAGAATGAGGAAACTATTCTAGTTGCTTTTCACTTATTAAATGTGAATGGCAACATGTTCCTCTTTCATTGTTAAGAAAGAAGTTAGTGTGTTTTAAACGTTGGACCAAAATGAGACTCCCTTTGGGGTACTTCAATGAGGCATATTGTGGAAGACTAGGGCAAGGCAAGAGATGTCTACAATTCACTGGGTTCTGAGTGATGCATATCTGAAAATTGTTGTTGATGTTTGTCTCCCAGATAAGCAGTAGGATTTGCTTTAAGGAGTGCAGAACAACAATACAAACAAAAAACCAAAAGAGGTAATGAATTAATTCTCCCTGATTCAGACACTGGTAATGATGTGATTGAGTCTATACTTTTAGATTCTGTATATATATATATATATATTGAAATTTGGTGGTTGGAGAGATAGTTCAGTCCTTGCAATATTGATGTAAGAATCTTCATCCAGATTTTCAGAGTTTATGTAAATCCTGATGTTGAAGCATGTATATGTAATCCCAGTGTTCCAGTGGTAAGATAGAAGAGCAGAGATAAGAGATTCTGCAAATTCTGGAGCCAGCTACCTTGGCCTACATAGAGGCAAACAAAAAACTATCTACAAGACAGAAGTCAAGAACCTACAAGCTGCATTTTCTATGACCTTCACACATGTGACATAGCGTTCTCATGCTAGAACCCACAGCCACAAACATCACACACTTCTCTCTCTCTCTCTCTCTCTCTCTCTCTCTCTCTCTCTCTCTCTCTCTCTCTCACACACACACACACACACACACACACACACAGTAAGAAAAAAAAGGGAAACTGAAAACTGAAATCTATGTTATCATTTTCCTCAACTATTAAGTTGATAAAAAATGGTCTAGAGTCAAATGCCATGACTAATTTAAAACACTAAACATATTCTTAAAAAATTAAACACATGACCTTGAAGACAAGAACATCTGTGAAGAACTTTGAAGCTTTGAAACTTTTCAAAAGCTTACTTTCATTCCCAACTCATAACCTTTGGGCAATGACAGTCATCCTGTTCTTTAGACCAGAGAAATGAGAGAGATGCTTTTAGCCTGTCCATCACTCACACAGCTAGGGAGCCAGAACAGAGCTTGGGATGGGTCTTTGTAGCTTCAATGCCAATTTAACAATCTCTGCTCTCTAAACAGCTTCCACATAGAGGAAAATAATTCATGGCTAACTTCCATCGCCGACACCAGTGCAGCCTGGCTTCTTACTGTCTTGTCTAACCATTTCTCTAAGCTGTAAGCAAGTGTCTTGGAAAGAAAAAAAAAGAGTCAGGGTGTCAGATAATATTTCTAATATGTATAAGTTTTTTGAAGTAAATATTTTTAAATTGTTTATTTTATTTATTTACATTTCAAATGTTATCCACCTTCCTAGTTTCCCCTCCACAAGCACCCTATTCCCCTCTCCCTCCTCCTGCCTCTATGAGGGTGTTCCCCCACCTGCCCACCCACTCCTGCCTCAATGCATAAAGCAAAGTGAGGTCTGAAGGTACAGTGCACAGTTGACATAAAATTGATACAGTTAGTGAAATGGATGTTGTTTTAAGCACTGGTGTGTATACAACCTTATATGTAGAAAAAGATACCTACATACGGCAGTGGGGAAAAAATGGTTCTATGATAGCAAACCTCTAGCCTCATGAAACTCAAGTTTGTTAAATCTATGGATATGCCAGTACATACCACCATATCCATGGATCTCTGATGGATATAACCATATTTAAAGAATATTGAGTAAATAATATCAACCCAGGCATACCAAAATAAAGCACCCCCGCCCCGAAGAAAAACACAGTTAGTGGACAGGAGGAAAATATGGCTAATTGGGATTTTATTGGCTTTAGAAAATATCTTTTCTTATTACAGCCCTAGCCAGCTATGCAGAAAACTCAAATCAAGCAACTATAGTATAAATACTTCAGTTGTTGAATGACAGCACATTTGATTAGAAAAGTGGGGATGTCACTAACGGACAGGAGGGTGATAAAAGTCAGCACTGTGAGGATTCACAAGTTCTGTCTGTTTGGTTTTAGAGACTGGTTGTGTGATCATTTCCCCCTCAATACTGTCAGCTACAGTTCTAAAGGAGTTATCACATACCAGTACTGGCAGGCAACACTCATGTTAGAAAACAAGTTCAAGAAAATTCACAGTCAGAAAGTTTATATTCTGAAGAGGCTGGAAATGAGCCCCTGACATACTTCCTGAAGGGAGGTTAAAATGGAGAGACTTTTAGGAACAAGTCAAGGTGACTTCTCTTTAGCAATCAAAAAGCTAATGTTCAGTTTTCCAATATGCAGAAGGCATTCATTAGTGTCCTTCCATCCTTGGAAAAGGTTTTTCATTATTGCAACGACAGCAAAATAGAGGTTATTAGAGAGAGAAAGAACTTAGAGTGTCACAAGCAATAACTAAATAAAAATAAAGAAAGCAGTTGCTATACCAAGTAACTATTCATTCATTTTATTATCATTAGCATTGGATGCAAAAAAATATTCTCAGCAGTGAGTACAAATAAAATAAAGCATATAGGTAAGGGAAGAGAATGAGCCCCTCCAGAGACAGACAAATTTGCTTTGACTTCACAGTAAAATAAAAAAGGAACATTATTATCTTAAACGAATACTTGTTAAGTGAAAGTTGTAATTGTTTTTTAATAAATGTCATGTTTAGCCACCTAAGTATTCTAAAAGGTGAAAATCCTAAAAAATTAAGGCCAGTTTTCACACAATGTAACAAATGAAGATGACCTCAAATGATCCTTGTTTTCATGACTAAATCCATGTTCCATCTCAAATTCCCAGCAGTTCTCATGATCCTAGCCTTCTTTCTAGGGATTATTCATCTCTCTGAATCCTGCAGGATCATGATGAGCCCATGGTGAAATCAGCCTGTTCAATCAGGTCCAACCTTTTGACAATTTCATATGACATTGTTACCTACAAATGTGTTGAGCCAAATTCCTTACAGTCCTTCGACAAGTGAGGCACACAGACCTCAATGTGAACACAGAATAAAGTCACATACATCACATTAGATGATTTGCCACCCATTGTCCAGCATGTTCCTTAAGTATCACAGATTCCCAATGTCCATGATCAGAACCTGATTGTTCTGTTGTTCTACTCATCTTCCTTCCTTCCTTCCTTCCTTCCTTCCTTCCTTCCTTCCACTTTTCCCTTCTTTTTGGTCTTCATTTCCTCCTCCTCCTCCTCCTCCTCTTTCTCCTCCTCATCTCCACCACCCCTCTCTATCTACATGTGTGTGAGAGGATATAAACATGCATTGGTGCGTGTATAGTGGTCATAGGGAAATGAATAATTTGTTGAGGGTCTTTTCACCCTGTGTGTTTTGAGGTTTGATCTCAGGTGATCAGACTTGCATGGCCAAAGCACTTTTGCTGAATTACCATGCAGCAATATATATATATATATATATATATATATATATATATATATATATATATATATATATATATATACAAACACACACACACACACACATACACACACCAAGAGCTATGGGTATTAAGTTAATTAGTTCATATATTTGAATTATTTTTGGTATCTAATAATTGCTATATAGTAGTTTGCATATAATTAGTCATGTTTTTATTATTATTTTAAAAGCCAAAGAAACCCTTCCGCGACCTCTGTTCCCGCAGACTGCGCTGAAGAGACAGGTACCCCAAGCTCCCTATCCGCAATATAACATCACTTGGGACACGGCCTGTTGGGGCTTCCGTCCGTGCCCGAGAACGGGTCAGCACTGTGGTCGTCTGGGTGCCAGATCGGCAGGCCATCGTGTCTGCAGGGTGAGCGGCACCACGGAGAGTGTGCAGAGTGCCCTCCGCCATCTTTGCTCCAGTGACTGGGAAGTTGGGACAGCCAGGTTCGAGACAGACAGGCATAATATCGCTTGGGTCTCGGACGGCTTGTGTGTATGCGGCTCCCAAGTGCGGGGCTGATCTGCAGTAACCAGCGCGCCAGCTCTGCTGTGGGACTTCTGCCGGGCAGAGGGACGCCCCCTCCCCCCCCCAGGAGAGATCACTCACCCCTGCACAGGGCAGGAGCCTACCAGCCTCCCTTTGGCGACCTCTGCTCCAGGAATCCACTAGGCTGAGCCTTTGGATGTGCAAGGCCTCCCCAATATAAGATCACTTGGGGCAAGGCACATTAGGGCTCCAAAGTCACTCAGGAGCAGGCAGGCCCCAGAAATCGGTGCCAGGGGAATCCTGGCAATCCAGGGGGGGCAGAAATAGCTTTGCAGGCTCACAGGAGGTCCAACCAACAGCCAGTGGCAGCAGGACCAACTAACATCAGAGGTATCCAGATGGCAAAGGCAAACGTAGGAATATTACTAACAGAAATCAAAGTAATGTGGGACCATCCGAACCCAACTCTCCAACAGCAGCAAGTCCTGGATACCCCACCACACCCGAAAGACAAGATCTGGATTTAAAATCACTTCTCATGATGCTATTAGAGGATCACAAGAAGGACACAAATAAATCTCATAAAGAGTTACAGGAGACCATGAATCAACGGTTAGAAGCCCTAACAAAAGAAACACAAAAATCGCTTAGAGAAATGCGGGAGAACATGGATCAAAAGATGGAGGCGCACAAGGAGACAACACAAAAATCGCTTAAGGAGATGAATCAACGGGTAGATGCACTCACAAAGGAATCACAAAATTTGCATAAAGAAATGCAGAAGAATATGGGTCAACAGACGGATGCCCATAAGGAGGCAACACAAAAATTGCTTAAAGAAATGAATCAACGGTTAGATGCCCTTACAAAGGAAACACGAGAACTGCTTAAAGAAATGCAGGAGACAATGGATCAACAGATGGATTCCCATGAGGAGGAAACACAAAAATCACTCAGAGAAATGCAGGAGAACGTGGGTCATCAGGAAGAAATCCTGAAAGAGGCAATGCAAAAATACCTTAAAGAAATACAGGAAAATACAAACAGACAAGTGAAGGACCTCAGCAAATCCATCCAGGAACTAAAAAAGGAAGTAGAAACAACTAAGAAATCACAAAGGGAGACAACTTTGGAGATAGAAAACCTTGGGAAGAAATCAGGAGTCTTAGATGCAAACATCAACAATAGAATACAAGAGATGGAAGAAAGAATCTCAGGTGCTGAAGATTCCATAGAAAGCATCGACTCAACAGTCAAAGAAAATGCAAAATGCAAAAAACGTGTAACCCAAAACATCCAGGAAATCCAGGACACAATGAGAAGACAAAACCTAAGGATTATAGGTATAGATGAGAGTGAAGATTTGCAACTTAAAGGGCCAGTAAACATCTTCAACAAAATTATGGAGGAAAACTTCCCTAACTTAAAGAGAGAGATGCCGATGAATGTACAAGAAGCCTATAGAACTCCAAACAGACTGGACCAGAACAGAAATACCTCCTGTCACATAATAATCAAAACACGGAATGTTCTAAACAAAGAAAGAATACTAAAAGCAGTAAGAGAAAAGGGCCAAGTAACATACAAAGGAAGACCTATCCGAATCACATCAGACTTCTCACCAGAGACTATGAAAGCCAGAAGATCCTGGGCAGATCTCATGCAGACACTAAGAGAGCACAAATGCCAGCCTAGACTACTATACCCAGGAAAACTCTCAATCACCATAGATGGAGAGACCAAGATATTCCATGATAAAACCAAATTTTCACAATATCTTTCCACAAATCCAGCCCTGCAACGGATAATAGGTGGAAACCTCCAATAAAGGGAGAGAAACAACACCCGGGAAAAAATGAGATAATAACCTTCTTGAATCAAACCCAAAAGTAGATAACCACTCAAACATAAAGATAGCGTCAAGAATGGCAGATGGCAATAATCACTATGCCTTAATCTCTCTTAATATCAATGGTCTCAATTCCCCAATTAAAAGACATAGACTAGCAGACTGGATACGTAAACAGGACCCAGCATTTTGCTGCATGCAGGAAACGCACCTCAGTGTCAAAGACAAACACTACCTCAGAGTAAAAGGCTGGAAAACAATTTTACAAGCAAATGGCCCCAAGAAACGAGGTGGAGTAGCCATCTTAATATCGGATAAAATTGATTTTCAACCTAAAGTCATCAAAAAAGACACAGAAGGACACTACATACTGATCAAGGGAAAAATCCACCATCAAGAACTCTCAATTCTGAATATCTATGCTCCAAATGCAAGGGCACCCTCATTCGTAAAAGAAACTTTTCTAAAACTCAAAGCACACATCGCACCGCACACAATAATAGTGGGTGACTTCAACACCCCGCTCTCTGAAATGGATCGTTCAGGAAAGCAGAAACTAAACAGCGACACAGTGAATCTAATTGAAGCCTTGGACCAAATGGAGCTAACTGATATATATAGAACATTTCATCCTAGAGCTAAAGAATACACCTTCTTCTCAGCTCCTCATGGTACCTTCTCCAAAATTGACCATATAATTGGTCACAAATCAGACCTCAACAGATACAAGAAGATAGAAATAATCCCATGCCTCCTATCAGATCACTATGGAATAAGGGTGGTCTTCAATGGCAACAAAAACAAAAGAAAACCCACGTACATATGGAGGCTGAACAATGCTCAACTCAATGATAACTTGGTCAAGGTGGAAATAAAGAAAGAAATCAAAGACTTTTTGAAAGTTAATGAAAATGAAGGCACAACATATCCTAATTTATGGGACACAATGAAAGCAGTGCTAAGAGGAAAATTCATAGCCCTGAGTGCCGCCAAAAAGAAACGGGAGACAGCATACACTAACAGCTTAATGGCACACCTGAAAGCCCTGGAACAAAAAGAAGCAAATACACCAAAGAGGAGTAGAAGGCAGGAAATCATCAAACTCAGGGCTGAAATCAATCAAGTAGAAACAAATAAAACCATACAAAGAATCAACAAAACGAGGAGTTGGTTCTTTGAGAAAATCAACAAGATAGATAAGCCCTTAGCCAGACTAACCAGAGAGCACAGAGATAGTATCCAAATTAATAAAATCAGAAACGAAAAGGGAGAGATAACAACAGAAACTGAGGAAATTCAAAAAATCATCAGATCCTGCTACAAAAACCTGTATTCAACACAACTAGAAAATCTTGAGGAAATGGACAATTTCCTTGACAGATACCAAGTACCAAAATTAAATCAGGATCAAATAGACCATCTAAACCGTCCTATAACCCCTGAAGAAATAGAAGTTGTCATTGGAAGTCTTCCAACCAAAAAAAGCACAGGTCCAGATGGTTTTAGTGCAGAATTCTATCAGACCTTCAAAGAAGACCTAACACCAATACTCTTCAAACTGTTCCACAAAATAGAAACAGAAGGAACACTACCCAACTCGTTCTATGAAGCCACAATTACACTAATACAAAAAGCACACAAAGATCCGACAAAGAAAGAGAATCTCAGGCCAATCTCTCTTATGAATATCGATGCAAAAATACTCAATAAAATTCTTGCCAACCGAATCCAAGAACACATCAAAACGATCATTCACCACGATCAAGTAGGCTTCATCCCAGGGATGCAGGGATGGTTCAATATAAGGAAATCCATCAATGTAATCCACTACATAAACAATTTCAAAGAAAAAAACCACATGGTCATCTCATTAGATGCTGAAAAGCATTTGACAAAATTCAGCATCCTTTCATGCTAAAGGTCTTGGAAAGATCAGGAATTCAAGGCCCATATCTAAACATGGTAAAAGCAATTTACAGCAAACCGGTAGCCAGCATCAATCTAAATGGAGAGAAACTTGAAGCAATCCCACTAAAATCAGGGACTAGACAAGGCTGCCCTCTCTCTCCATATCTTTCCAATATAGTACTTGAAGTTCTAGCTAGAGCAATTAGACAACAAAAAGAGGTCAAAGGGATACAAATTGGAAAGGAAGAAGTCAAACTATCAATATTTGCAGACGATATGATAGTATACATAAGCGACCCAAAGAACTCCACCAGAGAACTCCTACAGCTGATAAATGACTTCAGCAAAGTGGCCGGATATAAAATCAACTCAGGCAAGTCAGAAGCCTTCCTATACTCAAAGGATAAGCAGGCTGAGAAAGAAGTAAGAGAAATAATACACTTCACGATAGCCACAAACCATATTAAGTATCTTGGCGTGACTCTAACCAAACAAGTGAAAGATCTGTATGACAAGAACTTCAAGTCTCTGAAGAAAGAAATTGAAGAAGACCTCAGAAGATGGAAAAATCTGCCATGCTCATGGATTGGCAGGATTAATATAGTAAAAATGAGCATCTTACCAAAAGTAATACACAGATTCAATGCAATCCCCATCAAAATCCCAACTCAATTCTTCATAGAGTTAGAAAGAGCAATTCAAAAATTCATCTGGAATAACAGAAAACCCAGAATAGCTAAAACTATTCTCAAGAGTAAAAGAACCTCTGGGGGAATCAGTATCCCGGACCTCAAGCTGTACTACAGAGCAATAGTGTTAAAAACTGCATGGTATTGGTACAGTAACAGACATGTAGATCAATGGAACAGAATTGAAGACCCAGAAATGAATCCACACTCCTATGGTCACTTGATCTTTGACAAAGGAGCTAAAACCATCCAGTGGAAAAAAGATAGCCTTTTCAACAAATGGTGCTGGCTCAGCATGCAGAAGAATGCAAATTGACCCATCCTTATCTCCTTGCACTAAGCTCAATTCTAAGTGGATCAAAGATCTCCACATAAAACCAGACACACTGAAACTAATAGAAGGGAAACTAGGGAAGAACCTTGAACATATGGGCACAGGGGAGAATTTCCTGAACAGAACTCCAATAGCTTATGCTCTAAGATCAAGAATAGACAAATGGGACCTCATTAAATTACAAAGTTTTTGCAAGGCAAAAGACACTGTCAAAAAGACAAAGTGGCAACCAACTAACTGGGAAATGATCTTTACCAACCTTACATCCGACAGAGGGCTAATATCCAAGATATACAAAGAACTCAAGAAGTTAAACTCCAGAGAGGCAAGTAACCCTATTAAAAAATGGGGTACAGAGCTAAACAAAGAGTTCTCACCTGAAGAATATCTAATGGCTGAGAAGCACCTAAAGAGATGTTCATCATCCTTAGTCATTAGGGAAATGCAAATCAAAACAACCCTGAGATTCCATCTCACACCAGTCAGGATGGGTAAGATCAAAAACACAGGAGACAGCAGTTGTTGGCGAGGATGTGGAGAAAGAGGAACACTCCCCACTGCTGGTGGAATTGCAGGCTGGTACAACCACTCTGTAAAGCAGTCTGGCGGTTCCTCAGAAAACTGGGCATGACACTCCCGGAGGATCCGGCTGTACCACTCCTGGGCATATACCCAGAGACTTTACCTGCATGCAATAAGGACACATGCTCCACTATGTTCATAGCAGCCTTATTTATAATAGCCAGAAGCTGGAAAGAACCCAGATGTCCCTCAACGGAGGAATGGATTCAGAAGATGTGGTATATCCACACAATGGAATACTACTCTGCAATTAAAAACAATGAATTCACCAAATTCCTAGGCAAATGGTCAGATCTTGAAAATATCATCCTTAGTGAGGTAACCCAATCACAAAAGAACACACATGGTATGCAGTCACTGATAAGGGGATATTGACCTAGAATCTCAGAATACCCTAGACACAATCCGCATATCAATAGATTTCTAAGAAGATGGAAGGAGAGACCCCTGGTCCTGGAAAGACTGGATGTAGGGGAACACCAGGACAGAGTAACGAGAGGGGGTTGAATGGAGAAAAGAGGGAGGGAAGGGGGCTTATGGGACTTTCGGGGAGGTAGGAAACGGGAAAGGGGAAGTGATTTGGAATGTAAATTAAAAAAATAAAATAAATAATAATAAAAAAAAAGCCAAAGAAAGTTTAAAGAGGTACAAACATCATCTTATTTCTACCATCCAGGGTGTACTCCAAAACCACAACAGTATATGTTATTATGTTGTCCTATATGAATATGCATTATATGTCTTTATGGAGTTAGTCCTGTACTGTCTCACTCCATAGTAGACTGTAACTGTAGGTATCAACTTACCATGTATATTTTCATATCAAAATTGCTCTTTAATCAGTGCTTATTACTCTGTCTAACATTGACTCAAATAATCCCTCCCAGATATATATCATTTATATTTTTCTGAAATAATTATTAAAAAGGCCATAGTGAACATGATCTAAACCATTACCCTTCACTATGGGAATGAGGAATCTCAGGACTAGAGAGAGCACATCATTGAACAGAACCTACTGAAAGAACCAGGAACAGAGCATATTCAGCAGTTTTCAACCTATGGTCATGACGCCTTTGGAGTCTGAGCCAACACTTTCCCAGTGGTCACATATCAGATATCCTGTATATCAGATATTTATAGTACAAGTCATAAGAGTAGCAAAATTACAGTTATAAAGTAGTAACGAAACTAATTTTATGGTTGTGGGTCACCATAACATGAAGAACTATATTAAAGGGTCGCAACATTAGAAAGATTGAGAAGCCCTGGCTCATGTGTTTTTCTGCCACATGAATTTTATAAAAAGCCACAGGACTGTCACCCTGTTAAAGGCAGAAAGAAGAAAGAAACCAGGACCTCAGCAACAGTACTACTTTCAGAACAGTTCCTTTCAATGAATGATCTTCTGTCTCTGCCTTGAAATGAGAAACTCCATGTGCAGTCCCTGATCTTGGCATGTAAGTGCTCGCTGCTTGTCCTCCTGTCCCTTTCTCTGTGGATTTCTGAAATCAACGTACACAGCCTCTTGTTTACTCTTCCCTCAGAACATCCTCTTGGGACCTGCAATATAGTTTCATGGCTCTATCGCCCAGGCTTTACCTTTCAAAGAACAGCTTGAATCTCTAAAAGTCAGCCCAGTAGGGCAACAGACTGACTACTGGGATTCACCTAATACTTTAGAAAATTTATATTATATATTTATACTTTAAAGTTTTTATATCATTAATTTTACATGATTAAAAGCTGGAATTATAAAAATATGAATGTGAGTTGATTTGCCTTATGTCCTTTGAATTTCTAATTCTGCTTCCCATTAAAATCATAAATTAAAAAAATAAAATTAAATTAAATTAAAAAAAAAAATTTGGAAACAAATCAAAGCCAGGAATACTGGCTCAAAAAAAAAAAAATCATTTACCAGTTAGTACCATCTTAAATTTTGAATGCTGTGTATCAGCCATCATCTGTACAGAATATTAATTACTAATTTTAGTATATCAGCTTATTGTTTCTTTTTTGTCTAAGGTTTCATTTCTCTTATTCTCTTTTCCATCTCTGTGTGACATATGTTTGATAGCACTTTATAACTCACATTCTTTGAAAGCTGTAGTAGCAGAATCACTTCAAGTACAATGATACCTTTATTTTGTAGTCATTATTAACTTGTAATTTGATTAAAAAATAGAAGTATTAGATCAAAGTCATAATTTTCTCATTGAAGAAAATTGCTGCATCACCTTCTAAGAATTACTGTTCCATTTTATCTTAAATATCCTGTGCACTTTGTATATCACACACATTTAAAAATTATTTATTATTATAATGTATATATTTTCACTATAGGGAATAAAGGTACCTTGTGGATGTGGAGAGGTCAGAGGACAACTTTGTGGAGCAGCTTCCTGGCAACCATTTTGTAGAGTAGGAAATCATTACTAGGTTTACACAGCAAGTGCCTTTACCTGCTGAGCCATCCTGCTGTCCCAGACTGCTGGTTTGTATCTTATTTGGCATTTTCTCCACATCTGAGTATTTAGACATCCTTTCAAGCATTGGGAACTTCACTAACATCTTACTAGCATTATACTGTGATCATTCCTTTTCTCCCTCATTCTCCCTCCCTCCTTCCCTTCCTCCTTCTCTCCCTCCCTCCTTTCCTCCCTCCTTCTCTCCCTCCCTCTTTCTCTCCATCTCCTGCTCCTCACAACTTCTTCCTTTTCACCTCCTCACCATTTTCCCTCTCTCCCCTCTCTCCTTGCTTTTCTCTCTGATCTCTCTCCAACTTCCCCTCTGCTTCTTCTTCCTCCCCCCTCCCCCCATCATTCTGCATGTTTTTACTGTCCTGGAATCCTAGATGACATATGCTGGAGTTACTGAATTTACATTGTTTCACTCTTTTCTTATAATTTCTGCTGATCTTGGTAAACCACATTCTTAAAAAAAACAAAAAAAAACAAAAAAACTTACTTTTCTCCTTTTGATGAATATGTGGCCACTTCGCATTTAGGTATTCAGTACAACTGTGTGCATGTTTGTTTATTCACACATACTCACAGCATCTAAGAATTCTAATTAGCTCTTTTCATATCACCCTGCTCTCTTTGTTTATAGTAAAGACTCCTCCTTATCTTCCTAACAGTATGGTCTGTAGAAATGACACTATTTTTCCTCTGCTACATCAAACTCCCAGAGCTTTGCATTTGTGCCTATTGAAAGACATGTTTCTTTCAAAATATCATTGTCCTTAAATGTTTGATGATTCATGATATGCTTTTTGCCATTCTATCTAAAATCTCTTCTAAATCTTTTCATGGATCTTGTCTCAGACTATGTTACTGAGCCTCTGGGGACTAAGGTTTCTGCTGGAAAACATGGCTTTGCTATAGCTTGAATCTAAAATGTTATCTGCAGTCTTCTATGTTCAAAGGTTTGATTTTCACCTCTGGTACAACTCTGGAACCTTTAATCCCTAAGGCTTAGGGGAGGATGCTAAGAAACCTGGACCAGCTTGGTTGGTCCCTGTCTCTTTTGTTTCACAGCAATATTGAGGATCAATTTCATCCACCTGATTCTCACCATGACTGCAAAGGCCCCAGGACCAACTGACCATGTACTGGAATCTTCAAAGCCACAAGCTATAGCAATATTTCTCCATTTCTTAGACTGAGATTCTTGGAGTGTTTGTCACAATAACATATGACTAACTAGCATCACCTCTCAGGTTGCCTCTCTTGAGTTTGGTGACAACTCACACTTTCAAAAGTAAATAAGCACCCGAGGCAGTGACATGTGTTTAGCCCCTGGGATTCAATGCACTGTCCCAGTCTGAGTTCCCATGCTGTAAATAAATGGGCTGTGGGAAGGGCAGGATCCTGTTGGTCCAAAAGCTGCTTTTTCATTAATCACTGTCTAAAGTGCACAGAGAGCCTGCTCATTTCATTAAGTCTTTGTTTGAAACATATAAAGTGACTTTTCTGGCTACAGAACATTCCTCTATGTATAAAGAAGCACCAGATATTTTTTGCTTTTTGTTTTTTTTGTTTTGTTATTGCTTTTGTTGTTGTTTTTTTGTTGTTTTTTGGGGGGGTTAAATCATTTTTTAAACTTTAATCTTTTTTTATGATTTTTTAATGAATATATTCTTTATTTACATTTCAAGTATTATACCCCTTCCCAGTTTCCCCCCTCCCCGAAAACCCCAAACCCATCCTCCCATCTCCTGCCTCCAAGAATATGCCCTTCTACCCAACCTGCTCCCATGACCCCCACTCGATTCCTCACACTGGGACCACTATTGAGCCTTCACAGGACAAAAGAACTCTCCTCCCACTGAGGCCCCACTAGGCATTCTTCTGGCAACCTTTTGGCTGGAACCACATGTACCCCTTGGTTGATGGCTTAGTCCCTGGGAGCCCTGGGGCATCTGGTGGGCCGACATTGTCATTCTTCCAATGGGGCTGCAACCCTCCTCCAGCTCCTCCAGCTTTCCCTCCAACTCCTCCATAGTGAACCCACGCTCAGACCAATGGTTGGCTGCTAGTATTCGCCTCTGTATCTGTAAGGCTCTGGCAAGGCCCCTCCGAAAGACAACCATAAATGTCTCCTTTTGGTACACACTTCTTGTCATAGTAGTTTCTGGGTTTGGTGACTGTTTATGGGATGAATTCCCAGGTAGGACAGTCTCTGGATAGCCTTTCCTTCAATCTCTGCTCTACTCTTTGTCTCCATAGTTGTTCCTGTGATTATTTTGTTCCCTTTCTCAGAGGAACCAAATCACCCCCACTTTGGTCTACCTTCTTTGTGATCTTCCTGTGGTCTGTGAATTGTAACATGTTTATTTTGAGCTTTTGGGCTAATATCTACTTATCAGTGAATGCATACCATGTGTGATCTTTTGTGATTGGGTTACTTCACTCAGGATGATACTTTCTAGTTCCATTCATTTGCCTAAGAATTTCATGAATTCATTATTTTTCATAGCTGAATAGTACTCCATTGCGTATATATACCACAATTTCTGTATCCATTCCTCTGTTGAGAATATCTGGGTTCTTTCCAGCTTCTGGCTATTATAAATAAGCCTGTTATGAACATAGTGGAGCATATGTCCTTATTGCATGTTGGAACATCTTCTGGGTATATGCCCAGGAGTGGTATAGCTGAATCCTCAGGTAGTACTATGTCCATTTTCTGAGGAACTGCCATACTGATTTCCAGAGTGGTTTTACTAGCTTGTAATCCTACCAGCAATGCAATCCCCATCAAAATTCCAAATCAATTCTTCATAGAGCTAGAAAGAGCAATCTGCAAATTCATTTGGAATAACAAAAAACCTAGGATAGCAAAAACTATTCTCTAAAACAAAAGATCTACTGGGGGAATCACCATCCCTGACCTCAAGCTCTACTACAGAGCGATAGTGATAAAA